>CM070015.1:723759-1923759 GCA_036247105.1 Cirrhinus mrigala
GCTCAGCTTTATTCATGAAACTGCATAACTAGCGTTTTCTGGCTGAGAAAAGTCGTTTTAGAGCATTTCTGAGCAAGCCTTCTTTTCATAAGCAGAGATGCATAAAACCGCTATTCGTGATCCTAGAAGGCCTTAACTGAGCGTTTTATGCATTGAGGCTCTAACTAAATTTCACATGCATAAAACTTCTAACACATCAAGAAGTGTATTTCTGCATTGCTAATAACATTCCTTTCATGCATATGAAATATTTTTAATGTGGCTCAGCTTTATTCATGAAACTGCATAACTAGCGTTTTCTGGCTGAGAAAAGTCGTTTTAGAGCATTTCTGAGCAAGCCTTCTTTTCATAAGCAGAGATGCATAAAACCGCTATTCGTGATCCTAGAAGGCCTTAACTGAGCGTTTTATGCATTGAGGCTCTAACTAAATTTCACATGCATAAAACTTCTAACACATCAAGAAGTGTATTTCTGCATTGCAAATAACATTCCTTTCATGCATATGAAATATTTTTAATGTGGCTCAGCTTTATTCATGAAACTGCATAACTAGCGTTTTCTGGCTGAGAAAAGTCGTTTTAGAGCATTTCTGAGCAAGCCTCCTTTTCATAAGCAGAGATGCATAAAACCGCTATTCGTGATCCTAGAAGGCCTTAACTGAGCGTTTTATGCATTGAGGCTCTAACTAAATTTCACATGTATATGAAATATTTTTAATGTGGCTCAGCTTTATTCATGAAACTGCATAACTAGCGTTTTCTGGCTGAGAAAAGTCGCTTTAGAGCATTTCTGAGCAAGCCTTCTTTTCATAAGCAGAGATGCATAAAACCGCTATTCGTGATCCTAGAAGGCCTTAACTGAGCGTTTTATGCATTGAGGCTCTAACTAAATTTCACATGCATAAAACTTCTAACACATCAAGAAGTGTATTTCTGCATTGCAAATAACATTCCTTTCATGCATATGAAATATTTTTAATGTGGCTCAGCTTTATTCATGAAACTGCATAACTAGCGTTTTCTGGCTGAGAAAAGTCGTTTTAGAGCATTTCTGAGCAAGCCTCCTTTTCATAAGCAGAGATGCATAAAACCGCTATTCGTGATCCTAGAAGGCCTTAACTGAGCGTTTTATGCATTGAGGCTCTAACTAAATTTCACATGCATAAAACTTCTAACACATCAAGAAGTGTATTTCTGCATTGCAAATAACATTCCTTTCATGCATATGAAATATTTTTAATGTGGCTCAGCTTTATTCATGAAACTGCATAACTAGCGTTTTCTGGCTGAGAAAAGTCGCTTTAGAGCATTTCTGAGCAAGCCTTCTTTTCATAAGCAGAGATGCATAAAACCGCTATTCGTGATCCTAGAAGGCCTTAACTGAGCGTTTTATGCATTGAGGCTCTAACTAAATTTCACATGCATAAAACTTCTAACACATCAAGAGGTGTATTTCTGCATTGCAAATAACATTCCTTTAATGCATATGAAATATTTTTAATGTGGCTCAGCTTTATTCATGAAACTGCATAACTAGCGTTTTCTGGCTGAGAAAAGTCGTTTTAGAGCATTTCTGAGCAAGCCTCCTTTTCATAAGCAGAGATGCATAAAACCGCTATTCCTGATCCTAGAAGGCCTTACTAAGCGTTTTATGCATTGAGGCTCTAACTAAATTTCACATGCATAAAACTTCTAACATATCAAGAAGTGTATTTCTGCATTGCTAATAACATTCCTTTCATGCATATGAAATATTTTTAATGTGGCTCAGCTTTATTCATGAAACTGCATAACTAGCGTTTTCTGGCTGAGAAAAGTCATTTTAGAGCATTTCTGAGCAAGCCTTCTTTTCATAAGCAGAGATGCATAAAACCGCTATTCCTGATCCCAGAAGGCCTTAACTGAGCGTTTCATGCATTGAGGCTTTAACTAAATTTCACATGCATAAAACTTCTAACACATCAAGAAGTGTATTTCTGCATTGCAAATAACATTCCTTTCATGCATATGAAATATTTTTAATGTGGCTCAGCTTTATTCATGAAACTGCATAACTAGCGTTTTCTGGCTGAGAAAAGTCGTTTTAGAGCATTTCTGAGCAAGCCTTCTTTTCATAAGCAGAGATGCATAAAACCGCTATTCGTGATCCTAGAAGGCCTTACTAAGCGTTTTATGCATTGAGGCTCTAACTAAATTTCACATGCATAAAACTTCTAACATATCAAGAAGTGTATTTCTGCATTGCTAATAACATTCCTTTCATGCATATGAAATATTTTTAATGTGGCTCAGCTTTATTCATGAAACTGCATAACTAGCGTTTTCTGGCTGAGAAAAGTTGCTTTAGAGCATTTCTGAGCAAGCCTTCTTTTCATAAGCAGAGATGCATAAAACCACCATTCGTGATCCTAGAAGGCCTTAACTGAGCGTTTTATGCATTGAGGCTCTAACTAAATTTCACATGCATATGAAATATTTTTAATGTGGCTCAGCTTTATTCATGAAACTGCATAACTAGCGTTTTCTGGCTGAGAAAAGTCGTTTTAGAGCATTTCTGAGCAAGCCTTCTTTTCATAAGCAGAGATGCATAAAACCGCTATTCGTGATCCTAGAAGGCCTTAACTGAGCGTTTTATGCATTGAGGCTCTAACTAAATTTCACATGCATAAAACTTCTAACACTTCAAGAGTGTATTTCTGCATTGCTAATAACATTCCTTTCATGCATATGAAATATTTTTAATGTGGCTCAGCTTTATTCATGAAACTGCATAACTAGCGTTTTCTGGCTGAGAAAAGTCATTTTAGAGCATTTCTGAGCAAGCCTCCTTTTCATAAGCAGAGATGCATAAAACCGCTATTCATGATCCTAGAAGGCCTTAACTGAGCGTTTTATGCATTGAGGCTCTAACTAAATTTCACATGCATAAAACTTCTAACACATCAAGAAGTGTATTTCTGCATTGCAAATAACATTCCTTTCATGCATATGAAATATTTTTAATGTGGCTCAGCTTTATTCATGAAACTGCATAACTAGCGTTTTCTGGCTGAGAAAAGTCGTTTTAGAGCATTTCTGAGCAAGCCTTCCTTTTCATAAGCAGAGATGCATAAAAACCGCTATTTCTGATCCTAGAAGGCCTTAACTGAGCGTTTTATGCATTGAGGCTCTAACTAAATTTCACATGCATAAAACTTCTAACACATCAAGAAGTGTATTTCTGCATTGCTAATAACATTCCTTTCATGCATATGAAATATTTTTAATGTGGCTCAGCTTTATTCATGAAACTGCATAACTAGCGTTTTCTGGCTGAGAAAAGTCGTTTTAGAGCATTTCTGAGCAAGCCTTCTTTTCATAAGCAGAGATGCATAAAACCGCTATTCGTGATCCTAGAAGGCCTTAACTGAGCGTTTTATGCATTGAGGCTCTAACTAAATTTCTCATATTGCAATCATGAAAATATTTTTAATGTGGCTCAGCTTTATTCATGAAACTGCATAACTAGCATTTTCTGGCTGAGAAAAATCGTTTTAGAGCATTTCTGAGCAAGCCAACTTTTCATAAGCAGAGATGCATAAAACCGCTATTCGTGATCCTAGAAGGCCTTAACTGAGCGTTTTATGCATTGAGGCTCTAACTAAATTTCTCTCTCATGCATATGAAATATTTTTAATGTGGCTCAGCTTTATTCATGAAACTGCATAACTAGCGTTTTCTGGCTGAGAAAAGTCATTTTAGAGCATTTCTGAGCAAGCCTTCTTTTCATAAGCAGAGATGCATAAAACCGCTATTCGTGATCCTAGAAGGCCTTAACTGAGCGTTTTATGCATTGAGGCTTTAACTAAATTTCACATGCATAAAACTTCTAACACATCAAGAAGCGTATTTCTGCATTGTAAATAGGATTCCTTTCATGCATATGAAATATTTTTAATGTGGCTCAGCTTTATTCATGAAACTGCATAACTAGCCTTTTCTGGCTGAGAAAAGTCGCTTTAGAGCATTTCTGAGCAAGCCTTCTTTTCATAAGCAGAGATGCATAAAACCGCTATTCGTGATCCTAGAAGGCCTTAACTGAGCGTTTTATGCATTGAGGCTCTAACTAAATTTCACATGCATATGAAATATTTTTAATGTGGCTCAGCTTTATTCATGAAACTGCATAACTAGCGTTTTCTGGCTGAGAAAAGTCGCTTTAGAGCATTTCTGAGCAAGCCTTCTTTTCATAAGCAGAGATGCATAAAACCGCTATTCGTGATCCTAGAAGGCCTTAACTGAGCGTTTTATGCATTGAGGCTCTAAGTGAATTTAACATGCATAAAACTTCTAACACATCAAGAAGTGTATTTCTGCATTGCAAATAACATTCCTTTCATGCATATGAAATATTTTTAATGTGGCCCAGCTTTATTCATGAAACTGCATAACTAGCATTTTCTGGCTGAGAAAAGTCGTTTTAGAGCATTTCTGAGCAAGCCTCCTTTTCATAGGCAGAGATGCATATAAATACGTATTCGTGATCCAGAAGACCTTAACTAAGCGTTTTATGCATTGAGGCTCTAACTAAATTTCACATGCATAAAACTTCTAACATATCAAGAAGTGTATTTCTGCATTGCTAATAACATTCCTTTCATGCATATGAAATATTTTTAATGTGGCTCAGCTTTATTCATGAAACTGCATAACTAGCGTTTTCTGGCTGAGAAAAGTCATTTTAGAGCATTTCTGAGCAAGCCTTCTTTTGATAAGCAGAGATGCATAAACCGCAATTCGTGATCCTAGAAGGCCTTAACTGAGCGTTTTATGCATTGAGGCTTTAACTAAATTTCACATGCATAAAAATTCTAACACATCAAGAAGCGTATTTCTGAATTGTAAATAGGATTCCTTTCATGCATATGAAATATTTTTAATGTGGCTCAGCTTTATTCATGAAACTGCATAACTAGCGTTTTCTGGCTGAGAAAAGTCGCTTTAGAGCATTTCTGAGCAAGCCTTCTTTTCATAAGCAGAGATGCATAAAACCGCTATTCGTGATCCTAGAAGGCCTTAACTGAGCGTTTTATGCATTGAGGCTCTAACTAAATTTCACATGCATAAAACTTAGAACACATCAAGAGGTGTATTTCTGCATTGCAAATAACATTCCTTTCATGCATATGAAATATTTTTAATGTGGCTCAGCTTTATTCATGAAACTGCATAACTAGCGTTTTCTGGCTGAGAAAAGTCATTTTAGAGCATTTCTGAGCAAGCCTCCTTTTCATAAGCAGAGATGCATAAAACCGCTATTCATGATACTAGAAGGCCTTAACTGAGCGTTTTATGCATTGAGGCTCTAACTAAATATCACATGCATAAAACTTCTAACACATCAAGAACCGTATTTCTGAATTTTAAATATGATTCCTTTCATGCATATGAAATATGTTTAATGTGGCTCAGCTTTATTCATGAAACTGCATAACTAGCGCTTTCTGGCTGAGAAAAGTCGCTTTAGAGCATTTCTGAGCAAGCCTTCTTTTCATAAGCAGAGATGCATAAAACCGCTATTCGTGATCCTAGAAGGCCTTAACTGAGCGTTTTATGCATTGAGGCTCTAACTAAATTTCACATGCATATGAAATATTTTTAATGTGGCTCAGCTTTATTCATGAAACTGCATAACTAGCGTTTTCTGGCTGAGAAAAGTCGCTTTAGAGCATTTCTGAGCAAGCCTTCTTTTCATAAGCAGAGATGCATTAAACCGCTATTCGTGATCCTAGAAGGCCTTAACTGAGCGTTTTATGCATTTAGGCTCTAACTAAGTTTCACATGCATAAAACTTCTAACACATCAAGAGGTGTATTTCTGCATTGCAAATAACATCCCTTTAATGCATATGAAATATTTTTAATGTGGCTCAGCTTTATTCATGAAACTGCATAAACTAGCGTTTTCTGGCTGAGAAAAGTCGCTTTAGAGCATTTCTGAGCAAGCCTTCTTTTCATAAGCAGAGATGCATTAAAACCGCTATTCGTGATCCTAGAAGGCCTTAACTGAGCGTTTTATGCATTAGGCTCTAACTAAATTTCACATGCATAAAACTTCTAACACATCAAGAGGTGTATTTCTGCATTGCAAATAACATCCCTTTAATGCATATGAAATATTTTTAATGTGGCTCAGCTTTATTCATGAAACTGCATAACTAGCGTTTTCTGGTTGAGAAAAGTCGTTTTAGAGCATTTCTGAGCAAGCCTCCTTTTCATAGGCAGAGATGCATAAAAACCATTATTCCTGATCCTAGAAGGCCTTACTAAGCGTTTTATGCATTGAGGCTCCAACTAAATTTCACATGCATAAAACTTCTAACATATCAAGAAGTGTATTTCTGCATTGCTAATAACATTCCTTTCATGCATATGAAATATTTTTAATGTGGCTCAGCTTTATTCATGAAACTGCATAACTAGCGTTTTCTGGCTGAGAAAAGTCATTTTAGAGCATTTCTGAGCAAGCCTTCTTTTCATAAGCAGAGATGCATAAAACCGCTATTCCTGATCCCAGAAGGCCTTAACTGAGCGTTTCATGCATTGAGGCTTTAACTAAATTTCACATGCATAAAACTTCTAACACATCAAGAAGTGTATTTCTGCATTGCAAATAACATTGCTTTCAGGCATATGAAATATTTTTAATGTGGCTCAGCTTTATTCATGAAACTGCATAACTAGCGTTTTCTGGCTGAGCAAAGTCATTTTAGAGCATTTCTGAGCAAGCCTTCTTTTCATAAGCAGAGATGCATAAAACCGCTATTCCTGATCCTAGAAGGCCTTACTAAGCGTTTTATGCATTGACGCTCTAACTAAATTTCACATGCATAAAACTTCTAACATATCAAGAAGTGTATTTCTGCATTGCTAATAACATTCCTTTCATGCATATGAAATATTTTTAATGTGGCTCAGCTTTATTCATGAAACTGCATAACTAGCGTTTTCTGGCTGAGAAAAGTTACTTTAGAGCATTTCTGAGCAAGCCTTCTTTTCATAAGCAGAGATGCATAAAACCGCTATTCGTGAGCCTAGAAGGCCTTAACTGAGCGTTTTATGCATTGAGGCTCTAACTAAATTTCACATGCATATGAAATATTTTTTAATGTGGCTCAGCTTTATTCATGAAACTGCATAACTAGCGTTTTCTGGCTGAGAAAAGTCGCTTTAGAGCATTTCTGAGCAAGCCTTCTTTTCATAAGCAGAGATGCATAAAACCGCTATTCGTGATCCTAGAAGGCCTTAACTGAGCGTTTTATGCATTGAGGCTCTAACTAAATTTCACATGCATAAAACTTCTAGCACTTTAAGAGGTGTATTTCTGCATTGCTAATAACATTCCTTTCATGCATATGAAATATTTTTAATGTGGCTCAGCTTTATTCATGAAACTGCATAACTAGCGTTTTCTGGCTGAGAAAAGTCATTTTAGAGCATTTCTGAGCAAGCCTCCTTTACATAAGCAGAGATGCATAAAACCGCTATTCATGATACTAGAAGGCCTTAACTGAGCGTTTTATGCATTGAGGCTCTGACTAAATATCACATGCATAAAACTTCTAACACATCAAGAACCGTGTATTTCTGCATTTTAAATATGATTCCTTTCATGCATATGAAATATTTTTAATGTGGCTCAGCTTTATTCATGAAACTGCATAACTAGCGCTTTTCTGGCTGAGAAAAGTCGCTTTAGAGCATTTCTGAGCAAGCCTTCTTTTCATAAGCAGAGTTGCATAAAACCGCCTATTCGTGATCCTAGAAGGCCTTAACTGAGCGTTTTATGCATTGAGGCTCTAACTAAATTTCACATGCATATGCAATATTTTTAATGTGGCTCAGCTTTATTCATGAAACTGCATAACTAGCGTTTTCTGGCTGAGAAAAGTCATTTTAGAGCATTTCTGAGCAAGCCTTCTTTTCATAAGCAGAGATGCATAAAACTGCTATTCCTGATCCCAGAAGGCCTTAACTGAGCGTTTCATGCATTGAGGCTTTAACTAAATTTCATATGCATAAAACTTCTAACACATCAAGAAGTGTATTTCTGCATTGCAAATAACATTGCTTTCAGGCATATGAAATATTTTTAATGTGGCTCAGCTTTATTCATGAAACTGCATAACTAGCGTTTTCTGGCTGAGAAAAGTCGTTTTAGAGCATTTCTGAGCAAGCCTCCTTTTCATAGGCAGAGATGCATAAACAACACTATTTCTGATCCTAGAAGGCCTTACTAAGTTTTTTATGCATTGAGGCTCCAACTAAATTTCACATGCATAAAACTTCTAACATATCAAGAAGTGTATTTCTGCATTGCTAATAACATTCCTTTCATGCATATGAAATATTTTTAATGTGGCTCAGCTTTATTCATGAAACTGCATAACTAGCGTTTTTCTGGCTGAGAAAAGTCGTTTTAGAGCATTTCTGAGCAAGCCAACTTTTCATAAGCAGAGATGCATAAAACCGCTATTCGTGATCCTAGAAGGCCTTAACTGAGCGTTTTATGCATTGAGGCTCTAACTAAATTTCACATGCATATGAAATATTTTTAATGTGGCTCAGCTTTATTCATGAAACTGCATAACTAGCATTTTCTGGCTGAGAAAAATCATTTTAGAGCATTTCTGAGCAAGCCAACTTTTCATAAGCAGAGATGCATAAAACTGCCATTCGTGATCCTAGAAGGCCTTAACTGAGCGTTTTATGCATTGAGGCTCTAACTAAATTTCACATGCATATGAAATATTTTTAATGTGGCTCAGCTTTATTCATGAAACTGCATAACTAGCGTTTTCTGGCTGAGAAAAGTCATTTTAGAGCATTTCTGAGCAAGCCTTCTTTTCATAAGCAGAGATGCATAAAACCGCTATTCGTGATCCTAGAAGGCCTTAACTGAGCGTTTTATGCATTGAGGCTTTAACTAAATTTCACATGCATAAAACTTCTAACACATCAAGAAGCGTATTTCTGAATTGTAAATAGATTCCTTTCATGCATATGAAATATTTTTAATGTGGCTCAGCTTTATTCATGAAACTGCATAACTAGCGTTTTCTGGCTGAGAAAAGTCGCTTTAGAGCATTTCTGAGCAAGCCTTCTGTTCATAAGCAGAGATGCATAAAACCGCTATTCGTGATCCTAGAAGGCCTTAACTGAGCGTTTTATGCATTGAGGCTCTAACTAAATTTCACATGCATATGAAATATTTTTAATGTGGCTCAGCTTTATTCATGAAACTGCATAACTAGCGTTTTCTGGCTGAGAAAAGTCGCTTTTAGAGCATTTCTGAGCAAGCCTCCTTTTCATAAGCAGAGATGCATAAAACCGCTATTCGTGATCCTAGAAGGCCTTAACTGACCGTTTTAGGCATTGAGGCTCTAACTAAATGTCACATGCATAAAACTTCTAACACATCAAGAAGTGTATTTCTGCATTGCAAATAACATTCCTTTCATGCATATGAAATATTTTTAATGTGGCTCAGCTTTATTCATGAAACTGCATAACTAGCATTTTCTGGCTGAGAAAAGTCGTTTTAGAGCATTTCTGAGCAAGCCTCCTTTTCATAAGCAGAGATGCATAAAAACGCTATTCGTGATCCTAGAAGGCCTTAACTAAGCGTTTTATGCATTGAGGCTCTAACTAAATTTCACATGCATAAAACTTCTAACACATCAAGAAGCGTATTTCTGAATTGTAAATAGGATTCCTTTCATGCATATGAAATATTTTTAATGTGGCTCAGCTTTATTCATGAAACTGCATAACTAGCGTTTTCTGGCTGAGAAAAGTCGCTTTAGAGCATTTCTGAGCAAGCCTTCTGTTCATAAGCAGAGATGCATAAAACCGCTATTCGTGATCCTAGAAGGCCTTAACTGAGCGTTTTATGCATTGAGGCTCTAACTAAATTTCACATGCATATGAAATATTTTTAATGTGGCTCAGCTTTATTCATGAAACTGCATAACTAGCGTTTTCTGGCTGAGAAAAGTCGCTTTAGAGCATTTCTGAGCAAGCCTTCTTTTCATAAGCAGAGATGCATAAAACCGCTATTCCTGATCCTAGAAGGCCTTAACTAAGCGTTTTATGCATTGAGGCTCTAACTAAATTTCACATGCATAAAACTTCTAACATATCAAGAAGTGTATTTCTGCATTGCTAATAACATTCCTTTCATGCATATGAAATATTTTTAATGTGGCTCAGCTTTATTCATGAAACTGCATAACTAGCGTTTTCTGGCTGAGAAAAGTCGTTTTAGAGCATTTCTGAGCAAGCCTTCTTTTCATAAGCAGAGATGCATAAAACCGCTATTCGTGATCCTAGAAGGCCTTAACTGAGCGTTTTATGCATTGAGGCTCTAACTAAATTTCACATGCATAAAACTTCTAACACATCAAGAAGTGTATTTCTGCATTGCAAATAACATTCCTTTCATGCATATGAAATATTTTTAATGTGGCTCAGCTTTATTCATGAAACTGCATAACTAGCGTTTTCTGGCTGAGAAAAGTCGTTTTAGAGCATTTCTGAGCAAGCCTCCTTTTCATAAGCAGAGATGCATAAAAACCGCTATTCCTGATCCTAGAAGGCCTTACTAAGCATTTTATGCATTGAGGCTCTAACTAAATTTCACATGCATAAAACTTCTAACATATCAAGGTGTATTTCTGCATTGCTAATAACATTCCTTTCATGCATATGAAATATTTTTAATGTGGCTCAGCTTTATTCATGAAACTGCATAACTAGCGTTTTCTGGCTGAGAAAAGTCATTTTAGAGCATTTCTGAGCAAGCCTTCTTTTCATAAGCAGAGATGCATAAAACCGCTATTCCTGATCCTAGAAGGCCTTAACTGAGCGTTTTCTGCATTGAGGCTTTAACTAAATTTCACATGCATAAAACTTCTAACACATCAAGAAGTGTATTTCTGCATTGCAAATAACATTGCTTTCAGGCATATGAAATATTTTTAATGTGGCTCAGCGTTATTCATGAAACTGCATAACTAGCATTTTCTGGCTGAGAAAAATCGTTTTAGAGCATTTCTGAGCAGGCCAACTTTTCATAAGCAGAGATGCATAAAACCGCTATTCGTGATCCTAGAAGGCCTTAACTGAGCGTTTTATGCATTGAGGCTCTAACTAAATTTCACATGTATATGAAATATTTTTAATGGGGCTCAGCTTTATTCATGAAACTGCATAACTAGCGTTTTCTGGCTGAGAAAAGTCGCTTTAGAGCATTTCTGAGCAAGCCTTCTTTTCATAAGCAGAGATGCATAAAAACCGCTATTCGTGATCCTAGAAGGCCTTAACTGAGCGTTTTATGCATTGAGGCTCTAACTAAATTTCACATGCATAAAACTTCTAGCACATCAAGAGGTGTATTTCTGCATTGCTAATAACATTCCTTTCATGCATATGAAATATTTTTAATGTGGCTCAGCTTTATTCATGAAACTGCATAACTAGCGTTTTCTGGCTGAGAAAAGTCATTTTAGAGCATTTCTGAGCAAGCCTCCTTTTCATAAGCAGAGATGCATAAAACCGCTATTCATGATCCTAGAAGGCCTTAACTGAGCGTTTTATGCATTGAGGCTCTAACTAAATTTCACATGCATAAAACTTCTAACACATCAAGAACCGTATTTCTGAATTTTAAATATGATTCCTTTCATGCATATGAAATATTTTAATGTGGCTCAGCTTTATTCATGAAACTGCATAACTAGCGCTTTCTGGCTGAGAAAAGTCGCTTTAGAGCATTTCTGAGCAAGCCTTCTTTTCATAAGCAGAGATGCATAAAACCGCTATTCGTGATCCTAGAAGGCCTTAACTGAGCGTTTTATGCATTGAGGCTCTAACTAAATTTCACATGCATATGAAATATTTTTAATGTGGCTCAGCTTTATTCATGAAACTGCATAACTAGCGTTTTCTGGCTGAGAAAAGTCGCTTTAGAGCATTTCTGAGCAAGCCTTCTTTTCATAAGCAGAGATGCATTAAACCGCTATTCGTGATCCTAGAAGGCCTTAACTGAGCGTTTTATGCATTTAGGCTCTAACTAAATTTCACATGCATAAAACTTCTAACACATCAAGAAGGTGTATTTCTGCATTGCAAATAACATTCCTTTCATGCATATGAAATATTTTTAATGTGGCTCAGCTTTATTCATGAAACTGCATAACTAGCGTTTTCTGGCTGAGAAAAGTCGTTTTAGAGCATTTCTGAGCAAGCCTTCTTTTCATAAGCAGAGATGCATAAAACCGCTATTCGTGATCCTAGAAGGCCTTAACTGAGCGTTTTATGCATTGAGGCTCTAACTAAATTTCACATGCATAAAACTTCTAACACATCAAGAGGTGTATTTCTGCATTGCAAATAACATTCCTTTCATGCATATGAAATATTTTTAATGTGGCTCAGCTTTATTCATGAAACTGCATAACTAGCGTTTTCTGGCTGAGAAAAGTCGTTTTAGAGCATTTCTGAGCAAGCCTCCTTTTCATAAGCAGAGATGCATAAAAACCGCTATTCCTGATCCTAGAAGGCCTTACTAAGCGTTTTATGCATTGAGGCTCTAACTAAATTTCACATGCATAAAACTTCTAACATATCAAGGTGTATTTCTGCATTGCAAATAACATTCCTTTCATGCATATGAAATATTTTTAATGTGGCTCAGCTTTATTCATGAAACTGCATAACTAGCGTTTTCTGGCTGAGAAAAGTCATTTTAGAGCATTTCTGAGCAAGCCTTCTTTTCATAAGCAGAGATGCATAAAACCGCTATTCCTGATCCTAGAAGGCCTTAACTGAGCGTTTTATGCATTGAGGCTCTAACTAAATTTCACATGCATAAAACTTCTAACACATCAAGAAGTGTATTTCTGCATTGCAAATAACATTCCTTTCATGCATATGAAATATTTTTAATGTGGCTCAGCTTTATTCATGAAACTGCATAACTAGCGTTTTCTGGCTGAGAAAAGTCGTTTTAGAGCATTTCTGAGCAAGCCTACTTTTCATAAGCAGAGATGCATAAAACCGCTATTCGTGATCCTAGAAGGCCTTAACTGAGCGTTTTATGCATTGAGGCTCTAACTAAATTTCACATGTATATGAAATATTTTTAATGGGGCTCAGCTTTATTCATGAAACTGCATAACTAGCGTTTTCTGGCTGAGAAAAGTCGCTTTAGAGCATTTCTGAGCAAGCCTTCTTTTCATAAGCAGAGATGCATAAAACCGCTATTCGTGATCCTAGAAGGCCTTAACTGAGCGTTTTATGCATTGAGGCTCTAACTAAATTTCACATGCATAAAACTTCTAGCACATCAAGAGTGTATTTCTGCATTGCTAATAACATTCCTTTCATGCATATGAAATATTTTTAATGTGGCTCAGCTTTATTCATGAAACTGCATAACTAGCGTTTTCTGGCTGAGAAAAGTCATTTTAGAGCATTTCTGAGCAAGCCTCCTTTTCATAAGCAGAGATGCATAAAACCGCTATTCGTGATCCTAGAAGGCCTTAACTGAGCGTTTTATGCATTGAGGCTCTAACTAAATTTCACATGCATAAAACTTCTAACACATCAAGAACCGTATTTCTGAATTTTAAATATGATTCCTTTCATGCATATGAAATATTTTTAATGTGGCTCAGCTTTATTCATGAAACTGCATAACTAGCGCTTTCTGGCTGAGAAAAGTCGTTTTAGAGCATTTCTGAGCAAGCCTTCTTTTCATAAGCAGAGATGCATAAAACCGCTATTCGTGATCCTAGAAGGCCTTAACTGAGCGTTTTATGCATTGAGGCTCTAACTAAATTTCACATGCATATGAAATATTTTTTAATGTGGCTCAGCTTTATTCATGAAACTGCATAACTAGCGTTTTCTGGCTGAGAAAAGTCGCTTTAGAGCATTTCTGAGCAAGCCTTCTTTTCATAAGCAGAGATGCATAAAACCGCTATTCGTGATCCTAGAAGGCCTTAACTGAGCGTTTTATGCATTTAGGCTCTAACTAAATTTCACATGCATAAAACTTCTAACACATCAAGAGGTGTATTTCTGCATTGCAAATAACATCCCTTTAATGCATATGAAATATTTTTAATGTGGCTCAGCTTTATTCATGAAACTGCATAACTAGCGTTTTCTGGCTGAGAAAAGTCGTTTTAGAGCATTTCTGAGCAAGCCTCCTTTTCATAGGCAGAGATGCATAAAAACCGCTATTCCTGATCCTAGAAGGCCTTACTAAGCGTTTTATGCATTGAGGCTCTAACTAAATTTCACATGCATAAAACTTCTAACATATCAAGAAGTGTATTTCTGCATTGCTAATAACATTCCTTTCATGCATATGAAATATTTTTAATGTGGCTCAGCTTTATTCATGAAACTGCATAACTAGCGTTTTCTGGCTGAGAAAAGTCATTTTAGAGCATTTCTGAGCAAGCCTTCTTTTCATAAGCAGAGATGCATAAAACCGCTATTCCTGATCCCAGAAGGCCTTAACTGAGCGTTTCATGCATTGAGGCTTTAACTAAATTTCACATGCATAAAACTTCTAACACATCAAGAAGTGTATTTCTGCATTGCAAATAACATTGCTTTCAGGCATATGAAATATTTTTAATGTGGCTCAGCTTTATTCATGAAACTGCATAACTAGCGTTTTCTGGCTGAGAAAAGTCGTTTTAGAGCATTTCTGAGCAAGCCTTCTTTTCATAAGCAGAGATGCATAAAACCGCTATTCCTGATCCTAGAAGGCCTTACTAAGCGTTTTATGCATTGAGGCTCTAACTAAATTTCACATGCATAAAACTTCTAACATATCAAGAAGTGTATTTCTGCATTGCTAATAACATTCCTTTCATGCATATGAAATATTTTTAATGTGGCTCAGCTTTATTCATGAAACTGCATAACTAGCGTTTTCTGGCTGAGAAAAGTCGCTTTAGAGCATTTCTGAGCAAGCCTTCTTTTCATAAGCAGAGATGCATAAAACCGCTATTCGTGATCCTAGAAGGCCTTAACTGAGCGTTTTATGCATTGAGGCTCTAACTAAATTTCACATGCATATGAAATATTTTTAATGTGGCTCAGCTTTATTCATGAAACTGCATAACTAGCGTTTTCTGGCTGAGAAAAGTCGCTTTTAGAGCATTTCTGAGCAAGCCTTCTTTTCATAAGCAGAGATGCATAAAACCGCTATTCGTGATCCTAGAAGGCCTTAACTGAGCGTTTTATGCATTGAGGCTCTAACTAAATTTCACATGCATAAAACTTCTAGCACTTCAAGAGTGTATTTCTGCATTGCTAATAACATTCCTTTCATGCATATGAAATATTTTTAATGTGGCTCAGCTTTATTCATGAAACTGCATAACTAGCGTTTTCTGGCTGAGAAAAGTCATTTTAGAGCATTTCTGAGCAAGCCTCCTTTTCATAAGCAGAGATGCATAAAACCGCTATTCCTGATCCTAGAAGGCCTTAACTGAGCGTTTTATGCATTGAGGCTCTAACTAAATTTCACATGCATAAAACTTCTAACACATCAAGAAGTGTATTTCTGCATTGCAAAATAACATTCCTTTCATGCATATGAAATATTTTTAATGTGGCTCAGCTTTATTCATGAAACTGCATAACTAGCGTTTTCTGGCTGAGAAAAGTCGCTTTAGAGCATTTCTGAGCAAGCCTTCTTTTCATAAGCAGAGATGCATAAAACCGCTATTCGTGATCCTAGAAGGCCTTAACTGAGCGTTTTATGCATTGAGGCTCTAACTAAATTTCACATGCATATGCAATATTTTTAATGTGGCTCAGCTTTATTCATGAAACTGCATAACTAGCGTTTTCTGGCTGAGAAAAGTCGCTTTAGAGCATTTCTGAGCAAGCCTTCTTTTCATAAGCAGAGATGCATAAAACCGCTATTCGTGATCCTAGAAGGCCTTAACTGAGCGTTTTATGCATTGAGGCTCTAACTAAATTTCACATGCATAAAACTTCTAACACATCAAGAGGTGTATTTCTGCATTGCAAATAACATCCTTTCATGCATATGAAATATTTTTAATGTGGCTCAGCTTTATTCATGAAACTGCATAACTAGCGTTTTCTGGCTGAGAAAAGTCATTTTAGAGCATTTCTGAGCAAGCCTCCTTTTCATAAGCAGAGATGCATAAAACCGCTATTCATGATACTAGAAGGCCTTAACTGAGCGTTTTATGCATTGAGGCTCTAACTAAATTTCACATGCATAAAACTTCTAACACATCAAGAAGTGTATTTCTGCATTGCTAAATAACATTCCTTTCATGCATATGAAATATTTTTAATGTGGCTCAGCTTTATTCATGAAACTGCATAACTAGCGTTTTCTGGCTGAGAAAAGTCATTTTAGAGCATTTCTGAGCAAGCCTTCTTTTCATAAGCAGAGATGCATAAAACCGCTATTCCTGATCCCAGAAGGCCTTAACTGAGCGTTTTATGCATTGAGGCTCTAACTAAATTTCACATGCATAAAACTTCTAACACATCAAGAAGTGTATTTCTGCATTGCAAATAACATTCCTTTCATGCATATGAAATATTTTTAATGTGGCTCAGCTTTATTCATGAAACTGCATAACTAGCGTTTTCTGGCTGAGAAAAGTCGTTTTAGAGCATTTCTGAGCAAGCCTACTTTTCATAAGCAGAGATGCATAAAACCGCTATTCGTGATCCTAGAAGGCCTTAACTGAGCGTTTTATGCATTGAGGCTCTAACTAAATTTCACATGCATATGAAATATTTTTAATGTGGCTCAGCTTTATTCATGAAACTGCATAACTAGCGTTTTCTGGCTGAGAAAAGTCGTTTTAGAGCATTTCTGAGCAAGCCTACTTTTCATAAGCAGAGATGCATAAAACCGCTATTCGTGATCCTAGAAGGCCTTAACTGAGCGTTTTATGCATTGAGGCTCTAATTAACAGCTAAACTTCTAACATCAAGAGTTTTCTGCATGCATTCTTTATGCATATGAAATATTTTTAATGTGGCTCAGCTTTATTCATGAAACTGCATAACTAGCGTTTTCTGGCTGAGAAAAGTCGTTTTAGAGCATTTCTGAGCAAGCCTTCTTTTCATAAGCAGAGATGCATAAAACCGCTATTCGTGATCCTAGAAGGCCTTAACTGAGCGTTTTATGCATTGAGGCTCTAACTAAATTTCACATGCATAAAACTTCTAACACATCAAGAAGTGTATTTCTGCATTGCAAATAACATTCCTTTCATGCATATGAAATATTTTTAATGTGGCTCAGCTTTATTCATGAAACTGCATAACTAGCGTTTTCTGGCTGAGAAAAGTCGTTTTAGAGCATTTCTGAGCAAGCCTCCTTTTCATAGGCAGAGATGCATAAAACCGCTATTCCTGATCCTAGAAGGCCTTACTAAGCGTTTTATGCATTGAGGCTCTAACTAAATTTCACATGCATAAAACTTCTAACATATCAAGGTGTATTTCTGCATTGCTAATAACATTCCTTTCATGCATATGAAATATTTTTAATGTGGCTCAGCTTTATTCATGAAACTGCATAACTAGCGTTTTCTGGCTGAGAAAAGTCATTTTAGAGCATTTCTGAGCAAGCCTTCTTTTCATAAGCAGAGATGCATAAAACCGCTATTCCTGATCCTAGAAGGCCTTAACTGAGCGTTTTATGCATTGAGGCTTTAACTAAATTTCACATGCATAAAACTTCTAACACATCAAGAAGTGTATTTCTGCATTGCAAATAACATTCCTTTCATGCATATGAAATATTTTTAATGTGGCTCAGCTTTATTCATGAAACTGCATAACTAGCGTTTTCTGGCTGAGAAAAGTCGTTTTAGAGCATTTCTGAGCAAGCCATCTTTTCATAAGCAGAGATGCATAAAACCGCTATTCGTGATCCTAGAAGGCCTTAACTGAGCGTTTTATGCATTGAGGCTCTAACTAAATTTCACATGTATATGAAATATTTTTAATGTGGCTCAGCTTTATTCATGAAACTGCATAACTAGCGTTTTCTGGCTGAGAAAAGTCGTTTTTAGAGCATTTCTGAGCAAGCCTTCTTTTCATAAGCAGAGATGCATAAAACCGCTATTCGTGATCCTAGAAGGCCTTAACTGAGCGTTTTATGCATTGAGGCTCTAACTAAATTTCACATGCATAAAACTTCTAGCACATCAAGAGGTGTATTTCTGCATTGCTAATAACATTCCTTTCATGCATATGAAATATTTTTAATGTGGCTCAGCTTTATTCATGAAACTGCATAACTAGCGTTTTCTGGCTGAGAAAAGTCATTTTAGAGCATTTCTGAGCAAGCCTCCTTTTCATAAGCAGAGATGCATAAAACCGCTATTCATGATCCTAGAAGGCCTTAACTGAGCGTTTTATGCATTGAGGCTCTAACTAAATTTCACATGCATAAAACTTCTAACACATCAAGAAGCGTATTTCTGAATTTTAAATAAGATTCCTTTCATGCATATGAAATATTTTTAATGTGGCTCAGCTTTATTCATGAAACTGCATAACTAGCGTTTTCTGGCTGAGAAAAGTCGCTTTAGAGCATTTCTGAGCAAGCCTTCTTTTCATAAGCAGAGATGCATAAAACCGCTATTCGTGATCCTAGAAGGCCTTAACTGAGCGTTTTATGCATTGAGGCTCTAACTAAATTTCACATGCATATGAAATATTTTTAATGTGGCTCAGCTTTATTCATGAAACTGCATAACTAGCGTTTTCTGGCTGAGAAAAGTCGTTTTAGAGCATTTCTGAGCAAGCCTTCTTTTCATAAGCAGAGATGCATAAAACCGCTATTCGTGATCCTAGAAGGCCTTAACTGAGCGTTTTATGCATTGAGGCTCTAACTAAATTTCACATGCATAAAACTTCTAACACATCAAGAGGTGTATTTCTGCATTGCAAATAACATTCCTTTCATGCATATGAAATATTTTTAATGTGGCTCAGCTTTATTCATGAAACTGCATAACTAGCGTTTTCTGGCTGAGAAAAGTCGTTTTAGAGCATTTCTGAGCAAGCCTCCTTTTCATAAGCAGAGATGCATAAAAACCGCTATTCCTGATCCTAGAAGGCCTTAACTGAGCGTTTTATGCATTGAGGCTCTAACTAAATTTCACATGCATAAAACTTCTAACATATCAAGAAGTGTATTTCTGCATTGCTAATAACATTCCTTTCATGCATATGAAATATTTTTAATGTGGCTCAGCTTTATTCATGAAACTGCATAACTAGCGTTTTCTGGCTGAGAAAAGTCATTTTAGAGCATTTCTGAGCAAGCCTTCTTTTCATAAGCAGAGATGCATAAAACCGCTATTCCTGATCCCAGAAGGCCTTAACTGAGCGTTTTATGCATTGAGGCTTTAACTAAATTTCACATGCATAAAACTTCTAACACATCAAGAAGTGTATTTCTGCATTGCAAATAACTAGCATATTTCATGCATATGAAATATTTTTAATGTGGCTCAGCTTTATTCATGAAACTGCATAACTAGCGTTTTCTGGCTGAGAAAAGTCGTTTTAGAGCATTTCTGAGCAAGCCTTCTTTTCATAAGCAGAGATGCATAAAAACCGCTATTCCTGATCCTAGAAGGCCTTACTAAGCGTTTTATGCATTGAGGCTCTAACTAAATTTCACATGCATAAAACTTCTAACATATCAAGAAGTGTATTTCTGCATTGCTAATAACATTCCTTTCATGCATATGAAATATTTTTAATGTGGCTCAGCTTTATTCATGAAACTGCATAACTAGCGTTTTCTGGCTGAGAAAAGTCGTTTTAGAGCATTTCTGAGCAAGCCTTCTTTTCATAAGCAGAGATGCATAAAACCGCTATTCGTGATCCTAGAAGGCCTTAACTGAGCGTTTTATGCATTGAGGCTCTAACTAAATTTCACATGCATATGAAATATTTTTAATGTGGCTCAGCTTTATTCATGAAACTGCATAACTAGCGTTTTCTGGCTGAGAAAAGTCGCTTTAGAGCATTTCTGAGCAAGCCTTCTTTTCATAAGCAGAGATGCATAAAACCGCTATTCGTGATCCTAGAAGGCCTTAACTGAGCGTTTTATGCATTGAGGCTCTAACTAAATTTCACATGCATAAAACTTCTAACACTTTCAAGAGGTGTATTTCTGCATTGCTAATAACATTCCTTTCATGCATATGAAATATTTTTAATGTGGCTCAGCTTTATTCATGAAACTGCATAACTAGCGTTTTCTGGCTGAGAAAAGTCATTTTAGAGCATTTCTGAGCAAGCCTCCTTTTCATAAGCAGAGATGCATAAAACCGCTATTCATGATCCTAGAAGGCCTTAACTGAGCGTTTTATGCATTGAGGCTCTAACTAAATATCACATGCATAAAACTTCTAACACATCAAGAACCGTATTTCTGAATTGTAAATATGATTCCTTTCATGCATATGAAATATTTTTAATGTGGCTCAGCTTTATTCATGAAACTGCATAACTAGCGTTTTCTGGCTGAGAAAAGTCGTTTTAGAGCATTTCTGAGCAAGCCTTCTTTTCATAAGCAGAGATGCATAAAACCGCCATTCGTGATCCTAGAAGGCCTTAACTGAGCGTTTTATGCATTGAGGCTCTAACTAAATTTCACATGCATATGAAATATTTTTAATGTGGCTCAGCTTTATTCATGAAACTGCATAACTAGCGTTTTCTGGCTGAGAAAAGTCGCTTTAGAGCATTTCTGAGCAAGCCTTCTTTTCATAAGCAGAGATGCATAAAACCGCTATTCGTGATCCTAGAAGGCCTTAACTGAGCGTTTTATGCATTGAGGCTCTAACTAAATTTCACATGCATAAAACTTCTAACACATCAAGAGGTGTATTTCTGCATTGCAAATAACATTCCTTTCATGCATATGAAATATTTTTAATGTGGCTCAGCTTTATTCATGAAACTGCATAACTAGCGTTTTCTGGCTGAGAAAAGTCATTTTAGAGCATTTCTGAGCAAGCCTCCTTTTCATAAGCAGAGATGCATAAAACCGCTATTCATGATCCTAGAAGGCCTTAACTGAGCGTTTTATGCATTGAGGCTCTAACTAAATTTCACATGCATAAAACTTCTAACACATCAAGAACTGTATTTTCGCATTGCAAATAACATTCCTTTCATGCATATGAAATATTTTTAATGTGGCTCAGCTTTATTCATGAAACTGCATAACTAGCGTTTTCTGGCTGAGAAAAGTCATTTTAGAGCATTTCTGAGCAAGCCTTCTTTTCATAAGCAGAGATGCATAAAACCGCTATTCCTGATCCCAGAAGGC
The DNA here is from genome assembly GCA_036247105.1 of Cirrhinus mrigala. Taxonomy (NCBI): domain Eukaryota; kingdom Metazoa; phylum Chordata; class Actinopteri; order Cypriniformes; family Cyprinidae; genus Cirrhinus; species Cirrhinus mrigala. The sequence continues at coordinate 745,183 of CM070015.1, forward strand.
CTTAACTGAGCGTTTCATGCATTGAGGCTTTAACTAAATTTCATATGCATAAAACTTCTAACACATCAAGAAGTGTATTTCTGCATTGCAAATAACATTGCTTTCATGCATATGAAATATTTTTAATGTGGCTCAGCTTTATTCATGAAACTGCATAACTAGCGTTTTCTGGCTGAGAAAAGTCGTTTTAGAGCATTTCTGAGCAAGCCTTCTTTTCATAAGCAGAGATGCATAAAACCGCTATTCGTGATCCTAGAAGGCCTTAACTGAGCGTTTTATGCATTGAGGCTCTAACTAAATTTCACATGCATATGAAATATTTTTAATGTGGCTCAGCTTTATTCATGAAACTGCATAACTAGCATTTTCTGGCTGAGAAAAATCATTTTAGAGCATTTCTGAGCAAGCCAACTTTTCATAAGCAGAGATGCATAAAACCGCTATTCGTGATCCTAGAAGGCCTTAACTGAGCGTTTTATGCATTGAGGCTCTAACTAAATTTCACATGCATATGAAATATTTTTAATGTGGCTCAGCTTTATTCATGAAACTGCATAACTAGCGTTTTCTGGCTGAGAAAAGTCATTTTAGAGCATTTCTGAGCAAGCCTTCTTTTCATAAGCAGAGATGCATAAAACCGCTATTCCTGATCCTAGAAGGCCTTAACTGAGCGTTTTATGCATTGAGGCTTTAACTAAATTTCACATGCATAAAACTTCTAACACATCAAGAAGTGTATTTCTGCATTGCTAAATAACATTCCTTTCATGCATATGAAATATTTTTAATGTGGCTCAGCTTTATTCATGAAACTGCATAACTAGCGTTTTCTGGCTGAGAAAAGTCGCTTTAGAGCATTTCTGAGCAAGCCTTCTTTTCATAAGCAGAGATGCATAAAACCGCTATTCGTGATCCTAGAAGGCCTTAACTGAGCGTTTTATGCATTGAGGCTCTAACTAAATTTCACATGCATATGAAATATTTTTAATGTGGCTCAGCTTTATTCATGAAACTGCATAACTAGCGTTTTCTGGCTGAGAAAAGTCGTTTTAGAGCATTTCTGAGCAAGCCTTCTTTTCATAAGCAGAGATGCATAAAACCGCTATTCGTGATCCTAGAAGGCCTTAACTGAGCGTTTTATGCATTGAGGCTCTAACTAAATTTCACATGCATAAAACTTCTAACACATCAAGAAGTGTATTTCTGCATTGCAAATAACATTCCTTTCATGCATATGAAATATTTTTAATGTGGCTCAGCTTTATTCATGAAACTGCATAACTAGCGTTTTCTGGCTGAGAAAAGTCGTTTTAGAGCATTTCTGAGCAAGCCTCCTTTTCATAAGCAGAGATGCATAAAACCGCTATTCGTGATCCTAGAAGGCCTTAACTGAGCGTTTTATGCATTGAGGCTCTAACTAAATTTCACATGCATAAAACTTCTAACACATCAAGAAGTGTATTTCTGCATTGCAAATAACATTCCTTTCATGCATATGAAATATTTTTAATGTGGCTCAGCTTTATTCATGAAACTGCATAACTAGCGTTTTCTGGCTGAGAAAAGTCGTTTTAGAGCATTTCTGAGCAAGCCTCCTTTTCATAAGCAGAGATGCATAAAAACCGCTATTCCTGATCCTAGAAGGCCTTACTAAGCGTTTTATGCATTGAGGCTCTAACTAAATTTCACATGCATAAAACTTCTAACATATCAAGAAGTGTATTTCTGCATTGCTAATAACATTCCTTTCATGCATATGAAATATTTTTAATGTGGCTCAGCTTTATTCATGAAACTGCATAACTAGCGTTTTCTGGCTGAGAAAAGTCATTTTAGAGCATTTCTGAGCAAGCCTTCTTTTCATAAGCAGAGATGCATAAAACCGCTATTCCTGATCCTAGAAGGCCTTAACTGAGCGTTTTATGCATTGAGGCTTTAACTAAATTTCACATGCATAAAACTTCTAACACATCAAGAAGTGTATTTCTGCATTGCAAATAACTAGCATATTTCATGCATATGAAATATTTTTAATGTGGCTCAGCTTTATTCATGAAACTGCATAACTAGCGTTTTCTGGCTGAGAAAAGTCGTTTTAGAGCATTTCTGAGCAAGCCTTCTTTTCATAAGCAGAGATGCATAAAACCGCTATTCGTGATCCTAGAAGGCCTTAACTGAGCGTTTTATGCATTGAGGCTCTAACTAAATTTCACATGCATAAAACTTCTAGCACATCAAGAGGTGTATTTCTGCATTGCTAATAACATTCCTTTCATGCATATGAAATATTTTTAATGTGGCTCAGCTTTATTCATGAAACTGCATAACTAGCGTTTTCTGGCTGAGAAAAGTCATTTTAGAGCATTTCTGAGCAAGCCTCCTTTTCATAAGCAGAGATGCATAAAACCGCTATTCATGATCCTAGAAGGCCTTAACTGAGCGTTTTATGCATTGAGGCTCTAACTAAATTTCACATGCATAAAACTTCTAACACATCAAGAAGCGTATTTCTGAATTGTTAAATATGATTCCTTTCATGCATATGAAATATTTTTAATGTGGCTCAGCTTTATTCATGAAACTGCATAACTAGCGTTTTCTGGCTGAGAAAAGTCGCTTTAGAGCATTTCTGAGCAAGCCTTCTTTTCATAAGCAGAGATGCATAAAACCGCTATTCGTGATCCTAGAAGGCCTTAACTGAGCGTTTTATGCATTGAGGCTCTAACTAAATTTCACATGCATATGAAATATTTTTAATGTGGCTCAGCTTTATTCATGAAACTGCATAACTAGCGTTTTCTGGCTGAGAAAAGTCGCTTTTAGAGCATTTCTGAGCAAGCCTTCTTTTCATAAGCAGAGATGCATAAAACCGCTATTCGTGATCCTAGAAGGCCTTAACTGAGCGTTTTATGCATTGAGGCTCTAACTAAATTTCACATGCATAAAACTTCTAACACATCAAGAAGTGTATTTCTGCATTGCAAATAACATTCCTTTCATGCATATGAAATATTTTTAATGTGGCTCAGCTTTATTCATGAAACTGCATAACTAGCGTTTTCTGGCTGAGAAAAGTCGTTTTAGAGCATTTCTGAGCAAGCCTTCTTTTCATAAGCAGAGATGCATAAAACCGCTATTCGTGATCCTAGAAGGCCTTAACTGAGCGTTTTATGCATTGAGGCTCTAACTAAATTTCACATGCATAAAACTTCTAACACATCAAGAAGTGTATTTCTGCATTGCAAATAACATTCCTTTCATGCATATGAAATATTTTTAATGTGGCTCAGCTTTATTCATGAAACTGCATAACTAGCGTTTTCTGGCTGAGAAAAGTCGTTTTAGAGCATTTCTGAGCAAGCCTCCTTTTCATAAGCAGAGATGCATAAAAACCGCTATTCCTGATCCTAGAAGGCCTTAACTAAGCGTTTTATGCATTGAGGCTCTAACTAAATTTCACATGCATAAAACTTCTAACATATCAAGAAGTGTATTTCTGCATTGCTAATAACATTCCTTTCATGCATATGAAATATTTTTAATGTGGCTCAGCTTTATTCATGAAACTGCATAACTAGCGTTTTCTGGCTGAGAAAAGTCATTTTAGAGCATTTCTGAGCAAGCCTTCTTTTCATAAGCAGAGATGCATAAAACCGCTATTCCTGATCCTAGAAGGCCTTAACTGAGCGTTTTATGCATTGAGGCTCTAACTAAATTTCACATGCATAAAACTTCTAACACATCAAGAAGTGTATTTCTGCATTGCAAATAACATTCCTTTCATGCATATGAAATATTTTTAATGTGGCTCAGCTTTATTCATGAAACTGCATAACTAGCGTTTTCTGGCTGAGAAAAGTCGTTTTAGAGCATTTCTGAGCAAGCCTTCTTTTCATAAGCAGAGATGCATAAAACCGCTATTCGTGATCCTAGAAGGCCTTAACTGAGCGTTTTATGCATTGAGGCTCTAACTAAATTTCACATGCATATGAAATATTTTTAATGTGGCTCAGCTTTATTCATGAAACTGCATAACTAGCGTTTTCTGGCTGAGAAAAGTCGTTTTAGAGCATTTCTGAGCAAGCCTTCTTTTCATAAGCAGAGATGCATAAAACCGCTATTCGTGATCCTAGAAGGCCTTAACTGAGCGTTTTATGCATTGAGGCTCTAACTAAATTTCACATGCATAAAACTTCTAACACATCAAGAAGTGTATTTCTGCATTGCTAATAACATTCCTTTCATGCATATGAAATATTTTTAATGTGGCTCAGCTTTATTCATGAAACTGCATAACTAGCGTTTTCTGGCTGAGAAAAGTCATTTTAGAGCATTTCTGAGCAAGCCTCCTTTTCATAAGCAGAGATGCATAAAACCGCTATTCATGATCCTAGAAGGCCTTAACTGAGCGTTTTATGCATTGAGGCTCTAACTAAATTTCACATGCATAAAACTTCTAACACATCAAGAAGCGTATTTCTGAATTGTAAATATGATTCCTTTCATGCATATGAAATATTTTTAATGTGGCTCAGCTTTATTCATGAAACTGCATAACTAGCGTTTTCTGGCTGAGAAAAGTCGCTTTTAGAGCATTTCTGAGCAAGCCTTCTTTTCATAAGCAGAGATGCATAAAACCGCTATTCGTGATCCTAGAAGGCCTTAACTGAGCGTTTTATGCATTGAGGCTCTAACTAAATTTCACATGCATATGAAATATTTTTAATGTGGCTCAGCTTTATTCATGAAACTGCATAACTAGCGTTTTCTGGCTGAGAAAAGTCGCTTTTAGAGCATTTCTGAGCAAGCCTTCTTTTCATAAGCAGAGATGCATAAAACCGCTATTCGTGATCCTAGAAGGCCTTAACTGAGCGTTTTATGCATTGAGGCTCTAACTAAATTTCACATGCATAAAACTTCTAACACATCAAGAGGTGTATTTCTGCATTGCAAATAACATTCCTTTCATGCATATGAAATATTTTTAATGTGGCTCAGCTTTATTCATGAAACTGCATAACTAGCGTTTTCTGGCTGAGAAAAGTCGTTTTAGAGCATTTCTGAGCAAGCCTCCTTTTCATAAGCAGAGATGCATAAAACCGCTATTCCTGATCCTAGAAGGCCTTAACTGAGCGTTTTATGCATTGAGGCTCTAACTAAATTTCACATGCATAAAACTTCTAACACATCAAGAAGTGTATTTCTGCATTGCTAAATAACATTCCTTTCATGCATATGAAATATTTTTAATGTGGCTCAGCTTTATTCATGAAACTGCATAACTAGCGTTTTCTGGCTGAGAAAAGTCATTTTAGAGCATTTCTGAGCAAGCCTTCTTTTCATAAGCAGAGATGCATAAAACCGCTATTCCTGATCCCAGAAGGCCTTAACTGAGCGTTTCATGCATTGAGGCTTTAACTAAATTTCACATGCATAAAACTTCTAACACATCAAGAAGTGTATTTCTGCATTGCAAATAACATTGCTTTCAGGCATATGAAATATTTTTAATGTGGCTCAGCTTTATTCATGAAACTGCATAACTAGCGTTTTCTGGCTGAGAAAAGTCATTTTAGAGCATTTCTGAGCAAGCCTTCTTTTCATAAGCAGAGATGCATAAAACCGCTATTCCTGATCCTAGAAGGCCTTACTAAGCGTTTTATGCATTGAGGCTCTAACTAAATTTCACATGCATAAAACTTCTAACATATCAAGAAGTGTATTTCTGCATTGCTAATAACATTCCTTTCATGCATATGAAATATTTTTAATGTGGCTCAGCTTTATTCATGAAACTGCATAACTAGCGTTTTCTGGCTGAGAAAAGTCGTTTTAGAGCATTTCTGAGCAAGCCTTCTTTTCATAAGCAGAGATGCATAAAACCGCTATTCGTGATCCTAGAAGGCCTTAACTGAGCGTTTTATGCATTGAGGCTCTAACTAAATTTCACATGCATATGAAATATTTTTAATGTGGCTCAGCTTTATTCATGAAACTGCATAACTAGCGTTTTCTGGCTGAGAAAAGTCGCTTTAGAGCATTTCTGAGCAAGCCTTCTTTTCATAAGCAGAGATGCATAAAACCGCTATTCGTGATCCTAGAAGGCCTTAACTGAGCGTTTTATGCATTGAGGCTCTAACTAAATTTCACATGCATAAAACTTCTAGCACTTTAAGAGGTGTATTTCTGCATTGCTAATAACATTCCTTTCATGCATATGAAATATTTTTAATGTGGCTCAGCTTTATTCATGAAACTGCATAACTAGCGTTTTCTGGCTGAGAAAAGTCATTTTAGAGCATTTCTGAGCAAGCCTCCTTTTCATAAGCAGAGATGCATAAAACCGCTATTCATGATACTAGAAGGCCTTAACTGAGCGTTTTATGCATTGAGGCTCTGACTAAATATCACATGCATAAAACTTCTAACACATTAAGAACCGTATTTCTGAATTTTAAATATGATTCCTTTCATGCATATGAAATATTTTTAATGTGGCTCAGCTTTATTCATGAAACTGCATAACTAGCGCTTTCTGGCTGAGAAAAGTCGCTTTAGAGCATTTCTGAGCAAGCCTTCTTTTCATAAGCAGAGTTGCATAAAACCGCCATTCGTGATCCTAGAAGGCCTTAACTGAGCGTTTTATGCATTGAGGCTCTAACTAAATTTCACATGCATATGCAATATTTTTAATGTGGCTCAGCTTTATTCATGAAACTGCATAACTAGCGTTTTCTGGCTGAGAAAAGTCGCTTTTAGAGCATTTCTGAGCAAGCCTTCTTTTCATAAGCAGAGATGCATAAAACCGCTATTCGTGATCCTAGAAGGCCTTAACTGAGCGTTTTATGCATTGAGGCTCTAACTAAATTTCACATGCATAAAACTTCTAACACATCAAGAGGTGTATTTCTGCATTGCAAATAACATCCCTTTAATGCATATGAAATATTTTTAATGTGGCTCAGCTTTATTCATGAAACTGCATAACTAGCGTTTTCTGGCTGAGAAAAGTCATTTTAGAGCATTTCTGAGCAAGCCTCCTTTTCATAAGCAGAGATGCATAAAACCGCTATTCATGATATTAGAAGGCCTTAACTGAGCGTTTTATGCATTGAGACTCTAACTAAATATCACATGCATAAAACTTCTAACACATCAAGAACCGTATTTCTGAATTTTAAATATGATTCCTTTCATGCATATGAAATATTTTTAATGTGGCTCAGCTTTATTCATGAAACTGCATAACTAGCGTTTTCTGGCTGAGAAAAGTCATTTTAGAGCATTTCTGAGCAAGCCTTCTTTTCATAAGCAGAGATGCATAAAACCGCTATTCCTGATCCCAGAAGGCCTTAACTGAGCGTTTCATGCATTGAGGCTTTAACTAAATTTCATATGCATAAAACTTCTAACACATCAAGAAGTGTATTTCTGCATTGCAAATAACATTGCTTTCAGGCATATGAAATATTTTTAATGTGGCTCAGCTTTATTCATGAAACTGCATAACTAGCGTTTTCTGGCTGAGAAAAGTCGTTTTAGAGCATTTCTGAGCAAGCCTCCTTTTCATAGGCAGAGATGCATAAAAACCACTATTTCTGATCCTAGAAGGCCTTACTAAGCGTTTTATGCATTGAGGCTCCAACTAAATTTCACATGCATAAAACTTCTAACATATCAAGAAGTGTATTTCTGCATTGCTAATAACATTCCTTTCATGCATATGAAATATTTTTAATGTGGCTCAGCTTTATTCATGAAACTGCATAACTAGCGTTTTCTGGCTGAGAAAAGTCGTTTTAGAGCATTTCTGAGCAAGCCAACTTTTCATAAGCAGAGATGCATAAAACCGCTATTCGTGATCCTAGAAGGCCTTAACTGAGCGTTTTATGCATTGAGGCTCTAACTAAATTTCACATGCATATGAAATATTTTTAATGTGGCTCAGCTTTATTCATGAAACTGCATAACTAGCATTTTCTGGCTGAGAAAAATCATTTTAGAGCATTTCTGAGCAAGCCAACTTTTCATAAGCAGAGATGCATAAAACCGCCATTCGTGATCCTAGAAGGCCTTAACTGAGCGTTTTATGCATTGAGGCTCTAACTAAATTTCACATGCATATGAAATATTTTTAATGTGGCTCAGCTTTATTCATGAAACTGCATAACTAGCGTTTTCTGGCTGAGAAAAGTCATTTTAGAGCATTTCTGAGCAAGCCTTCTTTTCATAAGCAGAGATGCATAAAACCGCTATTCGTGATCCTAGAAGGCCTTAACTGAGCGTTTTATGCATTGAGGCTTTAACTAAATTTCACATGCATAAAACTTCTAACACATCAAGAAGCGTATTTCTGAATTGTAAATAGGATTCCTTTCATGCATATGAAATATTTTTAATGTGGCTCAGCTTTATTCATGAAACTGCATAACTAGCCTTTTCTGGCTGAGAAAAGTCGCTTTAGAGCATTTCTGAGCAAGCCTTCTGTTCATAAGCAGAGATGCATAAAACCGCTATTCGTGATCCTAGAAGGCCTTAACTGAGCGTTTTATGCATTGAGGCTCTAACTAAATTTCACATGCATATGAAATATTTTTAATGTGGCTCAGCTTTATTCATGAAACTGCATAACTAGCGTTTTCTGGCTGAGAAAAGTCGCTTTAGAGCATTTCTGAGCAAGCCTTCTTTTCATAAGCAGAGATGCATAAAACCGCTATTCGTGATCCTAGAAGGCCTTAACTGAGCGTTTTATGCATTGAGGCTCTAAGTGCATGTAACATGCATAAAACTTCTAACACATCAAGAAGTGTATTTCTGCATTGCAAATAACATTCCTTTCATGCATATGAAATATTTTTAATGTGGCCCAGCTTTATTCATGAAACTGCATAACTAGCATTTTCTGGCTGAGAAAAGTCGTTTTAGAGCATTTCTGAGCAAGCCTCCTTTTCATAGGCAGAGATGCATAAAAACGCTATTCGTGATCCTAGAAGGCCTTAACTAAGCGTTTTATGCATTGAGGCTCTAACTAAATTTCACATGCATAAAACTTCTAACATATCAAGAAGTGTATTTCTGCATTGCTAATAACATTCCTTTCATGCATATGAAATATTTTTAATGTGGCTCAGCTTTATTCATGAAACTGCATAACTAGCGTTTTCTGGCTGAGAAAAGTCATTTTAGAGCATTTCTGAGCAAGCCTTCTTTTCATAAGCAGAGATGCATAAAACCGCTATTCGTGATCCTAGAAGGCCTTAACTGAGCGTTTTATGCATTGAGGCTCTAACTAAATTTCACATGCATAAAACTTCTAACACATCAAGAAGCGTATTTCTGAATTGTAAATAGGATTCCTTTCATGCATATGAAATATTTTTAATGTGGCTCAGCTTTATTCATGAAACTGCATAACTAGCGTTTTCTGGCTGAGAAAAGTCGCTTTAGAGCATTTCTGAGCAAGCCTTCTTTTCATAAGCAGAGATGCATAAAACCGCTATTCGTGATCCTAGAAGGCCTTAACTGAGCGTTTTATGCATTGAGGCTCTAACTAAATTTCACATCATGCATATATGAAAATATTTTTAATGTGGCTCAGCTTTATTCATGAAACTGCATAACTAGCGTTTTCTGGCTGAGAAAAGTCGCTTTAGAGCATTTCTGAGCAAGCCTTCTTTTCATAAGCAGAGATGCATAAAACCGCTATTCGTGATCCTAGAAGGCCTTAACTGAGCGTTTTATGCATTGAGGCTCTAACTAAATTTCACATGCATAAAACTTCTAACACATCAAGAAGTGTATTTCTGCATTGCAAATAACATTCCTTTCATGCATATGAAATATTTTTAATGTGGCTCAGCTTTATTCATGAAACTGCATAACTAGCATTTTCTGGCTGAGAAAAGTCGTTTTAGAGCATTTCTGAGCAAGCCTCCTTTTCATAGGCAGAGATGCATAAAAACGCTATTCGTGATCCTAGAAGGCCTTAACTAAGCGTTTTATGCATTGAGGCTCTAACTAAATTTCACATGCATAAAACTTCTAACATATCAAGAAGTGTATTTCTGCATTGCTAATAACATTCCTTTCATGCATATGAAATATTTTTAATGTGGCTCAGCTTTATTCATGAAACTGCATAACTAGCGTTTTCTGGCTGAGAAAAGTCATTTTAGAGCATTTCTGAGCAAGCCTTCTTTTCATAAGCAGAGATGCATAAAACCGCTATCCGTGATCCTAGAAGGCCTTAACTGAGCGTTTTATGCATTGAGGCTCTAACTAAATTTCACATGCATAAAACTTCTAACACATCAAGAAGTGTATTTCTGCATTGCAAATAACATTCCTTTCATGCATATGAAATATTTTTAATGTGGCTCAGCTTTATTCATGAAACTGCATAACTAGCGTTTTCTGGCTGAGAAAGTCGTTTTAGAGCATTTCTGAGCAAGCCTTCTTTTCATAAGCAGAGATGCATAAAACCGCTATTCGTGATCCTAGAAGGCCTTAACTGAGCGTTTTATGCATTGAGGCTCTGACTAAATTTCACATGCATAAAACGTCTAACACATCAAGAAGTGTATTTCTGCACTGCAAATAACATTTCTTTCATGCATATGAAATATTTTTAATGTGGCTCAGCTTTATTCATGAAACTGCATAACTAGCGTTTTCTGGCTGAGAAAAGTCGTTTTAGAGCATTTCTGAGCAAGCCTTCTTTTCATAAGCAGAGATGCATAAAACCGCTATTCGTGATCCTAGAAGGCCTTAACTGAGCGTTTTATGCATTGAGGCTCTAACTAAATTTCACATGCATAAAACTTCTAACACATCAAGAAGTGTATTTCTGCATTGCAAATAACATTCCTTTCATGCATATGAAATATTTTTAATGTGGCTCAGCTTTATTCATGAAACTGCATAACTAGCGTTTTCTGGCTGAGAAAAGTCATTTTAGAGCATTTCTGAGCAAGCCTTCTTTTCATAAGCAGAGATGCATAAAACCGCTATTCGTGATCCTAGAAGGCCTTATCTGAGCGTTTTATGCATTGAGGCTCTAACTAAATTTCATATGCATAAAACTTCTAACACATCAAGAAGTGTATTTCTGCATTGCAAATAACATTCCTTTCATGCATATGAAATATTTTTAATGTGGCTCAGCTTTATTCATGAAACTGCATAACTAGCGTTTTCTGGCTGAGAAAAGTCGTTTTAGAGCATTTCTGAGCAAGCCTCCTTTTCATAAGCAGAGATGCATAAAACCGCTATTCGTGATCCTAGAAGGCCTTAACTGAGCGTTTTATGCATTGAGGCTCTAACTAAATTTCACATGCATAAAACTTCTAACACATCAAGAAGTGTATTTCTGCATTGCAAATAACATTCCTTTCATGCATATGAAATATTTTTAATGTGGCTCAGCTTTATTCATGAAACTGCATAACTAGCGTTTTCTGGCTGAGAAAAGTCGTTTTAGAGCATTTCTGAGCAAGCCTTCTTTTCATAAGCACAGATGCATAAAATCGCTATTCGTGATCCTAGAAGGCCTTAACTGAGCGTTTTATGCATTGAGGCTCTAACTAAATTTCACATGCATAAAAACTTCTAACACATCAAGAAGTGTATTTCTGCATTGCAAATAACATTCATTTCATGGATATGAAGTATTTTTAATGTGGCTCAGCTTTATTCATGAAACTGCTTAACTAGCGTTTTCTGACTGAGAAAAGGCATTTTAGAGCATTTCTGAGCAAGCCTTCTTTTCATAAGCAGAGATGCATAAAACCGCTGTTAGTGATCCTAGAAGGCCTTAACTAAGCGTTTTATGCATTGAGGCTCTAACTAAATTTCACATGCATAAAACCTCTAACACATCAAGAAGTGTATTTCTGCATTGCAAATAGCATTCCTTTCATGCATATGAAACATTTTTAATGTGGCTCAGCTTTATTCATGAAACTGCATAACGTTTTCTGACTGAGAAAGGCATTTTAGAGAATTTCTGAGCAAGCCTTCTTTTCATAAGCAGAGATGCATAAAACCACTATTCGTGATCCTAGAAGGCCTTAACTGAGCGTTTTATGCATTGAGGCTCTAACTAAATTTCACATGCATATGAAATATTTTTAATGTGGCTCAGCTTTATTCATGAAACTGCATAACTAGCATTTTCTGGCTGAGAAAAGTCGTTTTAGAGCATTTCTGAGCAAGCCTCCTTTTCATAAGCAGAGATGCATAAAACCTGTCACGAATCTGGTCGGTGTCCCATTGTCCGCTCACCACCAGATGTCACTCTCACCTCACCTACACACTCTGACTGTTGCACCACACTCCGGACTGCATCTCCCATCCTCCACCGCGCTGATTGCGTCAGCCACCGTGACCAATCAGGCATTCTATAAAACCTCCGGTCCTTCACAGTGCTCTTCACGGATTGTTAGATTGTATTGTATTGTTAGCGTTTCCTAGTTTCCTGTTCCGAGTTCCTAGTCCCCAGTGTTTTGTCTTTCCCGCCTGGTTTTCTCGTTTCCTCTGTCTAGCCGCCTGCCTTTTGGACTTTCGCTCTGGTTTATTGGATTTTTCTCTACGTCTTGCCTGTGATCTACCTGTTTGCTCCTGTTTCGACCCTGCCTGTACGACCATGTCTTTGTTTCGTTCTGTTAATAAAAGCTCGCATATGGATCCGCTCGCCTCTCGTCTCGTTCATCCCGTTACAAAACCGCTATTCCTGATCCTAGAAGGCCTTAACTGAGCGTTTTATGCATTGAGGCTCTAACTAAATTTCACATGCATAAAACTTCTAACATATCAAGAAGTGTATTTCTGCATTGCTAATAACATTCCTTTCATACATATGAAATATTTTTAATGTGGCTCAGCTTTATTCATGAAACTGCATAACAAGCATTTTCTGGCTGAGAAAAGTCATTTTAGAGCATTTCTGAGCAAGCCTTCTTTTCATAAGCAGAGATGCATAAAACCGCTATTCGTGATCCTAGAAGGCCTTAACTAAGCGTTTTATGCATTGAGGCTCTAACTAAATTTCACATGCATAAAACTTCTAACACATCAAGAAGCGTATTTCTGAATTGTAAATAGGATTCCTTTCATGCATATGAAATATTTTTAATGTGGCTCAGCTTTATTCATGAAACTGCATAACTAGCGTTTTCTGGCTGAGAAAAGTCGCTTTAGAGCATTTCTGAGCAAGCCTTCTGTTCATAAGCAGAGATGCATAAAACCGCTATTCGTGATCCTAGAAGGCCTTAACTGAGCGTTTTATGCATTGAGGCTCTAACTAAATTTCACATGCATAAAACTTCTAACACATCAAGAGGTGTATTTCTGCATTGCAAATAACATCCCTTTCATGCACATGAAATATTTTTAATGTGGCTCAGCTTTATTCATGAAACTGCATAACTAGCGTTTTCTGGCTGAGAAAAGTCGCTTTAGAGCATTTCTGAGCAAGCCTTCTGTTCATAAGCAGAGATGCATAAAACCGCTATTCGTGATCCTAGAAGGCCTTAACTGAGCGTTTTATGCATTGAGGCTCTAACTAAATTTCACATGCATATGAAATATTTTTAATGTGGCTCAGCTTTATTCATGAAACTGCATAACTAGCGTTTTCTGGCTGAGAAAAGTCGTTTTAGAGCATTTCTGGGCAAGCCTTCTTTTCATAGGCAGAGATGCATAAAAACCACTATTCCTGATCCTAGAAGGCCTTAACTGAGCGTTTTATGCATTGAGGCTCTAACTAAATTTCACATGCATAAAACTTCTAACATATCAAGAAGTGTATTTCTGCATTGCTAATAACATTCCTTTCATACATATGAAATATTTTTAATGTGGCTCAGCTTTATTCATGAAACTGCATAACTAGCGTTTTCTGGCTGAGAAAAGTCATTTTAGAGCATTTCTGAGCAAGCCTTCTTTTCATAAGCAGAGATGCATAAAACCGCTATTCGTGATCCTAGAAGGCCTTAACTAAGCGTTTTATGCATTGAGGCTCTAACTAAATTTCACATGCATAAAACTTCTAACACATCAAGAAGCGTATTTCTGAATTGTAAATAGGATTCCTTTCATGCATATGAAATATTTTTAATGTGGCTCAGCTTTATTCATGAAACTGCATAACTAGCGTTCCCTTTCGATACTACACTCGTACTGCGTCGTTAGACGCTATGGGAAAAAGTCCTTTTTTCTCCTTGACTGAAGCCTTTTTCATAAACGCAGTGCAACTGCACAGCCATTGGATCGTGCAGAGAAACGAAACGAGCCAATGACTCAGCAGCGGTGCTGCACGAGCCTATGGCGAAGATGCCCGCCGAAGCCCGCCAGAAGGGGCGGGGTCAATGGCTACATAAGCGGCCGCTTCGCCATAGGGAATCAGATTTCTTCTCCTTCAGCGACGATTCTTCGCTTACAAGAAAGAAGCCTACTCGCCGTGACAAGCACCTGCAAGCGGAGTGATTCTGCAGCTGACTCGCCGCCCGCTGACGCCGGCTGCAACGCATCCTCCCCTGCCGCCATCCGGCGATTTTCTCGCGCTAAAAGAGTAAATAAAGGCGTTGTTTCAAATGCCGCGCCGTTTTTGTCGTGCATGCAAGGCCCCCGGGAGTGAAGATGACATGCTGGACAGCATGTCACTGGCTGCTTCGGATGCTGAGGAGCTGTCGGGCTCGATCTATGACCCCGCCCCCCTGCCATCCGCCGACATCAGCGATCCCAGGTCCAAAACTGGCATGGACGCCGAGCTCTTCCGCGTTCTGACCAGAGCTGTGGACGAGCTGGGATTGGAGTGGTCTCCTCCGGAGGAGCCCCCACGCAGCCTCCTCGACGAGTGGTTCCTGCCGGGGCGCCGTCAGGCCCCTCGCCAGCGGGCCTCTCCGTTCCTCCCTGAGGTCCACGAGGAACTCACCAGATCCTGGCGCGCCCCCTACTCAGCGCGCCTGCGTGCCTCGTCTTCCTCCGCCCTCACGTCTGTCGACGGCGCCGAAGACAAGGGTTACGAGAAGCTGCCTCCCCTGGATGAGTCAGTGGCCGCCCACCTTTGCCCGCCCACTGCCATCGGATGGAAAACCAAGGCTTCCCACCCGTCTAAGCCGTGTAGAACGACCTCGGCTCTCGCCGGACGCGCCTACACGTCGGCCGGACAAGCTGCTTCAGCTCTGCACTCGATGGCAATTCTCCAGGTGTTCCAGGCCAAGCTTCTCGCCCAGTCAGACAAGTCTGCCTTGGACCCTGCCACTTTGACAGAGTTGCGAAGCGCCACTGACCTGGCTCTGCGCGCTACAAAAGCCACAGCCCAGGCGATTGGCAGATCCATGGCCAGCTTGGTCGTGCTCGAGCGCCACCTTTGGCTCACGTTAACGGAGATCAAGGATGCGGATAAGGTCCCCTTCCTGGATGCCCCGATCTCCCCCACAGGTCTGTTTGGACCGTCCGTGGAGGGATTCGCTGAGCGTTTCTCTGCGGCACAAAAGTCGTCCCAGGCTATGCGACACTTTCTGCCAAAACGCTCGAGTTCCACAGCTGCTCCCGGGCGCCCCAAGTCTGCACCGCCCCAGCAGCCAGTGAAACCCGCGTCTACGACCCCTTCTGCCGCTGCTGCCACAGCCCAGCCAGCCAAGGCCGAGCCAAGACTGCGCTCTCGCTCTGCTAGACGTTACCCCTTCCCCAAGCGTCAGGGACCGCGTCCTAAGCTGGCGTTGGATCCGGCGCCTCCGTCGTCGTCCTGATCCAGGCGAAAGGAAGAGGAGGGGGCAAAGTCTCGCGCTGGCCGGACCACCCCCCAAGAGGCCTCTGCTGAACCTCCAAGCACCTCGCTCAATGCCGGGTGCCGAGGGCGGTGTGTTTTGTGTAAAAGCTGTTGTGAATACTGGGTCCATGTGTCTTGCGCCCATACAAACAGTCGCTGTGACAGCGAACAAAATAAAACACAAACATCCTCAAAAAGAGAGCAAATTTCCTCTTCCAATCATAAAGGGTGTCTCGTGCCATTGCGATGGCCAACCGCCCGAACCGATTATACCCTTGGCCACTCGGGCAGAGGCCTGGCAGGCCATCCCCGGAGTGTCAGACTGGGTATTGGGGATAGTAAAAAGAGGCTACTCACTCCAGTTCGCTCGAAGGCCCCCGCGTTTCAGCGGCGTGGTCCCCACCGTGGTGATGAGCAGGGACGCTCACGTCCTGCGCTCAGAGGTGATGATATTGCTGGAAAAGGGCGCCATAGAAGTGGTCCATCCAGCCCAGAGCGACTTGGGGTTTTACAGCCGCTACTTCCTCGTCCCCAAGAAGGATGGGACTCTTCGACCCATTCTCGATTTAAGACGCTTGAATCAGGCCCTCATGAGACGGCCGTTCAAGATGTTAACTCTGAAGCAGATCCTCTCGCACGTTCGCTCAGGGGACTGGTTTCTCTCGCTGGATCTGAAAGACGCATACTTTCACATCCAGATAGCCCCCCATCACAGGCGATTCTTGAGATTCGCCTTCGAGGGAGTGGCTTATCAATACACGGTCCTGCCCTTCGGCTTGTCCCTGGCTCCCCGCACGTTTACAAAGTGCATGGACGCGGCTCTCGCCCCCCTGAGACAGAGGGGAATCCGCATCCTCAACTACCTCGACGACTGGCTCGTTCTGGCCCAGTCGGAGGAAGAACTGTTGTCTCACAGGACCCTTCTCCTCAGCCACTTAGAGTGCCTAGGACTCAAGGTCAATTTGCCCAAGAGTATGTTGCACCCCAGCCGGAAAATATCGTTTCTGGGAGCAATTTTCGATTCAACTCAGCTGAGGGCTATGGTTGTGCCAGAGCGAGCTCTGTTAATACAGCAATTAGCGGGTTCGTTCAGGGCCGGAGCCCGCTTCCCCCTCAAGCGGTTTCAGAGAATGCTAGGTCTTATGGCCTCGGCATCCCCAGTGCTGGAATTGGGCTTACTACGTATGCGACCCCTTCAGCGTTGGTTGAAACCACGAGTTCCGCCTCATGCATGGCGTCACGGCCGTCTGCATGTCAGTGTGGACCGAGCTTGTGTGAAAGCCCTGGCCCCCTGGAAGGACCTGCAATGGTACAAAAGGGGCGTGCCCTTGGGTTTGGTCTGCAGGAGGAAGGTAGTCACAACGGATGCCTCCAACAGGGGTTGGGGGGGCGTTGTGCGATGGCAGCCCAGCCTTCGGCCTATGGTCAAAGGCAGAGGAGGGATTTCACATCAACTGCTTGGAAATGCTGGCAGTATGTCACGCCCTCTGCGCCTTCCTGCCAGATCTGAAGGGACACCACGTACTGGTCCGCTCGGACAGCATGACTGTGGTGTCTCAGAGATGCATAAAACCACTATTCGTGATCCTAGAAGGCCTTAACTAAACGTTTTATGCATTAAGGCTCTAACTAAGTTTCACATGCATAAAACTTCTAACACATCAAGAAGTGTATTTCTGCATTGCAAATAACATTCCTTTCATGCATATGAAATATTTTTAATGTGGCTCAGCTTTATTCATGAAACTGCATAACTAGCGTTTTCTGGCTGCGAAAAGTCATTTTAGAGCATTTCTGAGCAAGCCTCCTTTTCATAAGCAGAGATGCATAAAACCGCTATTCGTGATCCTAGAAGGCCTTAACTGAGCGTTTTATGCATTGAGGCTCTAACTAAATTTCACATGCATAAAACTTCTAACACATCAAGAAGTGTATTTCTGCATTGCAAATAACATTCCTTTCATGTATATGAAATATTTTTAATGTGGCTCAGCTTTATTCATGAAACAGCATAACTAGCGTTTTCTGGCTGAGAAAAGTCGTTTTGGAGCATTTCTGAGCAAGCTTTCTTTCATAAGCAGAGATGCATAAAATCGCTATTCGTGATCCTAGAAGGCCTTAACTAAGCGTTTTATCTATTGTGGCTCTAACTAAATTTCATATGCATAAAACTTCTAACACATCAAGAAGTGTATTTCTGCATAGCAAATAATATTCCTGTCATGCATATTAAATATTTTTAATGTGGGTCAGCTGTATTCATGAAACTGCATAACTAAGCTTTCTGACTGATTACAGTCGTTTTAGAGCATTTCTGAGCAAGCATTCTTTTCATAAGCTGAGACGCAAAAAAAAAAAAACGCTATTAGTGATCCTAGAAGGCCTTAACTAAGCGTTTTATGCATTGAGGCTCTAACTAAATTTCAGATGCATAAAACTTCTAACACATCAAGAAGTGTATTTCTGCATTGCAAATAAAATTCCTTTCATGCATATGAAATGTTTTTAATATGGCTCAGCTTTATTCATGAAACTGCATAACTAGCGTTTTCTGGCTGAGAAAAGTCGTTTTAGAGCATTTCTGAGCAAGCCTCCTTTTCATAAGCAGAGATGCATAAAACTGCTATTCGTGATCCTAGAAGGCCTTAACTAAGCGTTTTATGCATTGAGGCTCTAACTAAATTTCACATGCATAAAACTTCTAACACATCAAGAAGTGTATTTCTGCATTGCAAATAACATTCCTTTCATGCATATGAAATATTTTTAATGTGGCTCAGCTTTGTTCATGAAACTGCATATCTAACGTTTTCAGACTGAGAAAAGCCATTTTAGAGCATTTCTGAGCAAGCCTTCTTTTCATAAGCAGAGATGCATAAAACCACTATTCGTGATCCTAGAAGGCCTTAACTAAACGTTTTATGCATTAAGGCTCTAACTAAATTTCACATGCATGAAACTTCTAACACATCAAGAAGTGTATTTCTGCATTGCAAATAACATTCCTTTCATGCATATGAAATATTTTTAATGTGGCTCAGCTTTATTCATGAAACTGGATAACTAGCGTTCCCCTTCAGGAACTCAAGCTGCGTCCGAAAACGCTATGGGAACGCCTTTGGCGGAACCACGCTCTGAATGCATGTGTAATCTAGCCAATCAAACGACGATGCGTCACGGGCGGATGACGTCATCGACCAGGAAGCATAAAAGCACGTGCGAAGCTGCCGGCGTCAGCTTCTGTCTTTCAGCGGAGCGCTCTGTGTGTTGTGTCTTGTTATCCTCTGTTTTTGTGCAAGTTAGCACACCTTTTATTTTGAGGATAATTTCAAAAAGCTTAGTTAAGAGTGGCAAGGAGAGCGGACCGCGTTTCAGGCTGTGCGTTCCCCCTTGTAAACGTTATATTACGAGCGGGGATACGCACAGCATGTGCGTGGTCTGCCTGGGAGCGGAGCACGCTATGTCAGCCCTTGAGGGGGCTGACTGCCCGCATTGTGAGTTGCTTCCTTTGCGGGTGCTCCGCTCCCGGAAGGCTCTCTTCGAGGAGGGAGCCTTCAGCAGCGTTCCCCAGGGTGCTGGTCCCGCTTCCGCCGGGGCGGAGCGGGCGCTACACTCTTGGGGTTCGCAGATGGATCTGCTGGAGGGAATGGAGACGGGTGACCCCCTATCTTCTTCCTTACCCGGCAGATCCGGTGCCTGTTCCGAGGGTTCGGAAGCCCGCACTGCGGCTACTTCCTCCCAAGGGACGGGCTCTTCTCTCCACCTGTCGTCCTCTGAGGAGGGCGACCTGGAGAGTGCGGTTGAGGAGCCACTCCCTCAATCGCCACAGTACGAGGAGCTTTTGGAGGTGGTTACTCGTGCGGTACAGAAATTAAACATCGACTGGCCCGCCGAGGAAAAAGCTGCTCCGCAGAAGAGCAAACTTGACGAACGGTTTCTGCGGAGTAAGCCTCCACCTCCAACGAGGAGCCTTCCCTTCTTCCCCGATCTCCATACAGAGATTTCGAGATCGTGGGGAAGACCCTTTTCGGCTCGCTTGTTCGTCCCCGCCTCAGACTATTACAGCAATGTGGTGGGGCTCGATGAGCGAGCCTACAAGGCGATGCCCCGGGTTGAACAGACACTAGCCAGCTATCTGTCACCCGGCGTGGCATCGTCTTTGAAGGCTCCCACCTTACCCTCAAAGCCTCTTAGAACTACATCAGCGCTTGTGGGTAAGGGGTACGCGGCAGCAGGTCAAGCCGGGGCATGCCTACACACCATGTCTGTGCTCCAGGCATATCAAGCTGACCTGCTGAAGGGGCTAGCTGAGGGCGAGAAGGTAGATCTGGAGGAACTGCAAAGAACAGCAGATCTAGCTCTCCGTGTCACCAAGGAGACCGCCCGGGCAGTAGGGCGGTCTATGGCAGCCATGGTGGCGGCGGAGAGACATCTATGGTTGACCCTGTCCGACATGAAGGAGAAGGACAGGGTCTTCCTCCTGGACGCCCCGCTTCAGCCTTCTGGCCTGTTTGGCGACGCAGTAGATTCTGTCGTCAGCAGGTACCAGGAGGCTCGCAAGCAGGCGGCGGCGTTCCAGAGGTTCCTCCCTCGCCGCTCTCTAGCCTCGGCGGCTGCTGGGCGTGAGCAGCCGTCACCGTGTACCAGCTCCTCGTACCGCGAAGTGCAGAAACTGAGTGTCGCGACTCGCGCTCCCCCGTCCCGGGACCGAGGCTCGCGGCACTCTAGGCCGGGGTCCTCTAAGGCGAGGCCCGACCTGAGGGTCGTGCTTCAGTCTAGGAGGCCCCCGGCCACAAAGCGGTCCTGACGTCAGGCCAGGACCGCCGAGGGCAGCCCCTACCGGGGAAGAGCGGATAGCACCGCATTACACGGTGTCCGTCTCTCCTCGGTGCCCTCGGGAGGTCAGTTTGCTGTCCCTGCCAGCGTTACAGGGCACAACGGCCTCCGACGAGCTGTCCCGGATCTCTCCGCCCGGGATCGTAGCGGAACCGGGACGCTCGTCACCCCCACGGGGGTCTCTAGAACAGTTAGTTCGGCAGTCTCCTGCCGGTCCGCCGTTACAGGGCTCCGAGCTAGCAGTTCAGCCAACACCAGAGGCCAGCCTCGAGCGGCTGGTTCCCTTAGTAGACTATTTAGCAGCGTGGAAACTACTGCCAAAGGTGTCTGCATGGGTCCTGCGCACCGTAGAAAATGGCTACGCTATTCAGTTCGGCGCTCCACCGCCGCCTTTCGACGGGGTCTTTCCCACTCTGGTGGGCCCCGAGCAGGCTCTGGTCATGGAGCAAGAAGTAGAGACCCTTCTGAGGAAGGAGGCCATCGAGGTGGTCCCTCCTCAACACAGGGAATCCGGGTTCTACAGCCGGTACTTCATTGTTCCAAAGAAGGATGGAGGGCTGCGGCCCATCATAGATCTCCGATCTCTGTGGGATTCGACCACGATGCAGGCACGTCTGTCCCCTGCTCGGATCGAGTCGATCCTCGCCGCAGTCAAGAGAGTCAAAGAAGGCCGGTCACTCACTGTGAAACAGTTTCAACAACTGCTGGGTCTGATGGCAGCTGCGTCCAACGTGATACCTTTTGGCCTGCTGTACATGAGACCCCTACAGTGGTGGCTCAAAAGCAAAGGGTTCTCCCCGAGGGGAAACCCGCTCCACATGATCAAGGTCACGCGCCGGGGTCTACGTGCCTTAGACATGTGGAGGAGGCCGTGGTTCCTAAATCAGGGCCCGGTATTGGGAGCTCGTTGTCACCGCATCACGCTAGCGACAGATGCATCCCTCACCGGCTGGGGGGCGGTCATGAGTGGCCGCTCCGCCAGAGGTCTGTGGAGTGGTTGCCATCTCAGCTGGCACATCAACTGCCTATGTCCACAGAGCTGCCCTGTGGCGAAAGTCAGAACAGCTGTTCGTCTGTTACGGCCCCGCTAAGAAGGGGTATCCTGCTTCTAAGGAAACTTTGAGTAGATGGATTGTAGATGCCATATCTACTGCCTACGAGTCCTCTGACCTCCCCTCGCCGATGGGGGTCAAGGCTCACTCTACCCGCGCTATGGCTGCTTCCAAAGCTCTCATGGCAGGTGTCCCAATACAGGACATCTGCAGTGCTGCAGGATGGTCCATGCCCCATACCTTTGTAAGGTTCTACAACCTAGATGTCCGAGCCACTCCCGGCTCCTCTGTTCTCCTGCCCTAGCACAACCACTAGGCAGGGATTTGGAAGTCTGGGGGCGTGGGCATCTCGTTCCCATAGCGTTTTCGGACGCAGCTCGAGTTCCTGAAGGGGAACGTCCCAGGTTACGTATGTAACCATGGTTCCCCGAGGGAACGAGACGCTGCGTCTCGATCCATCCTTCCGGCATCCCTGCCGAGCGCTCGCTTCATCCCCAGAAGCTGACGCCGGCAGCTTCGCACGTGCTTTTATGCTTCCTGGTCGATGACGTCATCCGCCCGTGACGCATCGTCGTTTGATTGACTAGATTACACATGCATTCAGAGCGTGGTTCCGCCAAAGGCGTTCCCATAGCGTTTTCGGACGCAGCGTCTCGTTCCCTCGGGGAACCATGGTTACATACGTAACCTGGGACGTTTTCTGGGTGAGAAAAGTCGTTTTAGAGCATTTCTGAGGAAGGCTTCTTTTCATAAGCAGAGATGCATAAAACCGCTATCCGTGATCCTAGAAGGCCTTAACTGAGCGTTTTATGCATTGAGGCTCTAACTAAATTTCATATGCATAAAACTTCTAACACATCAAGAAGTGTATTTCTGCATTGCAAATAACATTCCTTTCATGCATATGAAATATTTTTAATGTGGCTCAGCTTTATTCATGAAACTGCATAACGTTTTCTGACTGAGAAAGGCATTTTAGAGAATTTCTGAGCAAGCCTTCTTTTCATAAGCAGAGATGCATAAAACCGCTGTTAGTGATCCTAGAAGGCCTTAACTAAGCGTTTTATGCATTGAGGCTCTGACTAAATTTCACATGCATAAAACGTCTAACACATCAAGAAGTGTATTTCTGCATTGCAAATAACATTCCTTTCATGCATATGAAATATTTTTAATGTGGCTCAGCTTTATTCATGAAACTGCATAACTAGCGTTTTCTGGCTGAGAAAAGTCGTTTTAGAGCATTTCTGAGCAAGCTTTCTTTCATAAGCAGAGATGCATAAAATCGCTATTCGTGATCCTAGAAGGCCTTAACTAAGCGTTTTATGTATTGAGGCTCTAACTAAATTTCATATGCATAAAACTTCTAACACATCAAGAAGTGTATTTCTGCATTGCAAATAACATTCCTTTCATGGATATGAAACATTTTTAATGTGGCTCAGCTTTATTCATGAAACTGCATATCTAACGTTTTCAGACTGAGAAAAGTCATTTTAGAGCATTTCTGAGCAAGCCTTCTTTTCATAAGCAGAGATGCATAAAACCACTATTCGTGATCCTAGAAGGCCTTAACTTCTAGGTTAGGTTAAGGTTTTATGCATTGAGGCTCTAACTAAATTTCATATGCAGAAAACTTCTAACACATCAAGAAGTGTATTTCTGCATTGCAAATAACATTCCTTTCATGCATATGAAATATTTTTAATGTGGCTCAGCTTTATTTATGAAACTGCATAACTAGCGTTTTCTGGCTGCGAAAAGTCGTTTTAGAGCATTTCTGAGCAAGCCTCCTTTTCATAAGCAGAGATGCATAAAATCGCTATTCGTGATCCTAGAAGGCCTTAACTGAGCGTTTTATGCATTGAGGCTCTAACTAAATTTCACATGCATAAAACTTCTAACACATCAAGAAGTGTATTTCTGCATTGCAAATAACATTCCTTTCATGCATATGAAGTATTTTTAATGTGGCTCAGCTTTATTCTTGAAACAGCATAACTAGCGTTTTCTGGCTGAGAAAAGTCGTTTTAGAGCATTTCTGAGCAAGCTTTCTTTCATAAGCACAGATGCATAAAATCGCTATTCGTGATCCTAGAAGGCCTTAACTAAGCGTTTTATGTATTGAGGCTCTAACTAAATTTCACATGCATAAAAACTTCTAACACATCAAGAAGTGTATTTCTGCATTGCAAATAACATTCATTTCATGGATATGAAGTATTTTTAATGTGGCTCAGCTTTATTCATGAAACTGCTTAACTAATGTTTTCTGACTGAGAAAGGCATTTTAGAGAATTTCTGAGCAAGCCTTCTTTTCATAAGCAGAGATGCATAAAACCGCTGTTAGTGATCCTAGAAGGCCTTAACTAAGCGTTTTATGGATTGAGGCTCTAACTAAATTTCACATGCATAAAACCTCTAACACATCAAGAAGTGTATTTCTGCATTGCAAATAGCATTCCTTTCATGGATATGAAACATTTTTAATGTGGCTCAGCTTTATTCATGAAACTGCATAACGTTTTCTGACTGAGAAAGGCATTTTAGAGAATTTCTGAGCAAGCCTTCTTTTCATAAGCAGAGATGCATAAAACCGCTATTCGTGATCCTAGAAGGCCTTAACTGAGCGTTTTATGCATTGAGGCTCTAACTAAATTTCACATGCATAAAACGTCTAACACATCAAGAAGTGTATTTCTGCATTGCAAATAACATTTCTTTCATGCATATGAAATATTTTTAATGTGGCTCAGCTTTATTCATGAAACTGCATAACTAGCGTTTTCTGGCTGAGAAAAGTCGTTTTAGAGCATTTCTGAGCAAGCCTTCTTTTCATAAGCAGAGATGCATAAAATCGCTATTCGTGATCCTAGAAGGCCTTAACTGAGCGTTTTATGCATTGAGGCTCTAACTAAATTTCACATGCATAAAACTTCTAACACATCAAGAAGTGTATTTCTGCATTGCAAATAACATTCCTTTCATGCATATGAAATATTTTTAATGTGGCTCAGCTTTATTCATGAAACTGCATAACTAAGCGTTTTCTGGCTGAGAAAAGTCGTTTTAGAGCATTTCTGAGCAAGCCTTCTTTTCATAAGCAGAGATGCATAAAACCGCTATTCGTGATCCTAGAAGGCCTTAACTAAGCGTTTTATGCATTGAGGCTCTAACTAAATTTCACATGCATAAAACTTCTAACACATCAAGAAGTGTATTTCTGCATTGCAAATAACATTCCTTTCATGCATATGAAATATTTTTAATGTGGCTCAGCTTTATTCATGAAACTGCATAACTAGCGTTTTCTGGCTGAGAAAAGTCGTTTTAGAGCATTTCTGAGCAAGCCTTCTTTTCATAAGCAGAGATGCATAAAACCGCTATTCGTGATCCTAGAAGGCCTTAACTAAGCGTTTTATGCATTGAGGCTCTAACTAAATTTCACATGCATAAAACTTCTAACACATCAAGAAGTGTATTTCTGCATTGCAAATAACATTCCTTTCATGCATATGAAATATTTTTAATGTGGCTCAGCTTTCCCAGCCAACATGTGTATGTGGGCCCCACATGGTTTCTGCTGGGTCTTCATGGGTACCAAGTGGGCATGGTCCCAAAATGGACATCTTATCTGGGGCCCACTTGGGTCAGCTAAGTAGGTCCCACATGGGCAAAAACAGATGGGCTCCCTATGTGGGACCTAGTTGGGTCACAAATGGTAAATGAGTGCTTGGGCTCGAAATGGGCAGCACAAATGGGGCCCATATGGGTTTAACAAATGGGTTAGACATGGGCAAACACAATTAATCCCATATAGGCTGCCTGCACTGGCCCAAGGCGGTACCCACAAAGGCTACCTCTATATGGGCTCAGAATGGGGAAACACATATGGGGCCCTCTTGGTCAAACCATATGGGTCAAATATGAGCAGACACAATCAGTCCCATATAGGCTGCCTGCACTGGCCCAAGGCGGTACCCACAAAGGCATCCTCTATATGAGTTCAGAATGGGGAAACACATATGGGGCCCTCTTGGTCAAACCATATGGGTAAAACATGGGCAAACACAATCAGTCTCATATAGGCTGCCTACACTGGCCCAAGGTAGTACCCACATAAGCTACCTCTCTCTGGGTTCTGAATGGGGAAACACATATGGGGCCCTCTTGGTCAAACCATATGGGTAAAACATGGGCAAACACAATCAGTCCCATATAGGCTGCCTACATGGGCCCAAGGTAGTACCCACATAAGCTACCTCTGTATGGGTTCTGAATGGGGAAACACATATGGGGCCCTCTTGGTCAAACCATATGGGTAAAACATGGGCAAACACAATCAGTCTCATATAGGCTGCCTACACTGGCCCAAGGTAGTACCCACATAAGCTACCTCTCTCTGGGTTCTGAATGCTTAAACACATATGGGGCCCTCTTGGTCAAACCATATGGGTAAAACATGGGCAAACACAATCAGTCCCATATAGGCTGCCTACATGGGCCCAAGGTAGTACCCACATAAGCTACCTCTGTATGGGTTCTGAATGGGGAAACACATATGGGGCCCTCTTGGTCAAACCATATGGGTAAAACATGGGCAAACACAATCAGTCCCATATAGGCTGCCTACATGGGCCCAAGGTAGTACCCACATAAGCTACCTCTATATAGGTTCAGAATGGGGAAACACATATAGGGCCCTCTTGGTCAAACCATATGGGTAAAATATGGGCAGACACATTCAGTCCCATATAGGCTGCCTACATGGGCCCAAGGTAGTACCCACAAAGGCTACCTCTATATGGGCTCAGAATGGGGAAACACATATGGGGCCCTCTTGTTCAAACCATATGGGTAAAAAATGGGCAAACACAATCAGTCCCATATAGGCTGCCTACATGGGCCCAAGGTAGTACCCACATAAGCTACCTCTGTATGGGTTCTGAATGGGGAAACACATATGGGGCCCTCTTGGTCAAACCATATGGGTAAAACATGGGCAAACACAATCAGTCTCATATAGGCTGCCTACACTGGCCCAAGGTAGTACCCACATAAGCTACCTCTCTCTGGGTTCTGAATGCTTAAACACATATGGGGCCCTCTTGGTCAAACCATATGGGTAAAACATGGGCAAACACAATCAGTCCCATATAGGCTGCCTACATGGGCCCAAGGTAGTACCCACATAAGCTACCTCTGTATGGGTTCTGAATGGGGAAACACATATGGGGCCCTCTTGGTCAAACCATATGGGTAAAACATGGGCAAACACAATCAGTCTCATATAGGCTGCCTACACTGGCCCAAGGTAGTACCCACATAAGCTACCTCTCTCTGGGTTCTGAATGGGGAAACACATATGGGGCCCTCTTGGTCAAACCATATGGGTAAAACATGGGCAAACACAATCAGTCCCATATAGGCTGCCTACATGGGCCCAAGGTAGTACCCACATAAGCTACCTCTGTATGGGTTCTGAATGGGGAAACACATATGGGGCCCTCTTGGTCAAACCATATGGGTAAAACATGGGCAAACACAATCAGTCCCATATAGGCTGCCTACATGGGCCCAAGGTAGTACCCACATAAGCTACCTCTATATAGGTTCAGAATGGGGAAACACATATAGGGCCCTCTTGGTCAAACCATATGGGTAAAATATGGGCAGACACAATCAGTCCCATATAGGCTGCCTACATGGGCCCAAGGTAGTACCCACAATGGCTACCGCTATATGGGTTCTGAATGGGGAAACACATATGGGGCCCTCTTGGTCAAACCATATGGGTAGAACATGGGTAAACACAATCAGTCTCATATAGGCTGCCTACATGGGCCCAAGGTAGTACCCACATAGGTAATCTTTGTATGGGTTCTGAGCAGGGAAAGATGTGTAGGGCCCTCTTGCCAAACTATATGGGTCAGACATTGGGCATACACAATCAGTCCTTTATAGGTTTGCTACATGGGCTCAAGGTAGTACCCACATGGGTAATCACTATGGGTTGTGAATGAGGAAATACATATGGGGTAGTGATGGGTCATTTGTGATGATGATCTGTTTATTGCGTCTGTTATGTGACAAATGAATGAAAGACTCTGAAGGTAAAGTAATTATTCATGTTCCCTACAAATTATGTCTAGGTGCATTATAATAATTTCCTCATTTAGAATATGATCAAGATTGCATAGGTAGGTGTTTTCAGGGAATTTGGTTGGTAAAAGTAAAGATTCATTCATTTTGATGAAGGACATCAAACGAGAGAGTCAGTAAAATGACCCAAACTTCCCATCACTAATATGTGGTAGGGTGACCAAACGTGCCACTTTCCGGGGACACATTCGAAAGGATGGAGCGTCTGCTCTGCTCTCTATAGTTGTTGCGGTACTTTGATGTCATACAATAATCAATCAGCGCAGCGAAAACAACCAACACCTGGTTATTTTAGGCAATTTAGAAATCATGTGCTGAACGTGTCCCCGGGTAGTGCCATGTCTGGTCATCCAAATAGGGCACCCTCTTGGGTAAGACATAAGCATTCTGGGTAAGACATGAGCAAACATAATCAGTCCCATATAGGCTGACTGCATGGGCCCTAGGTAGTACACATATAGGTACTAGGTGCAGAGTGGGCAGTGGGTGTGGTATCTATGTGGGTACAGTATTAACCTTATTCTCCAGAGAAAGAAGTGCATCACCATCTTTAAAATATTGTCTTTAAACTTCCATTTGTGCGGTAGCTCTGTATATTTCTATGGCATTTCTGTCTAAGTAATTTAGTTAGTAAAGTGGATTTATGTATTGTAGAGTTAAGAAAAGTTATTGTAAACACTGTAATGTTTAAAGCAAATGTCTTATCAAATGTCAGTAGACCAGGAAGATTTTAAAATGAGAGGTTTATTCATAAATCTGTTGTGTTTTGTGTTCAGTTTTCTTTTTGGACCAACAGTACAGACTTTTCTTTTCAGTCTAGTCGGCACATGACCGACCTTCAAAGTTGAAATATGATTGAAATAATGTCAGCTGCTGTTTTAACATTGACACAAATTGATAATGTATAATGCTAAATCATTCAAATTTGGTTTTAACAATTTAAATCTTAAAATAAATAAATAAATAAATAAATAAATAAAAAACAGATCTGTATGTTGAATAAATGTAATGTCTTTAACAAGAAATATCTGCCTTTTGAATGATTATGATGATTAATATTTTATTTATTAGCATTTTATGATATTTTGATCAAAACACCTCTTCAAAATCCAAATGTATATGTACAATTTTAATTATTAGCATTAGTAACAATAATTATAATAGATACAGCTTTAATCTCAAAAGAGCAGTGAAAACACTGTTTGACCAATTAATCAAATAATACAGCCAAAAATAAATAAATAATTAAATAAAACTAAATACACACACGTTTGTTTAAAAAAAAAAAAAACTTTATTTTCCGTTACCACTCTGAAACAATTTCTATTGGTTGTTTCACCTGGTTGCTTTCATCAAGATTGGTTAATCTGACTGTCATTCACAAAACTGGCCAATGACAGCCTCGCGCGCCTTTTTGCTCGTGCAGTTTGAAAATATACTAATCAGTTTGGTGATGTACGTGCCACTGATCCGTAAGATTACTCGCTCGCGCAGTTCCTGATTATGTGCCTGTTAAATTCATTGTAAACTAATTCGAACTGTGACATGTCAGCGGAGAACAGAAGATGGAATGTGAACACAGAGGAAGGGGCAGACTGGATGTGTGAGATCCCGAAAACATATGGCGATGTCAGGTAACAAAACATTTTTCATTCAAACCATCATAAAGTTATGATTTGTGCCCATAATTAATGAATGTGAGTGAGAGGAAAAAGGGAGAGGCTAATCGCGATTAGCATATTAGCGCGCTGGCTATATTAGCACATATTTCAATGTAAATTAGTGTTTGAAGTTGCTGTGTGTTTGTGTGTATTAATGTTTAGTTTAAAACTCAAACTCATGAGAAGTAAAGGAGCACTGGAATAAGTGAAGTGAATGATTAAACTGTAATTTACACTCGAAAACACTGGAATATATGGGAGAGTTGAGAGTGTTGTATGAGAATGTAATGTTTGTTTTTTTTTACTTCACCTTTTCAAATACTGGTAACTTCTAATGATAAGATATTGACAATGATAAGACATTTTTAGATCAAGCACACGTTTTTCAGGGAAAACAGACACCCAATACAGAGACTACAGTAAAATGTTAGTCAGTTTTAACCACTGTTTCCAGACCTGAACTATGATTATAATCATGATAAGTACATTTGTAAGACATTTCCTCCACTGGTGATAGAAAATCTGAGTAACTTTTTTTCCCTGTTGTCTTTCTTTTTCTGAGGTGGCACAAAGAAAGGGAAATAGGTCTTGTCATCATCTTCAGTCCTTTATTTCATTCACTGGAGAACATCACAGCCTTCAGATGTGTCATATCAGGATAAATGCAACTGCAGGTAAAATTCTATTATATTAGATGTAATTGTGGTGTACAAATTGGCTTTTTTTAAGATACAGTTGTATTTACCTTGCAAAGATATATATGGGAAGAGTCCATTTTTTTGTGAATCCTCTTTGTCTTTCTTTTGGGGATTTACATTTTTCTGATGGGATTGTTATGCATTAAGTTCATGTTTCGATCATAACTAACAGTTTCAAAGCTGACAATTTGTTTATGTTGCCAAAATGGCTGATAATGGCAAATTTCAGTACAATTTAAATATGTTTTGTTTAAGAATGTTTAAAGAAATGGTAAAAAAAAGAAAAAAAAGAAATGTTTTTTTTTTTTTAAGGACTCGTCGGGCCCACCCACTACAGATTCACCAAGGATCCAGCTGATCACTGCCAATTTGGAGGAGGATTTTCCTTTATCTGCTACATTGCATCCTCACTTCTGGTATGAATTCACTGACTTTTTGTGATATGTGAGATGTTTTGGTTTTACTAAATGTAGTGGTTTTGCTTAATTTGATTTTACATAACTTTCTTAAAGGGAACGTTCACCCCAAAATGAAAGTTCTGGCATTATTTACCCTTAATCACCCTTATGTTTTTCCAAACCTGTATGAATTTCTTTCTTCTGTTGGAGACAAAAAAGATTTTTTGAAGAATGTAGATAACCAAACAGTTCATAGTAGCCATTAACTTCCATAGTAGGAAAAAAAAAATACTATGGAAATCATTAGGGCCCGCCAACTGTCACCAAAGTTACCAACGTTTGGAACAACATAAAGGTGAATAAATGATGACAGAATTTTCATTTTTGAGTGAACTATACCTTTAATACAATGTATAGTTATGATTCTGAATTAAATGTGTAATGTTTCTCTTCAAATATTATCATAAATAGATGGAGACACATTATCAGAAATTAGAGCTGCGCGATTAATCATTTAAAGATCATAATCTCGATCCAAACCCCACTTAATCTTATTCGTATATGACTAACACCATGTCTACAACAGAGATGACAGTTGTCATGGCGTGACAGTCTGTCTACACTAGATGTGACCAAGCGAACGCTGAAAATCATTTAAAGGGGTCATCGGATGCAAAACTCCTTTTTACAAGTTTGAACATAAATGTGTGTTGACAGTGTGTGTACACAACCACCCTATAATGATATAAATTCACCCAGTGGTATTTTATTAATCTTAATATGGGAAAAATCCAATGTAATCCAGATAATATGCCTTTTTTCAAATAAGGTCATTGTCAGCGTCTTGTCGGTGTGACGTCACACCGACCAAGGCCGCTCCTACGATAGTTGATTGACATGACAGTTTTATCTTAAACCCGCCCTAAATGAGCCGAGTGAGCGCTGAGAACAGTCCGACCACCATTATTGTTTCGACTCTGGTGCAGGGGAAGACAAGACTGTCTCCGACTGAGCGATTGAGGTGTTCTGTTGTTGGATGCAGTAATGCACATAGTAGCACTCATCATTTACTCCCGACATCTGAGCTGCTGAAGATGCAGAGGATCAACGTTACTTTTGTTTTTGAAGGAAATGCGCCCGGCAGCCTACATAAATGCGTCTATGTTCACGCGAATCATTTGTAATCTAGTTTCACCTACAGCAGAAGTGAGTATATGGGAGTTTTTTATGCATCTTTGGAATTCGCCTTTTCCTAATAATGTGCTAGTGTTAAATGCGGCTAAAGTAAACATTACTGATCGTCACCCCACAGAAGAGAGGGGTGGAATGGCAGAGCTCATTAGCGTTTAAAGGAACATGCAACAGAATGGCTCACTCTAAAAAGGGCTGATTTTGACATGGTAAAATGGGTGGGTTTTTTTACACTACCACTGAGAAATTTTAAGCAAAATTTGTAGGTATAAATTTGTGGAAAATGGGCACCCGATGACCCCTTTAAACTTTGTCAGTATGTCATAAATAAAACGAGGCATCAGTTTGCCAGCGGGGATTTGTTGTGTCGTGCCGCGGCGCATCCAGTGTAGAGAGTACACTAGGTGCAATTCCATCACGGATTTGCACAAAACTTTTGTGATGTTGTCAATAAAACAATGTTGCGAAATTACAGCATTTTCATTAACCAGTGTTATGAGACTAAAACGTAATTTTTTTCCGTCTCACGATAAGTCATGGCGATGGATGTTCATAGGTTTACGTATGTCACAGCCACCGCACTAGCCATTAATTTTAATTGTAGGAGACGTAGGCAACTATCTAAACAGGTGCAGCATGGAGAGCTGGTGTAAACACAAGCTTTGACTAGAGTGGCCGCGATCAGTTCCGCAAACTTTTGCAGTGTAAATAAAAGGTTATCCAAGCTTTAATGGCAAGGAAAGCCCCTTATTCAAGCATTGTGTAGTCAATGTTTGTATAAGCAGCCACATATGAGGTGTTTTTTTTTTTTTTTTTTTTTGAGGTTATAGAACATTAAAAATGATCAATGTGACTTATGTACGCAAGGTAGCCTGTAAATGCAAAAAAGCTGTTTTAATTGCAGTTTTGCAAAATATACCTTTTTAAATTGCCTGTAAAACCACCTCATGCGAGCTTAAAAAAAAAAAAAAAATCGATACATGGGACTTTTTGCGAAATACAGTATTGTTTCACCAACAAAAAAATGGTTTTAGTTTTGTAGTGTGTCAGTAGGAAATATCAGTTTACATTTCTAAACATTCATTTTGCCATTAATTGTAATAATCCAGTGAGATTTTTGTTTGCACAAGGAGTCTGCCAACAGCCAGTGCTCCACACAGAGATCTGATCTCACCATCATCCAGTCTGTCTGGAATGACATGAAGAAACAGAACAAACTGAGACAGACTAAATCCAGAAGAACTGTGACAACATCTCCAAGTTGCTTTAAGAAACCTACATGCAAAGTACTGTTAAATGTTTTAGGCACTTGTGTAAAAATGCTGTAAAATGAGGATGCTGTCAAAAATAATGCCATAAATAGATTTTATCAATTAACTTCTATTACCTAAATTAAATCAACATTTGGTAAACCATATTTGCGTTTAAAACAGCTTTTGCCCTAGGTACATTTGCGCATAAGTTTTCAGGTAGCTTTGCATGTAGGTTTCTTAAAGCAACTTGGAGATGTTCTTCTGGATTTAGTCTGTCTCAGTTTTTCTGTTTCTTCATGTCATTCCAGACAGACTGGATGATGGTCACATCAGATCTCTGTGTGGAGCACTGGCTGTTGTCAGACTCCTTGTGCAAACAAAAATCTCACTGGATTATTACAATTAATGGCAAACTGAATGTTTAGAAATGTAAACTGATATTTCCTACTGACACACTACAGCAAAAGATAGAAATAACTGACTTAAAACCATTTTTTTGTTGGTGAAAATACTAGTGGGCTAAGACTTTTGCACAGTACTGTAGATGTTTCCATTAGGCATATTTTCAATACGCAATTTTAGTTTGCGCAATTTGAAGGGTAATGGAAACACAGCTACTGGTTATAATGGTTTCTGTTGTATTTAGTCACGCTGTGCCGTGCTCCGCCACACCACGCTGCTCACGTCTGGTGTTGACATGGTGTAACCATCCATTTGTTTTAAAAAGCAAACTTAACATCTTATCTTTTTCGAATCCTGATTACGAGACGATGAGCCACAAAGCTTTGTGTTGTGCTGCTTATACTAACCAAGCAATAAAAATACCCTTTCTCATGCTTAAAACAAGGTGTCTACAAATCAGAGTCTGAAACAGTCACTTGGACAATGTTGTCCTACACCACTTCACAGTTGATAAGTAGAAAGAGAATTTTTGATTGACATTGCAGTCATTTATTATGTTCTTTAATATAATATTACAACAACATCAGCTCATTTTGTGCATCATTTTGAATAGCTGGCAAAAACAAAAAATCTGTCATCATTTACTTGCCCTTGAGTTGCTCCAAGTAAAAGTTATTGTTTTGTAGTATTTTAATGTGTAAGTAACATAATATTTCACGTTTACTAAACACATTGTAGAAAAGTTGGCTATTGGAATAGCCTGTAAACGAGCACCTTTACTTTTACTCTGTTTTCCTTACTGTAGTGGAGGGCAGCATCTTCATACCTCATCTTCCTGACAAATTTTAAAATGTCCTATTTTTAAATATATTTGTATATATATTTGTTTTGCAGAGGCTCTTAAGAATACTGCACTGATGTCAAAGATCAACCAGCAAGAATCTGAGAGGGAACTCTCAAAATGGTTTACTGGGACAAGAGACAGAGGAAGACTGAGGGTGTCTAGAATGCACAAATGTCTGTCTGCAGTGTAAGCAGTACTGAAAAATGTTTAGTTGCTGCTGCTGCTTCTGTCTCCATTTTCTATGTGCAAATGTTGAAACCTTTTAGTAAACACTGGTTCAAATACAAGTTAAAAATATTTGTTAACTTTAACAATTACATAATTTTAACAATTAGGTATCAGAATATAGCATAATATGATGGGTAGTTTCAATAAAATTGAAATTTGAAAAGATTTTAATCTCACCGTGTACTGCTGTATGCTAATGCTTTAAAACTTTAAAACTTCTTTTTTTTTAATCCCACTTGCAAGCCATAATTTATCCCATGTAGTTCCCACATAGAGTTTGAAGATGGGACCTAGGTAGGTTTTGTGTGTGTTTCATAGTTGGGCCCCACCTTAAACCCAGTGAAATCCTAAATAAAACACACATTGGTAAATTGCATGGGGCCAACATGGAACCCGTGGACAAACCCATGTAAAACCCATATTTAGATAGAACCCAGATGGGTTTTGCATATGTTCCCTAGATGGGCCCCACCTAAAGCCCAGGTAAATCCTGCATAAAACCCACATGTGTATGTTGCATGGGGCCAACATGGAACCCGTGGACAAACCCATGTAAAACCCATATTTAGATAGAACCCAGATGGGTTTTGCATATGTTCCCTAGATGGGCCCCACCTAAAGCCCAGGTAAATCCTGCATAAAACCCACATGGGTATGTTGCATGGGGCCCACATGGAACCCGTGGACAAACCCATGTAAAACCCATATTTAGATGGAACCCAGATGGGTTTTGCATATGTTCCCTAGATGGGCCCCACCTAAAGCCCAGGTAAATCCTGCATAAAACCCACATGGTTATGTAGCATGGGGCCAACATGGAGCCCGTGGACAAACCCACTTAAAACCCATATTTCAGCCCATGTGGTAAAGATGGGGCCAAGATGGGTCTTTCGCATGTTGCCCAGTTGGGACCCACCTGTTGGCAAGTGTGATCCCACATGAAACCCATGTGGGCAATTGGCATGGGGCCATTATGGAACCCACGGACAATCCCATACAGAGCCCATTTTTCAGCCCATTTCAAACCCACATGGGCCCCACATGTAAATGTTAGCTGGGTTAAAGCTGGGACCGAGATGGGTCTTGCACATGTTTCCCAGTTGGGTCCCACCAAGTGGCAAGTGCAATCCCATATGGAATCCATGTGGGCAATTGGCATGGGGCCATTATGGAACCCACGGACAATCCCATATAGAGCCCATTTTTCAGCCCATGTCAAACCTACATGGGCCCCACAATCAAATGTTAGCTGGGTTAAAGCTGGGACCAAGATGGGTGTTGTGCATGTTGCCCAGTTGGTTCCACTTTGTGACAAGTTCAATCCTATATGAAATCCATGTGGGCAGTTAACATGGGGCCATTATGGAACCCGTGGACAATCCTATATGGGGCCCATTTTTCAGCCCAGTTCATACCCATATGGGCCCCACATACAAATGTTGGCTGGGTTATTCATGAAACTGCATAACTAGCGTTTTCTGGCTGCGAAAAGTCGTTTTAGAGCATTTCTGAGCAAGCCTCCTTTTCATAAGCAGAGATGCATAAAATCGCTATTCGTGATCCTAGAAGGCCTTAACTGAGCGTTTTATGCATTGAGGCTCTAACTAAATTTCACATGCATAAAACTTCTAACACATCAAGAAGTGTATTTCTGCATTGCAAATAACATTCCTTTCATGCATATGAAGTATTTTTAATGTGGCTCAGCTTTATTCATGAAACAGCATAACTAGCGTTTTCTGGCTGAGAAAAGTCGTTTTAGAGCATTTCTGAGCAAGCTTTCTTTCATAAGCACAGATGCATAAAATCGCTATTCGTGATCCTAGAAGGCCTTAACTAAGCGTTTTATGTATTGAGGCTCTAACTAAATTTCACATGCGTAAAAACTTCTAACACATCAAGAAGTGTATTTCTGCATTGCAAATAACATTCATTTCATGGATATGAAGTATTTTTAATGTGGCTCAGCTTTATTCATGAAACTGCTTAACTAATGTTTTCTGACTGAGAAAGGCATTTTAGAGAATTTCTGAGCAAGCCTTCTTTTCATAAGCAGAGATGCATAAAACCGCTATTCGTGATCCTAGAAGGCCTTAACTGAGCGTTTTATGCATTGAGGCTCTAACTAAATTTCACATGCATAAAACTTCTAACACATCAAGAAGTGTATTTCTGCGTTGCAAATAGCATTCCTTTCATCGATATGAAACATTTTTAATGTGGCTCAGCTTTATTCATGAAACTGCATATCTAACGTTTTCAGACTGAGAAAAGTCATTTTAGAGCATTTCTGAGCAAGCCTCCTTTTCATAAACAGAGATGCATAAAACCACTATTCGTGATCCTAGAAGGCCTTAACTAAACGTTTTATGCATTAAGGCTCTAACTAAATTTCACATGCATGAAACTTCTAACACATCAAGAAGTGTATTTCTGCATTGCAAATAACATTCCTTTCATGCATATGAAATATTTTTAATGTGGCTCAGCTTTGTTCATGAAACTGCATATCTAACGTTTTCAGACTGAGAAAAGTCATTTTAGAGCATTTCTGAGCAAGCCTTCTTTTCATAAGCAGAGATGCATAAAACCACTATTCGTGATCCTAGAAGGCCTTAACTTCTAGGTTAGGTTAAGGTTTTATGCATTGAGGCTCTAACTAAATTTCATATGCAGAAAACTTCTAACACATCAAGAAGTGTATTTCTGCATTGCAAATAACATTCCTTTCATGCATATGAAATATTTTTAATGTGGCTCAGCTTTATTCATGAAACTGCATAACTAGCGTTTTCTGGCTGAGAAAAGTCGTTTTAGAGCATTTCTGAGCAAGCCTTCTTTTCATAAGCAGAGATGCATAAAACCGCTATTCGTGATCCTAGAAGGCCTTAACTGAGCGTTTTATGCATTGAGGCTCTAACTAAATTTCACATGCATAAAACTTCTAACACATCAAGAAGTGTATTTCTGCATTGCAAATAACATTCCTTTCATGCATATGAAATATTTTTAATGTGGCTCAGCTTTATTCATGAAACTGCATAACTAGCGTTTTCTGGCTGAGAAAAGTCGTTTTAGAGCATTTCTGAGCAAGCTTTCTTTCATAAGCACAGATGCATAAAATCGCTATTCGTGATCCTAGAAGGCCTTAACTAAGCGTTTTATGTATTGAGGCTCTAACTAAATTTCACATGCATAAAAACTTCTAACACATCAAGAAGTGTATTTCTGCATTGCAAATAACATTCATTTCATGGATATGAAGTATTTTTAATGTGGCTCAGCTTTATTCATGAAACAGCATGAGTAGCATTTTCTGGCTGAGAAAAGTCGTTTTAGAGCATTTCTGAGCAAGCTTTCTTTTTATAAGCAGAGATGCATAAAACCGCTATTCGTGATCCTAGAAGGCCTTAATTAAGCGTTTTATGCACTGAGACTCTAACTAAATTTCATATGCATAAAACTTCTAACACATCCAGCAGATCTGCATTGCAAATAGTATTCCTTTCATGCATATGAAATATTTTTAATGTGGCTCAGCTTTATCCATGAAACCGCATAGCTAATGTTCTCTGACTGAGAAAAGTCGTTTTAGAGCATTTCTGAGCTAGCCTTCTTTTCATAAGCTGAGATGCATAAAAACGCTATAAGTGATCCTAGAAGGCCTTAACTAAGCGTTTTTTGCATTGTGGCTCTAACTAAATTTCACATGCATAAAACTTCTAACACATCAAGAAGTGTATTTCTGCATAGCAAATAACATTCCTGTCATGCATATTAAATATTTTTAATGTGGGTCAGCTGTATTCATGAAACTGCATAACTAAGCTTTCTGACTGATTACAGTCGTTTTAGAGCATTTCTGAGCAAGCATTCTTTTCATAAGTTGAGACGCAAAAAAAAAAAAAACGCTATTAGTGATCCTAGAAGGCCTTAACTAAGCGTTTTATGCATTGAGGCTCTAACTAAATTTCACATGCATAAAACTTCTAACACATCAAGAAGTGTATTTCTGCATTGCAAATAGCATTCCTTTCATGCATATGAAATATTTTTAATGTGGCTCAGCTTTATTCATGAAACTGCATAACTAACGTTTTCTGGCTGAAAAACGTCGTTTTAGAGTATTTCTGAGCAAGCCTTCTTTTCATAAGCTGAGACGCAAAAAAAAAAAAAAAACGCTATTAATGATCCTAGAAGGCCTTAACTAAGCGTTTTATGCATTAAGGCTCTAACTAAATTTAACATGCATAAAACTTTTAACACATCAAGTATTTCTGCATTGCAAATAACATTCCTTTCATGCATATGAAATATTTTTTAATGTGGCTCAGCTTTATTCATGAAACTGCATAACTAACGTTTTCAGACTGAGAAAAGTCGTTTTAGAGCATTTCTGAGCAAGCCTTCTTTTCATAAGCTGAGACGCAAAAAAAAAACGCTATTAGTGATCCTAGAAGGCCTTAACTAAGCGTTTTATGCATTAAGGCTCTAACTAAATTTCACATGCATAAAACTTTTAACACATCAAGTATTTCTGCATTGCAAATAGCATTCCTTTCATGCATATGAAATATTTTTAATGTGGCTCAGCTTTATTCATGAAACTGCATAACTAGCGTTTTCTGGCTGAGAAAAGTTGTTTTAGAGCATTTCTGAGCAAGTCTTCTTTTCATAAGCAGAGATGCATAAAACCGCTATTCGTGATCCTAGAAGGCCTTAACTAAGCGTTTTATGCATGGAGGCTCTAACTAAATTTCACATGCATAAAACTTCTAACACATCAAGAAGTGTATTTCTGCATTGCAAATAACATTCCTTTCATGCATATGAAATATTTTTAATGTGGCTCAGCTTTGCTCATGATACTGCATAACTAACGTTCCCCTTCAGGAACTCGAGCTGCGTCTACAAACGCTTTGGGGAACGCCTTCAGCGTGAATACGCTCTGAATCACATGTGTAATCAGTCCAATAGAGAAGCGAGACGTCATAGGCGGGTGACGTCACGGACCAGGAAGCTTTAAAGCACGTGCGCTGGAACCGGCATTCTGCTTCATTCATTCAGCAAAGCGCTCTGTTTGTGTCTGTGTCCTCCCCAGCAGGGGCTGCCCTCAGCGGTCCTGCACAACCATCAGGACCACTTAGTCGAGGACCTTTTTGCCTGAAGCACGCCGCTTGTTTACGAGCCTCCTGGTACCTGTCGACGATGGAATTGACGGCGTCGCCGAACAGGCCAGAAGGCGCAAGCGGGGCGTCGAGAAGGAAGACCCTGTCTTTCTCTTTCATATCAGACAGGGGAGGGGAGGGGCGGGGCGGGGTGCACCGCATTACACGGTGTCCGTGTCTCCTCAGCGCCCTCAGGAGACCATTATGCGCACCCTGCCGGTGTTCCAGGACACAGTGGTCCGGCGAGCCCTGAGCAGGGTCTGGTAATGGAACAGGAAGTAGCCAC
The DNA here is from genome assembly GCA_036247105.1 of Cirrhinus mrigala. Lineage (NCBI taxonomy): Eukaryota > Metazoa > Chordata > Actinopteri > Cypriniformes > Cyprinidae > Cirrhinus > Cirrhinus mrigala. Next base: position 785,134 of record CM070015.1, read on the forward strand.
TCTCTTGAGGAAGGAGGCCATTGAGGTGGTCCCTCCTCACGACAGGGAGTCCAGGTTCTACAGCCGGTACTTCAGTTCCAAAGAAGGATGGGGGCTTGCGTCCCATTTTAGATCTGAGACAACTGAGACATCGCTCAGTCATGAGATTGAAGTTCAAAATGTTGACTATCAATCAAGTAGTGTCACAGATCAGGTCCGACCTTTTGGCCTGTGAGGAAGATTTTATTAACTAAAATATAAAGGAATTGTGTACAAATTATTTTACTATTATAGTTTATAGTTCTGCCCTATATTCTGCTGGGCAAGCACATCCTATGTTATTGCAGGGGCCACGGGTGAGGCCATGGTATGGAAAATAGACAAGCCCATATGGTTATTTTTTAGGGCCCCACTAGCAGAGCTATGTCTCATATTATTTTAGAGGCCCACTAAGAGACCATGATAAGGAAGAACATCTGGTTTAAATTATAATGGAAAAATCCAGGGACCCCCCAATAACTCAGGTTGACATGTTTGCGTGAGAAGACCAGTATAAAAAGCTGTCCTCAACCAAGTAAAGATCAGTTCTCTATAGACAACTCGGCTTGATTGTTTCGGCAATAAAGTCTACCTTTTGGCATCAAAACCCAAGACTCAAGAGTAATTCTTTGACGGGGAAGAGGGGAAACCACAACAGAATTGGCGTCACAAACGGGATTTGAAAGGACAGCGAGGTGGACCACGGCGAACGGACTCTGGACACAACAACACAACAACTTGGCCAAAGGTAAGCAGTTTTGCTTATATAGTTAGGTTGTGTTGTTTTCCAGAGTTTGCTTGTGGTGAGACACTTTACATCCTTCTAAATTCATCGAACTATAATAATTGGAAGAAAGACTTAAAATAAATGGAAAAGGGGTTTTGATTCCAAAAGCACTAAATGCATGCATTGATCTGTATTTTCTGTTGAGTTGGACTTGAGGAGAACAGTGAATTCAGGTTTTCACATTTAAGTAGAATTAGATTAAAAGTGTTGAAAGAGAAGCGCTATTAGGAAAGTCCTACAAGGGTAGGCAAAAGTCCTACAAGGGTAGGCACTGCAAGGGTTGCCTTTCCTTGAGCCAAGGTTATTAAGTGAAGACAGAGTGCAAACTTGTAAGGTTATTTATTAAGTCCTATGGATACCGCTCTGTTGGCGTTAGGAAGTTACAGAGGGCTGCAGGAGTAGGCAAAAAGCCTGCAGAGTACTGCTTTTTTACTGTGTTGAGGAAAGTTTCAGTAAAAGAGCGAGCAGAACTGACAGGTCACTCAGGAAGAGTGTAGTCTATTTAAGTGTATGTGTGTGGTTGTATGAGCATGATTGATGTGTGATAGACTGCATCTTGTGAGCGGTGACTGCGGGCCCTCCTGTGTTTCACAGAGAGAGAGCGTAGTTGTTGCCTCGCTTGAGAGGAGTACATGAGCCCAAAATAAGGGACACAGTGTGAATGTATGAGCCCTGGAAATAAAGGGACATGGATAAATGTGTACATGAGCCCCAGATGAATAAAGGGACTGGTATGAATGTGGAATAATACTTGCTTAAAAGTTTAATAATTGACTGAGAACTATTGTGTAAATTTAGCTTAAAGGAAAAGTGGCTGATATTGCTGTTTGGTATTAGTCAAATGTAAACTGTCATTATTATATAAGTTAGTAAAGGAGGTATTTTTATAATACTGATTGTTTGAAAAAATTGGGGAAAAACTATTCAAGTTTAAGGGTTGTATTGCAGAAATATGGCTGCAACTCCTGTAGAACTTTTGGGATCGAAATATCCCTTAAATAAAGAACTTATAGATAAGTTCTCCAAAAAATGGCAGAAGAGAACGAAAAAATTGATGACAAAATGGCCTAAAGAGGGAACATTTGATGTAAGCCTGTGTGAGGAAATGGAAACATTGATAAAAAATTACAAGACTAAAGATATGAGTCAAAAACAGAAAAAAAGAGAAGAAAAAAGGAAAATGGAACAAGAAGTGTTGTCTTTATTCAAAAGAGAAGGAGAAAACTTACTGAAAAATATGAAACAGGCTAGGAAGATTTTAAAGGAGGCAGAGAGAGAAGCAAAAGAAAAGGGAGAAGTGTTTGCTGACCCCCCTCCTTATGGGGCCTCTCAAGGTCAATTTCCAATACTCAAAGGAGTGGTAGAAGTAACAGGAGAGATGCAGATGGAAGGAGATGTGGAATTAGGAGATGAAAAACGAATGGGGCCAGATGTTAGACCAAAAAGCAGGCAAAATTGGAGTGAAAATAAAAGTCCATACTTAGACTGTTATAAGCAAGTGCAGACAGCTTTGGAGGAATTAAAAACACAATATGAACAAAAACCTCCAAGTAGAAAGAAATCACTTGAACAGACAAAGAGGATTGAAGAGGAAATTGATGTAGAAGCAAGGTTATTAGAAGAAAAATTAAATAGGAGAATTAAGGAAACAGAAAAGATTGTACAGGAAACAGATAAAGAATTGAGAAGCAGTGGATCATTAGAAGGTAAAGTGGAAGAAGAGGTAAAGGAGTCCTCAGTTGATGAAGGAAGGTAGTCACGAGAAGATGAGCAAGGACAGCTTAGACCGTTAACAAACAACTTCCTATTTTGATAAAAGGAGCGCAGGGACAGTACATACCTTGGGCTTCACAGGACTTGGAGGGGCTAGTCACTCGCCTCCCGGACATGCACGAGGGAGCTGGGAAATGGATTAGGGTGTTTGAAGAAGAAACTATGGGCAAACTCCTGGCTGTAGGAGACATCAAAGCACTCTTGGCAAAAATTATAGGGGGAGCAAAGATGGAAGAAATTCTTCAAGCATCTGGCTTAGAGAGAGCTGTGAACTCCCATTACATAGACGGGACTGTATATGATGTATACCGCCCAGCCGTGTGGCAAGCACTACGTGCTGAATACCCGACTAGAGTCGACCCTAAAGCATTGAAGGGTGAACAGTTGGGGGAAACTGAAAACCCTGTCACATATGTTCAGAGACAATTGAAAAGATGGAAGCAAGAGACTGAAGGGAATCCAGAAGGAGACCCTCTAATGGCTACACTGTTCAGAAATGCTATAATAGAAGCCATGCCACAAACTGTTAAGAGTAAGCTAGAGGATGTAGTTGGTCTGAACTCCAAAACATACAAGGAGTTTTGTGATCATGTGTCTCATGCAGTGGAACTGTATAGGAAAAATGAACAAAAGCTCTTAAACCAAGAGAAAGAACTACAAAGGAAGCTTACTCAACTGCAGCTTGAAGAACTGACAGCCAAGCACAAGAAAAAGGTTCAAGCCGTGGTAACGAAAGAAGAATCTAATCAAATGACTGTAATGCCTTCTGTAAATGCTTCTCATCTAGCTGTCCAACCAACTCTGCCTGCAGCAATTCCTCCAAATGCAAACCAGACCCCTTCCCCCACTGTCAATGTTTATGCTCAGCAGCAGGGGCTCCCCGAGTGGAAAAGGAGACCACAGCCACGGGGACAGAGAGGAGGAAGCAGAATGATTAATTTCCCTCCAGGGGTCTGCTGTGGATGCGGGCAGCCAGGCCATTACCCGAGAAATTGTCCAACTAATCCATGGCCACAAGCACCTGGAGCTGGAAGGGGGGCGGGTTGGCAGGCATCTTTCCATGGCCCTGTGAACCACTGGGGAAGCCCAAATCAAGAATGCTAGGGATGCCCAGAGAATCCTAGGGGGGAGAGGTAGCTTCCAATTTTAACAACCAATGCAACCCAAGAACCTGTATTAGATATTGAAATAGAAGGGAAAACAATACCAGTAATGCTTGACACGGGAGCCATGTATACTTGTTTAAAATCAAATTATGCCTCACACCTCCCCATGTCTGGGAAATTTGTAAAAACAGTAGGATTCTCGGGACAAATACAGCTAATTCCCATGTCAGCTCCAATCTGCCTAAAAACAAAAACTAAAAGTGTGACCATGCCTATCCTGATATCAAATCAGACTCCTATTAATCTGCTAGGAAGAGATGCATTATGCAAATTGGGTTTAAAAATTTGGTGTTCTACAGATGGAGTGTATGTGGACATGATAGGAACTCAACTGATGATGTCTGAGCCAAAAGCAAATGTGTACTGGATAGGACAGATAGAGAATGATGTGAGGAAGACAATTGATAAGTGGGGTAGATTCATTGAAGCACAAATCCCTGAATCACAGATGTCCAAGTCAGAATTTCACTGTACAATGAAATATGACCCCATGAGAAATGCAGACGTAGAAAAGGAATGGCTGGAAGGGACTAAAGAACAGGAAAATTACTGAGAATGAGTTCATAAACAAATGGTTGGATGTAGATGATTCTGTGCCACATATATCTTTATATGTAGGGAAAAATTGGGAAGCAAAGGATCTAGGACCAATGATGAAAAAAGCTGCACAATGTGAATGGGAGACTACAATAAATCCATTGATTTTCCATTCCACTGACAAAAATTACATAAAAATCTTGTGTGGTACATCCTTGCTAGGTACGCCTCAGGAGATAATCATTAATCAGAAACAACAAGCACAAATGATGTCAGCATCAGGGCTAGAAAGTACCACTACTAAACTTTTACAGGAAGTTGAACATCAAGTACCAGCTGAACTATGGTCGCAGCATGAGACAGATGTAGGGTTAGTGAAATCAGCCTGCCCAGTACAAGTACAACTTAAGCCAAATGCACGCCTTCCTAGGAAAGGACAATATCCCTTGAGCCAAGAGGCCGAATTAGGTATAAAGGATACAATTGAAGGACTCGTCACAGCCGGAGTGTTAATAGAAACCAACAGTTATTGCAACACTCCCATCTATCCTATACTTAAAGCTAACAAAACTAAATGGCGTCTTGTACATGATTTAAGAGCAATCAATGATATAGTAGAGGATTGTTGACAAATGTTCCTCCTGATGCCAAACATTTTATGGTAATTGATCTTTGTTCTGCATTTTTCAGCATTCCAGTGGCAGAAGAAAGTAGATACCTGTTTGCATTTACATATGCGGGCAAACAATATTCATATGCCCGCTTACCACAAGGGTTCAAACATTCGCCTCATATATTTAATCAGGTTCTCAAAGCTGATCTAGAAGACCTATTGCTATATAGTACATTGTTACAATATATGGACGACCTTATTTTGTGTTCAACATCACGAGAACAATGTCATAGGGACTCCATTAAAGTGCTTACAAAATTAGCACAAGGAGGGCATAAAGTATCTAAAACCAAACTGCAATATTGTCTGCCACAGGTTGAATACTTAGGACGATTAATTTCACATGGCACCAAGGCTATAGCCCCAGCTCAATTAGAAGGCATAAGTAGGCCAGATGATGACCTTCTTAGGGATGACAGGCTTCAGTAGTGATTGGATAGAGGACTATGCTATAAAAACAGCTCCACTGAGAGACATCATGAAGCAAGCAGGGCTGCAAAACACGAAAGCCCCATTAGCATGGCATACGGATGCCTTAATGGCATTTGAGTCCATTAAGAAAGAGTTACAAAAGGCACCTGCATTAAGTACACCTGACTATACTAAACCCTTCCACCTGTATGTGGCTAATAGAACTGACGGGTATGCATCAGCTGTATTAATACAGGAAACCTGCAGTGGTAGGAAAAAACAGCCAATAGCCTACTATAGCACTAAACTAGACAATGTAGCGCAAGGATACCCACCCTGTTACCAACAAGGTCTTGCAGCTGTACATCAGGTATATGAAAAAGCAGCAAGAATAACTATGGGATACCCAGTTATCATTTACACGCATCATAAAACGGCAGAGTTAATTGAGCAAGGAAAATTTGTTTTGACTCCAGCCCGTATTCTAGCATATACTTTGCTACTTACATATCCTGATATTACTATTAAGAGATAATACTGTTAATCCAGCCGAATTAATTCCATTGGTGCATGAAGGTAAACCACATGATTGTGTAGCCAATTCCTTAGCATTCACAAGGTTACGTCCTGACCTTGAGTCCATCCCAATTCCTGAAGCAGAAATTTCCTACTTTGTAGATGGATCCAGTTTTAGAGATCATTTGGGAATTCATACGGGATATGCAATAGTAAGAAAAGATGGAGATAATTTTGTGCCTGTAATATCTCAACACTGCACACAGCCATGCTCTGCTCAATTGGCAGAATTAAAAGCCCTTACAACTGCATGTCAATTAGCAGAAGGACAAACAGCGAACATCTTTACGGATTCTGCATATGCTCATGGCGTGTGTCATCTTTTTGGAGCAGTATGGAAACAAAGAGGTTTTAAAAAGAGTGATGGAACCCCCATACTGCATTTATCATTCACAATCGCAAGGCTTAGTTGAAAGATTGAACGGGATTCTCAAGTCCAAAATCAACAAAATATGTGCAAGTACTAAACTTAATTGGGTCGATGCTTTGCCTCTCGCACTAATGAGCTACCACATGCAAACTAACAGAATTACGCATCTAACACCGCATGAAATGCTTACTGGTCGACCAATGCCTGTACCATGCAGCAGAGGCCCGTATAAAGGACCCCCATTAGAACAACTGCAAATGGAATTAAGATTGTACATGAAAAAACTAACTGCTATCCATAAAGCTATTTGTGTGCAGGAAAAGAAAAAAGAGCCGTGCGAGGAGACAGAGACCACCTGTCCAATTACCCCGGGAGATCTAGTCTATCTAAGGGTATTCCGAAGAAAATGGAATGAACCGAGAAGGGAAGGACCCTATAAAGGGACAGCCACAACTCCAACAGCAGTCCAAGTAGAAGGAAGCAACACCTGGTACCATTTGAACCACTGCACAAGAGTTCCTAAACCTAAGGTCAGAGAAAGCGGACCTGAAACAACCGAGCAAGAAAATCCGACGGTTAAGGGCAAAGAAGGGCAAAATGGAGCAAACGAAGTTGAACAAACTAATGAAAATAATGACTCTGACAACATGCCTGATCATCCTATGCTCGTCACAACTTCAAACCACGATCAACACCTCTACTCCAAACCCCATAACTCAGACTCTCAACCACACTTCCCTTCCATCAACTTTTCAACCCTCCACGAGACCCAGTAACAACTCAATTTCAAATACAGAAGAACCAGGATTGTATGGAAAACAACGTAGAAACAGCGGAGTGAATTACAGCATGTATGAGGGTGATGCTAAACTGGATGTTTTATGGGAGACTGCACAAAGCAATCAGTGGTACGAGTGGGTAACTTTTACAACAATGGAACTAAAGAAAAAAGATTGCCTATTCTGTTCTAAAATCCCGTTGAGCCAAGTAATAGTAGTCCCTAATCCATTCAATTATGAACACTGTGCTGTATTTAACAGAAACTTTTGTCATTTAGGAAGAGACTTCAGACCTCATTGTCCAGCTGAGTGTCTAGGCTCCCTAAGCAATGCTAAACAAAAACCCTTCTACAAGCATATACCTCGATTGAGAGCTAAATGTAGAAGCGTAAATCTAACCGAAGATTTGAAAATACAAGTTGATCAAGTAGAGATTCCACTATGGTACACCATAGACTACAGCAAAGAATATGAGTGCTTTGTTAACCCCACAGGGGTTGTAAATGTGGGACAATTCAAAGGGAAATGCAGTGTTGTTTGGAATTTAGATACAACAAGATTCCGACATGTTGACGATTCTAAAGACTTTCCACCCCTTCGGGCATCAGGAATGAGAAAAGGAGAACAAATATGGCCAGCTAAAACCTGTAAAAATCAAACTATATCATTACCTAATGCCGACATATATAAGGACCAAACTATAGCATTAGCCGATTTCTTTTGGATTTGTGGAAAAAGAAAACTTTTATCTGTCTTACCCCTAGGATGGAGAGGAAAATGCACTAGAGTACGATTAATACAAGAAATCCATATGATAGAATGGGATTCGAAATCTTCATTGGGGAGAAATGAAACAATCAGCGATGCCTCCGTGCCTCAGATATGTGGAAGAAGCCTTGGTTCCTGTCCCAGGGCCCAGTATTAGGAGCTCCTTGTCGCCGCGTAACGCTAGCGACAGACGCGTCTCTCACCGGTTGGGGTGCGATCATGAATGGCCACCCCGCCCGCGGTCTGTGGAGCGGTCGCCATCTCACCTGGCACATCAACTGCCTGGAGATGCTGGCCGTGTTTCGAGCGTTGAAACACTTTCTCCCAGACCTAATAGGCCATCATGTGTTGGTGCGCACCGACAACACAGCGGTGGTCTATTACTTCAACCACCAGGGAGGTCTGCGTTCTCGCCCCTTGTACAAGCTGGCGCACCAGATCCTTGTGTGGTCCCAGGGGAAACTTCTCTCGCTGAGAGCAGTTCATGTCCCTGGGCATCTCAACATGGGAGCAGACGTCCTGTCGAGGCAGGGGCCGAGGCCCGGGGAATGGATGCTTCACCCCGAGGTGGTGAAGCAGATTTGGAGAGTTTTCGGCCAGGCTCAGGTGGACCTCTTCGCGACTCAGGAGAATGCGCAATGTCCCCACTGGTTCTCTCTGACTCATCCAGCTCCACTGGGGCTGGATGCCATGGTACAGACGTGGCCGAGGCTTCGTCTGTACGCATTTCCCCCGATCGATCTGCTCCCAAGAGTTCTGGAGAGGGTGCGCAGGGACGGGGTCCGTCTTCTTTTGGTAGCCCCGTACTGGCCGGCCCGAGCATGGTTCTCGGACCTGGTTTCCCTCCTCGACGGCTCTCCATGGGAGATTCCCGTCAGGAGGGACCTCCTCTCGCAAGCAGGAGGCACCATCCTTCACCCTCGCCCGGAGTTGTGGAAGTTGTGGGTGTGGCCTCTGAGGGGGCACACCTCGTAGCTTCCGGTCTCTCAACCGAGGTTGTTGAGACCATCCTCCAATCCAGAGCTCCCTCCACGAGGAAACTGTACGCCCTGAAGTGGAAACTTTTCACTTCATGGTGCGGACACCGCCAGCAGGACCCAGTTAACTGCCCAGTTGGTACAGTGCTGGAGTTTCTGGAGGATCGGTTCTCCGCAGGGTTAGCCCACTCCACCTTGAGGGTTTACGTGGCGGCTATTTCGGCCTACCACGCCCCACTTGGTGGCCTGTTAGTGTGCAAGGACCTTGGTGCGCTGAGGCTGAGGCCTCCAGTACGGCCTCGGGTCCCCACGTGGGACCTCGCCGTGGTGCTTGAGGCTCTCTGTAGGCCTCCTTTTGAGCCTATTGCAGAGTCCTCTGATCGTCATCTCTCGGTAAAGACAGTCCTTCTTTTGGCATTAACGTCTCTAAAGAGAGTAGGAGATCTTCAGGCCCTCTCCGTGGCCCCTTCCCATCTAGAGTTTGCCCCTGGCATGGCTAAAGCTTTCCTTTATGTATGTCCCGAAGGTCCCCTCCTCAGCACCACGGCCTGTCGTACTCCAGGCCTTCTGTCCTCCTCCCTTTCGGGATCCGGACAAGCAAAAGCTTAATTGTATGTGTCCAGTTCGAGCACTGGACACATACGTCCACAGAGCTGCCCTATGGAGGAATTCCGACCAATTGTTTGTCTGTTATGGCCCCCCTAATCGGGGTCTTCCTGCCTCCAAACATACCCTTAGCTGCTGGATCGTGGATGCCATCTCTCTAGCTTATGAGCTCTCAGGCCTTCCCTCTCCCTTGGGGGTTAAGGCTTATTCTACCCGAGGCATCTCTGCCTCAAAAGCTTTTATATCTGGTGTTCCTATGCAAGACATCTGTGATGCTGCGGGGTGGTCCACGCCCCTGACCTTTGTCAGGTTCTATGACCTAGACCTGCGAGTCGCTCCTGGCTCTTCTGTCCTTTCGGCCTAGCACACACACTAGGCAGGGACTTGGAACTATGGGGGCATGGGCATATCGTTCCCCAAAACGTTTGTAGACGCAGCTCGAGTTCCTGAAGGGGAACGTCTCAGGTTACGACTGTAACCCCGGTTCCTCGAAGGGAACGAGACACTGCGTCTCGTGCCATACTTCCTGCATCCCTGCGAGCGTTCGCTTCTTCCTTAAGCTGAATGCCAGTTCCAGCGCACGTGCTTTAAAGCTTCCTGGTCCGTGACGTCACCCGCCTATGACGTCTCGCTTCTCTATTGGACTGATTACACATGTGATTCAGAGCGTATTCACACTGAAGGCGTTCCCCAAAGCGTTTGTAGGCGCAGCGTCTCGTTCCCTTCGGGGAACCGGGGTTACAGTCGTAACCTGAGACGTTTTCAGACTGAGAAAAGTCGTTTTAGAGCATTTCTGAGCAAGCCTTCTTTTCATAAGCTGAGATGCATAAAAATGCTATTAGTGATCCTAGAATGCCTTAACTAAGCGTTTTATGTATTGAGGCTCTAACTAAATTTCACATGCATAAAACTTCTAACACATCAAGAAGTGTATTTCTGCATTGCATATGAAATATTTTTAATGCGGCCCATCCTCGATCTGAGACTCTTGAATCGGGCCCTCATGAAACGGCCGTTCAAGATGATCACATTGAAGCAGATCCTCTCGCACATATGCCCAGGGGACTGGTTCTTTTCTCTGGATCTGAAGGACGCTTACTTTCACATCCAGATAGCCCCCCATCACAGACGATTCTTGAGATTCGCCTTCGAGGGAGTAGCTTATCAATACACGGTCCTGCCCTTCGGCTTGTCCCTGGCTCCCCGTACATTTACGAAATGCATGGACGCGGCTCTTTCCCCTCTGAGACAAAGGGGAATCCGCATCCTCAATTACCTCGACGACTGGCTCGTTGTAGCCCAGTCAGAGGCAGAGCTGTTATCCCAGAGATCACTTCTTCTCAGCCACTTAGAATGCCTGGGACTCAAGGTCAATTTGGCCAAGAGCGCACTGCATCCCAGCTGACGAATCTCGTTTCTGGGAGCAGTTTTCGACTCGACCCAGATGAGCGCAATAGTCGTGCCAGATCGAGCTCTGGCAATACAGCGGCTCGTGGCCTCATTCAAAATCGGAGCCTCTCACCCCCTCAAAACGTTTCAAAAGATGCTAGGCCTTATGGCCTCAGCATCCCCAGTGCTAAAGTTAGGCCTGCTTCGTATGCGGCCCCTTCAGTATTGGCTGAAACCACGGGTTCCATCTCATGCGTGGCGTCACTGACGTTTGCATATCAGGGTGGACCAGGCCTGTGTAGAAGCCCTGATCCCCTGGAAGAACTCGCAATGGATGGAGAGAGGCGTACCCCTGGGTATTGTCTGCAGGAGGAAAGTGGTCACGACAGACGCTTCCAACACGGGTTGGGGAGCTCTGTGCTATGGCAAACCAGCTTTCGGCCTTTGGACGAAAGCAGAAGCAGGGATTCACATCAACTGCCTAGAGATGCTGGCAGCGTGTCGAGCCCTTCACTTCTTCTTGCCAGATCTGAAGGGGCACCATGTGCTGGTCCGCCTGGACAGCATGACGGTGGTGTCCTATATAAATCGACAGGGGGGACTTTCCTCCAAGCGCCTCTTCACTCTGAAGGACCTTCTGGAGTGGGCTCAGCTCAACCTGTGTTCACTGAGGGCAACACACGTACCAGGCAGACTGAACCAGGGTGCGGATATGCTATCACGAAGCAACGTCCCCTCTGGGGAGTGGACGCTTCATCCACAGACGGTCCAGAAGATCTGGGAGGTCTTTGGCAAGGCGGAGGTCGACCTCTTTGCCTCAGAAGACAACTCTCATTGCCCAATATGCTATTCGAAGGACAGGGACGCGTTGGCCCACGATTGGCCCAACCTCCTCCTTTATGCTTTTCCCCCGACATCTTTGATTCCTCAAGTACTCAAGCGAGTCAGGGAACAGAAACACAAGCTTCTTTTGGGGGCCCCTCTCTGGAGAAACCAGCATTGGTTCTCAGAGCTGTGCCAGCTGCTCGTAGCAGCCCCCTGGCCCATTCCCCTGAGACGAGACCTCCTCTCTCAAGCGAACGGGACAATATGGCACCCCCGGCCCAAGCTGTGGGCCCTGCACCTTTGGTGTCTGGACAGGAGTCTATGAATCTCTCAGAGAGTGTTCTGAACAGGATCTCTCAAGCTAGAGCTCCGTCTACAAGACGCCTCTACGCTCTTAAGTGGTCTGTCTTTTCCGCCTGGTGCTCAACCCGCGGCGAAGACCCAGCCTCCTGTGACATATCAGTGATATTGTCTTTTCTACAAGAGCTGTTGGATAAGGGACGCTCCCCTTCCATGCTTAAGGTCTATGTGGCTGCTATAACGGCTTCTCATGCCCCGATAGCAGGCCAGTCGGTAGGCAGGAACAACTTGGTTGTTCGATTCTTGAAGGGATTCAGGAGGTTGAACCCTCCTCGTCCCCACACTATCCCTACTTGGGACCTCTCAACGGTCTTGAGGGCACTGAAGGGCCGTCCTTTCGAACCATTACCGAGTTCAGATCTTCAACCCCTGTCGTTTAAAGCTGCTCTGCTGCTGGCTTTAGCGTCAGTGAAGCGTATGGGAGATTTGCAGGCACTCTCTGTGAGCCCCTCCTGTCTTGAGTTCGGACCAGGCGACTCTAAGGTCATCCTGAAACCGAGACATGGATATGTACCTAAAGTACCTTCTACTCCCTTTCGGCCACAGGTGATTACGCTTTCTGCACTCCCTTCCTCAGAGGAGGATCAGGAGTTGAATTTACTCTGTCCAGTCAGGGCATTAAGGACGTACATTGAGCGGTCCGCCTCCTTTAGGCAGTCGGAACAGCTCTTTGTTTGCTTCGGTGGCCGCAATAAAGGACATCCCATAGCGTCTAGTGACGCAGTACTCGTTCCCGTATCTCAGGGAATCGAGGTTACGACAGTAACCGAGTACGTTTTCAGACTGAGAAAAGTCGTTTTAGAGCATTTCTCAGCAAGCCTTCTTTTCATAAGCTGAGATGCATAAAAATGCTATTAGTGATCCTAGAAGGCCTTAACTAAGCGTTTTATGCATTGTGGCTTTAACTAAATTTCACATGCATAAAACTTCTAACACATCAAGAAGTGTATTTCTGCATAGAAAATTACATTCCTTTCATGCATATGAAATATTTTTAATGTGGGTCAGCTTTATTCATGAAACTGCATAACGTACTCGGTTACTGTCGTAACCTCGGTTCCCTGAGATACGGGAATGAGTACTGCGTCACTAGACGCTATGGGAAAAAGTCCTTTTTTCTCCTTGACTGAAGCCTTTTTTAATAACGCGGTGAAACTGCACAGACATTGGATCGTGCAGAGAAACGAAACGAACCAATGCCTCGGCAGCGGTGCTGCACGAGCCTATGGCGACGAAGCCCACCGAAGCCCGCCAGAAAGGGCGGGGCCGTACGACTATATAAGCGGCCGTTTCGCCATAGGATCCTCAGGTTACTTCGACTAAAGTGACGACTAAGTCGTGCAGCAACGTGGCACGGCCGGTAACGTAGTACTCGTTCCCGTATCTCAGGGAACCGAGGTTACGTCAGTAACCGAGTACGTTCCCTTTCGAAACTACACTCGTACTGCGTCGCTAGACGCTATGGGAACCGTTACATACACGCCGTGCCATGGTAGAGGAACGACTAATCGACTTCTTCCCAAGCATCTAGCGGGGCCTAAGTGCAGCGAAATCAATACAGTCTGCAGGCGCAGCCTAAAGTCGCTCCCCTGTAACTCACTCATGCAGAAAGGACCCTTGCCTGTAGGGCGGGGACGTCCAGGTTGTAGAACCTAGTGAAGGTGGACGGCGAGGCCCAGCCAGCCGCCGCACAAATTTCTGCAATGGATACACCGCTAGACCACGCCCAAGAGGAGGCCATGCCTCTGGTCGAGTGGGCACGTACTCCGACGGGACATTGCAGGCCCAAGGAGGAGTAAGCTAGCGTAATAGCATCGATTATCCATCTAGAGAGTCTTTTCTTCGTGACCGGATGTCCCTTATTGCGGCCACCGAAGCAAACAAAGAGCTGTTCCGACTGCCTAAAGGAGGTGGACCGCTCAATGTACATCCTTAATGCCCTGACTGGGCAGAGCAGATTCAACTCCTGATCCTCCTCTGAGGAAGGGAGTGCAGAAAGCGTAATCACCTGTGCCTTGATAACGGTTCAAAAGGAGGGCCCTTCAGTGCCCTCAAGACCGTTGAGAGGTCCCAAGTAGGGATAGTGTGGGGACGAGGAGGGTTCAACCTCCTGGATCCCTTCAAGAATCGAACAACCAAGTTGTTCCTGCCTACTGACTGGCCTGCTATCGGGGCATGAGAAGCCGCTATAGCAGCCACATAGACCTTAAGCGTGGAAGGGGAGCGTCCCTTATCCAACAGCTCTTGAAGAAAAGACAATATCACTGAAATGTCACAGGAGATTGAGTCTTCGCCACGGGTAGAACACCAGGCGGAAAAGACAAACCACTTAAGAGCGTCGAGGCGTCTTGTAGACGGAGCTCTAGCTTGAGAAATCGTGTTCAGAACACTCTCTGAGAGATTCACAGGCTCCCGTCCAGACACCAGAGGTGCAGGGCCCACAGCTTGAGCTGGGGGTGCCATATTGTCCCGTTCGCCTGAGAGAGGAGGTCCCGTCTCAGGGGAATGGGCCAGGGGGCTGCTACGAGCAGCTGGCACAGTTCTGAGAACCAATGCTGGTTTCTCCAGAGAGGGGCCACCAGAAGCAGCTTGTGTTTCTGTTCCCTGACTCGCTTGAGTACTTGAGGAATCAAGGATGTCGGGGGGAAAGCATACAGGAGGAGGTTGGGCCAATCGTGGGCCAATCGTCCCTGCCCTTCGAATAATACATTGGGCAATGAGAATTGTCTTCTGAGGCGAAGAGGTCGACCTCTGCCTTGCCAAAGACCTCCCAGATCTTCTGGACCGCCTGCGGATGAAGCGTCCATTCCCCAGAGGGGACGTTGCTTCGTGATAACATATCCGCACTTTGGTTCAGTCTGCCTGGTACGTGTGTTGCTCTCAGTGAACACAGGTTGAGCTGAGCCCATTCCAGAAGGCCCTTCACTAGAGTGAAGAGGCATTTGGAGGAAAGCCCCCCCTGGCGATTTTTATAGGACACCATAGTCATGCTGTCCGAGCGGACCAGCACATGGTGTCCCTTCAGATCTGTCAAGAAGAAGTGAAGGGCTCGACACACTGCCAGCATTTCTAGGCAGTTGATGTGAATCCCCGCTTCTGCTTTCGTCCACAGGCCGAAAGCTGGATTGCCATCGCACAGAGCTCCCCAACCCATGTTGGAAGCGTCTGTCATGACCACCTTCCTCCTGCAGACCATACCCAGGGGCACGCCTCTCTCCATCCATCGAGAGTTCGTCCAGGGGATCAGGGCTTCTACACAGGCCTGGTCCACCCTGATACGCAAACGTCCGTGACGCCACGCATGAGATGGAACCCGAGGTTTCAGCCAATGCTGAAGGGACCGCATGCGCAGCAGGCCCAACTCTAGCACTGGGGATGCTGAGGCCATAAGGCCTAGCATCTTTTGAAACATTTTGAGGGGGTGAGAGGCTCCGATTTTGAATGAGGCCGCGAGCCGCCGTATAGGCAGAACGAGCCAGTCGTCGAGGTAATTGAGGATGCGGATTCCCCTCTGCCTCAGAGAGGAAAGAGCCGCGTTCATGCACTTCGTAAATGTACGGGGAGCCAGGGACAAGCCGAAGGGCAGGACCGTGTATTGATAAGCCACTCCCTCAAAGGCGAATCTCAAGAATCGTCTGTGATGGGGGGCTATCTGGATGTGAAAGTAAGCATCCTTCAGATCCAGAGAAAAGAACCAGTCCCCTGGGCGTATGTGCGAGAGGATCTGCTTCAATGTGATTATCTTGAATGGCCGTTTCATGAGGGCCCGATTCAAGTGTCTCAAATCGAGGATGGGTCGCAGACCTCCATCCTTCTTGGGGACGAGGAAGTAACGGCTGTAGAATCCTGACTCACTCTGGGCTGGATGAACTACCTCCACGGCGCCCTTTTCCAGCAATATCATCACCTCGGAGCGTAGGACGTGTGCGTCCTTGCTTACCACTAAGGTGGGGACCACGCCACTGAAGCACGGGTGTCTTCGAGCGAATTGGAGTGAATAGCCTCGTTTTATTATCCCCATAACCCATTCTGACACTCCAGGGATGGCCTGCCAGGCCTCTGCCCGAGTGGCCAGAGATAGGATTGGTTCGAGTGGCTGGCCATCGTGACAAGGCGAGACACCCTTTACAGATGGAAGAGGAAATTTGCTCTCTTTTTGAAAATGTTTGTGTTTTATTTTGTTCGCTATAACAGCGACTGATTGTGTGGGCGCAAGTTGAACGGGCCCAGTGTTCACAACAGGTTTTACACAAAACACTTTGACCTCGGCACCCGGAACCATGCGGGGTGCTTGGAGGCATAACAGAGGCCTTTTGGGGGTTGGTCCGGCCAGCATGAGACTTTGCCCCCTCCTCTTCCTGTCCCCTAGATCAGGACGATGGTGGAGGTGCCGGATCCAGCACCAGCTTGGGCCGGGGTCCCTGACGCTTTGGGAAGGGGTAGCGCCTGGCTGAGCGGGAGCGCTGTCTAGGCTCCAGCTTGGCTGGCTGAGCTGAAGCGGCGGCGGCAGCGGCTGGAGCAGGTTTCACATGCTGCTGAGGCGGCGCAGACTTGGGGCGGCCAGAAGCAGCTGCGGAGCTGGAGCGTTTCGGCAGGAAGTGTCGCATGGCTTGGGACGTCTTCTGTGCTGCAGAGAAACGCTCAGCGAAACCTTCGACAGCAGGTCCGAACAGGCCCGTAGGGGAGACCGGGACATCAAGGAAGGTGACCTTATCGAGCACGACCAAACTGGCCAAGGATCTGCCAATTGCCTGGGCCTTAGTAGCGTGCAGTGCTAGGTCCGTTGTGCTTCGCAACTCCATCAGAGTGGCAGGGTCCAGGGCAGACTTGTCCGCTTCGGCAAGAAGTTTGGCCTGGAACACTTGTAGGATTGCCATGGAGTGCAGCGCTGAGGCAGCCTGTCCAGCCGACGTATAGGCACGTCCGGCAAGGGCTGAAGTCGTCCTGCACGGCTTGGATGGGTGTGAGGCTTTAGCCTTCCATCCAATGGCAGTGGGCGGGCAAAGATGGGCGGCCACTGACTCATCCAAGGGAGGCAACCTTTCGTAACCCTTGTCTTCGGCGCCGTCAACAGATGTGAGAGCGGAGGAAGACGAAGTACGCAGGCACGCCGAGTAGGGGGCGCGCCATGACTTGGTGAGTTCCTCGTGGACTTCTGGAAGGAACGGGGAAGCCCGTTGGCGAGGGGCCTGACGGCGCCCCGGCAGGAACCATTCATCCAGGAGGCTGCGTGAGGGTTCCTCCGGAGGAGACCACTCCAGACCCAGCTCATCCACAGCTCTGGTCAAGACGCGGAAAAGTTCGGCGTCCATGCCAGCTCCAGTCCTGGGACCGCTGGTGTCAGCAGACGGCAGGGGGGCGGGGTTGTTGACAGAGCCCGACAGCTCCTCCGCGTCTGAAGCAGCCAGTGACATGCTGTCCAGCATGTCATCCTCACTCCCGCCAAAGGAGACCAGATCGCTCGCAACTGCAGAGGGACACAGGTCTGGGCGGGCAAAGAGAACAGGAGAATCCTCTCTTTGTGGAGAAGCTGAGGCACGCGGGGGCTGGGCCGACGTGAGCTCACTCAACTCCGAGCGCTTAGAACCTCTGCCCCGCTGTTTTTTCTTCACAGGCTCCTGTGAAGAAGAAAACGGGAGGGCGCGAGGGGCGGAGTCACGTTCTGAAAAGAACGCTATCCGCGAGCGCAGAGAGGCGAGACTCATATCCTCGCAATGAGGACATTCCGTCTTGTTGAGCGCGGCTTCCGCGTGGGATTTCCCCAAGCAGGAAACGCACTCGCCGTGACCGTCAGTGGCATGCAAGGGAGCCTTGCACGAGCGACAGAAACGGCGCGGCATTTGAAACAACGCCGTTAAAATTTGCTCTTTTAAAAAGCTCTTTTAGATCACCGGATGGCGGCAGGGGAGAGAGATCGCGCTGCAGCTGGCGTCAACCAGAAGAAGGCGGCGAGTCAGCAGAGCAGAGAATCCCAATCTGCTGCGAGGCTTTTCTACGGCGAGGGCTTCTGTCTCGAAGAGCGAAGAAAGTCGTCGCTGAAGGAGAAGAAATCTGAGGATCCTATGGCGAAATGGCCGCTTATATAGCCGTACGGCCCCGCCCCTTCTGGCGGGCTTCGGCAGGCTCCGTCGCCATAGGCTCGTGCAGCACCGCTGCCGAGGCATTGGTTCGTTTCGTTTCTCTGCACGATCCAATGTCTGTGCGGTTTCACTGCGTTATTAAAAAAGGCTTCAGTCAAGGAGAAAAAAGGACTTTTTCCCATAGCGTCTAGCGACACAGTACGAATGTAGTATCGAAAGGGAACTAATGTTTTCTGACTGAGAAAAGTCATTTTAGAGCATTTCTGAGCTAGCCTTCTTTTCATAAGCTGAGATGCATAAAAACGCTATTAGTGATCCTAGAAGGCCTTAACTAAGCGTTTTATGCATGGAGGCTCTAACTAAATTTCACATGCATAAAACTTCTAACACATCAAGAAGTGTATTTCTGCATTGCAAATAACATTCCTTTCATGCATATGAAATATTTTTAATGTGGCTCAGCTTTATTCATGAAACTGCATAACTAACGTTTTCTGACTGAGAAAAGTCATTTTAGAGCATTTCTGAGCAAGCCTTCTTTTCATAACCTGAGATGCATAAAAACGCTATTAGTGATCCTAGAATGCCTTAAATTAGCGTTTCATGTATTGAGGCTCTAACTAAATCTCACATGCCTAAAACTTCTAACACATCAAGAAGTGTATTTCTGCATTGCAAATAACATTCTTTTTCATGCATATGAAATATTTTTAATGTGGCTCAGCTTTACTCATGAAACTGCATAACTAACGTTTTCTGACTGAGAAAAGTCGTTTTAGAGCATTTCTGAGTAGGTCTTCTTTTCATGACCTGAGATGCAGAAAAACGCTATTGGCGTTCCTAGAAGGCCTTAACTAAGCATTTCATGCATTGAGGCTCTGACTAAATTTGATACGCATAAAACTTCTAACACGTCAAGAAGTGTCTTTCTGCATTGCAAATAACATTCCTTTCATGCATGTGAAACATTTTAATGTGGGTCAGCTTTGTTCATGAAACTGCTTAAACTAACGTTTTCTGTCTGAGAAAAGACGTTTTAGAGCATTTCTGACTATGCATTCTTTTCATAACCTGACATGCATGAAATCAGTATTTGCGTTCATAGAAAGCTCTCAACTAACGGTTTTATGCACTGAGGCTCTAACTAAATTTTACATGCATAAAACTTCTAACACATCAAGAAGTGTCTTTCTGCATTGCAAATAACATTCCTTTCATGCATGTGAAACATTTTTAATGTGGGTCAGCTTTGTTCATGAAACTGCTTAAACTAATGTTTTCTGACTGAGAAAAGACGTTTTAGAGCATTTCTGAGCAGGTCTTCTTTTCATGACCTGAGATGCAGAAAAACGCTATTGGCGTTCCTAGAAGCCTTTAACTAAGCATTTCATGCATTGAGGCTCTGACTAAATTTGATACGCATAAAACTTCTAACACGTCAAGAAGTGTCTTTCTGCATTGCAAATAATGTTCCTTTCATGCATGTGACACATTTTTAATGTGGGTCAGCTTTATTCATGAAACTGCATAAACTAACGTTTTCTAACTGAGAAACGATGTTTTACGTCAATAAATTTGAATGCCCATTCAAAGCCACTAGGTAGCAACCCAGCTAACAATTTTTTTGTTCTACAAATGTTCCAAGAACATTATGCTACGTTCTGGTAATGTTTTCAGTAGCAAGTTTTATTTCAGTTCCCGGAATATTCTCCTAGAAAGTAGGATAACCATTCTCTAAAAAACATTCTACAAATGTTTATTGATAACATTGTTAGAACATTATCCTCTAACATTCTAGTAAAGATTTAATCACGAAGCTTCCCATTGGATTTGGACTCTAATGTTGCTCAGATGTCAAATTTTGGTTGAAAGTAAAAACTCCTTTGTAAAAAAAGCCTTTGTTTGATGGAGTTGCAGCATTACCAGTTTCACTTCACAAAGTTCTTATCAAGTTTAACAGGGGTTTAGATGTTGATGTCACTGTTACGGTGATAAGCGTTTGCTTTAGTTGGGTAATTTGACTTGTCTTGAAAGCATTTCTCTCTAGTTTTTAGCTATGTTTGTTATAGCCAAAACAGTCATCAAGTTGGTAATGTAGTTATCTGTTTTTATTCAGTCTAATTTACATTGCTAGCTTTTTTTGACAGCAATGTTTCTACAGACTGAAACTTTGCAGAATTTGTTTGTTTTCCACGCAAACATCAAGAATCAGTGTATGAATCAAAAACAAACGAACAAAAAAAAAACATTGAGACAAAAGTCAAATTGCACAACTAAAACAAACTATTACTTTTAAACAGACATTAACATCTAAACCTCTGTTAATCTCAATAAGAAATTGTGTAATGACAGAATAATCTGGTTTATAATAAGTGAAGCTGGTAATGCTGTTTTTGGAGTTTCACTTTCAACCAAAATTTGACATCTGAGCAATGGAGTCCACATCTAGTGTGATGGGAAGCTTTATTAGAATGTTAGAGGATAATGTTCAATGATTGATAGTGTGATTGGTTATTAAGGAACACGTGATCCATGTTAGCCGCAAATGGTTAGAACAAGGAGAACAAAGCTCTGTTTATTTTTTTAGAACGGTAAAACATAATTCTTGGAATCTTACTATTGATTCTTTGCGAGTTAATGGTATTTTAACAAATAATCCTAAGGGAATTGCCTCTTTCTGTAGTAAATTCTATTCAGAACTCTGTAAGTCTAATTATTGCGAAGAATCTGCTTCTCTTTTCTTTCAATCTTTAAAGGAGGTTAATCTAAAATCTAAAGATGAGCAGTTTACCTGTGATAAAACTATAAATATTACTGATATAATTGACGGTATTGACAGGTTAAAAAATAACAATTGTCCTGGCATGGATGGCCTTACGGCTGAATTTTACAAATGCTTTGCGGAAGAATTAGGAGAGTATTAAGTCTATTAAGAAAATCTGCACAAGGTCTACTAACTTTAATTCCTAAACCCAAAAAAGACACTTCTTTGATAGGTAATTGTCAGCCTATCTGCCTACTCAACAACGATTATAAAATATTAGCTTGGATTTTAGATAAATGGCTTAATAGTGTTTTAAACTCCATTACTGATGAGACTCAATCAGGATTCATGCCAAAAAGACACATAGCTAAAAAAACTGGACATTTTAAATGTTTTAAGATAATTTAAAAATAAGGTTTTCATAACTTAATGGGAACGTTACGGAAATGTTTTTATAGCATAAAACTTTTAGCTGGAAGCTTGTTCTGTAACACAAAAGGAAATGGTTAATGTTTCTGTCCAACATATTTAGCCAAACTACTGCAACATTGCAGCAGGGACATTCTAAAACACTTATTGTGAAAAGGCTTAACCTGGCATTATTTCAAAAATTTGATCAGTTATCATCAAATTTCTCTCAGACATCTTCTTTCATAAACATTTTACCCAGTGTTTACCCCCCAAAAAGTAAATAAATAAATAGTGTTTTTCCTCCACTAAGGCCCATTATAAGGAAAAAGCTTAATGTGGCTTCAACAGTCGAGAAGTCCACCTCCAGAACAAAAATGTACAGATAATGTACTCACCCCCTTGTCATCAAAGATGTTCATGTCTTTCTTTCTTCAGTCGTAAAGAAATTATGTTTCCTGAGGAAAACATTTTTCAAAACATATTCTCCATATAATGGACTGCTATGGTGCCCCGAGTTTGAACTTCCAAAATGCAGTTTAAATGGGGCTTCAAACGATCCCAAATGCGATTGTAAACAATCAAAGAAGGGTCTTATCTAGGAAAACGATCTGTCATTTTCATTACAAAAAAAGAAAAAAAAAAAAATTTAAATACTTTTTAATCTCAAAGGCCCGTCTTTTCTTGCTCTGCCTGAACTCTGTGTAATCTGGTTCAACGCAGTTAAGGTATGTCGAAAAACTCCAATTGTATTTTCTCCCTCAACTTCAAAAATAATTTCAGAATCATCCTACATCGCTGCAGAAGTACCAACCCAGTTTTTGCAAAGTGAACATGCAAAGAAGATCAAACACCCTTAACAAAAAAGATAAAACAGTGAAATAGGACAACATGAGATGGGAGTTTTCCAACATACTCGAACTATCATGAACCGGACAAAAACAGAGTTCAGGCAGAGTGTTTGACATTAAAAAGTATATACATTGGATTATTTTTATGGAAATAACCAATCATTTCTCTAGATAAGACCCTTCGGTAACACTTTCTATGAAGTCCATATTTATAATACATTATAAGGGTATTCGTAAGGCATTATAATGAATGCATAATGCATTATAAAAAAAACCTTAAAATATGTTATATTATCTTATAAATAATTATAACAACAATTATGATACAATTATTATGCCTACGCATTTGTGGTTATAACTTTTAAGATTATGATTATTTATAACAATGAACACCATATTAAATCTTATTTTACATTTATAATGGGCTATATATCTTGACATTGTTTATTTAATATCTGTGCAGTATCTGTACATCAACAAGCTACTACTAAATATACTGTAAAAACTTTAATTTGGTGTAATGTTGCTTTGCAACAATATGTATCGTGAAAAGCGCTATACAAATAAGTTTGGATTGAAATTTGAAATTACTACATCTTTTAAGTGATTAGGTGTGGAGTGTTTTTTGAGTGTTCCCTGTGAGGCTATTATTAATTTGACTGGGTCGGTACTTCTGCAGTGATGTAGGATGATTTTGAAATGATTTTTGAAGTTGAGGGAGAAAATACGATCAGAGTTTTTCTGCATACATATTAACCATGCTTTTGCTACACTAACCATAAACTAACCATGAGATGTGTAGTTAAACTATGGTTGTAGTTAAATTAAAATAGATTCTGCCAAAAAACAAACAAAAAAACATGGTTACTGTACTTTTACTGTAATAAACCATGGTTAATTTTGGTAAGAGAAAAATATGACTTATGATAATGCAATAACATGTTCAGTATTAGGATTTTTCTGTAAAGATATTGTCATGATGTAATCATTATTGTACTAATTTTGACATTTAGGCAATTTAGAAAATATGGTTTTCTTAAATCTATAGTATTTAAGCTATTTTAAGATAAAACAACAACACCTGGTCATAATGTGATACTTTAAATTGAACTTTAAATTGAAATAAAATTGTTACTGCAAATAGAATATAATGAGGTGGTTGTTTTGCAACAAGGTTGAGACAGTTCTGCTGATTGGAAAAGTGACAGCTACAAGAAAATTAGTGAAAAAAGCAAGCCCACACAAAGTGAGATACAGAGAGATATCATGGAAAATTAAGAAACTGAAAAGGAAAATGTAAGTGAAGGTGCAGTTCAAGAGAGAGCCTTTTTCTTATTTTGCTCAGCCCCAGCCTAAGGTTTTAAATACTTATTTAAATGCGATGGCCATACAAAAGCAAAACAAAAAAAACAAAAAAGGGTTGTCTATGTTTTCAGAATTGTTTTGAAATTGTTGTGGGTGTATGGGATGGCCTGGATGAGTGTGAAATTTGCCAGGCTGAAATTTTGTCCCAGTCCGGCCCTGTTCTATAGGGTGGTTGTTTAGCCTTGATACATTCATTAGCTAACAAATTTTAAATGTAAGTTATTTTGTATTAATGTGTCAATATGACGTGAGGTCCAGTTACCAGCGTGACACTAAAACAGGTATCAGTAATGGGTACTTTTTACTTAAGTACATAGCCCATGCTTCTTCTGAGCCCATACTTCTGTCACAACCCTGTGGACTGTTTATGTTGGTTTCTCCCTTCTGTGCCCATATATGGTCTTTCCTGTTCCGTTCCTTGTTAAGTCCTTATTGGTTAATTACCCACATCTGTCCTTGTATCGTTAGCACCCCTATTTAAGTTGTATTTAGTTCCGTGTTGTTCATCAGATCTTAAAGTTATGTTGGTGTGTGTTTCTCTGCCCTACCTGTCTGGATGTACTGTTTGTGGAGTTTATTAAAGACTTTTCATTATATTTCGTCTTCGCATGTCTCATTCTACACATAACCGTGACAACTTCTTTACTTTGTAGGATGTGTGTACATTTGCCATCTCTGGTTACTTAAATAAAGTGTTAGCACATATTTAACAGACATACTACTAATACTCCTATGACTGCTAGTTGACATAGTTGCAGAGTTATTGATCAACAGGTGATCAAAAGGTACCATCAAAATAATCTTATTGATATTACAGTAAAAATAGTTCAAAGCAAATGTGTAATATTACACATTCATCTGATCTAATATCTGATCTTATGTATGGTGTACATTTTAGGACATCCTCAGACGTCAGTCATAAAATGAAAAGGCGTCATGCCTCAGACTAAAAGGCTTCAGACGAAACTGACTGAGATTAAAAGGCATCAGAACGAATGGACTCAGATGAAAAGGCATCAGGCAAAAAGACCACGTCCGAATGTGCCATCGGAAACCACGCCCATATCAAATGTGTCACCTTGTGATTTCCCCATCCCCATCCATACCGGAAAACCCAGAAGTATGTTAAAGCAATTTAAGGCATTTTGGGGGATCTAAATAAAATAATGTCCTTCCTTTTACTAATACAAGTTTTTGTACTTCTGTAAAGGATGTCTAGGCTAAAATGCCACAACTTACATCTCATATATTCAATGTCTAATCGATGGAGCTGATTTCGTCATCATAACAGCCTGTAAAACTCTTGCTTTGATTTCATTAGGCTAATTGTTAATAAAAACCATTAAACCTTACCTTGTTCATTTCTGTAATGAGATAAATTCACATTTATTATAATTGATTTTGACCTACCCAAGGCAAATTTTAAATGTTTTAAATTTAAAAGGATACAATTATATTTTGGTGTATTGTAAAATTATTGTAAAAGTTGGTATTGCATACTTGTCATTTAGTTTTCTAAAGATGTGATCTACTTATCACAAAGTGTTAACGTTTGAATGACAGAATCAACAGTTCTCCACAGGGGCGGATTGGCCATCTGGCAATTCTGGCAAATGCCAGAAGGGCCGGACCATTTTTTAAATGTGGACCTGTCAGTTTTTTTTTTTTTAATATGTATTGTTTTTACATGCAGGCAGCTTTTATCTCTTGCAAGATGTGAATATTATGATGATGATGATGATGATAATAATAGTAATAATAATAATAATAATAATAAATATTAAGCATTTGGCCCAATCGGCGACGGCCGGCTGGTTTCGAGATGGGCCGACCCAATCCGACCCAATCGCGGACGTAATCAAAATCTGGCAAGAATGTCAAACAGTAAGTGCAACACAAGCTAATTGTCAGAGATGGACCGTAAAAAAAGGAAAGGCGGTGCGGAAAAGCTCAGAGAAAGCAAAAAAAGGGCTCTAAAATCAGACGCTGCCAAATGCATAAAATTAACTGAAATATTCTCGAAAGGTTTAAATTCGGCTGCTGCATCGGAGGACAGTAGCGCGGTAGAGGAGGTAAGAAGAAAACAGAAAATATACTTCTAAGTCATTATACTAAAATATACTAAGTAATTTTCACGCCATTCACGCTACTTCTGACAGTTTTTGACAGTAACCTACACTGTGTTTAACAGTTGTAAGCTTAGCGTAGAACTCCCATACATTTTAAAATGTCATTATCAGCAGATAACGTGGGATTTAGGGTATACAGACTGCTGTATGCTACTAGCAATATAGTCTAACATGCAAAAGAACCTATAGCTATAGCCATAGTACTGTAGGCATTTGTAGTGAACTCTGAATACATAGCTAGTCTTTAAAGTAAAACATTAAATACATGCATAGGTTACAGTATGTAATTAATCCTTAGGTAGGGTGGAACATAGACTTCTATTACAGGCAATAGTGTAATATATCTATGCAATAGTTAGACAATGTAAAATGAGACATTGGCTTGCTTATGTTCTCCCTTGACTGAATCGTGTGTTCATCTATTCAAAACTAGAATGCTTCTGGACCCAGTGCAGATAGCTCAGCTGCTGCAGCAGAGTCAAGTATCATGGAGGTAGGAAGACAGCAATGAGAGAGACACACCCTGACACAAATGCTGACAGTTTCTTAATACTGTGTATAGTAGGGTGACCATATTCTGAGAATCCAAAAAGAGGACACCGCCATCCTCCCCCCCAAGACCCCCACCCCTCCCCCAAGTGCTCAATAATGACAAAGCGCTTTTAGAAATCACACATTTATTTAAATTCTCTTTCTGTTTGAACTGAATCTTATATCAAAACCTTATTGCCTTGTAAAAAATATCATCTCTCTTAGTATTTTCTTTATACAGGCCTAATACAAACATAAATAAATAATAGATAAAATGCTTAAATAAGAATTGCCTTGTAAAAAAATATAATCTCTCTCAGTCTTTTCTTTATACAGGCCTAATGCAAACATAAATAATACATAAAATGCTTAAATAAGAAAAAAGAGATAGCCCACTGTTATAAAAAAATATTCCTCTTGTGCAAAAATACAGTATCTCCGGCTTTGCAGATGGTGCACAATGCTTCCCATTTATCACGACCACGACTGAACATCGGGTATTTTTTTTTGCAATTCGTCTGTGAAACTACATTTGCGTTTTGGCATGTTAGTGACACACAGCTCTTGCAGCGCAGCTCCTTGTTTGTTTTGTTTTGACAATTGGGTCTTTCACGTCATCAGACAGGTACCTCAGAATAATGCCGGTGGGCAGTGGCTGCATTTAAAGTGTTGAATTAATGACGGTCAGTGAAATGAGGTAAAAAACCCAGACATTTTATGATATTTTACAAAATCCCCCCGGACATAATTTTATAGCCAAAAAGGAGGACATGTCCGGGTAAAAGAGGACGTATGGTCACCCTAGTGTATAGAAAACTGATATAGAAACCAGTTAGGGGTTGCCAGTTCACCACATATGTCCGGTTAGAGACAATGAGATGCAATCAATCCAGAATTCTTTTGATTCTTTATTCTTTCCACAAAGTTTCCAACAAGTACTGAGCATGCAAGTGCTAACAATCACTTTGGGGTATCCATGTGGGTTGGTGTGTATGTGTGGTCTACAACAAATTAGAATAAACAAATTAAGGAATCAGAAAAACTTATACAAATAAAGATATTAAAACACTTCCATGTACAATCAACATGAGTATGAGATCACTGGCTGATTGCCAGAAACACTTCAAAATAAAAGCTCATGTGAGCCTTTTTAACACTGTGGCTCTAATTAACGATAAATTAACCCTTATGATAGGAGTAACCTGTGAATGTGTATCACACACTGTGTGATTCACAGGTTACTCCTATCATAAGTAATAGCAGACAAACGGCATAAACAGACAGCACACGGACTCTACAAGATTCACAGATTATTTTTTATACATTTGTTCAGTCTCCAGATTTAACTCCCATTTAAAATATTGGGTTGAATTTGAAGAAAGCAGTGGCAATGTGAAAACTAAAGATTATAAGTGATCTGAAAGCTTTTTCAGATGAGAAATGGGCCAGAATTGCAGTAGAGAGGTGACAGATGCTTCTAAGCACCTCCAAGCAGTGTTTATTGGTGGTTTTAAAGAATAAAAGATCCTGCACCAAATGTATGTATGTATAAATTTGTTATAAACGGGTTGTTTTTGTTCCAGTCACATACATTAAATGTTTAAATATCTATTTAAACATACTGCTTATATTATTTCACCATCTGTACACCAATATAAGTAGTGAATGTGCGTGTCCGTGGGTGGGGCTGTGTCGGTGTGGTAATGTGGGCTGGTGTGGCTACAGTGCCAGGGCTGAATTTTTGTCCCAGTCCGCCCCTGGTTCTCCATATGAAGTAGGCTACACATACACAGGCTGAATAGAGATTGCTTGCAATGATAGATTATATAACATGACATTGACCATTAGGCCTTGCTCATCACAACAGGTCCTCCACATACTTAAAGATAAATAAAAAACAAAAAATCCATTGCTTCTTTGGTTATTTCATATTTATTATTTTATAAAAATAATTCAATTAAAAACAGACAAAATATACACTACCAGTCAAAATTTTTGAACAGTAAGATTTTTTTTTTTCTTTTTTAAGAATTCTCTTCTGCTCACCAGGTCTGCATTTATTTGATCTAAACAACAGCAAAAGCAGTAATATTGTGAAATATTTATTCTCTATTTAAAATAACGGCTTTCAATTATTATTATTATTATTCTTTTTAATGTAATTAAAATGATTCAGATTTTCAGCATCATTACTCCAGGCTTCAGTGTCACATGATCCTTCAGAAATTATTCTAATATGCTGATTTGCTGCTCAAGAAACATTTCAGAATATTGCTATTATTATCATCAATATTTAAAGCAGCTGATTGCATTTTTTTCAGGATTCTTTGAAGATACAAAGATCAGTATTTATCTGAAATAAAATGTTTTTGTAACAGTATACACTATACCATTCAAAAGCTTAGAGTCCTGATTTAGCAAGGATGCTTTAAATTAATCAAAAGCAATGATAAAGACATTTATAATGCCACAAAAGATTTCTATTTCAGATGAATGAATTCAAATACTGTTCTTCTGAACTTCAAAGAAACATGAAAAAAAATTCTACTTAGCTGTTTTCAACACAATACAAATGTTTTTTTTTTAACAGCAAATCAGGATATTATAATAATTTCTGAATAATAATGTGACTGGAGTAATAATGTTAAAAATTCAGCTTTGAAAATAGCATAAATAGCATTTTAATAGAAATAAAGAACCATTTCGAATAAAAAAAAAAAAAATGTTTTAAATAGTAAAAATATTGTAACATTTGACTCTTTTTGCTGTACTCTGGATAAAATAACTAAACTCAGGCTTGGTGAACAGAAGAGGCTTCTTTAAAAAAAAAAAAAAAAAAACATAAAAAATCTTTCTGTTCAAAAACTTTTGACTGGTAGTGTTTGACAAATGTTATGTTCCAACTCTCATAAAGTGTGGGCATTTGAATGAACAGTTGAATGATCAGATAAACAGTTCTTGATATGCAGTACACATACAGTATCTCAAAAAAGTGAGTATGCCCCTCACATTTCAGCAGTCATTTTAGTGTATCTTCTCAAGGGACAATACAATAGAAATTAAATTTGGATATATTTTAGAGTAGTCAGTGTGCAGCTTGTATAGCAGTGTATATTTACTGCCCCCTAAAAATAACTCAACATACAGCCATTATTGTCAAAATTGATGGCAACAAAAGTGAGTACACCATAAGTGAACAGCACTGTGTCATTTAACCATGCAAAGCCACATGTCCTATTAATCATGTTCATGTTTTTGTCTGCTTGACAGGACCATACAAAGTTGTGTATCTTGTATTAGAGCAGTTAAAATGTGGTGCTTTGAGTACAATTCTCTCATACTGACCACTGGATGTTCAACAAGGCACCTTATGGCAAAGAACTCTCTGAAGATTTGAGAATTAGAATTGTTGCCTTCCACAAAGATGGCCTAGGCTATAAGAGGTTCAGTAACAACCTGAAACTGAGTTTCAGTACTGTGGCCAGGGTCATACAGAGATTTTCCAAGACAGGTTCCATCCAGAATAGGCCTTGCAAGGGTCAATCAACGAAGTTGAGTGCTCATTCTGTGTGTCAGGTGCAGAACCTGGCTTCAAAAAACATGCATGAGTGCTGCCAGCATTGCTTTAGAGGTTGCAGAAGTAGAAGGTCCACTTGTCAGTGCTCAGACCATTCGCTGCACACTGCAACAAGTTGGTTTGCATTGGAGTCATCCGAGAAGGAAGCCTCTTCTGAAGCTGGCTTACAAAAAAGCACGCATACAGTTTGCTGAAGACAACCTGTCCAAAAGCATAAATTACAGCATGTGTGGTGATGCCCTGGTGAGGAGTACCAAGAAATTTGTGTCTCTTCTACAGTCAAGCATCATGGTCTGGGGCTGCATGAGTGCTGCTGGTACTGGGGAGCTGTGGTTCATTGAGGGAAACATGGATTCCATTATGTACTGTACATTTCTGAAGCAGAACATGATTCCTTCCTTTCAGTTTTCCAACATGATAATGACCCCAAACACACCACCAAGATGGCAATTGCCTTGCTGAGGAAGGTGCAGGTGATCTGACCCGGACCCTATTGAGCACCTATGGGGCATCCTCAAGCGGAAGGTGGAGAAGCACCATGTGCCTAACATCCAGCAGCTCCATGATGTCATTATAGAGGATTTGAAGAGGATCCCAGCAACAACCTCTGCAGCTCTGGTGAATTCCATGCCCAGAATGATTAAGGCAGTACTAGATAACAGTGGTACTAACACAAAATATTGACACTTTGGACAATTTTGACAAGTTCACATAGGATGTACTCACTTTTGTTGCCAGCTGTTTTGACAGTAATGGTTGTATGTTGAGTTATTTTTAGGGGACAGTAAATATACACTGTTATATAAGCTGCACATCGACTACTCTAAAATATATCTCTGTAGTATTATCCCTTGAGAAGATATACTAAAATGATTGCTGAAATGTGAGGGGTGTACTCACTTTTGTGAGATACTGTACATACATACATAGGCTACACAGAGAGATTCCTTGCTCTGATAGATTATTCACAGAAAATGGCATGGACCTTCAGGCCTTGTTCATGAATGTGTTCAGTTCCTCCAGACACTCAAAGATGAATAATAAAAAAAAAAACATCTCTTGCTTCATCCGATTCTCCCCCCATGTAGTCTTTGATGCCATTCTGTTGATTTTTTACTGTCCATCTGGAGAAAGGCAGGCCATTTCACCTCCCCACAGAATAACTCACGGTGACTGTGTCCAGCAATGTCCCTTGCATGTGGTCCTCCAAGCAAATAGTGATGAGTCATTTTCTTTACTGGTGAAATTGCAGCAGGCCCCTTATCCCTGGAGAACTGCCCTGCATCAGGCTTGGATTGAAAATCTGCTGAATGCTGTAAAACACTGACAAACATTATGTGATCTTTCCATTAATACAGAAGAATACAAAGATAATTTGTGACAGATACACAGTTATCCAGCAAGATGTAATTAAATGATATGGTTGCTCAACCAAGCTACTGTGCATGGGTACTGTGATCAGTATATATCATTAAAGATGTCATACTGTATGTATGTGAGTGTTTTGTGTGTCTGAGTGGTTGAGATTAGTGTATATGTATGTATGATATATGCATGTATTTGTATACACACACACACACACACACACACACACATACATATACATACACATACACATACATACATACATACATACATACATACATACATATATATACACTGCCCTCCAAAAGTTTGGAAATGCCCTAGAAAAGTGGAGTTTTGGACAATATTGGCATTAATCCTTTTTAATTTGTGATAATTTTGCACTGATAAGGGAGAACACAAACTACGAAAACATATTTAATTACATGAACAGTTTATACATAGAAAAAAACTCACATTTTTGATTCATCAAAATATCTACCATTAGGAGCTATTGCAGCTCTTTATAATCTGGGCCTAAATTCATTGTATTCTAAACTTAATTGGCAATCAGTTGTTGAAGCTATTAAGGTGTGCTGACCCAAAAATCTTTTAAAAAC
The DNA here is from genome assembly GCA_036247105.1 of Cirrhinus mrigala. Lineage (NCBI taxonomy): Eukaryota > Metazoa > Chordata > Actinopteri > Cypriniformes > Cyprinidae > Cirrhinus > Cirrhinus mrigala. The sequence continues at coordinate 816,818 of CM070015.1, forward strand.
CTGGGCCAAGTTTAAATCAGTAACCAGGCATCACAGCAGGCAAAGGGGCATGTCTTACTTTGACATGTATATATTGCCATTATTATGTAATCAAAATAAAAATTATTATTGCTGGTCTTCAATGATAATGTCAAATTACTTTAATGTATTTGCACCAAAAAATGATAAGGATTTATGCTGATATCTTCCAAAACCACAATTTGCCAGGGGTGTTTCCAAACTTTTGGAGGGCAGTATATATATATATATATATATATATATATATATATATATATATATATATAAAGCTAAAACATGCCTTTGTAGTTCAAAACATAAGTGTACCAAACTGTTATTTATGCACACAAACGGCGCACACATTGTTAAAGTTTTACTTTTACTTACCGATACGGCAAACAACTACTTCTTTTTAGCGGTTTGCAAACAACAGTACTATATTCTTTTTAATGCTTCTTCCTGTTTCAAAATGAATGAAAATGTGACATATTTAGACATGAGTCCATTTCGTCTGAGGTCTTTTAATCTGAGTCCATTTCGTCTGATGCCTAATTGTACGAGACCTGACACCTGACGTCGTTTTTCCTGAGACCTGAAACCTTTCAGTCTGAGGCACGATGCTGTTCTGTCCAGTGACTGAAGCCTTTTAGTCTGAGGCATGACACCTTTTTATTTTATGACTGACGTCTAAGGATGTCCTAAAATGTACACCGTACTTACGGCTGTTCGAGGAAAAAAAAAATAAAATTATTATAACTATACTTATAAATGGTCACTGATTACTTTAAGTAAAGTAGCAACCGAAAGATGGCAAGATATGAGACTTAGAATACATTATAACTATGAGAAATATAATCCATTGTAACTTAAGTGAATGCAACATGTTCATTGTGTGTTATAAATCATCATACTCTTAAGCTATAACTACAAATAAGTAAATATTATAATACATTGAAACTGTTCTTATGAATATTCATAAGATGATATAACATATTATAAGGTTTTTATAATGCATTATACATTTATTAAGAATATCCTTATAATGTATTATACATGTGGGCTTCATAGAAAGTGTTACCGACCCTTCTTCCTCAGCTGGGATTGTACAACCGCATTTGGGATCGCTTGATAATTTGTTTGTAGCATCACTGTCCTGTAAGAATCATGTCTCTCTAAAATGTCAACTGATGAGCTCAGCAAAACAGTTTGGATCTTTGTGATGATTCATTTTCAAGCTAATCCTGGAAGTTTATTTAACTTTAGAAGTAGGAGAATTTTCTCAACCCATAAAGGAACACAATTTTAAATCACCAAATGTGGAAATAATAAATATGGCATATGAAAAAGTAACGTGTCTAAACCCCCTCTCAAAAGCCCCAATTGTGTAATACACACCCAAATGCATCCGATGAGCACTTTACTTGCTTCACTTCTATAAAATATTCAATGTGCAGGGTCCTCCATTGCTTTAAAGGAACAATATGTTCTGGAGAGCGCATATTCAAAACAAACAAAGAACCAAAGGCATAGTTTGATGACTCTGTGATTGTGTGTGGAATCATGGGAGTTGTAGTCTTCATCCCCACAGCTGATGCAATCTGTTGGGACTTGGCAAGAAATCATGTCCATGGATGAGCTAATATATTAAAGACTTATTAAGGTATTATGAAGCAGGGTGGGGCTGAAAGTCGTGGAAGCGAAACAAGGATGCTAGAGTGACTGCTAATAAAGGATGAGTGCAATACACAGCTCAAAAGCAGTGGAGCTTTTATTATGCCACATTCGAATCATGCTTATGTGAGGTAAAACAGCACTGTTTATTCATACTAGATACATTTGAGTGTGTTGAAAGTTCTGTTATAATGCTACTCTGTGTGTTCGTCACCTGTCTAATAAAATGCATAACATATTAAAGTGTCTTTGGGATTAACGCAATTAGAATCTGTAGCTATTTGCACTTAAATAGTATATCGTTAAAAGATACTACTATTTTTACTTAGTGTAAATAGCATCCATCACTATTTGCATTTAGTATAAATAGCATCTATTGTTAAGAAAATATGCTATTTTCACTTATTGTAAATAGCATTACACTTAGTTGGGGTGGGGGTAGGGGCTTTTTGAATAACTACATCCAATTCCTCCAAAGTCAAATCTATCTCATAAGAAGAGATATTATCATCAGTTATAAAAAGTGTAAATGCTTGAACCTTTTCAAAAAAGCTATCAGAAAACTGTGGCTTTAACATAGAAGTACAGATTTGTGAAACAAAAAATAGAACATCTGGCTTCATCTGTAACAAACCTACCCTCAATATTATAAAGGCATTCTTTTAACTTTTCCTTTTTTCTTTTCCAAATTATAGAGGGTGAAAAAACAAACAAACAAACACACAAACAAAACAACAACAAAAAATGCTCCCTGAATTCTAGCCATTTAACCCTGGATCTAATAAAAGCACCCTTAGCGTTTTCTGTATAGATGTTATCTAATTCTTCTTTTAGGTTGTGTAAATGTACTATATGTGACCCTGGACCACAAAACCAGTCTTAAGTTGCTGGGGTATATTTGTAGCAATAGCCAAAAATACATTGTATGGGTCAAAATTAAGTAAAGATCATGTTCCATGAAAATATTTTGTAAAATTCCTACTCTAAATACATCAAATCTTAATTTTTGCTTAGTAATATGCATTGTTAAGAACTATATTTGGACAACTCTAAAGGTGATTTTCTCAGTATTTTGATTTTTTTGCATCCTCAGATTCCAGATTTTCAAATAGTTGTATCTCGTCCAAATATTATTCTATCATAGCAAGCTTATTTACTCAGCTTTCAGATGATGTATAAATCTCAATTTGCAAAAATTGACTCTTATGACTGGTTTTGTGGTCCAGGGTCACATATAATCTATTTCTGTCTGTTGTTTTCGTAGAATTTGATTCATTTCATTTAAAATGGAGGTATACCTTAAAGATTTTGCCTTTGCTAGAATAACATAGAGAATTTTCTACACCCATATTTGAACAACTCCCAGTTAGAAGATATTGAAACTGATGGTTTTCTTCCATTATATTCTTAGTACCTAAACAATAAGAGAAAATGTATAATGGGGAACAATTTAGTTTCCAGTATCCAGGGTTTTTATGACAACCAGCATATAAGCCAGTAATCTATACACAACTTTCTTTTAAGTTATCCGTATATATTTATACTGCACTGTAATATGTTTGATCAATATATTGCTGCACTGCTAAACTTTCTAACAAATTTCACTCATTATGTTTTTCTTCATGTAACTGAAGCATAGGGAAAAGCCAAGGAGGTGTTAATATACTTATTTGCTGGCTTTTTTAGGTTTACTTATTTTAAGCTTAAAAATAATGAAAATTAAAATATACAATAATAATATGTGGTAATACTATTATATTTTAAAAAATAGTGTAGTGTAAAATATAATATAATATATATATATATATATATATATACAGGTGCATCTCAATAAATTAGAATGTCGTGGAAAAGTTCATTTATTTCAGTAATTCAACTCAAATTGCGAAACTCATGTATTAAATAAATGTAATGCACACTGTAATGCACACTGTTCATTACACATTTAACAAAAACCCACCAATTCACCAAATCTCAACAAATTAGAATACTTCATAAGACCAATAATAAAAAATAAAAAAAACATTTTTAGTGAATTGTTTGCCTCTGGAAAGTATGTTCATTTACTGTATATGTACTCAATACTTGGTAGGGGCTCCTTTTGCTTTAATTACTGCCTCAGTTCAGCGTGGCATGGAGGTGATCAGTCTGAGGCACTACTGAGGTGGTATGGAAGCCCAGGTTTCTTTGACAGTGGCCTTCAGCTCATCTGCATTTTTTGGTCTCTCCTGGTTTCTCATTTTCCTCTTGACAATACCCCATAGATTCTCTATGGAGTTCAGGTCTGGTGAGTTTGCTGGCCAGTCAAGCACACCAACACCATGGTCATTTAACCAACTTTTGGTGCTTTTGGCAGTGTGGGCAGGTGCCAAATCCTGCTGGAAAATGAAATCAGCATCTTTAAAAAGCTGGTCAGCAGAAGGAAGCATGAAGTGCTCTAAAATTTTTTATAATGGTGTGCAGTGACTTTGGTTTTCAAAAAACACAGAGGCCCAAATCAGCAGATGACATTGCACCCCAAATCATCACAGACCGTGGAAACTTAACACTGGACTTCAAGCAACTATGATCTTCTCCACCCTTCCTCCAGACTCTAGGACCTTGGTTTCCAAATGAAATACAAAACTTGCTCTCATCTGAAAAGAGGACTTTGAACCACCAGGCAACAGTCCATTTTTTCTTCTCCTTAGCTCAGGTTAGACGCCTCAGACATTGTCTGTGGTTTAGGAGTGGCTTAACAAGAGGAATACGGCAACTGTAGCCAAATTCCTTGACACGTCTGTGTGTGGTGGCTCTTGATGCCTTGACCCCAGCCTCAGTCCTTGTGAAGTTCACCCAAATTCTTGAATCGATTTTGCTTGACAAGCCTCTCAAGGCTGCGGTTCTCTTGGTTGGTTGTGCATCTTTTTCTTCCACACTTCTTCCTTTCAGTCAGCTTTCTGTTAACATGCTTGGATACAGCACTCTGTGAACAGCCAGCTTCTTTGGCAATAATTGTCTTCTGGACAACTGTCAGATCAACAGTCTTCCCCATGATTGTATAGCCTAGTGAACCAAACTGAGAGACCATTTTGAAGACTTAGAAAACCTTTGCAGGTGTTTTGAGTTGATTAGCTGATTGGCATGCCACCATATTCTAATTTGTTGAGATAGTAAATTGGTGGGTTTTTGTTAAATGTGAGCCAAAATCATCAGAATTAATATTCATATATATGTATATATATATATATATATATATATATATATATATATATATATATATATTGATTAATCAACACAATTAATTTAGTTTTACATGTAAATATATTAATTTTCTAACAGAAAAGTATGTCAGCACAGAAAAACAAGGTTCTTAGTCTACACTGGACAATCTTGTAAATGTAAAATCCATGAAGAAAAAAAAAGAAAAGAAAGAAAGCCATGATTGTATGCCAGCTAGCCACACCTATATTAGCATAGGTTGTTCATGTTATTCTTTTTTTTAAATCAATAACCTAGAGATACAATGTTTTTCTGTAAGTTCTTTAGAAAAACAGCCAAAAAATGCCTTTCATACCACAAAAAAGCCTTTCATACCTCAATACCGTATTTTGTTGAAAACCTTTCTTCATTCTCCTTTTCCACTGGCAGAGGGAATCTTACTGAACATGTGCACACTAAGTGTCATCACTCTTGCTTGTTTATTACTGGAGGAATTGAGTGTGTTACAATTGCCCCTGGGCCCCCTAGTAATTGGCATAAATAATTTTGCACAATATATGGGTTATGAGGCGCACACTGGTCACAAAAGGTGTGCTGACTAAAGCATCCCTATCACAGGATTGTGCATTTGTGACCCTGGACCACAAAACCAGTCGTAAGTAGCACAAGTATATTTGTAGCAATAACCAAAAATACATTGTATGGGTCAAAATTATAGATTTTTCTTTTTTTTTTTTTTTGACAAAAATCATTAGGATATTAAGTAAAGATCATGTTCCATGAAGATATTTTGTAAATTTCCTACCATAAATATATCAAAACCTAATTTTTGATTAGTAATAGGCATTGCTAAGAACTTCATTTGGACAACTTTTTAGATTTTTTTGCACCCTCAGATTCCAGATTTTCAAGGAGTTGTATATTAGCCAAATATTATCCTGTTATAACAAACCATTCATTAATGGAAAATCTATTTATTCAGCTTTCAGATAATGTATAAATCTCAATGTCAAAAAATTTACCCTTATGACTAGTTTAGTGCTCCAGGGGTCACATTTGAAGATAGTCGCCTTTCAACGAAAATCAATCGAATAACACTGCCAGTATCATTAGCGTACATCACATTTTGTTCTCATTAAAATCCAAATGCATTTAGAAAGTGTGCTGGGATATTGATTTGCAATGTAGCAGCAGGGAGAGGCAAGCTGGCAAAGAACAAGTTGGTTGAAATTCTTTCAAATACAGAAGGCAGATACTGCAGTGCTGTTTAAATCCACTAGATGTTCTCAGCGCGTCAAATATTACTTTGTCTGGATTATTTCTGCCTAAAAAAGAAGCTTGTAAAATAGCATGCTGATGTGGTAAAAAATATATATAATAAATTTGTTTGAAATTGGAAGTTGTGCTATTATTTTTTAATCTTATAGTTCAATCTTTCTTTTTTCATTAGTGTAAACAAGAATATTGTTGTTTAATGCTAATTATCAATAATAATAAAAAATGGTTGAACTAAAATAAACAGTCTGTGCTCGCAAGATAATATGGCTTGTATAGCCTATTTTTTTGTTTGCTTAGCCATTTGTTATAAGGTGAGATGTATTTCTATAATACAAACAGATATGATAAATTATATAGGCTTCTTTTACAGAAATATTTGAATGCAGATCCAGAATATGTGAGATAAAAATACACACATAAATTTTAGTAGCAGTAGTAATACTACTACTACTAAAAAATGACAACAAAAACATTTTATTTTAAAACAGCGCTTTATAAATACATACACACACACACACACATACATAAATACATAACCAACTAAATAAATAAACAGACAAACGTATATATACAGGTGCTGGTCATATAATTAGAATATCTTCAAAAAGTTGATTTATTTCACTAATTCCATTCAAGAAGTGAAACTTGTATAATGTATACATTCATTCCACACAGACTGATATATTTCAAGTGTTTATTTCTTTTAATTTTGATGATTATAATTGACAACTAATGAAAACCCCAAATTCAGTATCTCAGAAAATTAGAATATTACTTAAGACCAATACAAAGAAAGGTTTTTTCAGAAAACTTGGCCAACTGAAAAGTATGAACATGTATAGCACTCAATACTTAGTTGGGGCTCCTTTTGCCTGAATTACTGCAGCAATGCGGCGTGGCATGGAGTCGATCAGTCTGTGGCACTGCTCAGGTGTTATAAGAGCCCAGGTTGCTCTGATAGTGGCCTTCAGCTCTTCTGCATTGTTGGGTCTGGCATATCGCATCTTCCTCTTCACAATACCCCATAGATTTTCTATGGGGTTAAGGTCAGGCGAGTTTGCTGGCCAATTAAGAACAGGGATACCATGGTCCTTAAACCAGGTACTGGTAGCTTTGGCACTGTGTGCAGGTGCCAAGTCCTGTTGGAAAATGAAATCTGCATCTCCATAAAGTTGGTCAGCAGCAGGAAGCATGAAATGCTCTAAAACGTCCTGGTATACAGCTGCGTTGAGCTTGGACCTCAGAAAACACAGTGGACCAACACCAGCAGATGACATGGCACCCCAAACCATCACTGACTGTGGAAACTTTACACTGGACCTCAAGCAATGTGGATTCTGTGCCTTTCCTCTCCTCTCTTCCTCCAAACTCTGGGACCCTGATTTCCAAAGGAAATGCAAAATTTACTTTCATCAGAGAACATAACTTTGGACCACTCAGCAGCAGTCCAGTCCTTTTTGTCTTTAGCCCAGGTGAGACGCTTCTGACGCTGTCTGTCGTTTAAGAGTGGCTTGACACAAGGAATGCGACAGCTGAAACCCATGTCTTGCATACGTCTGTGCGTAGTGGTTCTTGAAGCACTGACTCCAGCTGCAGTCCACTCTTTGTGAATCTCCCCCACATTTTTGAATGGGTTTTGTTTCACAATTCTCTCCAGGGTGCGGTAATCCCTATTGCTTGTACACTTTTTTTCTACCACATCTTTTCCTTCCCTTCACCTCTCTATTAATGTGCTTGGACACAGAGCTCTGTGAACAGCCAGCCTCTTTTGCAATGACCTTTTGTGTCTTGTCCTCCTTGTATAAGATGTCAATGGTCGTCTTTTGGACAACTGTCAAATCAGCAGTCTTCCCCATGATTGTGTAGCCTACAGAACTAGACTGAGAGACCATTTAAAGGCCTTTGCAGGTGTTTTGAGTTAATTAGCTGATTAGAGTGTGGCACCAGGTGTCTTCAATACTGAACATTTTCACAATATTCTAATTTTCTGAGATTCTGAATTTGGGGTTTTCATTATTTGTCAGTTATAATCATCAAAATTAAAAGAAATAAACACGTGAAATATATCAGTCTGTGTGGAATGAATGTATACATTATACAAGTTTCACTTCTTGAATGGAATTAGTGAAATCAACTTTTTGAAGATATTCCAATTGTATGACCAGCACACACACACACACACACACACATATATATATATGTATATATATATATATATATATATATATATATATATATATATATATATATATATATATTATTAAGGTTTTTTACTACGGAACAGTTTTTGTTCAGAGCATAAGTTGCTATCACTACTTGAAACTGAAAGTGTAAGTTATCTGTTAACCTATCTGTAAACTTACCAGGGTATGTCACATAACCTGCTTTCTAGAATACCCTCCTGGTTTTGATACAAGCGTCGCTAAAAGTTATGGGAACATGCATAGGAAATAATGCACTAATGGGAGCCAATGTGTGAGTGCGTGGGGTGGGGGTGCTCCGCCTACTGCAGGCCTGCCCCGCGCACACACCGCTAGTAAAACACACGAAAACAGGAAGGATTCAGCACGGCTCCTTTTCAATCGTAAACACAGTTGAAGTTGATGAAGTTTGGATGTTGATGAAGTTTGGATGTTGACGGAGAATGTGCGATGTCCGTTTCACTACAGCACTGAGGTCTTAGAAGCGTTCATTATATCTTACAGCTCTTCTCAACGCTTTGTGAAGGTAGGAGCTATGCTTTTGCGTTGCCTTTATTCAAGAGTCGCGTGTCTTCTGTGCTTTACATTAAACGCTTTTATCTAGATAACTCTCACGGTGTTCGTACTACTGGAAATGATTTAGTCTACTTACATTAGTTTATTTGGATACAGCTTCTTTCTTTTAAGTTTATACTAATGTAGTCATGTGCAGTTAAAACGCATCCATAATGCGTCAAAGCCATCACACACAAGACTTTAGTTCAAGTTTGCTCTAGATTATAGCCAAATGTAAAAGTTTTGGTCGAAGGACATGTTGGTTGAGGACTGTGGAAGGTTTTAGGGTGACTCGATGGTGCAACATTGCGGCCAATTGACACGTTGTTAGTGTCTTTGTCATGCAGAAAAGAGTTAAAGGTTCGTCTCTCACCTCCTGGAGCAATCAACTTCACACTGAGCTTTCAGTATAACAACGACCGGACAGACGTCTCGTTAAAACACCCAGATCATACCATGTCATTTACTTTTTGAAAATGAAACAACATAACTTGGTATATGAACTTTATAGTGTTATGCATGCTTGTGTGTAGTCTTAGTGTAGTCTTTATCTAATTGTTTTTTTCAGTCACTTAAAGGTGGTTGATTTAAAAAAAAAAAAAAACATGAATGTGTATTTCAAATGTCAAAGTGTGCATTCTTAAATCTGAAAACAGAGTAATGCCTTGTACTGTATGTCACTGTGTTTATGTAATTATGTTGTGCTGTAATTGTTATTATCATTGAGAGAAATAATGCTGACTGCGACCATATGCATAACAGATAACATTTTAAGTAACAATTAATTTACACACATTACAAGACATTCTGTGAAACTGATGTGTCACAAATCAGGTGATTTTAGGTCAAGGCTTTGGCTGTCAGTAAATGATGCCCTCTGTTAGTAAGGAATAGCAATATGGCCACTTGAGCACTTCTAGTGTGACTAAAACGCACACACACCAAAGCATGTGCACAGAAAGCTGCCCGGTAGGGGTGGACTTTTGGGGTCCCAAAATTACAGGTATGGGGCCCTAACAACCAGCATGTGTTCTTTTACTTTAGTAATCCTTATTTTGTTGTCTCTCTGTCTATGGCAGGGCTCCAGACAAAAAAAAAAAAAAAAAAAAGGAAAAAAACAAACAAACAAACAAACAAACAAAAAAGTCAAGTAAGGAGCTATTGGCTTGTATAAGAAAAAACAAACAAAAAAACAAACAAAAAAACTTAGTTGCCAAATCCTTTCTTTAGGTGCCACAGAATAAATGTGTTTTATTTTATTTATTTTTTTACATTTTAACATTTCAGTCATACTGTCATATGTTTGTTTAATCTTTTCTTGACTTTATTAGCATTTTAATCCATCTTGTAGGTGACCTGGGAAATAAGGTTCACTTAAAGTAGGAATTAAAATGTCTTTTCCAATTTGAAATACAATAGGTCTCTTAAAATAAACAACTAATATGTTTCCTTTATAGAAAAATTAACATTTTTATTTACATTAATACCATGTACATTAATAATACATTAATAACCATGAAAACGAAACCCATTTAATGCATTTATATGCCAAATTACATTCAAAATGCAAATACAAATATAATTATATATATATATATATATATATATATATATATATATATATATATATATATATATATATATATATATATATATATATATATATAATACAATTGATATATTTGTATTGTCATGGTTCGGTACGTACCTCAGTTCGGGGGTCACGGTTCGATACGATTTCTGTACAACAGGGAAAAAAACAAAAAACAAATCTACAATGCTATGCTAAGCTTCTTTTCATTTATTTTGAACAGACAGTAGTACAAATTACAATTTTTTCCACCTAGATGTGAAAATACTAAATATTATGTCAAATTATAATGTGTATGTATATATATATATATATATATATATAATATATATATATAGTGATGCATTATCAATAAGACAATAAATTAGTGTTTTAAGCTGGTATAAGGAAACAGTTTAAGTAATCGCGCCAGCGCCCACAAACACAAAACATATCAGTTTCAGGCTTCTAGCATTGCTAACTTGATAGCGCAGTTGATACTTTATCAAAATAAAATACAGTGAACCAAACGCGCCGGCCTCATTGTTTCAAGGTTGAAACGCGACTGAAGTACAAAGCCTATAATTTACATACTGAATAATAGTTTAGCGTTTGGATATATCGCAAATATGGAAATATTATGGAATATTTGGATTTGTGCCAAACGAGATAGGTAGGATACACAAGCACAAAGCTCTATTTCACAAACAGTTGAATGCGCAAGCCTTTAAAGTAACGTTATACTCCTTTGTCAGTGAGAGATGCGTTCAGAATCAGCACATGATCACTGTCTAGTGGGCTTTGTTTTCAAATGCGCAACCCACGGCATTCGCTGTTCTTTTGCCGGCGGTTATCAAACAGAGTTGCATTACTGCGGGCGCCCCCTTCTGGATTGAGGATGAATTGGCTGTATTCGTTGTAAGGCCTCATTTCATGGAACCGAGATGTCCGTACCGTGACGGTTCGGTACGAATACATGTATCGCTACACCCCTAATAAATATATACAAAAAAAACAAAAAAAAAAACAAACAAATAAAAAACATTACAACCTAAAACAAAGGCATAAGTTAAGAAATTTAACTTGCAGTTACAAATGCATGAATAATATTTTGCTATTTTAAACAAAACACTGAATACTGATATTTACATGTATTTTTAAAACGAAGATACTTTAAATGTGAAATCAATACCGCCAGTAGGTGGCAGTAAGTCATTGCGACTGAACTGAATCATTTAAGGGGTGATTCATTCAAGAACGAAACACCGTCATGTTGCTCAAAGACGCAGAACAGTGCTGTGGCTGTGTTTGGAATGGTTATTTGTTGGCAAAATAGAACAAAAACAGGCAATATGCTGTCTAAAACGTAAGTCTCTTAATATTAACTTCTTGTTTATTGATGAACTGTTGCATAAAATCAGTATCACATTTGTAATCATGCTGAGGCACTCTTCGTTGGATATTCACTAACTTCCTAACTTTCTGTGTCACAGAGAGAGAATGAGACAATCAACACAAATGGCACTTAGTCTTTCACAAAACATGGCTAACTTGGGGACATCATAGCTAACCACCAATAAAGGAGAAGTCCACTTCCAGAACAACAATTTACAAATAATTTACTCACCTCCTTATCATCCAAGATGTTCATGTCTTTCTGTCTTCAGTTGTAAAGTAATTATGGTTTTTGAGGAAAGCATTTCTGTATTTTTCTCCATTTAATGGACTTCATTGGTGCCCTGATTGTGAACTTCGAAAATGTAGTTTAAATGCAGCTTCAAAGGGCTCTAAATGATTTTTGCCTCTGATTTTTTTGTATTTGAGTTACTCGAGGAATCGTTTCAGCCCTAGTCACAAATAATAGTTTATTTTTCTTTTCTTTTATTTATTTATTTATTTAATTAATTAATTAATTTTTATTTTATTTTATTTTATTTTTTCTTCATTAACTTGCAAATTTATAGGAGGTGTTGGATTTTATATTTAGCTTACATTCTTGCATTTTTTATCATGTAGACAACTGGTTAATTAAAAATATTAATATGCTATAGCGCATTAATGTAGCAAATTGCTCCTCTTTATAGTTATTTTTCTGACTGACTAATGTGCTTACGGACACCGAATGGCTGTTCTAAGGTAAATCTGTTGTTACGTGACAATGTTTACACAGTAGCGCACACCTTAACATGTTTTCTGCAGTTTGACTGAATTAATGATCACATGAGGCATTTCAGTAAGTTGATCTGTAGGCTCTCTTATGAAATAGCCTACCTTTTGATTTTAATTCATGTTCATTTAGTACTATAGTAGTAAAGAGAAAGATATGGGTTTACTTGCTGCTTGAACTTAGGTGCTAAAACATTAAAGAGCACCAAATCCATATTTATTGTTTAAATTTCATTATGAATTGAGCATAATTTTAAAGCTGATACTTTGTTTATTAAAAAGTAACAAGGCACTAAGCTTATTGCGATTACTGGACAGCTGACATCTTAACCTGTTGTAGTTTATTCAAGTTAGACACTGCTTTTTTTTGCATGTTTACTACGCACATCTCCGTCATTTCAATCTCTCTTATGCATGTTGGAGCTGCGTTTAGCATGTGTGCCATCAGCGCTGCTGTTTGGCAGAGGTCAGGACTGTTTGAAAGTCTTTTTTCCACTAAAACTGATGTGCTTTGTGTCAGTTTTAGGGATGCTTCGATTCGCCTTTTTTGCCTCAAAATGAAGAATTATTATTGCTGGTCTTCAATGATAATGTCAAGTTTAATGTATTTGCACCAAAAAATAAGGATTTATGCTGATATCGTCCAAAACCACACTTTGCCAGGGGTGTTTCCAAGCTTTTGGAGGGCAGTATATATATTATACAGTCATGTAAAAAAGTTAGGACACCCTATTGCATTCCATGGTTTTCTGTATCACTAAAAAAATGGTCCTTGGCTGGTCTTAAAATTTTGAAAATAAAACCTCAGATGAACAACAACACATGACAAATTTCACTGTGTCATTATTTACTGAACAAAAATAAAGCCAAAATGGAAAAGCCATGTGTAACGAACTTAGGACACCCTTACTGTTAACATTGGAATTAAGAGGGTAAATTACAGTCAAGCACTGCTAATCAAATACCTTTGATTAACTGATCATCAGCAAGTCTGAGCACCTCTATAAAAGCATAAGCTTTGGCAGTTTGCTGGTCTGGAGCCTTCAGGTGTGTGTCAACACAATGCCAAGGAGGCAAGACATCAGCAATCATCTTAGAGAAGCAATTGTTGCTGCCATCAATTTGAGAAGATTAATACGGCCATTTCTAAACAATTTGAAGTTTATTCACAAGTGAAAGACATTTAAAACTGACACCTCTCCTTCCAGGAGTGGATGTCCCAGAAAATTCACCCCAAGATCAGACTGTATAAAGCTCAGAGAAAGGGCAGACAACCCAAGACTCAGACTCTACAGGCCTCAGTTAACATGTTAAATAATAAAGTTCATGACAATACCAGTGTTTCCCCTGCCATTATATTGAGGGGGCGGCCACCCCCCCAGCGGCTCTGTATGTATGAATGGCGGAAACACAGTTTGTTTACTACACAAATACTGAAGCACACGTGAGGTTCGCGGTGATTTTCGGCCTCTGCGTCTCATCCTATGACAACATGAACGCATGAACTTCATCTCCAGAGCTGCTGTGAGAGTCATTTCATTTTACTGTTTCATTTGAGAAAACTAGCATAATATCATATTGTATACACACAGAAACATCACGGCAACCTCTCAAAATAAAACTACGGATTAACGTGTAACAGAAATATATTACTCTTGTATTACTTTTGTGCAGTATAATGTACATATTTATGTTTATATTTCTGGGCAATTTAAATAAAACCAATGATAAAAAATAAATATTACAACCAGATTAACCACTTAATTGTAGAAAAAAAAAATCTACAATTATTATTAAAACTTTTTCAACAGAATATTCACACAAATTGTCTTCCATGTGATAATTTTAGAAGGGTTTCATTGTCATTTGATTAAAGATAAATAAATGTTTAATGCCTTTATTTGATTATCAGAAAAATTAAAACACAAAAATTTCTGAAAAAGAAAGAAAGAAAGAATTGTAGGGCCATATTGTTCAAAATGTTGAAATTGAGAGTTTTGGACTCTCTTTTTTTTTTCTCCACTGAAATAAATGTTTTTGTTATTATACAGAGAGTAAAGTACTGAAAAAAAGTACCCCTGCCTCATCCATCAACACCCCCCACCCTCAAAAAGCTGTGAACCTAGGGGAAACACTGCAATACCATTAGAAAAATATGGGACAAAAATGGTATGTTTGGAAGGCTTGGCAGAAGCCTTCTATCTAAAAAAAAACCCTTGCAGCACAGTTTAGGTCTGCAAAGTTGCATCTGAACAAAACAAGTGTTCTAGAATAATGTCCTTAGAACAGACGAGACCGAAGTGGAGATGTTTGGCCATAATGCACAGCGCCAAGTTTGGTGAAAACCTAAAGAACATATCAGCACAAACACCTCATACCAAAAGACATGCATGCTAGAGGAGGGCTAATAATTTTGGGCTTGTTTTGTAGCCACAGGACCTGGGCACCTCACAGTCATTGAGTTGGCTATGAACTCCTCCGTATACCAAAGTATTCTAGTGTCAAATGCGAGGACATCTAAAGTTGGGCCAAAATTGGGTCATACAACAGGACAATGATTCCAAGCACACCAGCAAATCTACAACAGAATGGCTGAAAATAAAATAATCAAGGTGTTGTAATAGCCCAGTCAAAGTCCAGAGCTCATCCTGACTCAAATGCAGTGGTGAGAGCTGTGCATAAGCAAATGCCCTCAAACCTCAATAAAATGGAGCAACGTTGAAAAGAAGAGTGGTCCAAATTCCTCCAGAACGATGTGAGACTGAGACTGATAAAGTGACACAGAAAATGAATGCTTAAGTTATTGCTGCTAAAAGTGGATCTTCAGGCAATTGACTCATAGGGTGTCCTAACTTTGTCACACATGGCCTTTCCCTCTTGGCTGTATTTTTCCTAAATAAATGACACTGTGTGATATGTCATGTGATGTTTATCTGAGGATTTATTTTCCAAATTTTAAGACCTGCCAAGGACCAGATAATTTTTTATTATGTCCTGCAGAAAACCATCAATTCAACTGGGTGTCCTAACTTTATCACATGACTGTGTATATGTGTGTATATATATATATATATATATATATATATATATATATATATATATATATATATAGACAATCGTGACCTCAGCAAAAACGTCACTCACAAATTAATATTTTTAGTTGCAAATGCAACCGTTTAAGTCACAGTCTGGAGTGTGGCTAATTAGCGTGGCTAATTCAGTAAATAATTGGTCATCCTGATGTTGTTCTGATTACTTTATTTTTCTCAAATCACAAAAGTGATCAGTGGTGTCACTAGACCCCTTTCACTGGGGCATGTGCCCCAGTATAAATCTGCTGTGCCCCAGTATAAATCTCAAGTTTAAGTTTTAACAATTTACTTTGCCAGTTATTTGCCAGTGTATTAATTTACATTTATAATCGCGGCAAAAAAACGCAGCGCAGTCGTGCACTTTAACCAAAAACACAAACTCGTGCTGTCCTTTTGCGCTTTTTAGTCAAACTGCAGTTGCCAACATTTATTTTGGTAGCTATTTTAGTCTACAAACAAAAATAATCATTATTTCTACTCTCTTTAGACCAAATCAATTAAGCTTATGGTAAATTTGAATCAAGGTTTGAATTTGGGAAAACTTAAATTCCAACAATTTTCATTTTTGGGTGAATTATCCCTTTAGTTTTAGTGAAAAAGGAGCAACTTATAAAAATTATAGTTATTCATTTATATATATGCCTATACATATAATTTATCATTTTTGAAAAAGAAGCACAATAAGACAAATATGATACAAATTAAATCAATTTTTCAGATAAAGGAGGTTTATTTAACACGTAGGCTATACATTTATTTAATATCTTTTGTTGGTTAACATTAATGACACAGATAGGTATTTAATTAGGAATACTGTCCCTTTAAGATGGAAGACATGCAATACTGACACATTCTCAGTTTTCACCCACCTGTTTACGTTCACTTAAGCCATAACCGACTGTATTTACGTGAGATACTCAACACGATAGACGTTCTTAGACTCCTGTGTGTGCATTTGAGCACTGAGAACTGATCGCGCGCTGTCTGAAAACTGAAGAAGTGGGGCGTGTGCGAGAGCGAGTGCTTCTGCTGTGTGTCTATCAGCGCCATTCCGCCTATCCCGACTTAAGTTAAGTTAATCGACAATGAATTGTAACTATCGGAAAAAACGACCTTATCCCTAACCCTTCAGGTGCTGAGGCCATTCTTTCAGATCGCTAGTTCACATTTTGGTAGCCTATCTTTCCATTCCGGCTGCCATACTGAAACTAGACATGCAAACTCCCCTTATCCAATTGCAATCTAATGACAGAGATGCACATTTTGAAAGAGGACAGTTAGTATAGGATGTTTTTTGAATGTCCGTTAGTCCTCAAATAACATTCTCGTCCTGTCTCGTCTTGTTAACGAAGATAACTAATAATATTGTTATAATAATTTTGTTAATGAAATTTAAGTTTAAATTTGGCATTAACTAGAATGCCTGATTCCAGAATTGGAGTGCTTCTGAAATTGGTGAGGGTGCTCTAGCCTTAATGCATTCTAGATTGACACATCAATTTTTTTCTTGTCCAGTTTAGTTTTGGGTCATTGACGGATAAGACTTTTGAATAGGCCAATTTTAAAATACCAAAAATATGGATATGTTTGGCCATTTTCCAAACATTTGGAATGTAGTGTACACATGCCTTTAAAAAGAAAAGTAAAAAATTTGACATTTTAGTGTTTTTACACTTGAGTTAATGATACATAGCCTTAAAAAAAGTCATCTGGGGCGACCGTAATATATCTCAAAATTCACATTTTTATGTATCATTAAGACTAGTTGAACACATATCAGTAAGTAGATGAAACTGATGAAGAAAGACAAACTTTAGTGCCCTTTCATTTTATGAAAACCATTATTTCACAAATTTATTCTATAATATCAGAGTCTCCCTCGTAATCCAGTTACAACACTGATTTTTACTTCAAAAGCAAAAAAACTGAATTAGCATTTATACAGATATTACACATTCAGCAATAACATACCACTGATTAATATTTGAGGCTAAATTGATGGATATTTGGTTATGAATTTAGTGTAATTATTGCCATTTGTTGGTTACCCCACATGACATATGGTCGCCCCAAATGATAAGAAAACCACAGGTATAAAAATTTTAGTTAAAATGTACACAAAAGAGTTCAAGACGAAAGAAAATGTAACTCTTTTTATTCAAATAAC
Organism: Cirrhinus mrigala; assembly: GCA_036247105.1. NCBI lineage: Eukaryota > Metazoa > Chordata > Actinopteri > Cypriniformes > Cyprinidae > Cirrhinus > Cirrhinus mrigala. The sequence goes on from CM070015.1 coordinate 834,716, forward strand.
ATTTCAACATTTAAATATAACAAATCAGAAGGACATTAACATTTAATAATTTTTATTGCAACACACATTAAATGCTTCAAGAACTTAAGAAGCTGAGTAAAGAATCTCTTTTTTGGAACCTTTTTGATTCATTGGACAGGGATGAACACTACTTGCATCTCACTTAACCTTTCAACATTCAAATATCACAAATAATAACTTTCTTTTTCTGGACCTATTTAGCCACATAAGGCGGTGATGAACACGACTTGCATTTCTCTAAGCTGAGGTATTTCTGAACTTCACCCAATCTTGGAGAGTCAGCTTTGAGAAGCGTGATGTTGCTGGCTCAGGCTCTGAGATCACAGCATGCACATCTTTTCTGTAGTAGAAAATTAAATCTACAGTTTGTGGCCACACGAACAGGTTTTTGTCACCAGATTGTAGCATACAATTGACCTGCACTTCTTCTCCCACATCCTCAAGCACTTGGCCAACATAAGGCTTTTCATCATAAATGACAATAACAAACTTGCCACAAAGATCTAGATTTTCTTGTTCCCTAGGTTGTTGAGGAGGAGAGCTTGGTGGATTCTCAGTGTTGCACACAGTGCGTTTCACTCTCAAGTCTACTGTTACAGGCTTGTAACAAGGGCATGGACTCCTCTCTGTTTTCCTACAGAAGCATGACACAGTCCTGTGAGTGATCTGTGAAGGCTGGGAAGACCAAACCTGGTGTATTTTAAAGGTGCCCTTCACAGCCTCCAAGTTGTCAGGAATTAGCTCATCATACTTTTCAATGCTTTCTCTGTTTACCCAATAGTGTGTGATGCTTGAGCCTAATCTTGTGTTCAGCATCTCATAGAGTTGCTGGGGTGCCTGAAGTTCACCACCTCGTTGGACAAAGCGATCTGCTTCTCTTTTTATTGCCCCACCAATCCCATCTGGGGCCCCTTTCCCATGAGACTTTTCTGAAAAATTCCAGGTCACCTTAGTGAACCCAGAAAGGAAAGGGACAGTACTGAGGAGGTAAAAGTTGTTTTTATTCCGGTACTGTGTAACCGGTCCATCACTCTGAATGTGGAGGGTTGTGATCTGTGGGAAGGTTTCACGAAGCTCTCCTAAGATGGGCTCTAGATGTGCCCACACCGCCCGCTCATCATGGCGCAGGCTGTCAGAGAGTGTTGCATAGGACTTTGTTCCATGCACAGTGTACAGGACTGCTGTGTGGATAGTCGCTTGCTGTCTGCTACCTCCAAAGTGAAATGCCTGAACCTCTGTGCTCAGCTTACATGCATAATTCTCTGAGAAGTCAACATGCAGAACAGCTTCACACTCTGTGATGTTTTGTTTAAGGTAGCGGAACTGCTCTGCCTGGTGTAGCCAGTTAAACTGATGTATCGCCAAGGACTCTAACTTCTGAGAGAAAAGCTCCATCAATTCCTTGATGGTTCCATTATAGATCTGTTTCACCATGTTGCCAAACATTCTCTCTCCATTTGTGGAAGTTACCCTCTTCCACTGCTCCCAGGTGACTTCTGAGCTGCTCTCTGTCTCAGGGAATTCTACCTCCTCAAAGCAGCACTTGGCACAAACACGGTCCATACAGTCCTTATTTTTTGGATCACACACTATCATAACCAGCAGCTCAGAAATGCTTTTTGTTTTCAACAGCCCTCTGCTGTAGAGCTTGTTGGCGAGCAGGTGGACATTTTCGTGGTCCATGCATGCACATGTGTCCCGATCCTTGGCTTTTGGCTCAGTGACATAGAAGGGGCGTCTTCTAGCAAACTGCCTATAAGATAGGTGGAGGCTCTTCTTCATTTCACTATTGTACAGCACATGGAGCTCTGTGAGTGGCTTTGTGAGAATTCTTCGCTGTTCTTTTATTTTGTTTTTTGTGATGGTATCTTTTTTCCCTGGTAAAAGTCGACTATTCTCATCTCTAGTCAGAAAACTAACAACAGCCAGCTTTCTCTCTTTTGCCAGTTTTTTCCCCCCTTTTGGCTTGACCCTCTCAATGTGTCTTAACCGTTCTTTTGCCCTCATCTCACTTTTTCTGGCCCTTTCCTTTTCTTTTCTCATCTTTGCAAGTTGTTTCCTCAGGTGTATGTTCAGCTTTCTTAATTCATGCTTCTCTGCCTGCAGTCGTTTAAAACGTTTCTCAGCTTTCTTTTCTCTATCTTCTCTCTCTGGTGTGGAGGACATTTGTGGATGGAAGTCCTCATTTTGAGGTGGAGCATCCACCACCACACCACCCCCTGGACTCTCTTGCTGCCCCTCCACTGCTTCTACACCTGCTGGATCTGGCAGAGTATTCTCTATGGATTGAGGTGTCAGATCCAACATTGCCTTCTCCATCTTTTTTCTCTCCCTGTATCCTCTGGATGCAGCCTTCCACTTGTTTCTCAGATTATTCCTCTCCCTCTCTGATAACTCATCTGACTTCACATATGTAATCTTCCCCTCATGCTTTCTTCTTCGGTAGCTAAAACAATAGTGTACAGAGTTGTTCATCAATAACAAGATAAACATTCTACACCTATGCTCTTTCCTCCTTATCCTGAACCTACTCTCTTTAGAGAACAGCTGTTTCGGTGAACAATGTTTAATAGCTCATTGTAGCATACAGTCTAAACTGTTTATTTGATCTACCCTGGTCTCCTACTTTCTGTAGCTCAAGTGACTCTAGCTCACTGCTACAGAAGCTCTTTTTTCTTTACCTCTCTCTTTTCCTGGCAAGATACTCTGCTCTTGCTGCAGGGTCGGAGTTGACTTTCTGTCTATAACGAGCAGTCTTCTCTTTGCTTGTTATTCGTGCCATCTAGGAAATAGGTAAAATAGGTTAAAACTTGTTTAAAATGACTAATACATGTATGTGTCACATAAATGGAATGTCATTCTTTTTCTACATTTTTCCTGTAGGATTGTGTTAATTATGTTTATCCCCATAAAAGGAATGGAAAATGGCTGAATTTAGAAAAAAAGATAAAATATACAAATAATTATGCTTAAACAATTAACTCTATATATATAATTGGTGTATAGAATATGAAAACTACAAATACAGGACATATATCTATCATTTAAAACACTCAGCAGTGGTCGCCCCACATGATACTCGGTCGCCCCATATAATGTTTTCAAGTTCACTCAAGTATAACAGGCTAACAGTTAGCCTCAGAAACCAAACTAGCTTCTTCTAGTGACATGCCACTATCAAATTTATCATCAAAATATAGATTTGTGGGAAAAAAATTATAATTCACAGTTTTGGGGTGGTCGCCCCACATGATGACCAAAAGTGACTACGACATTACAGCAGTTAAAAAACTGCTTTTTCTTACTATTTGAGAGAGATTGATTTACCTTACAGTTGTTTCCAGGGGGTCCTCACTTGTGTCTGGCTGATGCAATATCCCATCCTTGAGATGTTTTTCAAAATAAAAGTCCCAAAATTGTGGTTTGTTGATGGTCGCCCCGGATGATATGGATAGAATCAACAAAATTCGGACAACATTCGTTTGAATATCATGATAGAAATATATGTGCAAATGCTTTATAGTTTTGTCAATGGATGTAAAACATGTTTGAAATTATGCCAAATAGGGAAAGGGATATATTTAAGTTGATTTAAAGTGTTTTTAAACCAGTTGTCCTAACAAAAGTCAAGGCTGGACGGTCGCCCCATATGATGTTTTGGCACTTCGGATAGCAGAAAAATGATGAAAAACTTAAAAATTTGGAGAAGTTAGAGTGGTTTAGTAGGTGAAGAAGGTATAACAAGTAGATGAGAAATTTTTATGTATTTTTTAGTTTTTTCTGCAAAATAAAATTAACCCGGACAGAAAAAGGGGGCGTCACGTCATTGACCCTTTTGAGAGTGAATCATTGTTGACACTTTGCAGACACTGGTCTTCTTAGCAGCATGAAAAACAAGGCTTTCATTCAATTCAAATTCAAATTCTGAAAGTTTTATATTTTGCCTATAAAGCATGCAAAGGTGATCCCTTTATAATCACTGAATAGCTGTCACTTACTTAATTTCATCACAATCTCACAAACCTTCGTTACAGCCACTGAATCTCCTCTTTACATTGTGTCTATGTTTTGTTACGGTAGGAGGATTTGCGAACACGCAGAACTTAGCACTGAACACTGGGATGGGTGATATGGACTTAAAAATTTATCACGATAATTTCTGATATTGTTGCGATAACGATATCAATGACGATAATCCAGGGAATCCTGTTTCTTTAGAGAAAACTATTATCTTTCCTATTTTTACCCAAAATAGAGCATACCAGACTACACGCGTACAATGAAATGACTGTTTAACTCAGCCAGAGGGTGCCCTAGTGCAGAAACTCCACATAGCAGAAGTAATAGTACTGACGAATCTCCAAAAAATCTCTAATCCAGGTATCGCTGTAGCTGAATAGAATGCAGATAGAGAAATTTTAACCGAGGAAACTTGCAAATAAACATACCATTGCTACAACATATGGTTTATCTGTGTTCTTCAAGCAATCTTGGGTATTTTTGTAAGGATAAAGTATATTTATAATGCAATGCTAATCGACATAGCTTTTATAATACTATAAAATAGTATGATTTCTGCTTCATTCTGTGATATGAAGCCACATCTGATTGCAAAAGGTTATTTCAAACACTCGACTATGTTATGAAGTTAATTTAGAGAATAAGCATGTCAATAAATGATATCTTTGTTGGACAACAGATTTGTAAACAGGCTCATACACATGTAAAACTGTATCGCATACATGCTACAGTAGACTTTATTGGTTTTATCGCAAGAAGACACATTCTTATCGTGGGGGAAATTTTTACCAGTATATCGCAAATGATAAGATATCGCCCATCCCTACTGAACACTCCAATGAGGAAAAAGGGTCTTATCTAGCGAAAAGATCGGTTATTTTCATAAAAATAATACAATTTATCTACTTTTTAATGTCAAATGGTGGTCTTGCTCTCCCGAACTCTGTGTATTCTGGCTCAAGACAGTTAGGGTATGAAGATATTTACTTCCTCAACTTCAAATTCATCCTGTATTGCTGTTTTAGGGATGCTCCGATCCGCCTTTTTCGCCTCTCGATACCTAGGGTTCGGTATTGGCTGATATCGATCCGATACCAGTGATGTGGGAACAAATAAATTGTTGCAATAAATCTGGTAAAATGTTACACATTGCTATTTGTATTATAAAATCCATTCATAAAAACAATGTATTTATATATAAGTATATACTATACAGGGCTCAACGCCAAGGATTTTTTCTGCTGGCCCGATTGGGCCAGTGGTTAAAATTTTTACTTGCCCGGACAAAATTGTCCTTGCCACAAAAAAATTAAATAGTTGCTGTTGTCATTGTTTTTGACTCATGTTATCAAGTTCAAATATTATTTGTTTATGCAAAAATTATTTTATTATTATTAAAATTTTATTACAAATATAAAGATGCTTTAGGGAAAAACAGCAGACAGACTGAAAGAACGCAAAGTCTTTTTGTCAGCAGGTGGCACTTTTGGAATAAGACTGATATTACGTTTCTATGGTTACCGCTGTAAACAAAGCAGCGCAGTGCTTATGAGCGCTACTTTAAATATGTTATACATGGGCAAATGAAAAGAAAACGCCATGTGAACTTTTATTAAAACAGTCAGTTCCCCTCAAAGATACATTCACATAAACCACAGTTTCAATATATAGGATAATATTTCCAATATTTCACGTGATCTTGCTATACCTGCTACAGTATTTTTTCCTCTTTGCGTTTGTCTTCAGCGTCTCTGGCCTCTGCTAACGGATGTTTAAAGAGTTCGTAATATTTCCACACACATGACATTTTGAAAAAACATAACAGAGATCGGTTGAAATATGTCCGGTAGATCGGTGCATCTGTACTCCACTGTATAAATGAAGTATGGATTGATCATTGTTAAAGCTACAAAGCTAATAGTCAAGACGAGTATTTTGACATACTTTTGTAGGCTATTTGTCCATCAAAGACACGTCTCTCTGTGATCGCTTAAAATTTTAAATTAACAAGATTAAAAAACACATACAAATGATAAACTTTCGTGACAACGCCGCAGTGGCCCGATCGGGCCAGTGACAGATTCATCAACTGTCCCGAGCGTCTTTCACGCTGGCCCCGGGCCATCGGGCACTCCTTATTGTCGAGCCCCGCTATAAAATTAAAATGCATTTCTTTTAAAGGTATAGCATATTTTTTTAAAAAGGGAACAAGGTCACGTTAACCGAAAATTTTCCGTCATTGACAGATTTTTTTTTTTTTTTTTTAAATCAGTGACAGAAAAATCTGAAGGCCGTCAGTCATTTTGTAATTCCTACCCCTGTCCATTTGGTGGCGAGTGCGCTCCAGTGTGGCAGCAAAGCGAGGAACCCAGAACAAAAATGAAACTGTCATGAATCATTTGCTATGCCTTCGATTACACACAGGTGATTATCCAGTTTAAGCTACAGCGATCTATCACGCCACATTAAAGAGCGCCAAAATGGTACTTCTTGCTTGAATTTTCCAATGAAATGGACAGAATTTGAAATCTGAGACTTTTTTTTTTTTTATTTTATAAGGAACAAAGCACAGAGCTCAGTCTGTTGCGATTTAGTCTACAGGATGAGGCGCACTATGTACTGTTCATTCATAAACTGAAAACGGCATAGATAGACCAAAAGATCGACTGGGATTTAAAAATGGATATTTGTTCATAAAAACAAGAATCTATCCCTCGCCCTGTAGGTTCATGATTTAAAAATGAAAATGTGAAGCAATTAAATTTGTTAATATAATTAAAATAAGAAAATTAAAATTACTTAAAAATGGGTAATAATAGATTATGACAGAATTTTTACAACCCTGTCAACAATGATAAAATCAAATGCAACAACAATATGGTAACAGCCTCTGGCAACAACATATGATAGATGGGACAACACAAATACAGTGCGGCATGAAGCGCTTACAATATGTGCATCCGGTGTGCAGAATGATGCGCTTCGCATTAAAAATTTCAAAACACAGAGGGTAGAGAAATTAATGCGTAGTTTATTATATCTGTGCAACAGTTTGAGCCTTTCTTTAACGGGTTTACATTTTAGTTACTGTGCATGTTAAAAACAATTTATAGTCTTTTCTACTCCCGTTTTGTTTTCACAGACATCCGGTAGCAAGTAACAGGATTTAGAAACAACATTAAACTCCGGTAAGATACAGTCATTTTATGCGAAATCGTAGACGTTTATCCACAAATCAAGCATAATGGGAACACAGAATGATCTTGGAGAGAGCTTTACCGAGCTGACTGTCGTAACCAAATGCGACCAGGGTTTGAAGGCTGAATGAATGACTGACTGCCACAGCGGAGAGAAGAGTTTGTGTTAACTTTAATGTAAGGACTTAAATATTCATATGTACCTCACATTAAGCTATGGTATGGCTTCAGAAGACTTTGAATATTGTGCACGAAAACGTTATTTTGCTTTATAATCCTTTTATGCGGCTTGACGGTAACACACAATAATACGCACAATATCGGATTTGGATCAGCCCTTTCTGACCGATACCCGATCCAACAAAGAATGATCCAACAGTATCGGAGGCGATACCCGATACGAGTATCGGATCGGCGCATTCCTACGATGTTTTACCTTTTTTGTTAAGAGTGTTTGATCTCCTTTGCATGTTCACTTTGCAAAGACTGGGTCGGAACTTCTACAGTAATGTAGGATGATTTTGAAATGATTTTTGAAGTTGAGGGAGAAAATACGATCTGAGTTTTTTGACTTACCCTAACTATCTTGAGCCAGAATAAACACAGTTTCTTTACGACTGACGAAAGAAAGACATGAAACTCTTGGATGACAAGGGGGTGAGTATATTATCTGTAAATTGTTGTTCTGGAAGTAGACTTCTCCTTTAAGAATCTCTGATTAGCTACTGAGTTCAAGAAAACAACTTGTCTGCGATTGGCTAGATTGCTCAGTATTACAAAAACATGCTGTAAACGGACACTCTCCACAGCACAAACACAAATTCACACTGGAGTGTTTGCCAAAAATATTTTGCCAATATTAGATAGGGTAGCCTGACTCCCTGGAGCCTTTCCAACTCTCCTATACACAGGAAGACAAAGATCATCAATGATCATGAAAGTGTGTGTGTCCAGGGGATGTGTTCTGACATGTAGGCTGTAATGGAGCTCCTAATTAGAGTCTTGTGTTTTGGTATGTAGTGATGTAAGTGTTTGGAATATAATCTGATGAAATTGCTGCTAGCTTTCATTTGTATGACAAGATCATACATGGATCATAAAATGTCTGTGTGTTGGGGTAAATGGTGTGATTTTTTTTTTTTTTTTTTTTTTTTTTTTTTTTAATCTTAATTAACTCTTTTAAAATACATTAAAAAACAAGTAAAACCAACATGAATATAAAATGGTTTATTTCTAAGAACATGGCACATGTGTTTTAAAGCTGCGGTCTGTAAGTTTTGTCTCTTTGTTGCCATCTCTGTTAGGAATGGGCGATATCTTATCATTTGCAATATTCCTGTAAAAATTTTCCCCACAATAAGAATTCACCTTCCCGCGATAAGAATTTCTGTGGGCGGCAGTGCAGAGTGACATGGCTGAAGGTGGATGTGAAACTAGTATATTGCTAAATGAGGAGCTCAAATCTGGAACTGGTGTGGTCAAAACTGTGCAGTGCGACAAACCGTTTACAAACCTGTTGTCCAACAAAGAGATGTCATTTATTGAAATTCTTTTTCTCCAAATAAACTTCATAACATAGTCGAGTGTTTGAAATAACCTTTTGTGTTCAGCCGTGGTTTCATATCACAGAATGAGGCTGAAATCATACTTTTTTTTTTTTTTTTTTTTTTTTTTTTTTTTTTTTTATAGTATGCTTGCATTTTTTTAATCATGTATATAACAGGTTAAGTAAAAATTAGGACTGCAGGATAAATCACATGCGATTGTTATGCACATCCCGTCATTGTTGGGGAAAGTTACTTTTAAAAGTAATCCATTACAATTTTGCGTTACTCCATAAAAAAAGTAACTAATTACGTTACTTAGTTACTTTTTATGGAAGGTAATGCATTACATTACTTTTGCGATACTTTCTAAATCTGAGCGGGGCATGCTTGTTTGTTTTAATATAAAATGTTCTATTTTTGGTAAATGTAAAAGCCCTTTTACACCAAAAGCCTCAGGCTGAAGGAAAAGTAAATTCATGTCTGTATAACAGAATGCAGAAGACGAAAGTTCAACACTTTTCAGCAATAAAAAAAGAATAACAAATGTTAGTCTATCGAGTAATTTTTGCTTATTAATGTGGTTGAATTGGATCGTCGAAGGTCTGCAGCAAATACATTGGTTTAAAAAATCGGGATTGTTGCATTTAACTGTTTTTATTAATTGAGGAAAACTGAATCTGTTGTTTTTTTTTTTTTTGTTGTTTTTTTTTTTTGTGAGTGAGATGAATTAATGCACGTTCACATTTATTCTAGAACTAAAGTTAAACTAAAGTAACATCTTACTCCTGATTTCTCTCAACATTGGGACAGTAGAGCTTTAAATCAACGAATATGAAAAAAAGTAACTGGCGTTACTTGTTTGAAAAAGTAAATTAAAAAGTCATTTGTTACTTTACTAGTTACTTGAAAAAAGTAATCTTACGTAACTCGCGTTACTTGTAATGCGTGCGTTCAGCTGGAGCGGCATTTAATACACAGAGCCGTAGATCACTGACAAGCTACGCAATGTCGCGTTCATAATCGCAGATAAATCACATTCGATTATGAACGTGATTTTGTATAGCTTGCGAGATCCGATGTGTCTCGCGAGATCCGACTGATCTCGTGACCATATCTTCCGAAACATTTTGCAGTGTTTACATTAGAGCTGCACGATTAATCCTTAAAAGATCGAGATCTGGATTCTAACCCCCACGCGATCTTATTCCTGAATGACAATGATTTAGCTATGTCTATTACGGCTGTTTCACATCGCGAGTATCAGTGAAGCGTGAAAAGCACGTCTTATCGCTGCCCATCTTAATGAATCGGAGGGTCGGCCATCATTACGCTTTCGATGTGAACCTTATTGTCTACGGTAGGTGTTTTTAAACGACTTAAGCAGTGAACATTTTGTCAGAACCACTAATAAATTACGTTATTTTGTTTAGTTTTCTAATCTTTTTTTCTCCAGAATCATGAGAGAATCAAGGTCTCCAATTTCTTAAAAACAACTGGGATTCTCAAGTTATCCAGAATCAAGAAGCTCTTGTTTAAATGTTGTTAATTACTGCATATAATTCATTAAAATGGAAGTTTAATTTAATAAAGTTAAAAATGTACCTCCAATTTTTTTTTTTTTTTTTTTTTTTTACATTTTGTCTTTTTCAGTTGAATAAAAGACTGTTTTCCCTATATATATATATATCTTTAAAAAAGGTTTAAAAATCTGGTCTCGTCTCATTCTCGTGAACCCAGTCCCGTGTCTCGTGGGATAGGTGTCTCGTCACACCCCTAGTAGCTTGTCAGTGTTTTACAGCTCTGTGTATTAATTGCTGCTCCAGGTGAACGCACGTGATGGAGATTTACTACTAATCACAAAACTGACTTTACTGACGAGATGCGCATGACAATCGCATGCGATTTATCGTGCAGCCCTAGTAAAAATATTAATATGCAATAGCGCATTAATGCAGTAAAATGCTCCTCTTTATAGTTATTTTTCTGACTGACTGATGTGTTTACAGACAACACATGGTTATTCTGAGTTAAATATGTTGTTATGTGACAATGTTTACACAGTAGCTTACACCTTTACGCGTTTTCCGCAGTTTGACACAGTATGATTGATTAGCATTGCATTATAAATATACTTTATGCTTATAAAAATGCCCAAGATTGCTTGAAGAACATAGACAAACTATATATTGTAGCAATCATATGTTTAGTGTCTTCAGGTTTCATTAGTTAATATTTCTCTATCTGCATTTTATTTAGCTACAGTGATAACTGGAATAGAGATTCCTGGAGCGTCATCAGTACTATTACTGCTTATATTAAAGCATATGTGGAGGTTCTGCGCAGTGCGTGGGTTGTGCACCGGCACAGCTCCAGTGCAGATGAATCTAATGTTCTGAGGTGTATATGTAGCTGTCAGTCACTGCGCTGGAGTTGATGTACTTTGGAATCACAGGTTCTAGCCTACATCTTGGAAATGTATGACCCAAATCAGAATTTTCACCTGATATTGTAATCTGTGTGTATTTAGTGTGTATTAGCATGTAATTCCAATTTCTTTACAGGCTACAAACCATTCAATATTCATATAAAGAAATTGTTCTTTTAACCCAAAAAGCAAATTTAAGTTCCTTAGTACTGGTTCTCTTTAAAATACAAATCTTGTGTAATCCCACATTGTCTACACTCTAAAAAATGTTGGATTATTATTATTATTATTATTATTATTATTATTATTATTATTATTATTATTATTATTTTTAACCCAAATGCTGGGTTCAACCTGCTGGGGAATTTTATTGGGTTGTTTTTAATACCTAGGTGCTGGGTAGTTTTTATACACTCTAAAAAAATGTTGGGTTATTTAGTATTTTTTTTTAATTTATATTTTTATTTTTTTATTTTTTTACAACCCAAATGCTGGGTTCAGCTTGTTGGGTCATTTTATTGGGTTATTTGTAATATTTTTTTACCCAGGTGCTGGGTAGTTTTTCTGTAACTAAGCTGTTGGGACATTTTTAATGCTGGGTTATTTTTTTTCTACCCAACTGCTGGGTTAAGCCTTTCTTCGATAAAACAGGCCAGATGTTGAGTTAGTCTGAGCGTGGGCTTTTTGTGTCCTCTACAGAAGAAAGTGGTTCTCAGTGCCGCTGTGCACTTCTTCAGTGAAATAAAGGTTTGTATACATTTTATTGCATTTATAAAGTTTTTGCTGTGCTGTAAATTATATTATTTTACACAACGCAACATACAAGGATGAGGCGTCAGTCAATGCCTTTTGCCTTGCATAACATAAACTGATTTCATTTGTTATAATACTGAATTTAATTTAATTTGATGTTAAAATATGTTCTCTAATCTCAGTACTGTTTGTCAGCCATAACCAGGGAAGGCAGTTTTTGTCAGAGCCCTTGCTATTCCTAATTTTGACATTAATTAGCATTTTTACACCAGAATACAGAAATTAATCTTTATGTTTGTGTTGCCTGACTTTGACCTGTTTCTTCAGCACAGTTTGCAGTGCAGGCTGAATTATTGATAATATTACTTTTTTGTCTCTTATAAATGCACATTTTACAATAGCTTGAGTTGACAGTAGTAGTAACGGCTTAAGTTAGGACGCAAGTTTTCATTTAGTTAGAATTACTACAGTAAATCCATGGAATAGAAGGTGATTTGTAAATTGAAAAGCATTTCGACTATATCTGGCTGCTATATCACCCTGTAGCCCAAGACTGGTGTCCCACTGAAGCTAAGCGGGGTAGAGCCTGGTTTGTACCTGGATGGGAGACCTCCTGGCCCAGGAGTCCTGGGAAAACTAGGTTGCTGCTGGAAGAGGTGTTAGTGTGGCCAGCAGAGGGTGCTCACCCTGTGGTCTGTGTGGGTCCTAATTCCCCAGTAGTTCTGGGGACACTATACTGTCAAAAAGCATTGTTCTTCGGATTAGACGTTAAACTAAGGTCCTGACTCTCTGTGGTCATTAAAAATCCCAGGATATCTTTTTAGAAAAAGAGCAGGGGTGTAACCCCAACATCCTGGCCAAATTCCCCCATTGCCCTCTGAAAATCATGGCCTCCTAACTATCCCCATATATACTGATTGGCTTCCAACGAGTGACATAATGGAGGAAATTCGCAAAATTTGCTTTGATGCATCCAGTTGCAGTTACAGCTGTTGCAGTGCAACACAACAGTGAACCGGTAGACATGGCGTAAGAAATGTCACAATGGTTTATTTGGCCTTTTATAGGTATGGTAAGTGATTTCTGGTAGCCAATATTTATATTTGAAATTACCAAAACAAACACGCCCCTACCCCAAAAGGGCCTCGCTCCTATTTTGATAGCTCCACCCCACACATACGTACGCAACCCAAGCAACGATGATGGCGGAATCTGCTGTGCCAGCCACTGTTTGCAGATGAACAAACAAGTGAACATGACACATGAGCATCTTTAAGCAAAAGCCAGCATATATTAGTTATGTGAAAAGGCAAAAACCAGTGTTACTCACATATCGAGACATATTCTCAATCCCAGTCCTCACGACCGTATATGTTCCATTTAAAGGTCATTAAAGTATGCGAAACGTGAATTTAAATTGTATTTATTTACAGATGCATTTATTTCACACTTCTTTAGTAAGTTTCGTCTGTGTGTGAAGACACTGCAGGCATCGGTGCAAATTCATGAATGAATGTTCCGAAGTGAACATTCAACGGATTTCTCCTGCTCTTCAACGGATTTCCCCTGCTCAGGGAGTAGGGAGCAATGAACACTGTGTAGGGAATATGTCAATCGGAACATAGTTCATGCAAGGAGCTCACTTCTAACGAGCTGGTGATCTGAATCATAGGTATTAATAAATAGAGATATGCAAAATCTGCAGAGCGGATGGGCATGAGGACTGGAAATGAGAACCGCTGCCTTATTGTAAGCTGCCTTTTGTTCCGCAGACGTTTTTGCTCTTTTGTTTTTAATTCACCATCTCTATCGGCTCGGCTAACGTCCTGTGCACTGAACGCTCTCTCCTCCGCATTATGAGTAGACACGCCCGTCACTGCTGATCGGCTACAAGTTCCTTTTGGTAAACAGCCTGACTCTAAAGTGCTTTGTAAAGTGTTTTTGAAAAAATACATACCCCACCTTTAAAGCATAATTGCGGTAACAAATATAGGGCATAATAACATGTGTAATATCAAATATGGGCCCAAATGACCATCTGGGTACCAGATCAGCATCACTCCATTGTATACTGAGAATTTGTGAGTGGACGGTGTAAATAAAAACTATGCATTTACTTTGGATGCTGTTATACAACTTTTATAGTCAAAACTAGTCTGATGCATATGATTTTTTTTTTTTTTTTTTTGTGTGTGTTTTAACCAATGAATATCAAATTCAACTCAACCAGAGGTCCCTGGCTCAAATTTTTGATTCTGCTAATATATATATATATATTTTTTCTGAAGAAAGATACACACGTATGTAGTGATGAAAGCCAAAATATTATGTCATGGATGAATATTTACTGAGTAATCCACTATTTTGTAGAGGGAGGTCAAAATGGCAAAGTTCACCCTGAGATTTAGAGTTAAGTTACAGGGTGGTAAAAATGACTTCAGAAAGATGGCAGCATCATTGTCTTATTTTTACACAGAGATTGGTAGTTCTGTTAGTAAAATTGGTTGACTTTTAGCAATCTTTGTTGCATTATGTGTCAGTGGTGACCATTCAAAAATAGAAATACAGCACTTTTCAAGTTTTTCTCCAAAGTTTGCATGCTTTAAAGATAGATATTGGCTTGGATATGGATATTGGGATATATAAATATTTAGATATTGGGTCTTAACAAACTTACCTTTTGGCATCTTTATTTTTAATGCCTTATGAAATTCGGTTCCAGAGATACTGAAATTTCAATATGGCTCCAGGAGTAAATAAAGGAGAAGTCCACTTTCAGAACAAAAATTTACAGACAATTTACTCACCCCTTTGTCATCTAATATGTTTGTGTCTTTCTTTCTTCAGTCGTAAAGAAATTATGTTGCTTGAGGAAAACATTTCAGGAATTATCTCCATATAGTGGACATCAATAGTGCCCCCAAGTTTGAACTTCCAAAATGGAGTTTAAATGCAGCTTAAGAGAGCTCTAAACAATCCCAGACGAGGAAGAAGGGTCTTATCTAGTGAAACGATCGGCCATTTTCAAAACAAATGGTCAATTTATATACTTTTCAACCTCAAATGCTTGTCTTGTCTCATCTCTGTGATGCGCATGCGTAGTCTGTGTAATCCGGGTCAATACAGTTAGGGTATGTCGAAAAACTCCTGTCTCGTTTTCTTTTTCAACGTCAAAATCGTCCTACATCACTGTTTTACCTTTTATGTTTTTTGTAGAAGGGCATTTAATCTTTGCATGTTCACTTTGTAAACACATATATTGAACCAGAGTTCACATAGACTGAGACAAGATGAGCGTTTGAGGTTAAAAAGTATATAAACTGTCAAATTGTTTGAAAATGACCGATTGTTTTGCTAGGTAAGACCCTTTTCCTCGGCTGGGATCTTTTAGAGCCATTTGAGGCTGCATTTAAACTGCATTTTTGAAACTCAAACTTGGGGGCACCATTGAAATCCACTATATGAATTAAATCCTGAAAATTTTTCCTCAAGAAACATAATTTCTTATCGACTGAAGAAAGACAGACACGAACAAAGACACAAACAAAGACACGAACATCTTGAAAAAAATATGATGATGCTTTTCTTTAAGAAGGAATGAAGAACAAATAATCTTGAAACTGAAGATGTATCTCGTTTCTTTCTGTCAAGACAACTGCATTGAACATACCAGTCTGAGTTCCATTAATGTCCTTTTTCCAAAGTTCACGTGCCTGTAACTCAAGAAGTAATAATTGCAATATGATTTTAGATTCAAGTTTGTTAATACACTTTTCTTTTGGAATCTGGTCATGGTTAAGCACGTTACCTTGCTTTTTGTAGTGTGTTCATACGATTCTAGATTTGAATCAATTTCAGGTATATTTGGAAGAAGGGGTTTTGTTCATTTTAACAGCTTCCGAAACTACCAAGAGTTTAAACATGCAATATTGTAACATGTTTAAAACACATCCCACGCCTCTTAGGGAAGTGTGGCTGCTTTCGCCACACATTGCATTCACATCAGTAAACTGTTTGTCATAAAATATGAAGCATAGTCATAGATCAAGAAGTATCCACTGCTGAAGGGCACATTTGGCAGAAACGCTGATAGTACCTCAAACATGTAACTTCTTTCACACTTGAAATAATTAACACCGGGTAATTCTAAACCCTAGGAAAATGGAATCCTGGGTAATTTTGTTTTACATTTCACTATTCATACTATACCAAGAGTTAACAATTAATCCTGGTCATTCATAATCTGATGTGTCACACTGTACAATCTTAATCCCTGGGGTACTGTTATTATTTGCATATTTGAATTGTAAACCGTAATGACTAGATCAGCATTTCTCAACTCCAGTCCTCGGGTCCCCCCCACAATGCTTATTTTGTATGTGTCTCTTATCACGTATGGCAGTTGTTCTATTCGACCATGAAGTGCCCTGCGAAGTGGACATCACCGGATATTCCGCCATGATTCCAGTTCAAAACGAGTGTATATGTTCCATTCAAAGGGCATTAAAGAGTGCGAGAGGTGAATTTAAATTGTATTTATTTACAGAGGAATATGATGTCACATTTCACACTTCTCTAGTAAGTTTCGTCTGTGTGTGAAGACGCTGCAGGCAGCGGCACAGCGCAAATCCATGAAGGAACGTTCCGAAGTGAAGTAAACTTAAACGGATTTCCCCTGCTCAGGGAGTAGGGACCAGTGAACACTCTGTAGGGATCATGTCAGTCGGACTGGAGTTGAGAAATTCTGGACTAGATAAACACAAAACTACATTTGTTTTTTGACAATTGAAAGTGAGTAGGTTACCAAATTTGGAGCTACACTAAGATCTCGATATCTCTGGTATTAAACCATACAGGGCCTTAAAAATTAAGATTCCAGAAGAACTCAGACTGGTATTTTCAATGCAGTTGTCTTGACAGAAAGAAATTAGATACATCTCTAGTTTCAACATTATTTGTTCTTCAGACATTCCTCTTTAAAACAAAGTAAGTCTCGTATTTTTGCAAAATGACCCACATTTGGTTTTTGACCACTAAAAATGTGTTTAACGATTTTTTTTTACTAAGTATGTGTTAAAGTTTAACGATTTACTCCTGGAGCCATATTTAAATTCCAATATCTCTGGAATTGAAGCTCACAGGGCATTAAAAATAAAAATGGCAAATAGAAAAGTTTAAGACCCAACATCTAAAAGGACATTAAGATATATTTAAGATATATTTAGAGTTACAGGCATGCAAACTTTGGAGAAAAACTTAAAGTGCTGTTTCCCCATTTTTGAATAGTCACCATTGGCACATAATGTAACAAAGATGGCTAACGTCAACAGATTTTACTAATAGAGCTACGAATCTCTGTAAAAATAACCTTATGATCTTTCTGAAGTCATTTTACCCCCCTGTAACTTGACTCTGAATTTCAGGTGAAATTTTTGACCTCCCTCTATAAAATAGTGGATTATTCAGTAAATATTCATCAATGACATTTAATATTTTGGCTTTCATTACTATCTTTCTTCAGAAAAAATATTAGCAAAATAAAAAAAAAAAACGTTTTTGAAATTTGGTTGATTCAACACGGAATGACCCTTAATACATTGCTAGATCCACATAGCTGCTCATAAACTGCTTGGCTGAAAAACTGTTAAATACTGTTGGCTGTTTGACAGTAATTTAATCTATTAAACAAACTTGCGTGTTTATCATAATCCAGAAGTGAATCCAGTTATTTATTATTCGGTAACTTATTGATGCTTTTCATTCCACTGTTAATAACGTAACGCTTCCATAATGTGTTTGTGTCCAGTTTAGCGTTGTTCCAATAGTTGTGATTTTAAAGCGCTGTTCAAAGGTACATAAATGGATATAAAAGCTTGGCTTGATACACAGTCTAATAGTCTGATGAAAGATAGACAATATCTTTTTACTGTACCAATTTTTATGGCCCTTGTATTTCCTATTTGAGCCAATGCAGACAAAGCAAAATGTGATTTGGCTATAGCGAGACGTGCTATGATTGGTCAATGAAATGTGACTGTTATCTGTTTGACTTGCATCGACGTAGGTGGAGTTCATGCATTTGTGGATTGGTGTGCATTTTGACACTAGAAATGTTTCAAAATCCACAAATGCACAAAAAGCCATTCACAAATGTACAGTGAGTGATCCACAAATGCCTGCAGCGATCTACAAATGCAAAGGACGTGATTCACAAATGAAAGCTAGGCGAAGTTGTGTTTGTAATATATAATGAATGTTTTTGTTTTTTTTTAATTCATTTTAGTTCATTTTATTTATTTTTGAATTTAATTAATGTTTGCTAAATTCTAAAATGTATTTGTGGTAGTCATTCTGTTTATTTGTTAATAAGTTTCATTTTTATTAATCTCTTAACATTTATTTGTGGATCATAATCTGTTTATTTGGAATAATGCAACATATGGTCTCCATACAATTAGTTCAGGTCCTCTAATCTGACTGACTGAGAGGCCTAGCGGGAGTGCTTTTATGTCACCAGTATCAGCCCTGAGGTCAGACACTATTGTTTATACAACTAGCAGTGTTTCTGTGACTGTCCAAAGCTTGTTAATAGACACGCAATTAAAATTGTAACATTGTTTCGCACTACATAAGTTTGTCACCGCATTCTGGGGTTAACACTGCTCTGGATCAAGGTTATGTAACACCAGGTTATAAAAGTGTGAAACTGCTTTTTTGAGTGAGTTATTAGATCATTCAAAAATATTATTACAGCTTTTATTCAGGAACGAAACTGTTTTAAACAATTATTTGAACTTGCTCTGACGCCTGTTTTGTGAATCTCCTTAACGGTTAAAGGGGTGCTATTATGCTTTTTCACTTTTTGAATTTTAGTCAGTGTGTGGTGTGCATCTTTGGGCATAAAAAAGATCTACAAAGTTACAAATCTCAAAGTCCACTCCAAAGGGAGATATTTTGTCTTTAAAAAATCCCTTTCCAAGAGCTACAACAAATGGCTCCTTTGGACTCCAGCATTTGTTCATTAAAATAAATCCTGCCTACGGAAATTCGAATGGTTGGGGTGTGGGTAGGGACGAGGTGGAGGATTAGCCTGACTTTAGCCATGCAGCATGGAGAGCTGGTTTAACCAGCCGCAGCACAGCGGGTACAAACACAAGCATTGACTAGAGTGGCCGCGTCAGAGCTGTAACGCGCCATAGACGTGTGCAGTACAGGGGGTGGAAAACACATGCCGAAGCCGCGATCTGCTCCGATTGCCGCGCCGGAGCCGTAACGCACCGCAGACATGTGCAGTGTGTGGTAAGAAATTTATTCATCATACAGTGTAGATAGCTTCACTTATAACGCGAGTGTTTTTTTTTAATGCATAAACTTGCACTAGAATAGGCTAGGCTAATCAGTGATGATGTTCTTTGATAATGATAGGCTGCTTTTAGCCTTATGCTGGAGCTGGTTTTGGGCAATGAAACTAAGTATGTAAATGTATTGGCAATCTCGCAGGCTGACGACAGGACCCAACAGTACTGTAGTGTATTATTTACTCACCCTCCATGCTTCCTAGGTGTATATGACTTTATTCTTTCAGACGAATGCAATCAGAGAGGTATTAAAACTTATACTGGCACTCCCAAGCTTTAGAACAGCATAGACAAGTGTTTCTCTTTTTCTTCATCAATCCAAAACAAGTCCCATAATGTGCATCCGTCCATAATAAAAAGTGCCTCACACGCCTCCAGGGGGTTAAAAAGAAAGAAAAATATCCATATTTAAGATGTAAGAATCATTTTAATCTAGCTTGCGCTAACAGTTGTACATGGAACTTGCTGCTTTAACAAGGGGTGTGGCAGTACTGAAACACGATCTAAGCTGTTTGCCAATCGCAACGCACTTGGACAGCTAACCAATCACAACACATTTCGTTTTTTTGGAAGGAGGGCCTTCATTAAACCCAGAACTAATCGAGCCATTTGTGGCAGGCTGGGAGAAATGTATTGTAGTAATGTAAATTATGTTAAAAATAATGCATTTTTTGAACCACCAAGCATGAAAGCATGTTCTAGTACACCCCCAAAACAAAATCAAGACTTTGTAAAAGAGCATAATAGGACCCCTTTAAATAGTACTACAACAAAGATGTTGCTTTTTATCAGCAAACACAGACATGGCAAGCTTATTTATTTTCACAAATGTATGATATGACCTTGAGAATGAAAGCTCTAACAGATGCAGGTAGTCACACACTTACTCTTAATGCTTTATTCAATAATACTCTGATACTGGGCACATCTGTTTAACTGTAATGGCGGATTTTATTCCATGGAAGAAAACAGCTCAACAGAAATTGAGAGTTCAGACAAAAGAGAGAGTTCAGAGTTCCAAAACTAGCTTGAGACAACAGGGCAAATAAACAGGAGCTATGCTGCAAACTGTGCAGAGACACCGTGTGAGAACTCACCAGACCGACGAGATAGGCAGGAGTGAAGGTGAGTTCACAGTTCAGATGTAGGTTAACAGGAGTTGTAAAAACAGGCACTACTGAAAGTTGGTGTGTGAAAATTCAGTATGTCTGTAGAAACTCATAGAATTTTTTTTTTTTTTTTTTTTTTCTAAGCTTTGTTCAACCAATGTTTGAGGCTTATATTTGGGAAGGAGCTCTGATTGTGGTGACATGCAAAGTGATATACGTTGCCTGCCATGATGGATTTTCACGCGCATCTGGTTGGTTGGCGGGTATTAATTTCAAACCTTGAATAAGTACTAGTTGGAAAGCAACATGGTGTATAACAATTATGGTGTCCACATTCAGATTTTCTACTCTGCATTTCCTGCCTCAGCTCAGAAACTCTGCTGCTGGTATTTTACAGCCGGGTGAAGTGTGTAATTTGTCCACCCTGTCTGAAAGAGCAGAGATGGAGAGCGAGGGTAAGCAATCATTTTTCTGTGCAGTGTAATTTGGCTGTCAGAAACAGCTGGCGGTGCAGCCAGAACAATGCAAGAGAAAGAAACTAGAGAGAAGCAGAGCAGAGCGAGGCTAGAAGAGCGCGAGGGAGTGTTGGTTGGCAGAGCCCTGAGGGGGGGAACAGATTTTAGGTGCCGTCATTTAGGGAAGATGGAATTGTGTGTACACACATAGCTGCACGTTTAAGCATGAGACACAGGTACGTTTGTCTGTCTTTCATGTTATCTGACTGTCGTGCGCACGATAGACGTTTTGTGTGTTTGTTGCATGCTGGCATGCCTGTAAGTTTTGGGAAGAAAAAGAAGACAGGAGAAAAAAAGAGAAGGGTCACTGCACTCAGGCTCTGGAGTGTGGCTATTGATTTCTGTACTGTCCCCAGTCTGTCTGCATTTGTGCGTGCATCTGCTACCAGTAACTATGGAGTAAAAAGTCTCACTCTCTGTTTTAACTCTTCTCACTCTGTTTTAACTCTTCTTTTGCCACCGTCACCTATAATTCCAGTGTGACTGATACAGTGCTCCCGGAAATTATTCACAGCGCTTCACAGCCTTATTCCAAAATGGATTAAATGCATTATTTTCATCAGAATTACACAAATGATGTCCCATAATGACAATGTGCAAATTTGCAAAGTTTTAAATTTGTAAAAAAAGAATAAAAATATATAAATCAGAGATGTTCAATTGGGTTCAAGTCTGGGCTCTGACTGAGCCACTCAAGGACATTCACAGAGTTGTCCTGTAGCCACTCCTTTGTTATCTTGGTTGTGTGCTTAGGGTCATTGTCCTGTTGGAAGATGAACTGTTACCCCAGTTAGGTTTTTATCATGGATGTCTCTGTACACTGCTACATTCTTCTTTCCCTTGGCCCTGACTAGTCTCCCAGTTCCTGCTGCTGAAAAATATTCCCACAGCATGATGCTGCCACCACCATTCTTCACTGTAGAGATGGTATTAGCCAGATGATGACTGGTTCCTGGTTTCCTCCAGAAATGATGCTTGGCATTCAGGCCATAAGTTCAATCTTTGTTTCATCAGACCAAAGAATTTTGTTTCTCATGGTCTGACAGTCTTTCAGGTGCCTTTTGGCAAACCTCAGGCAGGCTGTCATATGACTTTTACTGAGGAGTGGCTTCTGTCTGTCCACTCTATCATACAGGCCTGATTTGTGGAGTGCTGCGGAGATGGTTGTTCTTCTGGAAGGTTCTCTTCTCTATGCACTGTTAACTGTGGGACCCTATATAGAAAGGTGCATGCCTTTCCAAATCATGTCCAATCAACTGAATTTACCACAGGTGAACTCCAATCAAGTATTAGAAACATCTCAAGGATGATCAGTGGAAACAGGATGCACCTGAGCTCAATTTTGAGTGTCATGGCAAAGGCTGTGAATATTTATGTATATGCGATTTTTATTAACTTACTTATTTATTTATTTATTTATTTTAATTTTAATAAATTAGCAAAGATTTCAAACAAACCTTTTTCACATTGTCATTATGGGGTATTGTTTGTAGAATTGTGAGGATAATAATTTAATCCATTTTGGAATAAGGCTGTAACATAACAATGTGGAGAATGTGAAGCATTGTGAATGCTTTCCGGATGCACTGTAAGATCATCAGTCAGCTAGAAAAAATAACTATAAAGAGGAGCATTTTGCTTAATTTATGCACTTAATTTTTTGCTTTTCTTTTACTTGGCACTTTGTCTACATAACAAGAACATACAGTGTCCGAGAAGTGCAAAAGAAATCACAATTCTAAAAACAAAATAGCAAATTACAAACCCGAACGCAAATTCGCAAACAAAATAAGTCAGAAAACACAACGACAAATCAGATAAACCGGAAAAGGTAGGTATAGTTTGAGACAGCATCACTGGTTTGAGAATAGATCACTGCTGACTGGATGAGACATCTGTTGATCAAAGTATACAGAAGAACAGCAGAGTCGTGAAAGTTTGGAGATGGTCTTAACGTAGCTCAGTTTAATGCATTGTATGAATTGCCGTTACTATCGAATAAAAAAATATGCTTGTACATTTACAACACTGTACTCCAGGGGTGGGCAATTAATTTTCCCAAGGGGCCACATGATAAACTTGGTGGGTTGCAGAGGGCCGGACCAATGCACTTAACTCAGTTCTGCCCAATATATTATATATATATATATATATATATATATATATATATATATATATATATATATATAAATAAAACAACATTAAATGAAATATTACAATCAAACAATGAAGATGAGGAGCACATATTTATATCATTATTTAAAAGGACATTCACAAAAACAGTAAAAAAAAATTGCAGTGTTTCAAAAACGACCATCACTTGTACAAAAAAGCAAAAGCAAAGATTAGCATGAGGCAGTTTCAGTGTTATGGACGTGACATTTGCAATCAAAACCTGAAACATAAATTCTCATAGAATGTATTCATTACCAATAACTTGTACAATCTATTCATATTTTTCTAAAACCCTGAGAAAAGTATCAGGATAAAAGCAACAATATCTGCAGGATGGAGAAAGGCTGGCAATTTACAAAACATATGTATAGGACTTTTTTGTTTTCTTCAATAAATTCGTTTTTTGTGTCTAAGGAAAAAAATAAATGTTACGGACATGAGAGTTCTGAAAGCGGAATTTATGCGACTACGGAATCCGCGTTAAAGGCTTTAAAAACGGAGACGTCTCGTGGTTATATAACAGTCGTTCATTTAAGCCATTATTAACATACCGCATGTTTACATTAAAGCTAACAATACAAAAGGAATCTTAATATTTTCCGCGCTCAAGCACACGCATAAAGTTTGCCACAAAGCACAGACAAATATCGCCTATTGTTTATGAATCTGGCATGAAAAAATGATATTTTAATTTATTCCTAAACTTGTGATTATGTGTCCTTGTCGGCTGCAAAGATGAAATACACAATGTTAACTCTCATCTCCAGAGAAGACTACTGGACGCGCCTTTAGAGAGAAATGCAACCTTCATACAGATTACATAATCAGGGGGTATTTGATTTCGTTTCGAATTTGTTCGTTTAAAAGTAGACATTTTAAACTTTCTATAGATATATTTCTCATGTATGTGAGGCAGTCATACGATGAGTTTTGGTTCTTTTTTGTGGCGCGCTTCAAAGACAGAAATGGCAGAAGGCGCGTCCTAAAATCAGTTTCATTATCAGGAAAAAATGCAAGTGATCGCGCGGACGCTTCTCTGTCATGCAGTAGGTGCATTGGACATGTTTATTAAAATATATCTTGACCAGTCTACATCCGAGACAGATGTAATTATAACTTATCTGACTTCTTAAAATGATCTAACAGATTGATGCCGCTTGTTGATCATTATTAGTTGTCCATCAAGATTAAACGGATCTCGCTTTAAAAGAAAAAAATAAAAAATAAATAAAAACTGTTTTAATTGCAAATTTATGAATTAAATAATTAAGATAGGTACAAAATAGGATAAATAAAATATGCTGAATATGTAATATTTTACAGATACTTATAAAAATGCTAGCCTATGTGAATAAGACTGCAGTTTTACATTTTGCATCTGCATAGCAAAGCACATTATGAAATAACACCAAACAAGACGTGTAATGAATGAAAATATTTAGACAAAAATAAGAAAACAGGGAAAAAAAAATCTTTTACGGCTAACGGCAAACTCACATTTCTTGAAAGCTATATGTTCACGAACACATTTGAGATACGGTTACACGAACGGACGTAAATTGTTAATAATAATAATAATAATAATAATAATAATAATAATAGCACCTTGAAAATAAACCAGTGCTGTTGTATTGCTACTTGTGATTGACTTTTAATTCACCAATTATACCTCACGCGGGCCGGTCAAGGATAGCCAGAGGGCCGGATGTGGTCCGCGGGCCGTAAAATGCCCAGGTCTGCTGTACTCTGTATTATATTGCCCTTGAATCAGAATACAAAAAAACTAAACACTAATGTGTGACGGTAAATTTGGCCTAGTTCTCTTCTGACTGCCTTTATCAGTAGCCTATCTCTCTATTTTTTTTCTTCTTTTTTCTTTTCGTGAAAACACTCGTTGCGCGTTTCTTTTGCTATTTGAGCAACTGAGAATGAAAAAAGGGGAATATAAATACAACATATTAAGAGTTAAAGAGTCTTTTTATTAGGAAAATTAAACTGTAATTGAGTTATATCCAACAGCAGTAAGGCACGTAGTTCAAAAGCAGAAAACGGCTATAATCCAAATCGATTCTCTGCCAGTTGGTGGCGCTTTTGGAATGGTTTCACTTGTAACAGCTGTACACAAAATTTACTCTCATAGAGGCTGTATTAGAAACACTCACATTAGCGTAACCTGAGCTACTTTAAGACCATCTCCGAACTTTCACCACTCTGCTGTTTCTCTTGTATACCTTGGCTGTAGATGTCTCGTCCAGTCAGCAGTAATCTATTCTCAAACCAATGACGCTGTCTCAAACTATACAAACCTTTTCCAGTTTGTCTAATTTGTCTTTGTGTTTTCTGACTTGCTATAATGTTTTCGGATTTGGTGTTGTTTTTTCTGAATTGTTATTTTGTTTTTTAGATTTGCGTTCGCGTTTGTAATTTATTTTGTTTTCAGAATTGTGATTTGTTTTGCACTTCTCGGACACTGTAAGAAACAATGCAAGGAGCCATTGCACCCTACATGACTATATGACTACACTTGCAATAGAGCAAATAAACATCTTGTTCATTGTCTCATACTTTCATCCCTAATATTTTGCATACAGAGTGCCCACCTGGGCTGTGTCTATATCTGCTGAACAACTGCTTTTCTTCATACTTCCAGGTTGTTGGTCCTGTGGATTGGTCCTTTCAGATTAAGCGTATTTCTGCTAGCAGTAATGGCAGCTCTGCAAGCTACAATATCAACTGAGCATATTATTTGTTCATTAATAATTTCCCATCATATTGTAGACCAATATAAGCAGGATAATGATTGAATTAGTAGATATTTCTGTTAACAACGTGAATTTAAACCACCCACTGTTAATATTTAGGGTATTGTCTCAAATGAGTCTTCAGTTTTTGTTTGCTGTTGTCATGTCTCACAGGTATGCATGATGTCTTTTTTATTTTGTTTTTTTTTTAATCATTGCTTTTTTCATGCAAGCAGTGCAGACTAATAGATTAATAGAAAAATATTTGAATGCTTATTTTTTAAATATTTTGAAATGTGGTTGCAATTATTTATAAAAGTATATGTGTCTGTGTGTGTGTGTATTTATATATATATATATATATATATATATATATATATATATATATATATATATATATATATATATATATATATATATATATATATATATATATATATACAAAAAACAAACAAACAAACAAAAAAAAAAACACTTTAAACATGAAACAAATTGAAAAATGTGAATCTTTGTGATGCTTTGTAACACTGTAGCAATAATTTATTGTTTCTCTGATTGTTATCTTCTAGGTCAATGGTGATGTCCGTTTTTCTTCAGGTCTGTAATGTTAAGCAGTAAGATGATTCTGCTGTTGGTGTTCATGTTTGCTTCACCTGCTACCTGTACAGAAGGTAAGACTGATGCGCAGGCCTTCAGAATCATTTGAAAGTTTTTTTATTTTATTTTTTTTTTCTTTCTTTCTTGCTTGCTTGCTTTCTTTTATTACTAATAATTGCTGTTGTTGTTTGCCTAATATTTTTGTGGAAACTGAAACTGAAAATTTTGGAGAATGGTAGTGCATCACTGTTTCCTCAGACATATTAAGTTTTTTTTTTTTTTTTTTTTTTTTTAACATTGATAATAATATGAAATGTTTCCTAAAAGCTAAATCAGCAGTTTAGATGAGCGATTCTTCTAACGATACAATTTGTCAACATTAACGTCCTTAACTGCAAGTACTTTTATTTATTTATTTTTTTTTACTTTCACTTTCAAAATCCTTCTACACTGACTTGTAATAAGGCGAATGGCTTCTGTTTTAATTCCATGATCCCCCTGAAATGTGACCAAGAAATGCACATTTGCAGCTATCCACTGTAATTAACACTGAATATATGTAGCTATGCACTGATATGGCAATATTTGTAATGTATCTTATTACAAATTATAACTGGTATATACAAAAACCAACATGGTATAGTGTACAGATGCAGCAACTACTCTGGAACTCAACAGTAAGGAAACTATGTATCTATACTGTTTTTGCATCAAAATCTTTGTTTTCTGTGTTTGTAAAATACAGTCACCATCGCATACAATTTGAGAACTAGAAGAATTTTGGAACAAATCATACTTTTTTTTTTTTTTTTTTTTTTTAATCACACTAATGTTAGAGATACTGGCAAGGAGCTAAGTGAACAGCAGGCTTAAAAGAGCAACAGACCTAAAGTCTGCGGCCCCATCTCAGCACTGCGACCAGCGGAGGTGGCATCATAGACCGTACGGGAGCTCGGGGCACAAGCTAACGCAGGATTAGTTGTGACACATGTGGTTTAGATATTTCCACACATGCTAGCATAACCAAATTTACATTATTTAATAGTTGCCATAGCAACACTATTCAGAGAAAAAAGTGTGCCAAAATACAAAAGCCTTTTAAAGATATCGCTGTATATTAATTTTTACTATAGTAGAATTAATCTCAGTTTTTAGTATTCATTTAAAATGAGACAAATCTGCTATTATTTTAATCTCCAATCTGTTATTTATCAGTTTAGATTAGAGCTGATTAATGCTTCGCAAACCAGCAGAAGACACTAACCAGTTTTAAATTCCAGTCGCGCTGATGGGGAACGTTGTAACACTGCATTACAATCAGACCCGGTATTATTAAACTATGCTATTCTATGACATTAATTCTTTTATTTTATTGACAAAATATTTGTTTGTTGTGTATATTTTTTCATTCAATCAGATAACATTTTAAGTTGTCATATGGTCATGTTACAGTGTCCCCCACCTAAGGGGGATGGTGTCACATTCTTCCTTACTTTTGAGGTAAATAACGAAACACTTATACACTGTAATTATGAAACAAAAGCAACAGATTTGTACTGGACAAGTCTGAAATTAACGTGGATAAAAAAATAAATAAAAAAAAACACTCTGAACCCCACTTGGATTTACACAAACTGAGAAATTCAAAAAGTTATAGGTTGTGCCCCATGCTTCCCTACCAGAGGAAGCAAAAGTAGGGCAAACAGGCTAGTGTTCGCACCAGGCTAATGTATAACCCAACCAGACCAGCACTCCCCTCACTATTTCTAACCAATGTATACTCCCTGGACAATAAGATGGGCTTTCTCTGACTTTGTATGACATCGCAGAATTTAGGGACTGCTGTGCTTTTGTTTTTCCTTTGAAATATGGCTGCAGTGTAGCATTGCCAGTTGAACCAGTCCTGATTGAGCAGTTCAACTGGCAGTGCTACACTGCTCTGAAATGGTGAAATATTTAGCAGTGGAGTGCCAGCCCTACTATATGCTGAGAATATTCACTGCTGTTGTCATCATTGCTGGCTACATCTTCCCGAGTGCTAAGGCTAATTATTGAACAAATGTTGACAATAAGTGGCAACTCACAAAACACCCCAAAAGTTTTTTAATGATGGCAGGTAAACCCTGCTAAAGACGGAAAACACTGCAAGAGCTGCTGATGTAGCTCTCGGGATCCAGTATTATCAACTATTTTGACGGTTGGGATTTTTAATTTTTTTTTTTTTTTTTTT
The DNA here is from genome assembly GCA_036247105.1 of Cirrhinus mrigala. Taxonomy (NCBI): domain Eukaryota; kingdom Metazoa; phylum Chordata; class Actinopteri; order Cypriniformes; family Cyprinidae; genus Cirrhinus; species Cirrhinus mrigala. The sequence goes on from CM070015.1 coordinate 863,404, forward strand.
TTTTTTTTTATAAGGTACTAATACTTCTGCCAAGATAGAAGTTTATAACTATTCCAAAATAGTATTGTCCAGAGCTCCACTGAGAAGAAAATCTAGTAACTGGACCTCTTAAAAATTTGATTGAATTTTGTAGAATGTTTCAACCTTCAGAAAAATAAAAGTTTGGATGTTACACTGGCAAGATACAGGCCAATTAATTAGTAATGGGCCTCAGACAAAAAAAAAAAGAAATAAAAAAATAAAAAAAATAAAAAATAAATAAAATCTTTTAAAACGATTCAATGAAGCAAAATTATTTTGATAACTTTTTGTCACTAATATGTTTGTCACTTTTTTCTTTTTTTTTTTCAGAGACTGAAATGAAATCACATGATTTCGATTCTAGCCCAAACTATTGCAGTGATATGAAGAAAATGTAAATGGCCTTATTTAGCACCACCTAGTGTCAGACAGATGTGTATGCATGTCTGAGTAGTGATTTTGATGCTTAGACCCCTAATTTAAAGAAAATCTGTACACGTATAGTAAAAAAGATGCTTGGACATCTAATAATCTGAAGTTTTAGTGTCATTAGTCTCATGACATTTAGGTATAGGTGATTGTCAGCAGAACTGAGCACCCATGAACAAGGTTATTATAGTTTTGGATTTTTAAATTAGTTAAGTTGGCTTGAGAAAGCTAACTTACTGATCTACTATTTAAGATTATTAAGTTGGCTTGAGATAGCCAACTTACTGAAATCCGACTTAAACTTATAGTTATTATTATTATTATTATTATTATTATTATTATTATTATTATTATTATTATTATTATTATTATTATTCTGAGACTAAAATTATCAATTATCATCATGCTAGTAACATGCTAGTAACTTGATAATCATGTTAGTAACATGCTAGTAACTTGCTAATCATGCTAATAACATGCTAACGGCTTGCTAATGATGTTAAAACATGCTAGCAACATGCTAGCAACTTGTTAATCATGCTAGAAACATGCTAAGAACATGCTACTAACTTGGTAATCATGTTAGAAACATGCTAGCAACTTGCTAATCATGTTACCAACATGTTAACAACTTGCTAATCATGTTAAAAACATGCTAGCAACATGCTAACAATTAGCGAATCATGCTAGAAACATGTTAGCAACTTGCTAGTAACTTATCATGCTAGCAACTTCCTGATCACCCTAGCAACATGTTAACAACATGCTAATCATGTTAGCAACATGCTAGCAACATGCTAATCATGTTAGAATCATGCTAGCAACATGCTTACAAGTTGCTAATTACGTTAGCAACATTCTAACAACTTGCTAATCATGTTAAAAACATGTTAGCAACATGCTAGCAACTTGCTAATCATGTTAGAAACATGTTAGCAATATGCTAATAATGTTACAAACATGCTAGCAACATGCTAACAACTTGCCAATCATGTTAAAAACATGCTATCAACTTGCTAACAACTTGTTAATCATGTTAGAAACATGTTAGCAACTTGCTAATCATGCTAGAAACATGTTATTACCTTGGTAATCATGCTAGCAACGTGCTAGTTACATGCTAATCATACTAGAAACATGTTAACAACATGCTAGTAACATGCTAATCATGCTAACAACATGCTAGTAACTTGTTAATCATGCCAGAAACATGCTATCGACATGTTAATCGGGTTAGAAACATTCTAACAGCTTGCTAATCACACTAGAAACATGCTATCAACTTGCTAATCATGCTAGCAACTTGCTAATCATGCTATAAACATGCTAACAATTTGCTAATCATGTTAGAAAAACATGCTAACAACTTGCTAATCATGCTAGCAACTTGCTAATCATGCCAGAAACATGTTAGCGACATGCTAATCATGCTAGAAACATGCTAGCAACTTGTTAATCATGTTAGAAACATGCTAGCAACTTGTTAATCATGCTAGAAACATGCTAGCAACTTGCTAATCATGCTAGAAACATGTTAACAACTTGCTAATCATGCCAGAAGCATGCTAGCGACATGTTAAGCATGCTAGAAACATGCTAGCAACTTGTTAATCATGCCAGAAACATGCTAGCAACTTTGCAAATCATGCTAACAACATGCTAATCATGATAGAAAAATGCTAGCAACGTTAAAACATGTTAACAACATGTTAAATCATGTAAGCAATGTGTTAAATCATGCTAGCTGCTTCCATACTTTTACAACTGCTTCAAACTTTCAGGGTAGGCTTTCTCAAGCCAACTTAAAGTTTGTTCTCAAACTTTACTCATCTAGTTTTATTTTAATATCGTTTTTAAATTCGCAATAAAATTTAGTTTCGTTTTTATTAGTTTCATTAATAATTTTGCTAGTTTTAGTTTCATTTTTATTTTGTAAACCCATTTATATTTAGTTTTTATATAGTTTAGTTTCAGTTTAAGTTTAAGTAATTGAAGTTTAGCAGAGTTAACAGATCGCTTCCAGAGCGCAGGCCAAAGAAAGATTTCTTAGTGACGCAAATGTCTAGTGACAAAATTAAAGCATGCTGAGATTGATTAGATGGTAAAAGTATACAAATAAAAGCGAAAATGAAGCCATGCCTTTTTACTCCATAAATCTACACAAGTTGTGCTTGCATTACACTAGACTGAATAATAAATGTGTTGTGATATTTAATTTGAAAATAAATATAATTTGTTTATGTTAGGCCTGGATGTCTTTTATCTAATTTAACCATAATCATGATACTATAGCTGTCGTGTTTCGCTCACTTTCCCGCGAACATACGCACATAAATCATAACTGGGACTAAAGAAGTTCAATAATAATGGCGGAGCCTCAACACTCGATTAGCACTGTTGCGTTTTATAGCCATTCCTGCTGCAGCTGAAGTGAATGACCTTTTAGGGAGTGTGTCTTGCTCGCTTTCTGTAGCCTAGCTGTATATTTTAGAAGTTTTATCTTTAATGCTTTTATAAAGGACCAACAGCCACATATACACTGCAGAGTTCAAGAAGAGACAACGGCATTTAACAGTAAATGGCATGTTTTAATATGTTCTTTTCTTTTTTGAAGAATTATAAGCGTGTATTTTATGCATATTTGTTCAGCCTGCCAGATTGTTCACTCTTGTGAGGAACATATTAAAACATGCCATTTACAAAAGTTTTTTCTCTTCTTTTTCTATTGCGCTGCTTGTCTATTTTTCTTCAAAGCTCCAACTTAGATTGCCTGTTTTGGTTTGATTGCTTGTGTTACGTGAGAAAATAAATAATGTTAACTGATGCAGTAGCCTAGTTTTAATGCGGGTGCAGTTCAGGTCACGGTCTTTGTCAAATGGGTTGGGTACAGACTTAGTGCTGCTGTTGAATAACAGGTCGGGGGTTCTGTTAAGCAGGGTATCCACCTTATTTTTCAATGCGGAAGTAAGCTGTTTTCTGGTAATGTGTTAGACGACCGGTTCATAATCCGCTATAGGGAAATAACAAGAAGAATATCGAAGTGCAGTAAACGGTAAAACAGTTTGCACTACAAACGTACTTAGTTACTGTCGTAACCTCAGTTCCCTGAGATACGGGAACGAGTACTGCGTCGCTAGATGCGATGGGAACTGTTCCATACACACCGTGTCATGGTAGAGGAACGACTAATAAACTTTTGCCCATGCACCCTTTGGGGGCCTAGAATACAGCAAAAATTAATATAGCCTGCAGGTGTAGCCTGAAGTCGCTCTCATGGGGCCCACACAGCCTCGGTATCCGGGGAGCGTGCGGACGGCTCAGTCCAGCATGCTAACTCAGTCATGCACAGAACTAGCTCCATTATACAGAAACGACCCTCGCCTGTAGGGGGGGGGGCATCCAGGTTGTAGAACCTAGTGAAAGTGGACGGCAAGTCCCTGTTGGCCGCCACACAAATTTCTGCAATGGACACACTGCTAGACCACGCCCAAGACTAGGCTGTGCCTCTGGTGGAGTGGGCACGTACCCCGATGGGACGTTGCAGCCCCAATGTGGAGTAAGCTAACGTGATAGCATCGACTATCCACCTAGAAGGTCCCTGCTTCGTGTCCGGATGTCCTTTATTGCGGCCACCGAAATGAACAATAAGCTGTTCCGACTGCCTAAAGGGGGCGGACTGCTCAATGTAAATCCTCAATGCCCTGACCAGACAGAGTAAATTCAACTCCTGGTCCTCCTCTGAGAGAGGGAACACAGAGAGCATAATTACCTGTGCCCGAAAGGGAGTATCAGACTGCTCATTAGAAGAGGAATACTGATGATCTTTATGTGTAAACACACCGGCAGATGAAAAGTGCTGTGCGCTTTCTCTCAGATCTGCCTGTAGCGGACGAGGGGAGGGGCGGGGCCGTGTTCATTGAGAAAACGAGCTGTGAGCAAAGCAGCGCAAGACATAAACGTAGAGGCGCAGTACGAGTGTGGTATCGAAAGGGAACCAGTGTGTTCATAATTAAGATAATACATTAAAATAATATGGTAAGACACACCAGTTTGCAATATCAAGCAGCAAAACGAGCTTTTTGTGCAGCTAAAAATAGCTGGAAGTGGATGAGACCGGAAGCCAGACACAAAAAATTTACAAATGGCTGCACCCACTTTTATGGGAAAAATAAGGTAGATTGCGGCTGCTGGTTTACCAAACGGGACCCACGGAGAACTCTGCTTTCCGCCTCTCGGTCAGATAACCTCACGTGCATAATGCGTCATTTACAGGTATTTCTCTAAACCGGCCGCCACACAGCTAATATATTTTTCCGCCACAGGGTGATAATAATTACGAAAACAATTTATTTATTTTTGATAATTATTATTTTATTTCTGTTCGTTTTTTAAAAGAACTGTTGCTAATTTCGTTTAGTTTGAGTTTTTCATTTAGTTTGATGTTTTTATTTTATTTCAGTTTACGAAAATGTTTTTTTCATGAATTTTTTCTTTTAGTTTTCGTTTAGGAAAATAACCTTGCCCATGAGCTAGCTTCAGCTATCAAAGATGATAGCACATCATAAATTGCATGCTTCCAAAGAGTCCTGTGTCAGCTGAGCAACTGCCATTGAGATACAATGGGCATGCTGACATAAAAGTGCCATAGTTGAAGAAAGAGGCATATCCATGTGTCTTGGCTAAGCATCTCATAGATGGAAAGAAAATGTATTTCTTGTGTGTGTTTTCTGCAGATAAAGGCAGCACTGGTGATGTTGAGTGTGTGTGTGAGGGGTTCTCATGCAGTGGTATCCAGCACTGTTTTGGCCTACAGTGTTTCTCCTCCTTGTCTGTTGAGAACGGGACAGCCCTCCAGCAGAAAGGATGCATTGTGGGTAGTGAAGAAGTGGAAGTGCGCTGCAAAAACTCCCAGTCCGTGGACACCCTGGTGCGCTGTTGCCAGGAAACATTGTGTAATATGAATGTTACCGTGGAGATGCCAAGTACAGGTGAATCATTGAAGCAATAATTGTTCAATTTTTCAAGCCTCACACCTTAAATGTACAAAAGTACAATGATGAAATGGTACGTAGTCCACTCATGCTGTTTAAAATAGGTGAATCTTACAAAAATGGTCAAACACATGTCTGGGTCACATTTAGGGATGTAACGATATGAAAATTTCTTATCATGATCATAGTGACCTAAATGATCACGGTTATCAGTGTTATCACGGTATTGTTAAAATGTGCTGGAAATGTTCAAAAAGTACTGACGCATGAAACATTTCACCAACTTATGTATTTAAATTCAACAAAAATTAAATAAAATGACTTTTTGTTTGCATAAACACTAAAAACAATAACTTTACCTATGATGTCTGGATTTTAAATTACAACATGACTGACAACAGTTTATTTCATACGAAATGTTCAAATAAAATTTTGAAAAGGTTTCATAAAATGGTAAACCTCACCATTAAATGAAGAAAAGGGTTAAGTCAAAATGATATTTGATTTAACAAAAGTTTTATGTATTTTATCTGATTCATAAATATTTCTAGATACCTATCTGAAATGTTTAAAAGTATAGAACCCACATAAGCTTGTTTTTCATCAACCAGTCAAAATTTACAGCAGGGCATGCAAATTCGGTCCAATTTTTTGGTCAGACAAAAACTGCACACAGGCTGTATGCACATGTAACATGTAAATCCACTCTCTGACACTAGATGGCGCTTACGGAAAAGCCGTTTCCCGTAACCTCCGTGGATAAAGCAGCATTGCGATTAAAGAATCAAGTATTGCAGGCAGCAAAGAAAACAAAATGCCATCAAATCTTTTCTAAAAACAGTCAGAACTTTCAGAGGTAGATTCATTTAATTCATTCATTCATATATTCATTTGTATTGATCCCTTAGCACTCTTTTAAAACCTTGCATCTTTCCGCCACATTTTCACACAAAACGAAACTACTCTGTGTGCTGTGCGCATGTGAGACTGTTACCTAAAACTTTGCTTTATGCTGGACAGTATTTATTTATTCTCAGTTGTTCAAATCACGGTAATCGGATACGGTTTTAATGATAATAAAATATGAAATGGTAATACTAACCGTGCAGGGTTTTTATCACGATTTATCATTTAAACCGGTAATCGTTCCTTCCCTAGTCACATTTCACCCCCAAAACAAAATGAATGAAATCTGTTTCATGCCTTTTTTATGGTCCTTTTTTCAAAGTATTAAATATGACTATGACATTTGTCTGTACTGCAGCTCGGTGTTAAAGCAGGATGTCTCTTGAATTTATGTATGGTATACTCTTGGAAGGGTTGTAGTAATTCTAATTTAAATACACATAAATGCTTTAAACCTCGCATAATCCAAACAAGTTTCTGAAATAGTAATTTAATGTTATTCATTCATAAATGTTATTTTTGTAAAGTATTTACTCATTTAGCCAACAGCCTGGATGCTGGAATAGACAGAATCCCTGCAATCCAACATGAGACAACCGGTTTGGAGAATAGATAAATGGAGTTAATCACTTAAGGCAGCGTTTCTCAACTCCAGTACTAGCCCCCCCCCCCGTACGGCAGTTGTTCTATTCGACCATGAAGTGCCCTGCGAAGTGGACATCACCGGATATTCCGCCATGATTCCAGTTCGAAACGAGTGTATATGTTCCATTCAAAGGGCAATAAAGAATACGAGAGGTGAATTTAAATTGTATTTATTTACAGAGGTATATGATGTCACATTTCACACGTCTCTAGTAAGTTTAGTCTGTGTGTGAAGACGCTGCAGGCAACGGCGCAGCGCAAATCCATGAAGGAACGTTCCGAAGTGAAGTAAACTTAAACAGATTTCCCCTGCTCAGGGAGTAGAGAGCAATGAACACTGTAGGGATCATGTCAATCGGAACACAGTTCATGCACGTAGCTCTCTTCTAACGAGCTGGTTATCTGAATCAGGTGTGTTAACTAAGAGAGACGTGCAAAATAAACATGGTGGGGGGGGAGGACTGGAGTTGAGAAATGCTGACTTAGTGTATCAATACAAGCAATCTTTTCTCTTAAAAAAAAATAAATAAAACTTAAAACAATTTTCAGTTATATTTGTTGCAGATTTTTTTTTATCTTATCGTGCATGATTTACATTAAGAAAGTAGAATGTCCTTCATGTAAAAAATAAAAAATAAATAAAAAAAATAATATCTTGTTTCACTTAGATGGGTTGGGAATACCATTTCACATCTACTTAAACTGCCTTAATGTTTTTTAATTAAATGTTCAATGCATCAAAAAACACATTAGTTGAGGGTGTAACGCAACACACATACTAATAAGTTATTTTTTTTTATTATTATTATTAGGTGATGAGTTAAGGGTGGTCCCTACAGAGCACGAGTGTGTGTGTGAAGGCCGCTCGTGTGTAACAGGGGACCGCTGTATGGGTCAGCAGTGTTTCTCCTCTTTGACACTGAGTGATGGGGCACCAGTGTCTCAGAAGGGCTGTTTTAAGGTGTATGAGCAAGGCAGGATGACTTGCAAAACTCCTCCATCTCCTGACCAGATAGTAGAGTGCTGTCAGGCTCATCTGTGCAACATGAACCTCACTGTGAGACTTCCTGTTCGAGGTAACACTGGGACATTCATTTATACACATCATTTTTTATTATTTTTTTTTTTAACATATGCTCACACATAAACAAACCAAGTTTCCTGGCATTAATGTCTTCACACATATTGTATGTGGGTAGTTATAGTGTATAGTTATATATATATATATATATATATATATATATATGTGTGTGTGCATGTATGTATATGTATGTATATGTGTGTGTGTGTATGTGTAGAATGTCGTGGAAAAGTCCATTTATTTCAGTAATTCGACTCAAATTGTGAAACTCGTGTATTAAATAAATTCAGTGCACACAGACTGAAGTAGTTTAAGTCTTTGGTTCTTTTAATTGTAATGATTTTGGCTCACATTTAACAAAAACCCACCAATTCAATCTCAACAAATTAGAATATGGTGACATGCCAATCAGCTAATCAACTCAAAAAAGGTTTCCTGAGCCTTCAAAATGGTCTCTCAGTTTGGTTCACTAGGCTACACAATCATGGGGAAGACTGCTGATCTGACAGTTGTCCAGAAGACAAACATTGGCACCCTTCAGAAGGAGGGTAAGCCACAAACATTCATTGCCAAAGAAGCTGGCTGTTCACAAAGTGCTGTATCCAAGCATGAAAAGTTGAGTGTAGGGAAAAAGTGTGGAAGAAAATGATGCACAACCAACCAAGAGAACCGCAGCCTTGAGAGACTTGTCATGCAAAATCAATTCAAGAATTTGGGTGAACTTCACAAGGAATGGACTGAGGCTGAGGTCAAGGCATCAAGAGCCACCACACACAGACGTGTCAAGGAATTTGGCTACAGTTGTCGTATTCCTCTTGTTAAGCCACTCCTGAACCACAGACAACGTCAGAGGCGTCTTACCTGGGCTAAGGAGAAGAAGAAATGGACTGTTGCCCAGTGTTCCAAAGTCCTCATTTCAGATGAGAGCAAGTTTTGTATTTCATTTGGAAACCAAGGTCCTGGAGGAAGGGTGGAGAAGCTCATAGCTCAGGTTGCTTGAAGTCCAGTGTTAAGTTTCCACAGTCTGTGATGATTTGGGGTGCAGTGTTATCTGCTGGTGTTGGTCCACTGTGTTTTTTGAAAACCAAAGTCACTGCAGGATTTGGCACCTGCCCACACTGCCAAAAGCACCAAAAGTTGGTTAAATGACCATGGTGTTGGTGTGCTTGACTGGCCAGCAAACTCGACAGACCGGAACCCCATAGAGAATCTATGGGGTATTGTCAAGAGGAAAATGAGAAACAAGAGACCAAACAATGCAGTTGAGCTGAAGGCCACTGTCAAAGAAACCTGGGCTTCCATACCACCTCAGCAGTGCCACAGACTGATCACCTCCATGCCACGCTGAATTGAGGAAGTAATTAAAGCAAAAGGAGCCCCTACCCAGTATTGAGTACGTATACAGTAAATAAACATACTTTCCAGAAGGTATTCTAATTTGTTGAGATAGTGAATCGGTGGGTTTTTGTTTAATGTGAGCCAAAATCATCACAATCAAAAGAACCGAAGACTTAAACTACTTCAGTCTGTGTGCATTGAATTTATTTAATACACAAGTTTCACAGTTTGAGTTGAATTACTGAAATAAATGAAGTTTTCCACGACATTTGTTGATTTATTGAGATGCACCTGTATGTTTTTTTTTTTGTTTTTTTTTCCACATTACAGAGAAAGTTAGGGGGTTTAAATGTGCTTAATATCATGAAATTGTCACATGAGCTGAAATTGTCTTTGAGAGATGTAAAATAGTTTATTTTAAATGATTCTATGCAGTAAATCTGTGTCTCTCTCAGCAGTGGAGGGCCCCAACTATAGTGTGACAATGCTGACCATTGTGATTGTGGCTCCAGTCATCGTTCTGATATTCCTGTCTGGTGTGGCTGTCCTGATCTTCTGTTGTATTCACCATCACCAGATGGAGCATCTGACCGCTCATGACGCAGAGTATGGCACCATCGACGGTCTGATTGCATCTAACGTGGGAGAGAGCACACTCGCAGTGAGGAAAACCTACACACACCAAAACACTTTGAGCTCTTGCTGATGTGTTTTCATTTGTTGAAATGGCGCAACCAACAAATCAGATAAAGTTTAAAAAAAAAAAAAATATATATATATATATATATATATTATATATATATATATATTAAATTAAATTAAAGTTACTACAATAAATAGCTCATATGTGGTTACATTACCAAAAAACAGGACAGGGTATGGACAGGTAGTATTACATTGTTGTTGTTGTTTTTATAACATAAATGCATTTTAGCTTATTAATTAATTAACCTAAGATTTCTCTGTTTAAACACATTTCTGCAAACTTGCAGTGTTTTGGTGAATTTGTGAGTATTGTGATGTATGTTTGCTGAGCTGGCTCTTCAGTTGCTGTTGTTGGATCTTTTTCAAGCTATTTTCAAGGATCTCTGTGGAGTGCTTGGCAACCAGAGCAAATATTCAGCGTTTTAATGTTTGCCTGAGAATAATTAAAAGTCTGTGCCAGTGCTGGGAGTGAGATGTTATCAAAATACTTAAAATCTGTTCTCCGACGACTAGGAGGTGACTGCTTTTTGATACCCTAAATGTGTTATTAAAATTCACTCACTAAATGTGAGTGATTTTAAGGATCTGAAGGGTGACAAGCTCTGAAGCTCCCTCAGTTTTTTTTCTTTAGCATTGTGAAAAAATTATTCCCTATGTTTTGCAATCCTGCTCCCTTAAAGTCTCTTTCTGTGATGCAAACATATGGTTATCATGGTTCTTGTGGTTTTGGCCTCTGGTGCATTTTTTTTTCCTCACTCCATCATATTGGAATGTGGCTGTTCAGCGAGTGCCCTCTAGTGTATAAGTGAGTGTATTGTAGGGTGTGTGTATTCAAAATAAACAGTAGCTGTACTAGGGTAAATGTACTGCAGTATTTGTTTATTTATTTATTTATTTATTTTCATTTTTGTCTTTCTCTCTCAGGATCTTTTGGACCATTCCTGTACATCTGGAAGTGGTTCTGGACTACCTTTCCTGGTCCAGAGGACAGTAGCCAGACAAATAACTCTCAGCGAGTGTGTTGGTATGTGCCCAAACCATCTTAGTTTGTTCTATGTAAGTAGAAAGTGTTTCAAAAATTAGCAGCTCCTTTAAAACTGATTTAAACACCAAATAACTCTATTACTAGGCTGTAGTTAGGGTACAACGGGGCTAAAGGCACCCCCTAAGAAGAAAAAAAGTGCTTTTCACTTGAGGTGAGGTGTATGATTGCAGGAAAATACATACGTTTGTAATGAACATTTATGGAGCAACAGATTTTGTGTGAAAATAAGTCATACAAATCATTTATAAAATCGTTTATTTTTGTTTAAAGGCTCATTGGAAAAAGTTCACTTTTACATGTTGTTTGACATTAATGTGTTCGCAGTGTATGTACACATCTACCCTATAATGATAAAAATCTATGCAGTAGTTTTTAATTAATCTGTAAAAATAATATCCCCTTTTTCAAATCGAGCCGTTCTCAGATACCTGTCGGTGTGGCCTCACACCGACAGAGGCCGCTCCCACGATAGTTGATTGACATGAGCATCTTACCTCAGACCCGCCTTAAATCAGCTGTAATAGTCCAGTAACCTCCATTGTTTTGATGCCGGAGTAGGGATGTAAGTTAGACAAGAATATCTCCGATTGAGCGATTGAGGTGTTGTGTTGCTAGATGTAATAATGAACATGGTGGTCGTCATTTACTCCCGACATCTGAGCCGCTGAAAATGCAGTGGATTACGTTTGTTTATGAAGGGAATGCGCCTCCCGATCTATATAAATGTCTCTATGTTTGCGCGAATCATTCGTGATCCAGCTTCACTTACAGCAGAAGGGAGTATAAGGGTTTTTTTTAATGAATCTTTGCAATCGCCTTTCCTAATAATGTGCTAGTTAGCAAGTTTAGTGGCTAAATGCGGCTAAAGTAAACAGGGTCATCACTCCACAGAGAGAAGAGAGGGTCAGGGTGAGCAAAGCTCATTAACATTTAAAGCAACCACAACCAGAACAGGATGATTTTTGCAGAGCTGATTTTGGCAAGGTAAAAAAATGGGTGTTGTTTTACACTACCATTGAGAGTTTTTAACCAAAGTATATTATAGACTTTTCATTAAGACCCTTAAGAATCATATCAACGTGTGGAAAATGGGCATCCGATGACCCCTTTAAAAATCTCATAAATGTATGACGTGACAAGGGGGGCCTTTTACACACACGGGGTAAAAAAGCTTACCAGCATGGGGTAAAAAGCACACAGTACTGATACAAATACTTTAGCTAAAATAATGTGTTTTTTTTTTGTTTTTTTTTTAATAATGTATAATAAAATTAGTAATGTATAAAATTAATACTTGTTCAAAACAAACTTTGTACTATTTTGAAGGTATGTCCTTAAACATGTATGTGTGTTTTCTGTCAGGTAAAGGTCGGTATGGAGAGGTCTGGAGGGGTCAGTGGCAGGGAGAAAGCGTGGCTGTGAAAATATTCTCGTCTCGAGATGAGAAGTCCTGGTTCAGAGAGACAGAAATCTACAACACCGTCCTACTTCGCCACGAGAACATTCTGGGTAAATAATTTTATAATAAAACATTTCATATTTATATATTTATATATAATATTATTTTTATTTATTTTTATTTTTTTTCAGGCTTTATTGCGTCTGATATGACATCACGTAACTCCAGCACTCAGTTGTGGCTAATCACACATTTTCATGAGATGGGCTCTCTCTACGATTACCTGCAACTCAGCATGCTGGATGCTTCTACCTGTTTGCGGATGGCACTGTCCATCGCCAGTGGACTGGCCCATCTGCACGTGGAGATCTTTGGCACACAGGGCAAACCAGCCATTGCTCACAGAGACCTAAAAAGCAAAAATATTTTAGTAAACAAAAATGGCCAGTGCTGCATTGCAGACCTCGGTAAGAAAAGTTTCAGAATGAAGCAAAATCAGTTATTGTATGCTGTTGTTTCATATGCCGTTCATATTAGAATTTTGTAAAATATTACTGTGGAGTGTATTTGTGACAATTTTAGCAAACAATGGTTGTGTTGTAATTGACAGTAATCACTGTAGGTATAATCAAAATCATAACACATCATGGTTAATGTAAGCACATGTTTATCTTAGGTTTTCATCTCAAATACATTTGTGTTAGAACTGCTTTCTTGCACCATTGATTTAGTTCAAACATAAGTGATCTGAAACAGTTTGAAACCCCTTAATCAATCCAACAGCCTTTCAGCCTAATGAACCATTTGTCTTCACACTTGAACAAACCTCAAATTTTTCTTTAAAAAGTGTTCACATCAATTCTTTGTGATTACTTTTGTATTTATGTATTTTTATGTTCATTCAATGAATCACGAATCAGAGCATAGATAATTGGATTTTTATGACAGTTTAAAATCTCTAAATATTTTGTGGCGAACTTCCGTTCATCACTTACTTGTTGTCCAGATTCTAATAGTGGAAATCATTTGTTTGTTCCATCAGTATTTAGCTGTTGAACATGTTGCCCTTTATACGCAAATAAGTAGAAAGCAGAAGCGGGCTATTTGCTCTTGGAGGATGGACACTTTAATTTATGTGTCTTTATTAAATTCACTTCACTCACTTACTCACTTAGTTCCTGAGTCCATTTCTGCAACACCAGGCTGTTATTAGAAGAGATCACAGTTGTTTCCCCCTAAAACCCTAACGAAAAACCCATTAGGTAGCTTTCAGCTAACACAAACTCTTCTGTACACAGGAAGTGGAAAACGAGATGTGTTTTTGTAGAGCACTTGAGACTACATACAGCACATTAACACAATGAACATGTTCTTTTTAGTCCCAGGATTTGAAAACATGTTATCTGTATGGGACTAGAGGTTTTCACTTAGCAGAGTTTTTTTTTTTTTTTTTTCGCTTGATGCTCAAAAAATGTTTTTCAGTAACTAGAAAACTTTGTAAAGTAACTAGTAACTTTACAAAGTTCTTTATGTTTGTTTAATGTCTCATGATACTGAATTGTTGAATGTCCCCACAAGAGGGTGCAATACAACATTTAAGATGGAAATTAGCTTTTCCCATCATATAAATTTCAGCATGTGCATCTCAGATGCACTTCAGCATCTTAGATGATGCTCCTAGGGGTGTACGAACATTTTTGTCCAATGAAATGCTTCTTAAAATGAGAGCCCCTTTCTCAAATCATAAATACAATCTGGAATTTTTTTTTTTCAATAGGAAGGACATCATTATTTTTAATAGGAAAGACATCAGCACAGGGAAGAAAACTGGATTTGTCAAACCATTTCATGGTATCTTTTAAAACCAGAATGGACACAAGCAAAAAGTGCTGTACAAATAGACCAATTCTGAGTAGACGACACAGTGACGTAACTTGCAGCTGTGCACATATAGTGGTTGTAGAAAAAAAACACTGGTAACAAGTGAAGGTAAACGGGTAAAATCAGGGAATAAGAAAAAAATATTTTTTGTGCCTTTTGATGTCAAAATCGGAATGCAAATAATTTTTATAAAATACCATTTGAAGGTATACGCAGATGTTTAAACAGACATACTACGGATGAAAACTGCTATGATTACTCTACTTTTAGAGCATAAATTTGATTTAAACAATAGGTCTACATAATATTCACATATGCTGTTCATAGGGGACATATTGTATTAGCCCTACAGTTACAGCATGAAATATTATTTAAACCTATTGCTATTAACATTTTTACATAATATTTTTATTTATTTATTTTTTTTTTTTTTCTCACAATTCTGACTTTTTTTTTTTTTTTCTCCCAATTGCAAGTTTATATCTCCTAGTTTGGACTTTATAACTCGATTTAACAAAACTAGTGAGTTTGTTAATTCTTAGGGGAAAAAAGCCAGAAGTGTGGGATATAAACTCTGAGCTGAGGGGAAAAGAAAGAATGACGAGTTGTTTTTCCTCTAGAATTGAGGGATATAATCTCAGAATTGCAAAAATAAAGTCATATTTCAAAATAAAGAATTTTGAAATATAAAATCAAATTTACCTTTTTATATTTTTTTTATTCCATAGCTCCATAGACTGCCACTTGAACTGCCCACAAAAAACGTTATACCTGTTTTGGATTTGTAAGACTATCCTACTAACGTCGATTCCGTTGAAAAACAGTGCTTATCTCTGGGTGACAAGCTCTTGTAACATGCGAATAACATTTTGAAAATGACATCTAATCAATATAATCTATACTCGTTTTAAATCTAAGTATTTTGTACCGTATCAATGTAATTCTCTAGCCGTAAAGGCTATCTCTCCCTGGTTTTCTGCAACCATGCTGTGCACGCATCTCGAATGTTTACAAACAGATAACTGGTCTATACACAGGTGTCTAATCCTGGGACCTGTGCAAAATTCTTTGAAACGGTCTGAAATGGTTATTAATTGACTGTATAATGTGGCTTAATTTGTGTTGTGCAAAGCTACTGATTGATCTTGTGCTATGTGATGATACATTTGGTCACGCATCTGTCTTCTTCAGGTCTCGCCGTGATGCATTTTCAGGACACAAATGAGCTGGATGTAGGGAATAATCCTAAAGTTGGGACTAAGCGCTACATGGCCCCTGAAGTTTTGGATGACTCCATTCAGACAGATTGCTTTGAGTCTTACAAACGTGTTGATATCTGGGCCTTTGGACTTGTGCTGTGGGAAATTGCTAGAAGAACAGTTAGTAATGGTATGTGTATATTCACACCTGATTCACTATCACACCTGTTATTCATTTTTTGTTGTTGTTTTTTAATGTATCTCTGCTGTTGCACTTGGCTAAGTTGCTGTCAGTATGGAGAGTCACGTGATGCATGGAGAAAAGGATGATGCTCTGTATGTGAAAATTATCCTGTTAAACTATTCTAAGGCCTAAACACTCAAACTGTCTACAGTATAAGATGTGTGATATGGGTGTTTGTGCCCCAAAAACCAATTAAGGCACAGGTGACATTTTAAAATGGATATATTAACTGTAATGATTTGAAACAGCCCTTTTTACTGCCCAATTTGTATTGCAACATATATATGAATATGAAATTAAAAAGCATGAAATTAAAAACACATTGTTGGATCTAAGTAGGGCCATGTGTTTGATTCATCAAAATCTCCAGCCTGGAATGAAAAAGTTGGCAACCCTAATGTATTTTAATTTCTTTTTCTAAATATGACTTAAGCTGTTTCAGTGGCTGAGAAGAGTCATTTGAAATATAAGACTTTAATTCACAGCTTCAAGCATATAATTAGTGTTCGTTGAGGACTGACCATTGGGTGTGAACTGGAAGAGTATTCTATAATAATGGTAAAAGTAAAATTAGGGGTGTGATAGTGTTTGTAAAAAAAAAAAAAAAAAAAAAAAAAACAGCTTCCTTTGTACATTTGGAAAGTGTACTACTTTGGAATGTCTGCTGCTTGCTGCTAGGCAGTATGGTATTTTAGTGTGATGTTAGTATATTTCTGTGAATCTAGATGGGAGATATTATACATTAAGTTCTGCCCCACATAAGACATTTTAGAATTCATTATTATTGGATATCAGAGTCTCTTGTTTCTTGTTCTGTTCGTGCAGTTATTATTTGAGATCATGTTTGGGTATGTACAGACATAACTGATCAGTATGGGCATTGTAGACATGAATGGACATATAATTCTTCTCTCTTACAGAGACCTGAATCTAAGTAAACATTGAAACCTCAAGTTAAGATATGAGGAGATGACGCTCGCAACTGTGCCCGCATGCAGAACTTACTGCTCAGTGTTGTTTTTCCACCCTGCCCCATTTCAGTGGGCCAAACAGGGTACATGCTGCATTGGTATATTTCCTTTCCTCATAAGTTTATTATATTGTGTGTCAATTTTAACCCATTACTACAAAACGTTTAGAGGAATGTATGGCGGTGGTTAGCACAAAATTTGTTTTCGTGTTACCCCTGCCACCACTACAATATTTGTCCACTAAATTACTCATAATTTTACATCCATAACCAAAGAAGAAAACAGCGGGAATGTTTAGTTTTAATTCAGACATTTTTGTTTGACTTTGTCTGTATATGACTGTCGGTGCACATGTTATTTGGCTTCTGCCCCCCTTACATTGAAAGGGTTATTACAGTAATGTCTTCAGAGGCCTGTCTGATGCCCTCTGTCTGTCTCATCTAAAATGGGTCCCTATTTCTCCTTTTGGTCTAATGGCTTCAGTACTCTATATATAATCAGCACTGCTGGCGTTCTTGATGAAGCTGAATTTTGTGCTGACAGACACATTACAGTTGCCACGATCAATGCTCTGTGATTATCTGTGTAATTTGATAACCAGTGTAATAAGTTCTGATAATAATGGCTGCTCATTATTTCTGGGGAGTTCCAAATGTGTTTTGTCTTCATTGACCTTGCAGGTATTGTTGAAGATTACAAGCCCCCATTCCATGACGTAGTGCCGAGCGACCCAAGCTTTGAGGACATGAAGAAGGTGATTTGCATAGACCAACAGAGACCAAACATCCCAAACAGATGGTTCTCAGACCCAGTAAGTACCAGCTCATATGCCTTTACAAATCAAGTTAATCAGTCAAAATCTTTGACGAGCATTACACTGCGTCCTAACCAGATGTAGTGACAAGCAGCTTGTCTTCCCGCATATTGAATAGAAATGTCATGGCTATGGTTGGTTAGGAAAAAACTCTTAATAAGGACAAAACAATAGATCTTGTCCTCCCAATTAGGGGTTAGCATTATTAGAAATTTAGTAGCCATTACCAGCACCAATTAAATTAAATGACTTTTAATACAGGTTTCAATACCAGTTGTGTATAGTTATAAATATAGTTATAAAAAAAATATAAAAATAAAGTCAGTAATAACAATAACGAAGAACATAAATAAAAAAAATAATAAAATAAAGGAGAATATAAGACAAAAAAACCCCAGCTAAAATTAGAGCAAAAGACAAAGTGTTTTCAAGTATTATCTAAACGTTTCCAGGCAGCAACAGTTAGTGATTGTTTCTTTGTCTCATCATTATTGCTTGCTTTTTTTTTTTTTTTTTTTTTTTTTAAATACATAATAAGCAGTGTTAGGTCTAATGGCTGTGCTCAAAAAAAAAAAAAAAAAAAAGAAAAAAAAAAAGAACTTCACCCCAAAATGAAAATTTGCTGAAAATTTACTCACCCTCAGGCCATCCAACATGTACATGAGTTTGTTTCTTCATCAGAACAGGTTTGGAGAAATTTAACATTATATTACCTCACTAGTGGGCCCTCTGCAGTGAATGGGTGCCTTTGGAATTAATTTAAACAGCTGGCTTAAAAGCTCACAGTAATCCACAAGAAATCCACAAAACACCAGTCCACTGATTAATGTCTTGTGAAGTGAAAAGCCACATTTAAGATGCATAGAGCTATTTTGACACATCATATGTCACCTGTTTACAATCTCTTAAAGAGTCTCACAGTCTTGTACAGCTGCCTTTCAGAGTGTGTGTGGGACACTCAGTGATTTTTTTGATAGTTTTATGAAAGTTTAGTTATTTTATGAGGGTTTTTGAGTGGAATTCACAGCAAACAGACTGTCCCTACTGTAGACACAAGTGTGGTTCTAAATCAAACAAAATTAAATCGATACTGCATTTATTCTGCATCAATTTAGAATCACTGAAGAAAGAATCATGATGCTGTAGAGAATCATTTTCCCTCCATCACTAGGTGGTATGACATGTTGAATCACGATATGAGTAATTATATGTTCTGGTAAGTGTACACAAAATAGTACATTTTGCTGGAAATTTGATGTGAAAATAGGTTTTATTTAATAAGCATGCAATGTTTATTATTGGATAATCCAGTTAAATACTTTGCACATTAAAGGTATTTAATTTCATTTCATTTTTTAAAATAATTTCTCTTTTTATTTGAGGCCTGATAGACACAAACCACAAGAAATTATTCTTTGTAACCAATTAACGTCATAATTTCAACATAACAAATACATTTCTAAAGTAAAACTAATATTATAAAAACCATTTCTATTTTTCCTATACTGTGGACTGTTACTTCCTGCTCTACATTCTGATTTAGATCCTGAAATGCTAAAGCTCACACCACATTTAAATCTGTTATATGAATGTGTGACCACATTTAAATAAGAAAGCATTGCTCTATCCACAAGGATAGCAGTTTAGATACTGCAGTATAAATGCTATATAGCAAAATTTCTTATTTTCCTCTACTGGGGATTCCCACCTCCATTGCTTTGTGTTAATTTATTTATTTTTATTTTTTTAACCCTCCCTTTGCTTGATTCAATCTCTTGTTTTGTTTTTATTTTTCAGACTTTAACATCAATCGTTAAACTCATGAAGGAATGCTGGTACCAGAACCCATCAGCCAGACTTACAGCATTACGCATCAAAAAGACTTTGACAAAAATTGATAATTCTTTGGACAAAATAAAAATGGACATATGAACTACTTCCTTATGGAAGACCTTAAAGGCCTTTTTACCACACCTAGTGGATGTCTCATCTGGAGAACAACCCTGGAAAGAGATAATTTGTGCTCTTATAGAGGCACATCATATTTATTTTAAATCCAAAGTGGGGCATATTTTGGCATCCAAAGATGTTGTAGCTGGCATTTAAAAGATTGCTGACTGCTTTTCATATGTGAGTTATTTCTTTTAGCAAACAGGATCTTTGAAACATCTCTTTCTATCACATTACAGCAGCTGGGCATTTCAAGAAACCGCTTTAATGTTAGAGATTTTCTTTTTTTTTTTTTTTATAAACATAACCTTACAAACTTAAAAATCAGACAGTTCTAGCTCATAATACAGCTACACCAGATTTAACTGCAGCCCTACAAAGAAAAGCGAAACAGCTTTTTTCATCCTGGCTCTTTATTATTGTCATTTATAGTGCAAGTAGGCAGTAAACTTATAACTCAATCAATCTGTCATGAATGATGAGTTTTAAGATTTCACCTCAGTCTCCTCAATCTTTATGCGCCTTCTGTTGTGTAATGTGTTAAATCTGAGAAGTTTTGTATATCACTGCACATTTAGCATTATTTGTTTGTTTTTTGTTTGTTTCATGTTGTTTGTAAATACAGATGCTGAAAGAGTTAAACAACTTAAATAAACCTCCAAGATCCTGAATTCAAGAAACGGATATCTGTAAAGTGTTTTTGTTTATCAGATAATTCATTCAATTATTCAGCAGATTAGAAATTGGACGTATACTTGGACCACCCTAGAATCTTTATTTAGTAGAATGTTATAGAAATAGTAATATAAAACAATCAATAAATAAAACAGGCTGAATAGTTAAGAGAGTTATAGATTGAACCTAAATTAAGTTGTTACTGCTAGTTTGTTGCTGAATGTTTGTTTATAGTTATTAATCATGTAAATAGATATACTTAATTGTTGAAAGGCTCCAAATGTTACTTATTTCTGGACATATGGAGGGCAAAGTATGGCTTGAATGTCTTGGCGGTGAAATCTTAATGGCTTCAAAAGAATAAAAAAAAGTCTTTAAGCAAGTGTCAATACATTAAAAACCAAGGCAACTCCACAGCACAGGGGCTGCCACAGGAAAAAGCACAATCTTCTTTACATTTTCTGGTCTTCATATAAACTTATTAAATGATTAAAACAAGAAAATAAAAGAGTCTTAAGAGCCCACTCAGTAGAAGTGGGGGCCTTAAAGGAACACTCCACTTTTTTTTGAAAATAGGCTCATTGTCCAACTCCCCTAGAGTTAAACAGTTGAATTTTACCATTTTCGAATCCATCCAGCCGATCTCCGGGTCTGGCGGTAACACTTTTAGCATAGCTTAGCATAGATCATTGAATCTGATTAGACTGATAGCATCTTGCTCAGAAATGACCATATATAATGACAATATTTTTTCCTAATTAAAACTTGACTCTTCTGTAGTTACATTGTGTGCAAAGACGGATGAAAAATGAAAAGTTAAGATTTTCTAGGTCAATATGGCCACTAACTATACTCTCATTTTGGCATAATAATCAAGGAACTTTGCTGCCGTACCATGGGTGCAGCAGGCACAATGATATTATGCAGCACCTGAAAATGACCGGCACTAAGTTTATGTAAATGCAGAGTTGCAGCCGGCACAGTTGACGGCTGTGTAACATCATTGCGCCTGCTGCATCCATGGTACGGCAGCAAGGTTCCTTAATTTGCAACTTGAACTTTTCATTTTGTCCGTCTTCGTACACGATGTAACTACAGAAGAGTCGAGTTCTAAATAGGAAAAATATCGGAACTCTTTGGTCATTTTTGAGCGAGATGCTAACGGTCTAATCGGATTCAATGATCTATGCTAAGCTATGCTAAAAGTGCCAACGCCAGACTCGGAGATCGACTGAATGGATTCGAAAACGGTAAAACTCAACTGTTTAACTCTAGGGGAGTTGGAAAATGAACCTATTTTCAAAAAAAGTGGAGCGTTCCTTTAACATGCTCTTAATTTTGCAAACCTGCTATCAGGCCAGTGCATAATATACACTGCCCGTCCAAAAAAAAAGTCACACAATCTAATATTTTGACTGCCTTTAGCTTTGATTATGGCACGCATTCGCCATGGCATCGTTTCTACAGTGTGTCAACATTTATTCCAGTCCAGAGTTGCATTAATTTTTTGCCAAGATCTTGTATCGATGATGGGAGAGTTGGACCGCTGTACATCCCATCGCCAGCACATCCCAAAGATTCTCAATGGGGTTAAGGTCTGGACTCTGTGGTGGCCAATTCATATGTGAAAATGGTATCTCATGCTCCCTGAATCACTCTTTCACAATTTGAGCCCAATGAATCCTGGCATTGTCATCTTGTAATATGCCCGTGCCATCAAGGAAGAAAAAAAACCTCATTCTTTGGGCACATAACATTGCTGAACCTGGACCTGACCAACTGCAGCAACCCCAGATCATAGCACTGAACCCCCCCCCCCCCCCCCCCCCGGCCTGTATAGTAGGCACTAGGTATGATGGGTGCATCACTTCACTCTGGACTCATCAGACCACATGACCTTCTTCCATTGCAAATTAACCAAATTAACCAGCCCCCCCCCCCCCAATTAGCCTCACTGATAAGTGGTTTTCTTAAGGCTACATAGCTGTTTAGTCCCAATCCCTTGAGTTCCCTTCAAACTGTGCATGAAAATGCTCTTGCTTTCACTATTGAGCATTGCAGTGAGCTCTACTGTTGTTTTTTACGATTTCATTTCACCAAACGTTTAAGTGATCACCGATCACGATCATTCAAGATTTTTTTTCAACCACATTTGAAGATGATGGTTCCCCACTATCCTTCCAGTTTTTAATAATGCGTTGGACAGTTCATAACCCAGTTTTAGTAGTTTCAGCAATCTCCTTCGATGTTTTCTTTGCTTGATGCATGCCAATAATTTGACCCTTCTGAAACAGATATTTTCCATGACCACAGGATGTGTCTTCCGACATGGTTGTTTAAGAAATGAGAAGCTACTCACTGCTGCATCAGTTAGGGTTAAATAACTTGTGCATGTTCAATCATTGTCATCAAAACCGTAGCCTTTGTTCATCAGGGAATACTTACATAATACTTAAAAGTACAGTGTTATATTGACAGAATGGCTAAACATTTTAACACCTTGTTTGTAAGCAATGATACAAGGACATGTCATTTACATAAATATTTACTTTTGAGAAATAACCTAAGGATTCTGAACAAGTCTTAGGGTTTTTCAGGTAATCCACTGTGTGGTGCTGTTTGTACGAATTGTACCTCTGTGAAGTTGTGACCTGGTTTTCACCCCTTTTTTATTAAATGATAGTAGATAGTAGTGGTCTCAGGTAGACCTGTTCCTGGTATTTAAAACTATACTACATTTCTTTAAAAGCAGTCATGACTATTAACTGTCCTCTTAAGTGCAAAGTACCCCTGGGCTGCTGAGCTTCACATGGACATTTTTGAGTTGAGGTTCTCAGGAATTGCACTTTATGTCAGCGTCTGTATCGATTTTAAAGTCTGTGTCGGTTCCTTGAATTGAGTGTGACTACTCATCCTCCACTTTTGGCATCAGTGTGAGTTAACAAACCAAAGAAGTATTTTATGTTGCTTCATTCCTGTGGTTTGCTGACATCGACGTGGGTTCTACAAAATGCAGCAAAGTAACCCTTTTTCCTGCATTTGCGGCACTCGACACTTGCTGGTCACACATCCACTTTTTCACGGTTTCTTCTACATATTTTACATCTCCACTTAGTTACATGCTCAGAGTGGTGTCTGCCTCTTTCTTTGTGATGGGATTTTCACTCGACGTGTGCCATCCATGAGTTTGTTCAGACTGCCTCACAAGCTTTATGTGTTGCTAAGTGTCAGGTTGAGCATTAATTGAAGCTTTTTTGACTGAACCCCAATCACAGGGCTATCGCAAGTATTTTCATCTTTTGTGGCACTGAAGTCACATGTTCACTAGCTCATGGAGGCTATTTATATATTCCTTGGTCATTTCATCTGGGTTCTTAGCATGTGGAATTGTGCTCGTTTGTGAATGACGTTAACTAGACATTAACTAAAGTAGTCGCTTAGCTTCGTGAAGAAGAGGAAATGTAAATGTTCTAAATGTAAATGTCTTATACACATACTCAGCTTATTTTCCCATTTACAACTGCTTACTGACCTGTACCTCTTTTTCCCCTGCAGTCCTATAGTGGTGAAATATCTGATGCCATTCTGGCCATCGTTCGGGGTTATTTTATTTTATTTTATTTTATTTTATCTTATTTTATTTTATCTTATTTTGCATACAGTTTAGAAAATTACGCAACAATAGTAAATCCGAATTACTCCATAGTGATAAATGCCCCTTTTTTACATTTGAGCCACTGCCCCTGAGGAAGTCTTTGCATGTCCATGTATATTATGTATATCCATACTCCTTTTAAATGCCAAATGGTCATATTATATATTATTTTCATGTCAATTTAACACCTTTTCCTAAAAAAAAAAAAAAAAAAAAAAAAAAATATATATATATATATATATTTTTATTGAAATAACGAATAGTTTGTTATTACTTAAATGCCATAAACAGTCCACACCAATCACAGCAGCCAGGTTCTAAAACTTATATAATTCCATCAATTTTTTCTTATAAGGATATGGAAAAATATTATGTATTATAGTTCCTTATACTACACTATAGTACTGTAGTATAGTACCAGGGTTATTGGTATTTTCCAGTCATGGCGTCTGAATTTGCTGGTATACCCCGCCCCCCAAACCCCCCACCTCCCTCTCCCTTTCTGTAATCCTCTTACATTAAGCCACAAGAGGCGGAGCAAGTCTCTCTCTACATGTTTAGTTGCTCTGGGTTTTATTTTGAGTGGAGCAATGCAAACAGTCACTGTGGAAATGCAGCAGAATAGAGTCATGATGATTTTGTCTGTAAAGGTGGATGTATTGATGCGTGAAGTGTGACAGATGTCATGTCTTATCTCAGGTGCTCAGAAGCGGCGCTTTTACTCTTCACATTTGTGCAACTAACTGCAGGTACAGTTTCTGCCTTGCCAGTTCACTTTCTACTCTGTTAAACATGTTTTTAGACCAGAAGTGGAAGTATATTTGCAACTGCAACTGTAAACCTGCAACTGTAAGTAAAGTTGAGTTCATAGTCATAATAATATGTTGTGTAATCTTCTTACTGTATTTAGATGACGTTATAATGCTGTGAACTTAATGACCGTCTCATTCTGCTATGATTATGCTTAACTAACTTTTTTTTAGATGGACTCTGAGCATTATGTAATGAACCGGTTAAAGTCAAAAGATCAAGACATTAGTGCCTGGTGAAACAGGTGTTCACAGGTGCGTCCAGTCCACTTAAAAGCACAGACTAGGGTATTTACTTAGGAAAACACATCTCTGAAAGCTAATTTACACTACACTGACAGATGCTTACCAAGAGCACTTGTTTTCAGATACATGTCCATGTATATTATATGTTCAATCTGTGTTTGTGGTGAAGTGATGTTCTGTGATCTGGTGATTTTCTGCATTGGTTATTGGTTAGCATGTGAGTGCAGTGTGAATTAGTTTTAAGAACATTTACTTTTCACAGTCATGAGTAAATCGTCAAATACAGTATGATTATTATTATTTATTCTATTTTTTTTTTTTTTTCAGTGCAGTCGGAATGAGAAACGTATATACATGAGGAGTTGTTTGACCATTGTGAGGCAAATTGTTAGTGAATGTTCAATCTAAGTATTCAGTTTCTAAGTATTACAGGCTATACAGGCAGTCACCTGGATGATCTCACAGGGAGAAATACATGAAACGTTCCTTAATACAGTTACTGCAGAATAAAAAATATTTGTTTTCAATTAACAAAATAAAATCTACAGCGTATCTTGCAAAGAGTATTGTAATTTGCATGATCTGTTTATGTTGTGTAGAACTGCAGATAACTCTTCCTCAAAAGTGCTCAAGCTGTCAGAAATCCACAAAATAGGTCACAGAAAAGATTTCTTTGTAGCTATTTGAGATTTTTATTTATTTTTTTTTTTTTTATGTTTAAAGTATGTTTAGATGTCAGAAACAGTGGTACTGTTGCCAAAGGCTTGTCATATTTTCTCAAGAATAAACTTGACAGCAGATTCAAATATGCAAAATATCTGAGGGTAAATGTAGGCAATGAGTTTGTAGATTACCTAAGTATCTTTTAAAAATATCTTCTAATTTCTAAGAGGTATGCGTATACAGGCATTACTTAAATGTATTTATTATAGTGACTTTTTTGCTTACATGGAAAAATGTAAAATCGTTTGACTTGATATGCCATACCGAATGTAAAGAGTCATCTCATGATTTTGGGCAAACTGTTCATAAGTTATCAGTCTTCCATTATTCAGTGATCTGCTGAAACGCCACATGTAGTAGTCAGCTATGAAGTATACCAAGTTTAATCTATACCAAAGCTTTGTGGAGACATCCACTTTGGCATGCTTTCCTATGAACACTAACAATAACAGTAGGTGCCTACAGAACTTCTGTGCTTGTTTAAATTGACATAGCATTCACCTTGTGTTGATTATTACAGTCTAGAGGCTGCACTGTTTCTCTGTTGATTTGTCCTGCCTAAATTGCCCAAACCCAGAATTACATAACAGAATAATAGTTAATAGTGATCAAGACTGAAATTCCCATGACCATGGCTTTTAGTTTTTAGTGTTTGGTGATCCAAACTCCTAAGTCTGAAGATAAGAGTTTGGTTCTTAGGGGCTGTTGCATTGCATTGTTACTATTAGATTGTAAAGCTTTACTAAAACTCTCCTCTGGGATCAATAAAACACATTTGTTTATCCCAGATAATGCCTTCACATTGAATGTTTGATTTTGCACATTTCAAATAACCTCAGTGATGTCTTCTAGATTCAAAATGCTTAAAATTTGTTCCTTTTTTAATGTTTCAGTTGAGGTATTTATCATAGTGTTTATAATTCTGTACCAACAGTTTGTTATATTGTAGCCCATATAATCTAATTAAATGGCTAATTGATGGAATTTATTTACTTATTAATTAATTTTTATTTATTTGTTTATTTAAAAGTATGAGAGTTCCTTGTAAATTATACAGATTTAAAAATTACTTTCTCATAGAAAGGTCAGTTACAAAAATAAGAGGAGAGAAAAAGTTGATCAAATTCCTTTCTTTTAGATTTTAGAGGTAACTTCAGAATGCATTTATCACATTTTTTTATATGCTGCTGTTGTCTCATAATGAACAGTCCAGTTATAGAGTTATATGTACAAATCTTTCTCTGGATGTGTAAGAAATAACCTCCCCTTTTAGTTTCGGGAGCATATTTCAGATAGTATCATTAGATTTATGAGCTTGTTTTCAAGAGAAGGCTACATCTGAGCTCTTTGGAGAGAGCAGTTTCAGTCAGATGCGGCAGTTGTGTTAGTGCTGTACATCTGCATGATGAATGAATTGGTTGTATATTAGAGTTATAACAGTTTTATAACAAGTTCTGTCTAAAATGAATTAGTTGACATTCTGAAAGACTACATGGAAGTGACTTTTTTGTCACAATGCAGCAAGTTACTCTACACCACAACAACTGCATACTTTATATATCAATACATAGATTACATTTGTAAACTTTCGGTTGAAATAAATGTTTTAGAATGGGCCATGCACACATATGCTGCCATGCAGGTGTGTTACAGACAGCTTTAGATTATACTAAGCTGCATTATAGAGCTTTTCACTGCAGTCTGAGAGTAAGAGCTTGCTTACATAACCTAAAAACCTCCTGTCACACAGCACAAATAGCAACTGGCCATGGGTTCTAAAAATATAGGTTAACAAGATTACTTATGTGTTCTGCTGGTTTATTTAAGGGTGTTTGTTGTTAGGCAATATCAAGACAAAGACAATAATGATAAATAAGAATCACTTTGTACTCACCAAACATGGTTCTTTCGAAGTTGAACGAAGAATGTATTTGCTGTTAAACACAAGCCCCAAAGTCACTCAATGCAACAAAAGTGTTGCACAAGTTTCTGAAGACAAGTTTTTTTCTCTTTGCTACAGGGATCATGTTGCTATACCTTTCTTATTATGATAACCCCCAAGGTGTTCTGTTGGATTGAAGTCAGGAGACAATTTGGCCAAGTCATAGTTTTTGAAACCCTTGTGTGGTTTTGCCAGTGTGCTTTGCATTGTTATCATGCTGGAATAATCGTATTCTGTCAAGCTTCTTGATTCATCTTGTCAGTCAGTATTTTGATATATCCACAGACCATCTATAAAAAATGTAACCCTGTTTTTTTTTTTTTTTTTTTTTTTAAAAAGCTTGTTTACCAAAGTATCTTTTCTTCTCAAGAAATATTGGTTATTGTGAACCCTACCACAATCAAAAAGCTTTCACTGTTAATACTTTTCCTAGGAGTGGGCATCCTGTAAAGATAACTCTAAAGACCCCAAAATACTTCAAGCAAAATCAAAGAACAAACTGGTGTGATGTCATCTCGAACAAAATTATCCCAAAACGCCATTTGTTTAGAGGTTGTTTCAGGAATTCAAACTGGCTTACCAAAGCAAACTTTCTGGAAAAGTTCATTTCAGCCGAAATGAACTTTTCCAGAAAGTTTGCTTTGAACTGGTGTGCACTGAGGCTCAGCCATCTTTGATGTGGAAATCTTTTCCAGTTCATTTCCTCTATTGAATCCGTTGAAGTCAGACCTCAACGCGAGTAAAAACATAAGCATTCCAAACATAAGAATTACAAATTGAATGCAACTCGAACTTTTTTCATATTTAATACTGTAAATCTGTTTGGGTTAATGCAATTTATTGTATAAAGTGCTATATAAATACATATAGTGTACCTTTACTTGACTGGAGTGTAGAATTGCAGAGAAAAAGAAAAAAGAATGAAATGGAGAATAAAAAATGTTTCACGGTGAGTATATCAGAGCCTTAAAGGGTACATAAAACACACAGTTTCTCTCATGTTAATCTTGAGTATCTATAGCATTGGATCTGAATCCTGGTCCTGGGGGCCCCCTGCTCTGCACATTTTGCATGTCTCCCTTATTTAACACACCTGATTGAGATCATGAGCTCATTGGGAGAGAGATCCATGAACTGAACTAACACCAGGACTGGAATTGAGAACCACTGAACTACAGAGTTGTATTGCCGCCTTCATATCTTCAAAAAGTCTTTAGTTTTATCAGATTTATAAAAGAAAGATACAGCTTTACGATTTTCACCGAAAACAGTCTAGCTCCTGGAAGAATTCTTCTTTAGCAATTCCTGTGCAGCACTGCATGTTTGGATGAATATGTAAATATATGCTGGACACTTTTCTCTCAATAAGGAAATAAACACAACAAAAACCAAAACGGTATGAAAGTAACATTTAAGATTGCATCTGATGTACATAGATAGCCTTAAATCAAGCAGCTTAACAGTATTAAACATGAAAAACCAGAGCCAGTGTCGCTTTTAGTTAGAATTACAATGTGATTTTCTGTTATAAAGCAGCTGTCTAGCATTAGCTAGCGCCACACTAGACAGCTGCTTTATATATATATAACGAAATATTTTCTCCCCAGTAATAATAATAATAATAATAATAATATTATATATATATATATATATATATATATATATATATATATATATATATATATATATATATATATAATATTATTATTATTATTATTATTATTACTGGGGAGAAAATATTTCGTTGAAGTGATGGTTTGATTTGCAGAGATAAAAGCATTATCTAGCTCAGGACTGTTTTGATTATCACAACCCTGTAAGGTATTTTAAGAGAGATTGTTGTGAATAAAATAGTTTATTGAAAAATAAAGCATCTGATCACTTACCTTTATTTTGTTTCTCATCCATAATACAAAAGGATATTAGGGATAATGATGCATCATTCAGTTATTTTCATCTAGCTAATTAAATGGTGAATAAGAGAGTTTCTCTGTCTGTCATCTCATTTCGTGTGCCAAATATATTTATTTGCATAAATTAATTGCATAATAATTGTAATTACATATTAAGATTTTCACAAGCTGTAGTGATTACCTTTGTTTATTTGTTAGAATATGTATAACAATATTTTAACTAATTGCAAAAGCTGAATAATCAATCAGAGTCTACTGATTAATCAGTGAAATAAGTCAATTAATTGATTAACCATTCTAATAATAGTTAGATTAATTGAATATCAAAATATTCTATTAGAACTAGAAATATATAAGACTCTAGACTAGACTCAAATAACGAATGGTATAGTTGCTTACCGGTTTTCCCTCTGAAATGTGTGGATAACTGAAGCCACTGTGGACCATTTTATGTTTGGCTGAACTCACTGACCAGCTTCTCTCAACGAGAGACCATGATTTATAACTTGGTCAATCAGGGTGGCTCTGATTTAATTTGAAACCCGTCTGTACCCTCTACCTCTCCTCCCTTCCCTTCCACCCTGCAGATCCCTACCTCTTTGTTCATGTTTTCTTACATTTTCTTCTATTCCCACCATGCCATTGCCCTCCCATCTACCTATCTCTTCCCCTCTACTCCTCCTCCCTCAACTCTTCTTACGCCCTCTTCTGTTCCTACACCCTCAACTCTTTTTGCTTCCTCTCCTGCTACAGTACTTCCTTATCTCTTCTTGTTCCTTCTCCTCTTCTTACACCCTCTTCTCTCCCCTCACCACCTTCTTCCTCTTCCACTGTTCTTCTCCCTTTCATTACACCTCTACCCACTCCACCACCTCTCACTCCTACACCTCTTCCTGTTTCCCTTCTCATTATTTGTTTATTTCCTTTTTTTTTCTTTTCTCTTTTTATAATCGTTGTAATTGAGATAAATGTGTGAACAATTAGGAAATCTGCGTTTCCTGTGTTGGTTATATTACCAGCTCAACAGTTATCAATTTGGGGCTAATTGAGAACATGCCAAGTGCACCAGAAAATTTAACAAATGGAAGAGCTTTGTCTGTTGTATTTGCGTTTTTGTGATTTGTGTAAAACCAACAAATAAAGTTGAAATGGTCTTTTCCTAATACATTAACTTTTGGGTTGGCTGTATGAAAAAAGAAAAAAAAAAAAAAAGAACCCTGTACACAGTGTTTTGGGAAAATTATGGATGCGATTTGTAATTTATTTAAAATGAATGAAAAACTGTTTCTTACAATCTGTTTAGGACAATTACAAAGTATCACTGTGTTAACTGTTTTGAGAGCAGTGACCTAAGTTTAAAGAAATGTTTAAATCTACTGAGAAAAACTGTAAGATCACACCACATTTTTTGAGTAATAAATGCAGAAATTATTACATTTTGAAAGTATGGGGGAGACTGTGGCTAGGAGATTTTGTAACTTGGATGACTGTGCTCTGGCTTCTTCCTGCAAACTAAAACACTGAAGTAAGTTGTCCACATAGAATGACTTCTCTATGCTTTCTCAGACATATTCACCTGGGTGACTAGAGAGCCTGTCATTCGTGTATTTAGGGGGACTGATCTCTGTTAAGGTCTTTCCATAGGAATTGTAAGAGTAGGCAGTCCTCTTGTAGCAGTCGCACCTTATGAAACATGCCTCTATATTTGTTTAGTACATTTTTATACCTAAATTTAAAAACTAAAATGATTTGTAAAACTTCAGGTTATTTTTTAATTGTGGTCTGCATCGTGGGCAACATTTGGATTTGTGTGGGCCGTGGGTTATTAACCACTGCTCTAATGTCACTACTCGACATTAGAGTATGTTCATGAAACCTCAGGAGGACAAACATCAGACACGGGCCTATGATGGGACCAGAGAAGAGCAACTGGTTGAGATTCTTTCCTCCATGTTGGAGGGATGAAGACTCTTCAGATTGACCCACTTGGTCAGGAGGTATCTCTTGTGCATATCCTGCTTCCTTTAACTTGCTCATCTCAGGCCTGGTATGCTGCTGCTTGCGGATGTCTGGCTAACCTCGGCTCTTTTTCTCTGAGACAAGGCAGAGTGGTATCTAAAGAGAGTGACTGGAGAGTCATGTTTCACTCATAACAAGGGTGTGGCATATCTGACTTCTCCATCTACCGCAACTCTAGTAGTCTTGGGCTCGAGCAGTGAAATGGCATCTTGATCTTGCTTCAAGTGTGCAATAACTTTCTTACTGTGGTATAGGATCATACCTAGTTGGAATCTCTCAACTTGCCTCTACAGGTCAGTATATGAGCCTGAAGTAGCTGTGAAGACACTGTTGTTTGGAAAGGTGATGCTTAATGTCTTGGGTAGGACTTGGTGGTTTAACCTAGGCAAGACTTGATAGGGGCAGGGCTGTTAGGAGGGCCTAGATGGACTGGCCTTATGGGGTAATAAGGTGTGGATAATCTGACTGGACAAGTGATTGGACAGCTTCAGTCTGTGGCAATTGTAGAACATGTGTATATGTGTAACTCATAACTAAAAATGTATGTTCGGCTAATCCCAGTGACTCTGCTATGAAGGCTTCACAAATTCTGAATGAGTTCTTGAGTTTGGATGCTGGTGACATTGTGAAGGTCACTAAAGCATCTTGCAATACTTGGAGGTTTTGTCTGACTGCATGTAGGATGACCTCTTCTAGTTGACCAATCAATCAAACTGCCAAATTAAGGTGGATGGTGTGGTTAGGCTCAGCATCAAATAGGGCATAAGTCTCTAAGCAGTGATTTCCATTTCTCAAGAGTACTGAACACATCTTCAACAAAACTCATTAGCTGCTGGTGAACCGATCTGGGTACAGCATATCCGTGGTAGTGTTTACAAAGCAGCTCTCAGAAGGTATCCTCTTGAAGGCTTGATTTTTAACTTCATGGAGGGGACATACAAGTGTCTGCGATTATAACACTTTCAGAGAGTCCTGAGGTTAAATTGTATGGCTTAATGTGCTCTTTCTACAATGCCAACATCTCTTGTGTGACTGTATCCACTGCACTTTTTGATCTCTCCTTAGTCTAGCCCAACTGTTGTCTTGAGCGTCACAATATTGGCAGAACGTCATCTTGTCTCTGGGCTTGGGGTCATGAGCTTTGACTGGCATGTCACTGCAGTCTTTTCTCTGTGTCAAAAAAGATACTTGTTGCTTTAGTTGGTATTAAAGCCACAAGTAATTAGAAACTAAAACTACAAACAATTACACAATAATTACAGACTAAGACTACTGAACTATACTATCTATAGTTCAGTATCTAAGGTGTACCCTTTTTTGTATTCTTGCTTACTGGGGGATAGAACCTGGTGTTATCTTCTTGATAGCTCAAACTCTAACCACACTGATAGATCCAACAAAATAGGGATACTTTTTGGGGATAGACAAACTTTCGAAAACTAGTCTGCAGATTGTGCAGCAGCTTACACTACAGTCTTGACACATAGGAACTATACTCCTACAGTATTCGTCAACTATACTATGCTGATGAATCATCAGCATCTTAAAGTCACAATATATAGTAGTCTTTAAGTCACTATGATAACTGGCAGCTGTGGTTGCCAGAATAATTCTATAAAAAATACTGCAAAATGTAAACAAATTTAGGCAAGGTAAGTTTATTTATATAGCACATTTCTTACACAATGGTAATTTAAAGCAC
This sequence comes from Cirrhinus mrigala, assembly GCA_036247105.1. Classification (NCBI taxonomy): domain Eukaryota; kingdom Metazoa; phylum Chordata; class Actinopteri; order Cypriniformes; family Cyprinidae; genus Cirrhinus; species Cirrhinus mrigala. The sequence continues at coordinate 896,707 of CM070015.1, forward strand.
TTTACATTAAAAAAAGAAAATAAAATAATCATAAAATATAAACAACAGGTCTGCTAGGTTTTTCTATTCAATTAGCATATCTGCAGTGTTTTGAGGTCCTAGGCCACTGAATGATTTATAGACAAGTTTTAACAATTTAAAACAATTAAAAAATGTAAAGACCTGAAGACTAGTGGGAAATGCTCAGATTTTCTGGTTCTAGTCAGAACCCTGGCAGCAGTATTCTGCAGTTGTCCTAATGGTCTTTTGTGAAAACTGAGGAGTCCTTTACAATAGCCAACCTTGCTGGTGATAAAGGTCTGAACAAGTGTTGACTGGAAACAAAATGCAGTATTTTTAAGATGACAATATGCTGATTTAGTCATTTCTTTGACGTGACTACTGAAACTAAAGTCTGACTCCAGAATCAAACCAAGATTCTTGACTTGATTTTTTTCAAGTTTGTTTAACTCCTAGAGTCAAGGTATGAGGTGATTCGAGAGAGAACTTTATCTTTGATTTCAAATGCAATTACTTTGGTTTTCTCTTTGTTTTAAATGAAGAATGTTTTGGGACATCCAACTGTTAATTTCATCAGTGCATTGGGATAGGTCTAGTGAGTGGGGCTGACATTAGGTAATAAGGCCTGGTAATCTATTTTACAAAACAACCTGTACATTTTACAGTTTAAAATCAAACAAACAAAAACAAACAAACAAATAAAACATGCAAACAAACAATCAAACTAGTCTTTTCTGTAGAATTAGTAAGGCTATGTTGTTTCTAAAATCTGTTTTGTACGTTTACTCACAGCATCATCCATGGCCATATTGACGTGCCCGATCCAAACAAAAAACTTCAGCTAAGGCAAACCATTTATCTTGACCAGGGGTGCCCAAACTCGGTCCCGGAGGTTCGGTGTCTTGCAGAGTTTGGCACCAACCCTAATTAGACACACCTAGACACAACTATAACCCAGCTAAACAATTTTCCTGGCAGGTGTGTTGAGGCAAATTGGATTTAAACTCTGCAAGACACTGGCCCTCCAGGACTGAGTTTAGACACCCCTGATCTTGACAATCATGTTGTGTGACAAAACACTTATTTCCTGATATGTGGAATACATTTTCTGATCTGACAGACATATTTGTGACCCTGGACCACAAAACCAGTCCTAAGTAGCACAGGAATATTTGTAGCAATAGCTGAAACTACATTGATTTTATATAAAAATATGTTTATGTGAATGATTTTATAATAATAATAATAATAATAATAATAATCATTATAGTAATTATCATTATATATAATAAAATCTATACATTTTAAACATATATTCAAGAAATTAGAGTATTCTGGGAAGTGTTCTTCCACCATGGTCAATAAAATAAAAAGCAATAATTACAAAAAAAAACAAAAAAAAAAAATATATATATATATATATTAGCTGTTTTTATCATGTTTGTATCTAATTCATGCTGCAAAATATTTTATTGAATAATTAATACAATTAATACAATATTAATGACTGAATTAATTTAATTCCATTTAGTTAAATTTTCATTTGTGAATTCTCATTTAAAAAAATACATTTCCATCCTTTTTCACTTCAAATTTCTGAATTTAATTAGACATGGTACACCACATGGTATTCAAGATTTATTGTTTTACTGGTGGAAAATACAGTACATTGACAATACATTCATTTTATTCAACCTTGGTTAAATGTAATTGTTTTTACTGTGTCTAAGGACTTTTATCCTAATAAATGGATACATATTTTATTTATTTTTTTTTTTTATTTTTTATTTTTTTTGGCCTAATATCAATCTGTTATTTATTTATTTTTTTCCAGCCTTAAAGTGTGTGTGTCACTTATGTGTAAACCACACCTGCGAGACTGAGGCGGAGGGAGCATGTTGGAACTCAGTAATGCTCATAAATGGGAAGGAGGAGGCAGTGAAGTCTTGCCTGTCCCCATCAGAGCTCAAGGGTCAGGTGTTCTGCTACAGCTCCCGAAACGTCTCTAAACGCAACTGCTGCTTTACAGACTTCTGCAACAATGAGACGCTGCACCTGAATCCAGGTATGACAGGCCATTTGCATCTCATTCTGAAACTGTTTTGTTCTAGAGAGCGCTATATATTAAGTGTTATTAACAGTTTTTCTTTGACTGTAAGGCTTTTGTGTGCAGAATAACAAACCTTTTTTTTTTTTTTTTTTTGCTTAGTATAGTAAATGCATCATCGTCTTAAAATTATCATGTCTTGGTCTCTCAATCACAACACATTTGAAGTGGTGTTCCTCTTCTTCCACCAACATGACATAACAAGGCTGGCTGGGTTACTAGTGGATAGCCGAAGGTTATCCTAGCAGGGCAGTCTTCTAAGCAGCTGTCACACAGGATTGTTGGATTGAGATTGGTTCACCAAAGTAAAGATCAGCAAAGGGTGTCGAACAATTTTTGTAAAACCTTTCAAAAGATTATCATATTTTCCGATTTCAGAGCTGTTGTGTATGCTGGCATGTGAAAGATAATGTGACACAATTGTCTGCTGTGCAACTCATGTTATTTTACTGAACATTTAAAGGCTTAGTTCACCCAAAAATGGAAATTAGCCCATGATTTACTCACCCTCAAGGCATCTTAGGTGTATATGACTTCTTCTTTCAGATAAATCCAGTCGGAGTTATAGTATTAAATATCCTAGCTCTTCCAAGCTTTATATTGGCGGTGGGTGTTTTTGTTCAACAGTCCAAAATAAGTCCAATAAAGTGCATCCATCCATAATAAAAAGTGCCTCACACAAACTTACAAACTGAAATTAAACTTAAATGCCCCGATTTTGAACTTCCAAAATGGAGTTTAAATGCGGCTTCAAACGATCCCAAATACGGCTGTAAACGATCCCAGCCAAGAAAGAAGGGTCTTATCTAGCGTAACGATCGGTTATTTTAATAAAAATAATACAATTTAAATACTTTTTAATCTCAAATGCTCGTCTTGCCTTGCTCTCAATGAACTCTGTGTATTCTGGCTCAAGACAGTTAGGGTATGTCGAAAATCTCCAATCATATTTTCTCCCTCAACTTCAAAAATCATTTCAAAATCATCCTACATCGCTGCAGAAGTACCGACCCAGTCTTTGCAAAGTGAACATGCAAAGAAGATCAAACACTCTTAACAAAAAAGGTAAAACAGCGATATAGGACAATTTTAAAGTTGAGGGAGAATATGAGATGGGAGTTTTTTGACATACCTTAACTGTCATGAACCGGAAAAAAACAGTCCAGGCAGAGTAAGACAAGACGAGCGTTTGACATTAAGAAGTATATAAATTGTATATATTTTTTAAAATAACAGATCGTTACACTAGATAAGACCCTTCTTTCTCGGCTGGGATCATTTACAACCGCATTTGGGATCATTTGAAGCCGCATTTAAACTGCATTTCGGAAGTTCAAAATTGGGGCACCATAGTAGTCCATTATATGGAGAAAAATGCTGAAATGTTTTCCTCAAAAAACATAATTTCTTTATGACTGAAGAAAGAAAGGCATGACCATCTTGGATGACAAGGGGGTGAGTATATTATATGTGAATCTTTATTTTGGAAGTGGACTTCTCCTTTAAGAGATAATTTAATATAAATTCTACAAGAAGTTAGACTAAATTTTACATAATAAATAAGCCTACAATAAAACGTTATATATTCTTGTAAAGGTGGTCATGAGTAGTTTAAAAAGATTTTAATACATGTTAGTCCTGGTTCAAGACTGTTTTCTCCTCTTTTCATCAGTGTTTTAGATACTGTCCAACTTTCTCCAAAGCATTTTAAATTGTCTGTTTCTCTAAATAATTCAAATAAATCACATAGGCTATTTGAGCATCCGCTCTGCGATGGGAAATAATAATACATTTTATTTATAGGCGCCTTTCTTAACACTCAAGGACACCCCACAATAAGTTACAAACAAGACAATAGATAACAGACAAGAAATCCCATATACACAGACAAAACAGAAAAGTAGTAGTAAACAGTTAAAGTTTAGGTGAGATATGCTATTGTAAACAAATAAGACTTGAGTCTGGATTTGAAAAGAGATAAAGAGTCAATATTTCTGATGTCTGGTGGTAGTGAATTTGAGAGCCGGGGAGCAGAGCAACAAAATGCCCTGCTGCCCATAATGGAGAGACGAGCACAAGGAACAGTAAGACTGATGTATGTGGAAGTGCGGCTGTGTGGGGGAGATTGATCATGCGTCGAATAGTTTAAAATCCTGTAACGAGGAAAGATCGCGGATGTGTTTGGGAATAGAATTCCAGAGCGTAGAGATACTAAGTGCTCGTCCACCGAACAATGTTTATCTGTAGCGAGGAATTAACAGTAGACCATTGTCTGAAGAGCGTAGCGTGCGAACTGGGGAGTAAGTATGAATGAGATCAGAAATATATAGAGGGGCAAGACCATGAAGTATTTTAAAGGTGATGAGGAGAATCTTGTATTGAATGCGAGAACGAACGGGTAGCCAATAAAGTCTGTGTAGGATTGAAGTAATGTGAGAGGATTTCTTTGAATAAGTGAGGATCCTAGCTGCAGAGTTCTGGATGTATTGGAGCTTATTTAATGTTGTGTTTGGTAGACCATAAAAAAAGAGAATCACAGTAGTCAAGTCAAGAAGTAATGAAGGTGTGAACCAGTGTCTCAGCATCCTTGATGTTTAAGAAGGGATGTAAGCAAGCTATATTGCAGAGGTGAAAGAAGGCAGTTTTAGTAACCGAAGAAATGTGAGGTTGGAAAGAGAGTGAGGAGTCGAAAACTCCCATAAGCATTAAGGGACCCCCCATAACACCCAAAACGATATACTTGGGGGGTCCCCCTACTATAATACTTAAAACTAATGAAAATGAAATGAAAAGATTCAATTGCTGTATTAAATTTAGACCTGCTCACATTAAATCATATTTTATTTTTATGCGTTTTTACAGCGCTGCGCATTATAACCAATCACTCTGTTGAGTTTAGAATGCAGTGGCCAGAGGGGTTCAGAATAGTCATTGCTGAAGCTTGGAGTTTTGTTCAGATTGAAACTCGCAAATTCCCTCATCATAAGCAACAAAGTGCAGATGTACGAACTATGTAAGTAAGAGATTCATTTATCATACAGTGTATGGACAGCTTCATTGATTCTAAGAAGAGGTATGAGTGCTTAAACACTAGCCAGAGTCGTTCTTTCACTGCGTGAGTCAGTCTAATAAAATGCATTTTCCCAAAATTCAGGATATGGGGGGCAGGAAATTTATATCATTTAGTATAGTTAATCAATATCACACGAAGAGTGCCATTTCTCTTTTCCTTTTTTTTTTTTTTTTGTGATATTGATAATGTGATTGATTTTATACAATGACAACTGGAAGTTAACATTAAGAGACGTATGTTTTAGACACCATGTTGCTTATTTTTGCTCTATTTCGCCAACAAAAAATCATTCCAAACACAGCCACAGCATTGTTTTGCGTCTCTAAACAACATGACGGTGTTTCATTCCTGAATTAATCAACCATTTAAATGATTCGTTTCAATCGCAATGACTCACTTATTAACAATGACTTGCTGACACCTACTGGCAGTTGTAATTCCACATTTAAAGTACCTTTTCATTTTTTTTTTTTTTTTTTTTTAATAATTTCAAATATCAGCATTAAGGATTAAAATATTACAACATTATTCATGTATTTGTTACTGCAGGTTAAATGCATGTATGTCCTGCATTAAAGAGTGGGTAAATACATCTAAATGCCAATTCAGATGCAGCATTTGTGTTTCCTCTATATTGAAAAGGTGAATCTTGTTGATAATGATTTTATTTGTGTGGTAACAGCCTAAAATGTCTTACTATTCTAAGTGACTTTATTGATTAAATGTAAGAATTTGATGCAAAACACAATGCATACTTTCAGAAAAAAGAATGGCTTTGACACAATTTGAACACTGATTAAAATGCTAACGGAGCCAGAGTCAGTGGCCATAAGAAGGTCATTGACAACCTTAAGAAGTGATGTCTCTGTGCTGTGGAAAGAGCGAAAACCGGATTGAAAACATTCATACAGATTATGAGATGACAAATATGACTGTAGCTGAACAGCAACAACTTTTTCGAGTATCTTTGAAAGAAGCGGAAGATTTGAAATTGGTCTGTAATTGGCCATATCAGAAGCTTCAAGGCTGGGTTTCTTCAAGACTGGTGTGACAGCTGTGGTTTTTAATGCAAGAGGAACAAGACCAGTGCCTAGGATTTTAAAAATGAGAAGTGAAATAGGCCGTGAAATAACAGGTGCAGAGTTTTTGAGCAGAGAAGTAGGGGCAGGATCAAGATGACAGAAACAAGGATTGGTTTTACTGAGTAGCTCAGAAATATAAGCAGGAGTTGAAGGGTCAAAATCAGTAAAAGTACCAGGTGCAAAGTCAGAAGGGAAGTCATTTGAGTGTATATGGGAGTACACTGTTGGAAAGAGAGAATATGTGCAATTTATTTTGTTTTGGAAGTAATGTAAGAAAGACTCACAGAGGTCTACTGAGTTGGTCATGACAGTAGCAGGAGGGTTGGTGAGTTTGTTAACTACAGAATTAGGTGTATTAGGATGGGAGAATGCATTTGTAATGAGGGCAGAATAATAGCTGGAGCGTGCAGTATTTAAAGCAGATTTATATAGCTGAATATGGTCCAGAATACGGTCAAGCCAGTTTTCCTGTAGAGGCGTTCCAGGCGATGACCAGTAGTTTTCAATTTGCGAAATGAGGGGGTAAACCAGACGTATGTGTAGAAGGTACAATTCTGCATTTAAGGGGGGCGTGTATATTGAGGGCAGTAGAAAGAGAGGCATTATATTTGGCAAGGATATCAAGGGCAGAGCTGTGTTCAGTAATGTGTGAAAGATATGTCTGTACAGATTCAGTGAACAGTAATTGATCAACAGAATTGATGTTACGAAAAGTAGTAGTTGATTTCACCCTAAGGTGGGGGAGAGGCATTTCACAGTTGGGTTCGATGAGAAGGTGATCAGAAAGTCCAATCTGAGAGCCATGCACAGAAACATTATGTAGACCAGTAGTACAAATCAAATCCAGTGTGTGACCTTTTAGATGTGTAGGAAAGTGAATGTGCTATACAAGATTAAAACATTCAAAAACTGACATGAGTTCGTGGGAATCTGCACAATCAATATTAACATGTATGTTGAAATCACCAAGTAAGATAACAGAAGAAGACACAGCGCAAGTAAGGGTTAATAGTTCATGCAATTAAGTAAAAAAAAAAAAAAGACATTGATTTAGGTGGACGATACAAGATAATTACAATCATAGGAAATGTACCCGAGATTTTAAGAACTAGATATTCAAAGGTTGAGATTGCATGAAAGTCAATGGTTTTGACAGGAATGTTACTGCGGTAGACAGCAGCCAGACCGCCACCCCTAGATGTCAAACGGGGTTTGGCCAGGTAGCTGTATCCAGAGGGAGATTTAGGTGGAAATAGTCGTTCGGTATTTGCCATGTTTCAGTAAGCAGCAGAAAGTCCAGGTCTTTCTCAGTTAGCAGCGTGGAAAGCACAGTAGCCTTATTTGTGAGTGAACGACAGTAAATCATTGCGTATGTGTAGAGCAGATAGAGGCGGAGCACAGGATACAGTAATTAATGAGGTAGGATTGATTTCACGGTGGTTGGCTGGCAGCATAGAATAGTGTATATCCGAACGGTTAGACCAGATAGGAGGAGTAGAGGAGGATGTCAGACAGCACGATGAGAGGTGGATGGACCGGGCGATGAATGTAACGCGGCCATCTAGTAATCCCAAGCTCCTTGCAGAGATGTGTCGAGACGAGGGTGTGATTTCAGGCTACGCAATTGAGATAGCGAGTAGCTGAGTGCCATAACAACAACAGCCAAATAATAAGCCCAGAGTTATAACTCTAAGCAGTGCAGGTACTAGAACGTTGCGAGTGGTGAATGTTTAGATGAGAAGGCACAACATCACTGACAGATGAGGAACACACTTCTCTTACAATAAAACGCAAGAGAGCTGCAACACTCACGTCGCTAAAAGATCGGCTCAGTATGGACCTTATCAGTCAAATTAGATGGCAGGGGGGGTACCCCACCATCCAATATACTGTCCACGATAGATAGACGAGGGAGTGGAGACTCACCTGCCAGCTATGTAGAAGGCCCAATGGAGCGCGAAGATCGACAGACAACAGCAGAGCAGAGTGGTGCAGGTAGCTAGCGATGGATAAGGGCAATCCAGTCAGAGTTATAATCCACGGTGAAAAAACAACAGTAGAGTCATAAACGATAATCCAGCAAAGTCAGGTATCCAGGAGAGGAGATGAAACAATAGACCGGAAGCAGGGCAATCCAGTCAGAGTTATAATCCACCGTGAAATAACAACAGTAGAGTCATAAACAATCCAGCAAAGTCAGGTATTCAGAAGAGGAGAGGAATCAATAGACGGAAAGCAGGACGCGGCAAAACAAAACAAAACAAAATAAAACAAAACAAAACACGAAAACGTTCCAGCAAGAAGCGGCCGGAAAAAACGTGCATGCATACTCTCACTGGAAACGGTAATCTGGAAATCACATTAAAAATGTCGGATTTTTGTCGGAGTTATGTTTTTGTCGGATGATCACTTTTTTGTAATATTTTAAATTCACAGTGTTGAAGTAGTATTGGTAATTAAAAAAATAATAAAATAAAAAACTTCACTCATTTTGGCACCCCTAGCCTATTGCCCCTAGCCTGATTGGCTGATTGGGGGGTTGGTAGTTTTTGTTATTATTATTTTGGTTATACCCCCCGCCCCCCCAACCCCCCCCACAAACTACACCCCTGCGTGTAAGGCACTCTTTATTATGGAAGGATGTGCTTTATTCTTTGAAGTCCCACCCACCGACTGACATTATAAAGCTTGGAAGAGCCAGGAAATTTTTTAATAAAACTCTGATTGGATTTGTCAGAAGAAAGTCATATTCAACTAGGATGCCTTGAGGGTGAGTAAATCATGGGCTAATTCTAATTTTTGGGTGAACTAACCTTTTAACTCCACTTCACTATACAAATATGACTGTATGGGTCATCACTACAGAGCAAGCTTATCACAAAAACTGACACCCAGTCGTACATCCCATCTGGTGCTGATGCTGCTTTTCCAGTCTGTAGTCACGTGCTAAGACTTCCTGTCTTACTTGGAAGTTTCTGGTTGGTCTGTTCTTCATGTGCACAATTTTTTTTTGTTTTCCACGTCACGTCAAACATCTGGTTTGATGAGAGCCAAGCAAGATATTCAATTGCTCTTTAAGAATGTCATCACTGGTTCAGAATTAGAATTAGCTTTATAATAATAATGCTTCTGAATCTGGAAGAGATTTGTGCATTATTTACTCTATATACCACTGTATAAATAAAGAGATACGCATATGTATTTACATAATACTTGAGAAAGGGGCAATAATTAGAGATGGAGAATGAATTACAGAAATGAATTGCAGAACACAGGTAATGGTTCATGGTTTAGCTGTTTAAGGTGGAGATGGCATGGGGAGGAAAAAAAAAAACAGTTTTTATGCTTAGATCTTCTAGTGCACAGAGTTTGGTGTTTGGCCTGTTGTGGAGTGTGTGACATTTCTGTACATAACAGGAAGTTGTCTGTTTTGTAGGGATGTCCAGGGTTTTTGGTGCCCCCGATCCGAGTCATTGAATATTGTCTGTGTGTGTGTGTGTGTGTGTATATATTCACATCAATTTTACACTTATACAATATTTTTTTTTTTTTTGTGAACTATGTATTTTACTTGTATTATGTTCAGCTATTCTTTTTAATAGTTCTAATGTTACTAAGATCATCACTCATTAAAGCTTTGTAAATATTGGTTACAGACAGAAATTTACTTTAAATTTCACCAAGCTGATTACTTACTAAAAAATCCCATGGATCATGTTTTCATGCCATTTTGTTTTATTTATTTATTTATTCATTTATTTATTTTCATCTCATATTGATGTAAGAAATTGGTTAAATCTAAATTTGTGAGTTGTTTACTTGCTTTTTTAATTAGTCTTCCCATTAATGCTATTATATTATTCATTCAGACTAATTCACAAACGCGCAAGAGGCGGGATTTTTCGCATTAACCCGTCACAGTCGAACATAATCAGTCATGTCCAATCATATCGCGGTGGAGGCTTTGCCTCCTCTCATGTGGCTTTCCCCCATTTATTCTCAATTACCCCTCAGTAAAGTCACGGCACACTGCACAGTCTACTCAAACTCAGTTGGCTTAGGGGAGGCGAGAGAGACTGCTGTAACTAAACCTGCTGGTGTCACTTTTGGACAATGTTCCTTCAGAAAAATGAGTGATTTATACATTTTTAATTTTATATTTTGTAATATGGCCATTGTTTTATTTTCATACTATGATCTTTTTTTTTTTTTTTCTCATTCAATTTTTTTAAGGAGACACTGCCTCTCTTGCCTCCTCGAAGGAAATGCCACTGGTAGATGTAAAAATATATAAAAATATATATTACAGATATAAAAATAGAGATATTGTTAGAAAGCATGAAGTCTGAATGCATGACTGTCAGAATGCCAGTCTATCATTCAAATCTGAATCAAGACGCAACCCATAGCAACGCATTATGACAATGATGTCCCAAGCTGACAGAAAATAAAAGTAAAACGTGTGTGTATGATGCATTAGAACAGAGCTGTATGGCTCTCGCACATCACGCACACACACGCATTTCTTCTTTTGGTTTTAATGGCAGCTGAATCCGCACATTTGAGCATCTTCTATCCTTTTAATGGTGATTGGCAAACCTGCCACCTACTGCACGCCACCGGCATGACAGCTGACATAAAATAAGTATTGGGCTGAGGAGAGCCAATATCAATCAGTTAAAAAAATGTTTGATCGGCCCCGATCCTGATCCTTGAGATAATAATAATAATAATAATACTTCCTTACATTTATATAGCGCTTTTCTGGGCACTCAAAGCACTTAAAGAGTGAGATAGCGAGATGACTCGGGACATCCCTACTATTTTGTGTTGAAGCAAGATGTCATTGTCCATTGCTTTTATTGCTTTCTGTACAAACATTTTTGCCAAGCCATTAGTGATATGGTGCGTAAGTGATGTGCTTGACTTCGTTCAGCTTTATGAATTTCTGAAACTCGTCTGAAATAAACTGTCATCCGTCATTCGCGCATATCTGTTCTGGCAGCCCGTTCCTGGAGAATATTGTTCTCAGCACAGGAACAGTGTTTTCAGATGTGGTCATCTTCATTGGAACAACTTAAGGCCACTTAAAAATGCGCGTCCACAACGATCAAGAACATGGAGTCCTTGAATGGTCCAGCAAAGTCGACATGCACTCTTTGCCAGGAGGAGCTAATGGTGGAGAGTTCTGGGTCCTTTGACATCCTGGACAAGCCTTTGCCAGATCTTCAATTTGCTTGTCAATTCCCATCTATCACAACTGCGAGCAAGGTTCTTCATGTTTACAGTGCCCAAATGTCCTTTGTGCAGTGTGTCCAAATCTTACTGCGCAATTTGGAGGGAATGACAACTCATAATCTGCACATCAGAGTTCCTTTACACACAGAAAGCTGTTCTCTCCTCACTGAGAATGCTGGATACAGTGAGTTCTCTGGATATGTGCTCGCCATCTGTGTACTGTGATATCTTAGACCTTAGACAATGTTGAGTCATTACGGCTTTTTCTCTGAATATTGGCATGTCACGGGTAAATGACTCACGATTGGGGTGTGAAACATGTCAGCTGGATCCATAGTGCTGTCCAGTTTAGCAGAAGATGTGACAAGCCGTCTGCGTTACCATGTAGTTTGGTGCCTTTGTACTTAATATCATATTGGTGAGCTCCCGAGAAATGTGACCAACGCTGCAGCAGTGCCGAGACCATCACTGAGATACTCTTCCAAATGTTGAAGATTGAGACCAAGGGCTGATTGTCTGTGATCAGGGTAAACTGTATGCTAAACCATACAGTTTAGACGTATTTCAATGCTTAAAACGTAAAAATCGCTATGTATTTTTAGCTAAAAAACATAAAATATTTAAGATATTCATATCAATGCCTTTTTATAATTTTATCAACAAGCGATTAGCCCCCTTAACTTACCCCGAAACCTAAACCTTCCCACTTTATAGCGAATATGCTTTTTTTTTTTTTTTCATTTTATCAAGAAGTGATTTCGATTTTTAGACCCCTTAACCTATCCCCAAACCTAAACCTACCCATTTTGTAGCGAATATAAAAGGATATAAAGTGTAACTAACCAAAATATGCAGGGAAATTACCATTTTAGTAACAATACAGAATAAAAATATTTTTTATGGTCGCTAATCCCACTCTTACCTCTAAACCTAACCATAACTCTCTCTGTACAGTAATAAATGATGCGCGCGCATCATTCAAAACACACCTCACCAGAAACATGGCATGTCGTAATCTGTGTGACGAATGCAGGCGAGAGCCAATGAGCGTTTGATTTTCCTGCCGTAAAACCTGTCGTTTCTTGATGCGTAACTATTTGAATTTGTAAAATGCACTTCAGTGCGGGTTTATTGCTGTTGCTGCTGGACTCGCTGCTCGCTACTCAGGATCTGGATTACAGTGCACAAATATTTTTTTTTTTTTTCATTTTGTAATTATGGTGCGTGTTCTGTGTATTTTATGGTTCTATTGTTAGTCACAGCATATCGGAGAAAACACCTTTTGTGTCCCATCACGTTAATATTACATGAATGGTTAAACGATTGCAGAAATTGCTTATTTATTTTAAGGGTTTAAAGTCTTGTTTAACATTATGTAGGCCTATTCTTGGAAATGAGTGGGCAGCAGAAATCACACAAAACAGAATTAAATATTATGATTTCATATTAAATAAACGATTAACAATTTAATAATGCAATTAAAAACATAAGGTCATTGGTATGACAAATAAAAACAACAATAATGAAATTAATGCTGCCATTTCAGTATTCACAAGAATTTGTTTTTAGGTGTCGTCAATGCGTCAATATTGTATGTTTAAATGCTGTAAAAACGTCAGTATTGTACATTTTAGTGTCTGGAAAAATGTAAGTAAATGTACGTTTTGTAGAACCACATTTTACGTAAAATGCATACAAATTATCGTGAGATCACGTTGGTTGACCATACAGATAATGGTGGAATTTTTTTACACCCCACACAAGACTAAGGTTACATTTACACGTTGTAGTTCGTTTTCGTTTAAAAACACAGAACTTTTAACTTTTGCTATGGTTACGCCTGTCGTTTACTCAACTCCGACGTTTCGACCCTCGGAAACAGAGACTTTTGAAAACACTGCAGACCACGTTTTAATCTGAAAACTCCGGGGTTGCGTTTCAGTGTAAACAGACCAAAATGGAGACTTTTAAAAAACGATGGCGTGGCTGCCTACATATTTGCTCCGCGTATCCTTGATGACCGTGTAAACAAAAACATCATGCTTATTATGAATGGTCATTTGACATGCGTTTTTGGTTGTTTAATGTGATTGGAAGTCGTTTCTGAAACGCAGTGAATGGTGAAACAGCAGTGTAGACGAGGATTGTTTCAAAATAAAAACGCGCTATTGTAAACGGAGCCAATGTCTATTTGTGCATAGTTTTGTTCTGCCACAATTAGTTATCTAGATGCAAAGGCTATCAGTTTTTCTATGCTATCGGATGTCTTCTGGAAACTTGTGTGACAGAACTGCACCAATTCCATGTGGCCTGATGGGCATGGATGGATTGAAGTGTGTGAGCACTACATCACAAGTTATAAACCTTTTAGTGATCTGTATCATCCTTCCAGGTTACAGTGATATTGTTCCAGGTAGCACTGCATTCTTGGGATACCCTACAACCTGGTCCATCGCTCTCTACAAAGCAGGGGCTGAGGCAATTCCAAAAACAAGACGGTTGTACTGACAGAGTCCTTTTTGTGTGTTGATGGTCAATTTTTTTTTTTTTAGGATTGCTCGGCCATTTCCATTTCCATTTCCATTTTCAGCTTGGGCCAGGTCCATTTTTGAGAAGTGTTCTCCACCAGACAAGGATGCAAAAATGTCTCCAATGTACTGCATGAAGTGATGGATTAATGGTCCATCACTGGTACTATGGGTGTTGCCCATTCAGTCCGTTCAACCTTAGTCAGAATTCCCATTTTTTTTCAGATTATCTAGCTCTGCTTCCACTTTGGGATGAACTGCATATGGGAATGGGCAAGCTTTAAAGAATTTTAGAGAAGTGTCTTTCAACTCCAGATTCACTTTTTTTTTGCTTTAACTGTTACTAGTCCTTTCTGAAACAGGGATTCTGCATTTTCTATCATTTACACTAGAGTCTGTTGTATCTCTTTGTTTGTGACTTGCTGAGACACATCCAGGTTTTTTATTACGTGCCAGTCCAGAGGTATTTTCCTTAGCCACTCACGTTCAAACAATGTAGGCCCTACGTTTTCCAACACATACACATACAAGTTCAACTGCTGCTGATTTTCTTTGTACTTCACAGTTACTGCTAATTTTCCTTTTGGAGACACTTTTTCACCAGTATAAGTCTTTAGTATCACTGATGTCTTTTGCAGTGGTATTTTTGAGAACAGTCACTGGTAATCGGCTACTGAGAAGACCGATAAGGTAGATCCAGTGATCTCAATTTTGAGTTGAACTCCTGACACTTCTGGTTTAAGCCAGATAACTCTTCGATCTGTCTCCTTAATATTGTTCAGTTCCAGGCATGAAAAAATCATCTGTACCTGAACTTGTTTGTACTGTGGCGGATATACGTTTCACTTTGTGTGTTCTGTCTTGTTGTGTCTTCTGTTTTCCCGTTTTACATACTCTGTCAATGTGCCCCTTTTTATGGCATTTTCGGCACTCTTTATCCTTGAACCAGCAGTCATTCACATTATGAAACATTTTTCCGCAGTGATAGTATTTCTGTTCCTTTCCGATTTCAGTGACACATTCCATTCATTTTTGTTGCAGTTCCGGTGCATCTTTTGCTGCACTCTCCATGGATATTGCTATGTTCAGTGCGCGATCGAGTGTCAAATCTTTTTTTTTTTTTTTTGGTCAATTTCATTTTTGTGTGCATTCCACACACAAGCATGTCTCTTAATGCATCTGCCAGTCCAGCTCCGAATTAACAATGTTCTGACAATCGGCATAGCTCAGCTATGTATTCAGAAAGCATTTTCCTTTAGACAGGTAATGCTTATGGGATCTTTCCGCAATTAATTGAGGTTTCAGAAGTTCATTTAAATGTCCACTATTCGCTGGAAAGTTTTATCCGCTGGCTTTTCAGGGGTTAACAAACTACGGAGCAGTCCATACATCTTTTCTCTCATCACGCTCACTTTCTTACCATCTGCAATGGCATTAGCCTCACAGCATAACTCTACTCTTTCCACATAAGTTTGCAGTTTAGCTTTGCACATTAATTGGCCTTTTCTCTCTCTTTCATGTGACACACGCTCTTTTCGCAATCTTTCTTTCCATGTTTCTTGTCCGTTCTGGTCTTATTGTCGTATAAGATTCATGGTTGTTGATCCAGGCCTTGTCACCAATTTTGTTGTGTATGCTGGCAGATGAATAATTACGCGGCACAATTGTCTACTATGCAACTCTTGTTATTTTAGTGAACTGTTAATTCAGTTAACAGTTCATCCATACAAGATCCAAAGTAGCATAGCCACATAACATCATAACTACATTCAGAGACTCCAGTATTAGTGGTCAACCATTATGGGGTTTTCAGTGCCTGAACTGTTAAGTTTGAACTGAGTTACATGGTTGATGTCACTCCCACAAACATGATGTCAAAAATTAAACCAATATATTAAAATAGGAAAATGTCAAAGACTAAAAGGTTTAAATCATTAGGACAGTAAACTTCTCTAAGACAGTGAGACATCTAAGCGATGCAAGACATGTTATCTATGGATCAACAGTTTTGATGACATCATTCTGACATGCATATTAAAGTCTCTACTAATGAGCTGACGAGTTGAATTTGGTTTGTTAGAAGAGGGAAACAGTGCTGGTTTGCTCCAGGAAAGTATGGTAAACCATTGCATTTAAGAGACATGTTCTTAAATGAGACTTATATGTAACAAACACTTACATGCACAGTTTTAAGGCAGCTTTAATCACCTTTTTTTGTAACTTCATGACTTAACTTACGACATAACTATGACATTGCATGCAGTTGAAGATATCATTATATTATTAAGTCAAGTGGATTTAAAGTATGAAGTATACTTAATATACATATACTTGAAGTTTGAAGTATACTTAAAATGAAATAATTGTATTTTTGTAAAAAAGAAAAATTATATATATATATATATATATATATGGCATAGTTTTTTTTTTTTTTTTTTTTTTTGCAGACTAGGGTTTGGAACTAAATTTCATTGTATCCAACTCATTTTTATAACTTTAAATAATCTACAAACTCCGAGAAATGTATGAAGCAGAATTCTAAACAATTTTAGAAAGTTAAATGGAAGACTGATTCAGCACTGCCCCACCTGCCTCTATATTAGCCACAGCTGCTGAAAAGTCAATACGACAATTTTGCAGTAATCAATAATCAATTTTGATTTCATGGTGACTTTTTTCCCAACTCATTTACCATCTGTCTATTTGAATTGTTATTTGTACTGTCTAAAAATGTAATATTCCATAAAACTATTAAAGTCTTGGCCAGTGGACAGTGTATGTTCTGCCTCTGTTGTTGTGCAAATACATTTTCACAGTTATTGGTGCTGGAGTTCATCAGGTTGTAGGTCAAGCATTGTGAAACTTAAGGCCTTGTTGAAAATATGATCACACAGCATCTGTAACATCACATGGCACAGAACTACAATTACTGTTACCGTGGTTACTGCAACCACTGCATATTTAGGGCTTGCATAAGATCTGAAAGCCTCTAAAATAATAGAGAGGATGGAAAGACATTTTTAATATTTTAACATTTTTACAGTTTATTCACAGACTATTTAAAGGTTTTTTACACTTACTGTATAAGAGGTCATTGTGCTATAAAAAAGTACTGTACATTTCAGACCCCTTCCTTTCTGCAAAAAAAGCATTTGCATATGAAACCAAGCTTTCATATGAAGAGTTCAGATGCAAAACCAGCTAAATCCATCTGACGTCTTTCTTTAAAAAAATGTATTTTTATCAGGCTCAGATGTATAGGTTTCAATGTAAGTACCGGTACTTCTGATTGGGCTGAGGCTGGTAATTTAGCGAGTTTGAAGAAAAAGTATTTGATGGACGTATAATATGTGTCAAGAGCATTCACTCAGTATCATTATCTCATTTTTGACTGAGATGGCTTTTAGCTGGTTTTGCATCTGAACTCTTCGTATAATGACTTGTTTCTACTTCCTCCACATGCAACACAGTTGTAGATATTTGCATCTGACCATCTCCGCAATAACGCATCAATGCCTAGTTTACCTTATCATTTCAGTAGCCCACCTAGCAGCAGGGCAAAGAGTTACTGAAATTAACAGGCACCTAAAACAGCAACTAGCAATTATCATGTTAGTTATCATGTTTGTTAAAGGGGTCACCGGCTGCCTATTTTCCACAAGTTGCTATGATTCTTTAGGGTCTTAATGAAAGCCTATAACACACATTGGTTAAAATTTCGCAATGGTAGTGTAAAATAACACCCTTTTACCTTGTCAAAATGAACTCTTTTCAGAGTAAGCCATTTTGTTGCATGTCTCTTTAAATGCTAATGAGCTCTGCAGACCCCACCCCTCTCTTCTGTGGGGTGACAAGCCATCCTATTTACTCTAGCTGCATTTAGCAGTGAATCTTGCTAACTAGCACATAGCACATTATTCGGAAAGAAGATTTGCAAAGATGCATATAAAAACCCTTATACTCACTTCTGCTGTAGGTGAAGCTGAATCATAAATGATTCGCGCAATTATGTAGATTGGGGGTGCATTCCCTTCAAAAACAAAAGTAATCCTCTGCGTCTTCATTGGCTCAGATTCAACCTTCATACATGTTTTGTTTCCTCTATGATGCAAGCACAGCAAGTATGTATTGTAGATACTGTAGATATGTATTGTTTGCAGTTCTTACTACTAAAGTTGGCTCAGCCAATGCATTTATTTTTTCTTTCTTTCTTTTTAAGTGAGTGGTTCTTAACCGGAACAAGCTGCAGTATGTAATAAACCTTATGACATGTAAATGGTTCGTCAATTGAACTGAAAGCTCAACGCTTTTCACTGAGCCCAAAACATATTTGTTTCACACTTGTGAATATATCATTCATCATTGATTTGTTGTGCAATTTCATTGCATTCGGTTGTGAAAGAATCCAAAGTACGTACAATAGTAATAGTGATTCTTTCTTTTCTTTAGCAGACACCACTAAATATCAATAGGATGGCTATGAATTGCTAAATACTTAAAGCCCTGAATGAGTTTGTATTTGAAGCTGTCTGGTGTTTATTAATACTACAGGCAGCTGAGCTCATCTATGAAATGCACCTCTTTTTGTGCTGACACCTCTGCTATTCATTTATCTCTGCAGATACTCTATGAAGTTTCCTTCATTGTCTAATAGCCATTTTGTGGACTGACTTAGCAGCTGTTTTAGTAAACAGGGAGGCAAAAGGGAAAATGCATTTTGAAATACCTCACTCTGGTTGTTGTCACTGATGACCCTGTACAGATGTGGTCAGATCATGGCCCACTGGGCAATTTCAGAAACTCAGCTTTTTCAAAGATTCAATTTAAGCTCACTGTTACGTCTCAGTGGGTGCTGGGCCTGTATTTCTCTTTCTTTTGGTTTGCAGGTATGGAGGTTATTGTGGGCGTGTCTTTTCACCTGAGGCTCATTATGCGGGGCTATAAAAACTGCAGCGTTGACGAGGACAAGAGATGCGATGTGACCACGCTAGCCGTGTTTGTTGTTTCTTCTATTTACATTCAGTTTAGACCTTCAGCTTACAGACCACTGCCATGCATTCTTTTGTTACTGACTTTCACTATTACCGACTACTGATTGTTGAAATCCATTTGTTAATTATGCTTTTGTTAAATAAATGATTTTCCTTTACTATTTGCTGGTCCATGTTGGCTCTCATTCATGTTGCAATCTTGAGCTGGTTGTAACACTGACATAGTCTGCATAGTTGCTTATAGTACTTATTGCAGTGCATTTATGACAGAAATGTTTCTGCTGAAAACTACAAGGTAACCAATCCATGGTTTTCTCACCTACTCTCTGTCTCAAGGACAGCCTGCAATGGACGTGCTTCTAGTGAATAATAGTGTAATAATATTAAGCGTTGAGTGTAAGTTTGTGATTTGAGTAATATAAATTCTGTGGTGCTTTGAGGCTGAGATGCAGAGGTTTAGATGATGAACAGTGTCATTCACTGTTTGGCCTGACTGGAAAGAGTTCAGATTTCATATCCAGTCCATTTCACAACTAGTTGTCTAACTTTTCTCCCCTGAGCCTCTGACACTCAAGCTGAGGGTGTGATCAGATGGGGACATAGTGGTCAGGGATGGATTGGCCACAGGGAGCTTTTGCCAAACTTGTCAAAAATATTTATAATCTTATTATATTGGCTTGTCTGTCTTTCTATCTGACTGCAAAAGTGGAGAAAGGTTTGCTACATTTTGAAGGGTTTTTGGTGGATTAGCAAAGTGGTTTTTAAACTTTTTTTGTTTTTTTTGGGAGGGACCTTTCTTTTTTTTTTTTTTTTTTTTAATATATATGAGCAATATCACACAAGTAGACTTGAGATATGGCTGTATGTCAGCACGTCTGTGATTCGGCCATAGGCACGAGGCCGATATACAGCCATATCGCAAGTCTACAAGTGTGATATTGAGTTTATACAACAGTTCGACGGCACGAGTGTGTAAATAAACAAAATAACAACGGAGTGTCTTTAAAAGCCCTCTTTTGTGCAAAACTACTTGTTTTCCACCACAGCTTCAAATCAAAGTTTGACAGTTGAACAGTTGAGCTCAAGCCTCCATTACTAATAGACTCTATGCACGAATGCTGCTGGCGTATTTCCGGTAGAATCTCAGTCAGCCTATTTACTTCTGCATAGCGCATTCTATAGCGAAGTATACTAGCGGCAAAACTCTTTCATAAGATTAATTTGACGATTTATAATTTATCATTTATTATTTAAGTATTACATATAGTATTATGTAGTTCTACATTATAGTATTATCAGAATGGACCATTAGTGAAAGCCTGGGCAAATGATTAAAGACAAGATAACATTTGTTGGAGATTGATGATTTTAGATTTATTTCCATAATAAATAATATAAACGTATATTTTATACAATGTTGCCTGCACTGCAGGAATGTAAACTTTCAAATATAATAAACATTGAACAGTTTTAATACAGTACTGTAAACATGTAAATATAAATAACTTTGAACATTTGTACTGCAGTAAAGTAAACATAGAAATATAACTGAACATTTATAATGCAGAAATGTAAATATGTAAATATAAATAACTTTGATACAGTGAAACATTTTCTGTACAGTGATGTTGTGTAAATACAATATTAAATTATTATTTGTCTTCTTCGTTTGTTTGTTTGTGTTTTCTACACCTGTAGACAATGTCATGAAAATAAATTGAAACCAAACCAGTAGGTGGCAGCAAATGGCTGTTTGAATAAGTGAGTTCAACAGATTCGTTTAAACAGCTGATTCATTCAGAAACGAGGCAAGCAACTGCCTTTATGAATGGATTACTGAATCACTGAGTCACTCGATTCGTTAAAAAACGTGGATTAATTCAGTAACGAAACAGCGTTGTATTGCTCGGAGACACAAACCCGTTCTGTTGTGGCAACGCAGGCTGCACAAGCAACATCTGGCACAACACAGGTCGATCGGTGCATCTCTATTTAAAACGTTAACTGCTTAGCTAGTCTTGATTGTGTCCTCCTACTCCCAAACTATGCGGCTTCTCTGACTTCCTCATCGACCTGAAACATATCGCTCTCACGCAGATCTCTCCTGTCACCTGATCCTTAATAGAAACTGAGATATTACTTATAGTTAGTAACGTTCATAAAGTAAACTCTAAAATGTATATTAATAAAAAAAAAAAAAAATCACATAAGATGCAAACAATGTACATAAAATGTAACTAGACAGATAGATAAATAAATAAATAAATAAATAAAAAAATACAAATAATGCGAAGACATATATAAACTGAGAAACGGAGATGTCTAGAATCGATATTCGTATAACAAAATAGCATGATAACACTCAGCCTCAAAACTGTCCATATAACTCGAAATATATCATTTGAAGCCCTTTTCTTTCTTACTGTTAAGCTAATTGCCTCACGATACGATTAACGTCATTCACAGTTATCCAGGGAAGCTCTTGTAAACAGCGAGTGTAGTATGTCATCCTCTCCTGCAGCATTTTCACAGTTATCGCCAATAGTGAAAACGGCTTCCGGTGCTGCACCGGATGTAACTGAGCAGACTGAGACCAAACGCGGAAGTGATCGTGCAAAGAGTCAACACCAAAACGTCACTTTAGAACTAGTAACGAAGGAATGTTGAGTTGCTTCACTGAAAGCTTATTGTATTACTGCTTTAAAACCTCACTGTATCATTTATGAGTATTATGAGAGGGAGAGACGGACTGAGCGAGTGTGATTAATGTTCCTACATTATTCATATTCACGATGAAAGCGTTATGTTTGTTGTAACGTTAATATCCTTTCATCTATAAAGGGTGCTTTTGCTGCTCATTGCATTTGTTTGCTGCGTCAAGCTGTTGTTGAAACTAAAATAACCGCTTAAAACCATTTTAGTATAAAAGTCTTTACCAAAGCCCCCTCTTTACTGCTGACTCACTCATAAAAGCAGTCTCTTGTCGCCATCTAAAGGCGGAATAATGTTACTAAAATCACCATCACATGCACAGTTTAATACTACTCAATACTATATTTGTATTATATAAAATATTGTTTATATAAAAATATTACTTATTGAATAATAATATTTAATAAACAACAACAAAAACCAAAAAAAAAAAAAAAAAAAAGGCAATACAGTCAAAAGTAAAGGCGTTCTGATATACAGTATTGGATTTACATATTTTACATGAGATTTTGCCAAAACTATCTTCTCTAGAACAAATAATAGATTAATGAGACCAAAGACTGCACGTTAGATTTACCTCAAAACGATTATATCTCATGTTTAACCACTATAGAGACGTTAAAGTCAGCGATACATTCCAGAAGATCTGGCCAAGTTGAGGCTTCTCTCAGCGGATTTATAAGCGCAGAACTGTCGTTAACACCCTGTAGCTTACATTGCCGAAAACGTAGAAGCAAATTTTCAAATAGACGTTATCTTTATTAACAAACTGCATATTTGAACTATAAACAAGTACATTCTTGCCTGAAAACCTCTTAAAACTACATTCCATGACACAAAAACAGTAATATTTATAAAATGATACTGGATTTGGGTGTCTGCCGTGACACTCGCTGTAAGTAGTACCACAGGCAGAGTGATACAATTACAAATGGTTAAACAGTTGTTGGAGTTCTGTTGGACTCTTTTATCGCACTCTTATTAGCCAATCAGATTCGAGAACAAGACAGAACTGTTGTATAAATATATTTATTCCAATGGAATGTCTGGATAATGGATTCTGATTGGCTGGTAGGTATGCAGTAAAACAGTTTAATGCACAGGTAGTTCCAAGTCAGTTTATGTGATGCTTTAATTGATGCACGCAAACGCACACACAGACAGAGAGAGAGAGAGAGAGATTGCATTGTGCTGCGCACATACATAAACTTGTTGTCAGATTCTTATTAATAACATAGCCTAGATACTAGATCGCTATATTATATTCATCAGCAAGGAGGTGGTAAAACCGCTGTTTTTTTAATAAATTCGTTGTTTATAGAGAGAGACGCACAGCACACAGGCAGGTGAAATAAATGCTATAATTCATTCAAATAAACGTGATCTTACTGCACTATTTCATCTCTGTGTCTGATCTGAAGCGGGCAGAATGCTAGAGCTGCATGTCATAACTGACGAAAATAAACTTTTTCACTTTTTTTTTTTTTTTTTTTTTTTTTTTACCCGTTTTACCCCAAGCAATACTACTTTTAACTTTTCTATAACTTGGCAAATGACCATGGAATAAGTGGGATAATCAACGGCTAAAGGATTTTAAATGCACATATTTAAATGCACTTATTTTATTTAGTTGCTACAGTTTCCATCTTCTCTCCCCAGAGTCTTAAGGAAATTTATATATGTATGTAACAAAGTCGAAATCATCCTGGTGACCACTTTCTTTAAGTCTCATGACCCAGGGTTTGAAAACCTGTGGACTAGCATAAACAAGTTCCCAGCTTCATCGTATAAGGAGACAATGACAACTAGCAGGCACCTCTTGTAGGGCAAGGACAACCCCTAGCACCGAGAAGGACAGGACTTTTCAGTGCTCCATTTGTTTTTTGTTTTTTTTTCCCTTCACCCATCTCATAACTAATTCCTATGATTTTTGCCTTTGACCTCCATAAAAATTCCTTAGGACCTCCGGCTGCAGCAGCAGTGCCTAAAACAAAAAGAGACAACAAGGATTCATCTCAATCCAATTATAACTATGTTTGGAAACCTTAAAATGGCTGTAAACTCCAACATATTTAGTAAAAGTATTCTTAGTGATAGCTTTTGTTGTACACAAATTCAGCTGGTAACATGAACATTCAGAACATTGCCAAAGGTATTCCGAGAGTAGTTTGAGTATTGAATAACGCGTTGGTAAAACCTTTAAGACTGCACCTGCACCTGCTTCAGGACCTCATTTGAGTGTTTTAGATTTTAGGACCCTCATAGTGCTTCAGGAAATCAGCATCCCACAGTGCTTTGTGTTCAAGTCTGTTGAAATTGATTCCTGCTCCTTTCCCCACTGCACTGTTACCCAATACAACCAGTGGAAGAAGTCACCACCAACAAGCTTCTCACTCAGCTACATGGAAAGTTAATATCTTTTCTAGGTAACTGCTTGGAAACACCCTATAGTGACTGCCCAGCAATCACGTATCTATGCCCTTGCAACCACCCAACATACTAACAACTGTCAACCTTATAGCAACCTATATACAAATAACACGGTCTAGTAACATATCCACATATCAATGCCCCAGCAACCACTGAAAATTCCCTAGAAACTGCCTAGCAACCACATAGCTAAACCCTAGCAACCCTCCAAGATACTGCCTAGCGACCATCTGCCACACTGTAGCAAATGTTAGTTATGCTTCTTCTTCTTCCAAATTTCGACTCTTACCATTTGTCCCACACTATGTGTCATATAGCCATGAATGAGGTGTCAGATAATCTGGCTTATTAGAGGAGAGCCCTGATATGAGTTAAATAGATGATTGGGCAGGGATAACATTGGAAAGGAATTTGTAAGATGATATCTCTAATAGAGGTCTGCTCAGGCTTTAAGCTGAAGCCTGAACCTGGCCCATACCTGAGATCGTCTGACCCGAGCGGCACTGTTAAATTTAGAGCCCGAACCCGAAATTGTTTTTTCACAACAAATAGGTCAAACTTTTTAAATATGCTGTATTTGCATGCATTCAGTAAACAAATACATGTAAACAGATTGATCAAGGCTCACGGCCAGTTGAGCACACAAGGCAGTTTTTTATGGTTGTAATGACAATCATAATTTAAAAAAGTGCAGTTTTTTTGTAAATTGTAAGAAGTTTTACTAGTTGCTGTATCGCAATCATTGCTTACAACTAATGTGCGTGTGCCGTTTGCTGTGTTGTGAGAGAGACAGCTAGAGCAGACACGAGCACAATGAATTTAGTTTTATATATGGCCTATATAAATGCCATGCAAACCTTATATGTAAGGGATAATCAACAGCTTGCTGTGCATTAAAGGATTTTAAATGCACGGCGTGGAGGCTAAGAACGCCTGACTCTCTTGAATTACATGCGCCTGCACGTCTCTCTCTACAAGCAATTGCTTGGTTACTTCAAAAACAGTGAATTTTACTCTCTCTCATTGCTGAGAAATATAATGTAGCGAGTCAGCATCGAAGCTATCTTATTAATAAATGTTTCTGTGTGCCACAGTGTTGCTGTTTTTGCTGCGTGATCTCCGATCTTTGTGTGCAAGTAATGTGTGTGTGCGTGCGTGCATCAATCAAAGCAGTGTAGCGTACTGCATATAATTTTACTTTAGCTACAGACTCAAGCCCAACTGAACCTATTCATTAAACATTAACCCGAACCTGACCTGAAACCTGAGAGTATTTCGGGACCGTCAGACTTGGGTTGGGTAGCAGATCTCTAATCTCTGGATCGGATTGTCACAGAGACATTTTATTTGACTCTGCCTAGCAAGCAACCAATGAGTAGTGACATACCGACTTCCTAACCTGAGATGGCAAAAGTACACACATCCTTCACGTAAGTAGAAGTACAGATACTCATGTTTAAAAATACTCTGGTAAAAGTAGAAGTACTGACTGCACTTTTTTATTCAAGTAAAGTAAAGAAGTATGGGCTCTGACATGTACTTAAGTAAAAAGTACCCATTACTACTGCCTGTTTTAGTGTCACGCTGGTAACTGGACCTCATGTCATATTGACACATTAATACAAAATAACGTATATATTTAAAGTTTTGTTAGCTAATGAATGTATCAAGGCTTGAACAACCACTATGTAGAACAGGGCAGGACTGGGACAAAATTTCAGGCTGGGAAATCTCACACTCATCCAGGCCGTCCCATTCACCGACAACAAATTCGACAAATCATTCTGAAACATTGGAAAACCCTATTTTTTTGTATGGCCATCACATTTAAAAAAGGTTTAAAACCTTAGGCTGGGGCCTTGCAAAATAATTAAAGGCTCTCTCTTGAACTGCACCTTCATTTCCATTTTCCTTTTCCTTTTCAGTCACTTAATTTCCCATGATATTTCAATGCATCTCACTGTGTGTTTACTTTTTTCCCCCACAAATTTTCTTGTACCTGCCCCTTTTCCCATCAGCCATCTATTGCTATGAACAGAAATGTCTCCACCTTCTTGCAAAACAACCACCTCATTGTATTTGGTTTTTAGGTCAATTTAAAGGATCACATTATGACCATGTGTTGTTTTATCTGTTTTATAGATTTAATAAAACTATATTTTCTAAATTGCCTACATGTCAAAATTAGTACAATAATAATTACACCATGATAATATCTTTACAGAAAAAAAAAAAAAAAAAAAAAAAAAAATATATATATATATATATATATATATATATATATATATATAATACTGAACATGTTATTGCATTATCATGAGTCATATGTTTCTCTTACCATGTTTTTTTTTTTTTTTTTTTTTTTATTTATTTGTTTTTTGGCAGATTAATTTACAACCATAATTTTACTACAAATTTCATGGTTGGTCTATGGTTAGTGTAGCAAAACCATGGTTAATTTGTGGTTACCATGGCTTTTTGGTTTTAATTGTCGTAAAGGTTGTGTTGTTATCTGCCCTAGCTTACTCTAAACGTATTATAAAACACTTATAAGGTTAATTATAACATTTGATTACTAAATTACTACTGTAACTTTACAGTAGATAATAATGATGTCATTTAGTATTTTGAGTGATGATAATAGTGAACATGTCAGTAGTTTTGCCGTTCTGATCCACTGCATTCTCGACTCACTCACATAGATTACTTTGATAGAAACGTTTGGTGGAGACGCGAGTGTGTGCGAGCCGAATCGTGTTGCCAGTACACACTAACCGATTCATGATTTAGAGATTTGTTATGGAATGGTGATCCACAACATGCAGATTGAAACTAAAGTAACGAGCCTGGTTTGAAAATGTAAGAAGTAGAAAGTACAGATATTCGTGTAAAAATGTAAGGAGTAAAAGTAAAAAGTAGTCAGAAAAATAAATAGTGAAGTAAAATACTGATACCAGAAAAATCTACTTAAGTACATTAACGAAATATTTGTACTTAGTTACTTCCCATCTCTGTTCCTAACCATCCCCTAGCAATCAGTTACAGCACACAAGAAACTACCCCATAGACTTTCATTGCACAAAAGGTGAGAGGGTTATTGTCGATGTATGTAATAACCTTGGCTTCCTGAGTAGGGAACGAGATG
This sequence comes from Cirrhinus mrigala, assembly GCA_036247105.1. Taxonomy (NCBI): domain Eukaryota; kingdom Metazoa; phylum Chordata; class Actinopteri; order Cypriniformes; family Cyprinidae; genus Cirrhinus; species Cirrhinus mrigala. The sequence goes on from CM070015.1 coordinate 924,013, forward strand.
CTGCATCAGTAGCTAACACTATGGGAATGCTGTCCAGGTTTGATGATTATCTGAAGCCATATAGAATCTTGTCAATTTGTTGGCTGGTGGGACATGCACTGCCCACTGAGGCTTATCACTTGTGCCATCACCCCTAAGATTTCCAGAAAAAGGAGGACATAACCAGACTGAGTATGGCAGGTTATACAGTGTCTCATAGCTTGCCATACTCAGTGTCTAACTAATTTCCGATGACAAATTGTCAACTCCTGTGACTACACCAGAATCAGCATGAGGTTTGAAGACTGTTGCAAAAAGCCGGTTTTGTTTTTTACCCAGGTAAGTTCACGTTTAATTTGAACAAACTCGGAGTTTTCGGGCTCAAGAAACTGGACCAGTCATAGCATAGTGCCATATCTAATGCAGTGAAGCCACTCCCCTGTATATCTTGCTTCAAATTAAACCAGTTTACAAAGAATCTTAGAGACAAAATTGCCAGAATTTGGCAGCTACTTATTTTATTTATATTATATTATTTGTATTTAATTCAAATAATATAATATTTATTCATATTTAATTCAAAAATAATATGTTCATATAATTATTATATGAAGTTGTATAGAATCTTTCATTTTCATTTGCATAGATGGGTGAACATAATCACCTGAATTTGTAAATGTTACCAATTACATTTTCATTAAGCACCAACTTTACACTTAAATTTAAAATTAAATTTAAAGTTAAAATTTGAAAAGCTTACATGTACAAAAAAATAGCCAGCAACAGTAGTAAGTAATAAATAAATAAATAAATAAATAAGTAAAAAACAGAAAAAATCAACAAAAATATTTAATGATTTAAAAAAAAATAACAGATATAAGAGATTATTGTTCAATTTTGTCTTATACATGTTATCATTTTGTTCTAATGTCACAAGACATAATCTCGGGTTTGCTGGGCATGATTCTTTGATTTTTTTTGTCTGGGTTTAAGAAGTATACTTAAAACATTTTCTCACACGTCCTTTAAAATGACCCACACCCTAATCAGTTTATATGTGAAGAAATTCGTTTATCCACAAACAATTTTTATGAGGTGAGCGTTTGACAAACTACTGGGCAAACTACTTCCTCTCACCGCTGCTTTCTGATGGTTTCCCTTACGAAAATTACAAATATATATGGTACAATAGTTATAACACAAATACAAATTGTCAATATGCTTCCACTACGAAAGAAAGCTAACATGTGAGTGTGATTTTTATTTATTTATTTTTTTCCCCATTTCAGAGCATATTGCATATAACACAAAGCATTTCACATTCTATTACTCATTCATTCATGCTTCTTTTTCCACTTTAACATTCAGATAATTCCTGCTCACTAAAAGCTGCACGGATATATTCGCTTACTCTGATAGACCTGTCTTGGGCATGGTAATTGAAAACAAGGAGGTGGGACCAGAGAAGCATATGGCAAACAACAACAAAGACAGAGCCATGTGCTCAGACACAACACAAACAAAGAGCCCTTTTACATTATTGTAAGGTTACAATTAACAACAGAGCCTGAACTTCAATTGAATTCTATTTATTTTCTAAATATAATAATCAGCAAAAAAAAAAAAAGTATGCTAACATATAAATTGCACATAATGCAATTTTCACATTAACTTATAAATTATAAACTTTCTATTTGTTGTTGAAATATATTCAGTTACACCATGGGTGTCATAACTTGTTTCATAACAGTTTCATTTAAACATGTATTAAATAATAAAGACATCACTAACTGGTAAAGTAAAATATAATGAGTATATAGTCTATATAGTTTAATATTTCACTCTTCTCTAGACTTCTTTAGACGATTTTGACGGACAGGGTCGTAAAAATTCTGTCATGATCTATTATTACCCGTCATATTAATTTTCATATTTTAATTGTAATAACACATTTAATTGCTTTTATTTTGTTCACATTTTCGTTTTTAATTATGACCCTAAAGAATAATATAGGCATATGCATTTATTTTGAAGAGAACAGATGAGACTGCATAACTTTTCATGTTCAAGCCACACCCTGCAGTGACAGCGATTTTAATATATTCAATTTTTTATGAACTAATATTGATTCGTAAATACCAGACAATCTTTTGGTCTTTGCTGTTTTCAGTTCATGAATGAACAGTACATCCGCCCATCCAATAAATAGCAATAGGCTAAGCTTTGTGTTACTTCTGATATGAAACAAAGTCTCAGATTTCAATGTCTATTTCATTTAGAAATTTAAGCAGTAAATACAGTTTTGGCGGTCTTTAATGTGGCACGATAGATTGTTGTAATTTTTGGATACTCGTCTGTGCATAATCAAATGCATAGCAAAACATTCGTGACAGTGTCATTTTTGTTCTGGATCCAGTGCTCTGCCGCTACACTGGAGCGCACTTGCCACCAGCTGGTCAGGGGTGGGAATTATAATTAGAAGTTACAATAGCTCACCCTCAGTGTAATCTGTCAAAGTGATGGACGGCCTTCAGATTTTTTCGTCACTGATAAAAAAAAAATTCGTCAGTGACAGAGAATTTTCGGTTAACGCAACCTCTGATATATAAATATTAGGGCACAGACTTTGCCACCACCTATCTTGCATTCAGTTGTGATGCAGTGTAACAGTTACATTGTAACTGCAATGTAAGCAATAGTGCCAGCCTGCCTTTGCTTTGCTCACTTCCTCCCATGGTGTTCAACTAGGTTTGGTGGCTCAGTACTGCTCTGACATAAGCAATAGTGTCACCAAGACTGCCGCTTTGCTCCTCACTAATGATGTTGATAATGAGACGACAGCTGTCTTATATCTGTTTTTGGCCAGGGGGATTGGATTATATCTATATTTACTTTCATGTTCAAATAACCCCTGTCAATTGCCTTGTTTCTTTCAAGAGTATTGCGAATGCAGATTGTCAGGTGTGTGCAGTAACGAATTACAAATACATTACTGAAATTAACCTTAGTAATTTACTGTAATAATTTTACTCCGCTATTTTCCCTCCATTTGTGGTAATTACATCCTTGTTTTTTTTTTTTTTTTTTATTATTATTCAGCGTGATTTTTAAAATCCAAGTGAGTTTTATGACTTAGGTGATCTTGACCTTGGCAACTTAAGTTCTTTTGTCTCCCCATGTGTGAAAAATCTAGGTGTTTTGTTTGATTTAGGTCTCAAGTTCGATAAACAGATTAATTCTGTTGTTAAGTCATGTTTTTATCATTTACAACATCTCGCAAAAGTCAAATCTTTTCTTTCTCTAACCCCTTCAGACCCTGCGTCCATTGAAATGGACATCACATGATTTTTTGTTTAAACCAATAAAATGTTATGTTTTTAAAATATGAGCAATGCCAGATCACTGATTGGTCCCTGATCAACCAATCACAATGAATATCTGACTCCTAACTTAATCTGATTGAGCAACAGACATCACAAAAGAGAGACATGATAACCAACTAGACAGGAAGAGGAGAAACTTTGATAACATTCAAAGTTATTTTAAAGAGGTCATCGGATGCAAACTTCACTTTTTCATGTTGTTTGAACATTAATGTGTGTTGGCAGTGTATGTACAAATCTAGCTTATAATGATAAAAATCCATGCAGTGGTTTTTAATTAATCTGTAAAAATAATATCCCCTTTTTCAAATCGAGCCGTTCTCAGATGCCGGTCGGTGTGCCGTTACACCGACAGAGGCCACTCCCATGACAGTTGATTGAAATGAGCTCTTACTTCAGACCAGCTGTCACAGTCCAGTAACTTTCCTTGTTTCGATGCCGAAGCAGGGATGTAAGTTAGACAAGAATATCTCCGATTGAGCGATTGAGGTGTTGTGTTGCTAGATGTAATAATGAACGTAGTGCGCAGTGCATTACAATTGTTTGTGAATGGAATGCGCCTCCCGATCTACATATATTCGTCTATGTTCGCGCGAATCATTCGTGATCCAGCTTCACTTACAGCAGAAGTGTGTAAAGTGTTTTTTTTATGAATCTTTGCGATCCCCTTTCCTTAGGTGGGGTGAGCAGAGCTCATTTGCATTTAAAGGAACAACCCCTTAGAATGAGATGATTTTTGCAGATCTCATTTTGACAAGGTAAAAAGGGTGTTGTTTTACAAAACCATTAAGAATTTTTAATCAAAGTATATTAGAGACTTTTCGTTAAGACCCTAAAGAATCATATCAGCTTTTGGAAAATGGGCATTCGATGACCCCTTTAAAGATCTTTCAGAGTTGCAAAACACAGGATTTTTACTGTCCATTGCAATGGACATCAGGTCTTGAATGATATCAGCAGGAACCTCATGAATTAGTTGTATAACAGGTTGAGAAATTTGTGGAAGCATTTCAAAGCTACATACAGAGGTACAAATGCTAATGTTAATGTTTTATGAACATTGACATTAATTAATATTAATATAATTTATTTTGTCTTCAAAGGGACCATAACCTGTAAATCAATTTTTCATTGGTTTTACTGAGAAACAGCCATAGTGGATGTGAGATCAGTGAATATACAGCAACACTCATACCCTCTCCATGCACACTGATGCCTTGATGCTATAATCAGAATCAGAATTATATTCGCCAGGTGTGCGCAAACACATTTTTTTAAAGGTGCTCCTGGTACATACATGCACACATATATACATACATACCTACATATCTGACATGAGAACAGGAAAAACATTTAAATAAAAATTTAAATAAATAATAATGTGTATGAATCTGGAACAGAAGATTTATGTACAGATTTGTGCATTATTTACTCTATATACAGCTGTATAAATAAAGAGATGTGCATATGTATTTAGATAATACTAGAGAAAGAGGCAAAAATTAGAGATGGAGAAAAATTACAGAAATGAATTGCAGAACACAGGAAATATATATAGCAACTTTATATCATTTTACCTTTTTTTCCACATTCTTACGGCATTGTTCATTCTTGCAGTATGTGTTCTTTTCAAAATCTTAAACACTAGTTCAACTATAGTGCACAAACTCTACTTATGATGTATGATTAAAATATGAGGATTTTTATTTTTCTTCAGTCCTAGGGTCCATTGAAGTGGACATGAGAAAGATCTAATAAAAAATGAGTTGTCACAGATCTTTTTTTTTTTTTTTTTTAGACTCATTTATATGTTGGAGAAGAGAAAATATCAAGAGGACAAAAATTCAGGTCTGAAAGGGCTAAAGAAATTTGAAATAGTCATCCATGCATGTATTACTTCACGCCTCGACTACTGCAGTTCACTCTATTATGGAACAAACCAATCATCGATTGGACACCTTCAAATGGTTCAAAACGCTGCAGCTAGGTTGCTGACTGGTAGTCAGAAATTCCATCGCATTTCTCCCATTTTACTTTCTCTGCACTGGCTACCAGTCAAACTGAGAATAGAATTTAAAATTTTAGTTTTTGTTTTTAACGCATTACACGGCCAAGCTACAGCTTATTTATCTGATCTTTTATGTTGTCATAATCCATCCAGAGCACTTAGATCCGGCAACCTTGTAGCGCTTTCTGTTCGTAGATCAAGGTTAAAACATTGTGGAGACGGTGCTTTCGCAATAGCGGGCCCTAAACTCTGGAATAGCCTACCAGTATTGATCTTAATGGTGTCATCACTCTCCTCTTTTAAATCAAAACTTAAAACATATCTTCTTAATGTGGGTTTTTAATGTATTATTCTAATTTTATGCATGTTGTTTTATTGATTGTTATAGATTTTGTTTTTTTATTTTAGCTTCCTGATCTGTACACCACTTTGGTCAAACTTGGGTTGTTATTGAATGTGCTTTATGAATAAATAATGAAACAAAGTGAATGGAAATGATTAGATGGAGTAATCTGTCTCATGACTCTTGTCAAATCAAATTGTGCATAGAAAACTTTAACCACTAACAGCTGTTAATCATGGCTGCTAGAAGTGCATTCTTCAAGCATCAATTCAGTCGAGTTATCAGCATCTTCCTCTAAGGTGTTAAAATAAAGTACTAATTTCTGCTTAGTAAATTATCTTTAAATGCTTCTCTACCTACAGGGCCTGTAATGCGGTAAATTCCTACTCCCATGTACTCAAGTATATAGAGAGAGCATAGAGAGATCTGCATTGCCGCATCTCTACCTTGCGTGCGTTCTGCAGCAGTCAGTTTGAAAAGCCAGCAGCTTATGACTCCTAATGAGTTTGTAGAACATAAGTGTTCTGTTGCTTTAAAATTTAATTTCCTAAAAGCTCATCTCTACGCTCATTAGTAGAGACTGCAAGACTTGAATTGGGTGTGTCTGATAATGGAGGCATACAAAATGTACAGGACAGGGGGCCTCCAGGTACATGGATGGGAAACACTGTGATAGGGGATTGACTTAATAATCGAATGAGAAAACTCCTGTTGCGCAATAATGAGTTGACATTAGCCACGATGACTGAAATATGCCAAACACATTAACTAATAAACACAACTTGGCAAATATGGACAGTGTTCAACAAACTGTAAAAAGGAAGCCATTTCATACTCCTAACTGCAGTCGCTACAAGAAATCACACAAGAGCTCTAAAAAAGACTGATGTTGCCAAAGTCTCAAATAGCAGTGAAGACTCATTATTTATAGATGCTTTAAACCATCAAAATGTGATTGAACTTGACTCGAGACAGCCAATGAAAACTGCAATATCTTGCACAGTTCAAATCAATGGGAAAACAATTGAACTGAAGATTGACACAAGAGCCTCATGCAACATCATGTCCTTGCCGACATTTGCACAAGTAAAGCAAGATGAGAATCTTCAGGTGTCAAGCCATGTAAAACTTGCCTATGGTGGAGAGGAGATTCAAACTGTTGGATCCACTGCCATCTGAATGGTCAGATCTACACTCTACAGTTCTATGTGGTCCAAAGGGATGTACAGCCATTGCTTGGGCTCTCTGACTGTCTTCGGATGGACCTCATTTGTCTCAATAAAGCAGTGCACCAGGTCAGTCTAAAAGAAACTTTAAGTTTTGCTCAACACAGAATATGCAGATCTTTTCCAAGATGAAATAGAGCGACTTCCCATGACATACTGCATGAAACTTGACAAAGAAGCTCAACCTGTTATTCGCCCAGCACGTAGAATTCCTCCGGCAATGCAACATAAGGTAATAGCAGTGCTAGAGAGGATGGTCACTATAGGTTTTCTCACACCTGTATCTGAACCGACTGAACGGGTAGCATCCATGGTGGCCACTCACAGAGAAACTCAGATGAAATAAGACTGTGTATTGATCCCAGAGACCTGAATAAGTTCCTAAAATGTCCACATCACCCCATGCGCACAGTGGAAGAAGTGGCAGCGCAAATGGCAAGCTCCACAGTATTCTCAGTGCTAGATGCTAAGAGATACTTTTGGCAGATCTCACTGGACCACAAGTCTTCCCAACTGACAACGTTCAGCTCGCCATTTGGATTCAGATTCAGATTCCTTCAGATGTCCTTCGGCATTAACTCAGCCAGCAAAGTTTTTCAGCATGCTATGGAACAGATCTTTGCTGGCTACTCGAGTGCAGTCATAGTGGATAACATCATTGTGGGTGGAAACGGCGAAGAGGAACATGATGCAAATCTAAGGAGAGTGTTAGATTGTGCCATGAAGTCAATTTGAGACTGATTCCTCAAAATTGTAAAATCTGTCTAAGTGAGGTGAGCTATGTGGGTCACATTTTCACAAGTAAGGAACTACAGTAAGGTTGATTAATTACTTTGTACTGAACTTTAATAGACTGGTGTCTCTGCGTGAGCTGACCTGCAAAATACAGCATGGTGCTGGTTTAAACAGCATGATCTAAAGCTTAGAATTTCCAGTCCACCCACCTTGAAATACTATGACGTCCAAAAACCTGTCACACTCACCTGTGATAGTTCCCAGTTTGGCCTTGGAGCTCCATGTCTTCATAAAGGTGCTCCAGCCACATACGCTTCATGGACACTGACTAAAACAAAAGTGCATTATGCACAGATTGAAAAAGAACTTCTAGTAGTTTCAACGACTACATATATGGTAAACAAATTCAACTTGAATCTATCCTCAACAAGCTCATCTACACAGCTCCAGCAAGACTGCAACACAAGATTCCCAGCAAGATGCTAAGCTCACAGAAATACAACTTCACAATCACATACAAAAAAGGGAAACACGTACCTTGTGGACACACTGTCACATTCCCCTAGAGCCTGTCCAAATGAACTCTATGATGATCCAGCTGACTTTGAAGTCATGTCAGTCTGGCATATCTCTTCCAGACTGAAGGAGCTGCAAACTCATACTGCGCCTTTGCAGTATTATCAAGTTAGATGGCTGTCTAGCCAGTCAAAACTTTCTGTGGAAATTTGTGAGTATTTCCACTTAAAGGATGACCTCACAGTTGATGAAGACATACTCATGTAGGGACAGAGAATAGTTGTTCCTGAATCACTATGCAGTGAATATATAACAATTATTCACAGAGCCCACCCAGGCCTTCAAGCAACCAAGCGCAGGGCACGAGGCATTGTGTTCTAGCCTTCACTTACCAAAGACATTAAAAAGTAAGGTACTTTCATGCTGTATAGATCTATATGTATCTGTATCTTTCTCTATCTATAACAGTTTGAAGCCCAACAAAAAGAAACACGATACAGATATCTTTGAGTGGAATGGTCAACACTACCTCACACTAGTTGACTCATATTTGGGATGGTTCGAAATTGATTTGCTTTGTGACCTGTCTTTCAGCACAGTGATTACAAAACTCTTTTTTTTTGTTCACACACAAAGTCCTGTCAGACAATGGCACCCCATTTACAAGTCAGTGGTTCAAAGAATTCGCTGTCAGTAGTCCGGAATATCCACAAGCCAACGGACTAGCTGAGAGGGCAGTGTGAAGTGCAAAACAGCTAATGAAGAAATACAAAAGAGATGAATCAGATGTGTTTTAAAAATTGCTCAACTTTAGAAACATTCCACGTGACCAGATTTTGGGTTCTCCAGTATAGAGATTAATGTCCAGGCAGACTCAACAAATCTACCAATCAGCAAGTCCGGTCTTGTGCCATCCTCAAAAAATAATATTGCTGTCAAGGATCAACTCTCCATGAGAGTTGAGGCACTGTCAAAAGACGTACTACGACAAATCCAGTAAAGCACTCTGACCACTCTTGCAAGGTGAAGTAGTGAGACTCGCAACTTCCAAAGGCCATGATCGACTTATTAAACAACTCTGTGACGAACCAAGGTCATATCTCGTGCAGTCAGAAGAAAAAAATATAAAAAAAAATACATGAAAATATATCCTTCTAGTCTCACCACAACAATTCGAGCACAGTGAGATGTCACTTCCATTTGACCCCTCTGCTGAGTCCATACACAAACACCCCACTTCAAATGAAGTCTGAGAACAATGCACCTCACATGAAACTAAGAAACCATTTACTGAACATTCAACAAAAGCTCTTTCCAAAACTCCATGTGTGACTAGAGCTGGTTGCCTTTGCAAACCAAACCCTAAATACATGGACTGAGAAAAGAGAAAGAGGAAAATGTTTATTGATTGAGTAACAATGCTGAATGTGTAAAAGTTGTTTAATTGATGTTTAAAATGTGAGCTGTTAAATGCCAGTTGTTACAGACTTTCTCACTCTTAGCTTAAGTATACTTTAGACCAGGGGTGCCCAAACTCGTTCCTGGAGGGCCGATGTCCTGCAAAGTTTAGATCAAACTTGCCTCAGCACACCTGTCGGGAAGTTTCTAGTATGCCTAGTAAGAGCTTGAGTAGCTGGTTAAGGTGTGTCTAATTGGGGTTGGAGCTAAACTCTGCAGGACACCGGCCCTCCAGGACAGAGTTTGGACACCCCTGCTTTGGGCACATTTTTCATGAAGGTAAAGATTTTAAGCTAGCTTACAATGTAAGAATCTTTTGTTAAGGAATAACTGTCACAGATAAAGAAGGATATAGAATACAATTGCTTTAAGTTCTCAGTTCCTAAAAGCTTGTCTCTATGCATGCACTCTATGTGTGTTATCATAGAGTTGTTTTCATGTATGTTGATTAAATTCCTGCATCTTAAGTAAAGATACACTCGTTAAACTGTTCCCTTGTCTCACGGCCCCCCTTCCAAAAGACTTTGAGCGTGCAATGCACGCTGTGAAAAAGTGTGTTGAGAACACTCTAAAAAGCTTGGAAATAATGTAGGCTACTGAAATTAGAGGACCAAATTCAGTATGCACCTTATTGATAATCCCTGCCATTAATATACTGTACCTGTGTCAAGTGTGTGATAGAGATGTTCCCCTCTGTAGAAATGTGCGGTCCGGGGGCACCTAGATCGGACCGAAAAGGCACTTTAGTATCACGATTAAAGGGGCAGGGGCTCAAGGGGTTAGGATCTACAACTCAGTACTCACTACTCAATAGTCATGAGTACTAATAATTAAGCTACAATTTTACTCTTGCTCAAGTAGTTTTTTGGACAAGTACTTTTTTACTCTACTCACACTAAACTTTTTGGAATGTTATGGTACTTTTTCTTATTTCTTTTGTGTTACTCTTTAAACCACTGGCAACTGTATGTCATCCATGTTCTGTATGCCGCTGTAATGGCATGTCACTATCATATTCATATTTACACTCACAGTGTAAGTTTGCCTTTGCAAGAGGTTTATATCTACTCGTTTCATAACTTTTTTCATGAAATTTGTGAGTGTGATGCTCAAATAGGTCAAGTGGACTGTTACCTCAGCTGTTAACCTGCGAAGTGGTGTTCAACTAGGTCGTATAGCATGTTCACAGTCTGTTGTGACTGGCACACAAGCTGCAGTCACTCTGCACAAATGATCGTCCTTATAGGTTACATCTATGTGAATAGCTGTTGTACACATTCACTGTGTAATAAGCACATATGTGAATCTGTCATCGTTGTGTTGGTTTTGTCAACAGAGGTATCATTTGCAGGAAAAAAAACCTATACCAAATTTGCTTAAAAAAAAGAGGGTGGATCAATGCTTATTACTCTATACGTGTTATAGCCTGAATGTTACTATTTGCATCACATGTATTGTTGTGAATGGGGAATCAAGCCAGTCCACTGTTCTTGTTCTCTGCATGTTCTTGTACAATCTTATGTTTTTTTTTTTTTAAACCTTTATTTATATAGAGCTTTTACCAATACAGATTGTGTCAAAGCAGCTTTGCAGTTTTAAATAGAAAGATAGTGTGTGAATAATGCGAAAGGATGACACTAAATTCATCCAGATCAGTTCAATTCAAATAGTATCTGTGCAGTCAAGTTGACGATATCGCTGGAAATTAAGTGTCCCCAACTAAGTAAGCCAGAGGCGACAGTGGCAAGAACCAAAACTCCATCTGTGACAGAAATGGAGAAAAAAACCTTGGGAGAAACCAGGCTCAGTTGGGCGGCCATTATGCTTGAGCAACTTGCTTTTATAGCCGCTATGCCACTAAGCTTATGATGTCTTCCATTGCAAATAATTTTAGCTAAAAGGAGGTCAAGCTGGACCTTCGTTATTAACATGACAGGATTTTATGCGATCCCCATGCGTCAGCTATGATGCAATGTAGAGTGAACCGAACTTGAAATGGAGTGTCTCTGGTTACATAACGTAACCTTGGTTACCTGAAAGGAGGGAACGAAACATTGTGTAAGACGCTGTGTTATATAGCTCAGAGTCTTTGTCAGCTGTACTCTACTTCAGTCCTAAGATTGTGAGGAAAATGACTTTCAGTGCACAATTTCCTGCCTGTGGGATTTTATAAGGCTTCAGAAGATTCGAGGAAGGAGCGGAAACCCCATACGTCATGCTATGAGGCAATGTCTCGTTCCCTCCTCTCAGGGAACCGAGGTAACCGGAGACATTTTTATGCTACACAGCCATATTTTTCATGCAGTGCTAGTGAGGTTTGTCTTTTTTTTTTTTTTTTTTTTGTCTATAACTTATGGTATAGTTAAGCAATTTCAATTGTGGAAGAATAGTGCTGTTTACCTGAATATTAGCACAATTGCTAATGTGATGCCGATTTTATGCAATTAAAAAATAAAAAGTTAATGTTAAGTGAAAGAACATTATTGTCTGATTTTATCTATATCGCCAACTAAAATGGGTTAATACACCAAATATATTTACATAAAGAGCAAATATGGTTGGGATTGACATCATCAGAAAAGACACCTTTTTAAATACAGCACTATTTCAGTCTTGGGTTTTTGAAAATGCCCCAAATATATGTGACCTCATCTGACATGGTTCTCACTAAATCATTTTGCTTTACATCTACTGCAATCAGCATTTACCAAATGTCATCACCATATGAAAAACATTGCATGGGATGACCAACGTATGTTTATGTGTTTGTGTATTTGGTGTAGAGCCACCGCCTGAGGGATCTGGGTGGAGTCAGCTGGAACTAGCCGCCGTAATTCTTGTGCCATCGTGCCTGGTGTGCATAGGTGTCATTTTGGGAATGTGTGCCGTACAAAATCTGCGGTGCAACCACATCAAAGCCCACAAACAGGATCCAGAGGAACCCCTGGATGACCAGACTCTGGTGTCACCTGACAAATGCCTAAAAGAGCTTATCTATGACATGAGCACCTCTGGCTCGGGATCAGGTAAGAGAAGGGTGTGCTCATCAAAACAAATAAACACTGTGCAAACGTTAGTTAGCGTATGAAAAAAATAACTGAATAGTTCACTCAAAAAAAAAAAAAAAAAAAAAAGAAAAGAAAAGAAAAGAAAAGAAAAAAATTATGCTTTTTTTTTACTCATCTTGACGTAATCTTCCTACCACAACTGGAGACATTTTGAAATATTCACACGTTTCACGGTTCTGATGATTGTTTTTATGTTTTTTTTAGTCATGAGTCATGAGTTTTGAAGAGTGAGTGAATAATGAGTGAGCTTTGAACAGGAGCATGGACATATATATGGACATATATATGTTAACCCTTTAAATCACAGCTTATGTAATATTCTTTTAGGATTGCCCCTATTGGTCCAGAGAACGATTGCTCGAACAATTGTCCTCCAGGAGAGTATTGGGAAGGGGCGCTTTGGGGAAGTGTGGAGGGGAAAATGGAGGGGGGAGGATGTCGCTGTGAAGATCTTCTCCTCACGAGATGAGCGTTCCTGGTTTCGTGAGGCTGAGATTTATCAGACCATCATGCTACGCCATGAGAATATTTTGGGGTTTATCGCTGCTGATAACAAAGGTATATTGTGTGATTTTGGTGTCTGAATGCATGACAATACATGAAGAATAATTCATGTATTTATTGGCATTGTTTTATTGCATTTGCTAAATAAGTCCATTATAATCATTCCCACATATAGAATAATCATATAATTGTATTACAACGTTTTTGATCAAGATTTCATGACAGGAATTTCTTTTCATTGGTTTATTCGACGATGCTTCAATAGCTGATGCTATAGCCAGTGGCCAGGTAGTGTGTTCTTTATCCTATAATGAGTTTGATGGACATTTTTTTTTTCATGCTGTAGAGGCAGCTCAGCCTTGGGCTCAATCCAGTATGGATGAGTGATATGTTTGGCTGGCCTTTGCACACATTTGCCATATAGGCTTTTGATTTTCTTACACGACCACCATCAGATAATATTAAGATCCTGAAAACAGCATGTTTTGTGGAACAGGGATATGCTGAGATGCCGGTGCTAAAGAAGGATGATAGTTTGTGTCTGATCCTGGATTTGCATCTCTTGTAGAAGTTCATTCTGTTCACAGAAGTTCATTCTGTTGTTGTCAACACGGATGCCTTCGAGGACAGGCTGGGGTGCCGTATGCAACGGGCATGCAGCATCGGGCTCCTGGACAGGACCTCGTCTGCAGTGCCATATCAATTGCCTGGCAGTACTGCTGGCCTGTTGCTGCTTGGGAAGCGTGCGCTAGTCCGTACCGACAACATAACAATGGTAGCATACATCAACCACCAGGGCGGTGTTCGCTCCCGTCGCATGATGCAACTCGCCTGCCAACTCCTTCTCTGCAGTCAGACGCGGCTCAAATCGCTGCGTGGTGTTCACATACCGGGAGAACTGAATTGTGTAGTCAATGCGCTTTCACGACAGCTCATCCTTCCCGGAGAATCCATCCCCAGGCGGTACAGCTGATCTGGAGTCGATTTGAGGAGGGTCAGGTAGACCTGTTTGCCTCCCAGGAATCCTGCCACTGCCAGTTGTTTTACTCCCTGACCGAGGCTCCCCTCGGCACGGACACGCTGGCACACAGTTAGCCCCGGGGCTTACTCAAGTACACCTTCCCTCCCATTGAGCCTCCTTGCATAGACCCTGTGCAAGATCAAGGAGGATGAGGAGCAAGTCCTGCTGGTTGTGCCTTTTTGGCCCACATGGACCTGGTTTGCTGATCTCATGCTCCTCGCGACAGCCCCTCCCTGGAGGATTCCCCTGAGGAAAGACCTTCTTTCTCAGGGGAAGGGCACCATCTGGCACGCGCGACCCGATCTATGGAACTTGCACGTCTGGCTTCTGGACGGGACGGATTAGACCTCTCTGGCCATCCCCAGGCCGTGGTAGATACAATCAGTGTGGTGCTCTCCTTCTTGCAAGAAAAGTTGGAGTGGAGGCTGTCCCCCTCCACTTTGAAGGTGTACGTCGCTGCCATCGTGGCCCACCATGATGCAATAGATAGTTAATCTCTCTTTTATTTTAAATTATGAAACCACGATTAATACAAAGAATACAAGAACCTGAAAAAACTTGAACCTGAAAACACTTGAAAGAACTTTGCGTACATTTTGAAATAGGGTTTTTAAATCATCTTGAATGTGTTTCTCCATCTTGTTTGAATGTCCTGTATTGAAATCTATCTTTTTTTTTTTGTCTTTTTTCAGATAATGGCTCATGGACACAGTTGTGGCTGGTGTCTGAGTATCATGAGCATGGGTCTCTCTTTGATTACCTGAACAGATACACAGTATCAGTGGAGGGGATGATAGTTCTGGCACTGTCCATTGCCAGCGGCATTGCCCACCTCCACATGGAGATTATTGGCACTCAAGGTGTTAATCACACACAGTAGGAATATGGGAATAGGCAATGAAACAGTTCAATTTTTTGTGTTTGGTCTTGTTTCTCTGTGGGAGGAAAACCTTTACCGGGAGAAAAACACTTGGATTCTCCTTGGACAGTGCAATAAATGTAATAAATGTAGTTACATTATGTAGTGTAATACTGATCATAGAATAAATGTAAAAGACAAGTCAGTAAAGCAGAACTCATTGTCTGGCTGATCTTGGTTGTAATTAAAGACATTGTAGTCTTTAAAGCCCATGCTAGAATAATTGTTAAAGATGCAGGCAGTGGTCTGTAAAGCATCCTGTCATCCTCACTGTCTGGCTGGTATTACCAGATTGATTATGGTGCTTGTTTTTGGAGACTGCAAGACATCCAGCCAGTTTTGTAGCTAGTCTTGAATGCATGAACTAGCTCTACTCATCTCTAAATATTTGGTATTAATCCTCATGTTTTTGCTGTAATTAATTACTTGCATGTTAACACAAATAGCCACAGCCAATTAGTACATACATACATACATACATAAATAAATAAATAAATAAAATCTGGAATAAAATTGTGACCTTTTTTTAGGGCTGGCTGTCTTAAATATACACTAAATTCTGCCTTTCTGCATGAATATGCCTTGTCAGGTATGTGTGCTGTTATTAAATTGCATATTGCTCTTGGGACAGGGAAGCCTGCCATTGCTCACAGAGATGTAAAGTCAAAGAACATCCTGGTTAAGAAGAATGGAACGGCCGTGATTGCTGATCTTGGTCTGGCTGTCAAACACGACTCCAACACCAACACTATTGACATCCCCATTAACCACAGAGTGGGCACCAAGAGGTTAGACAATATTTTGCTTACATAAGGTAATTATTACTTTTTAAGTATTGAATCATAAACACTTCCGTGGAAGAGCCAGTCACTGTATTTGAGTGACCTGTTTCTCAGTAAATGCAGACATGATAAAAGTGTTGGTTGCATGTGTAGACAGGTGCTATAATCTGACTATTAAAGACTTTCTGTTTACTATCATTGTCTGTGTGTTTTAGCCTTTGGATTAGTGTATTCAAGATTCATGAGTGATAGACAGCATGTATGTTTGTATCTAAAGTATGTGTGTCTGTGTGTGTTTGACTGTATACTAGTTTTAGTATATGTGTGTGTACTCTGTTCCTCTCTTTGAACTCTGTATGCACTTTCTGTCCCTGTATAAGACACGTGTCTTTGTTTGCTTTCAGGTGTATGAGGACATCTTGATGGAGGTTAATGTGTTCATCTGGTGTGGGTACATTACTCTAATGTGAGTGTGTTTGTTTCTGCAGATATATGGCTCCCGAGATCCTGGATGATTCCATAAACATGAGCAGTTTTGAGTCATTTAAGCGTGCTGATATCTATTCACTTGGCCTGGTGTTCTGGGAACTTGCTCGGAGATGTTCCGTTCAAGGTGCCTTACTGTGTTAAAGAGTGTTCAGATCCCAGTAAATATACACCAGCAGTCAATTTAAATGGTGTTCTTATTCACTGACGCTTAGAGTAAAGAAGGGTTCCCAGTCTATACTGAAATGGCTATCGATTGATAGATAGAAATGCTACTTAACAAATAGATATATACATAATCATGATAGTTTTAACTGTAAATATTAATAAATATGACTGCTAAAATTGACTGCTTACTACCATAACTCTTCAGTCCGAATAGTATTCCAAAGAATCATGTTATCATGTAATAAATTCTTACGAATGTTTTGTGCTCTCCAGGAATTTATGAAGATTTCCAGTTGCCTTATTATGACCAGGTACAATCAGACCCATCAGTGGATGATATGAGGAAGGTGGTGTGTGAACAGAAACTCCGACCCAACATTCCTAACCAGTGGCAGAGCTGTGAGGTTTGTGTGATAAACCTACCATTCAGATGACATTTGATAATATGTAGTATTCATTTATATGAGGAATCTACTGAGCAGTTTACATGGATGTAATAATGCTTTGAAGGTTGATATTACACAAATACATTAATTTCCTTTTGAAAACATTTGAAAAGAACATAGTTAAAGAAAAGGATCCCCACTGTAAAACTACTACTTGGTTATTTAAGTTTAAAGAGTTCACCCCAAAAAGAAAATGTTCTTACCAGTTGCTCACCCTCATGTAATTCCAACCTGTAAGACTTTTGTTTGTCTTTTTGTTCATTGAATATCAACTTTAAGAAATGGTGTTTTCCTGGCTACAGAAAATAACTTTACCTCCTGTGTACAGTTTTTGGACTTGTATCAATATTAGACTGTTGAAGGAACATTAGGAACACAGCAACAATCTCGGGTGAATCTACGCAATTTATTTAACTGATCTACGGAACACACAATAACTAAACATAAACAGACAGACTTACACATTTGTATGCCAGTAAACAGACAATAAAAATGAATGAATAAAACCAAGAAAGAAATATCTTACATATATAATCATAGTGGGATGAATGAGATGAGATAAATGTTTTCACATAGATGAAACACTGTTTGAAGTTTCATCTTTAATATTGATCATTTTTAATCTATAAATCTTACTGTTCATTTTACTAATGTTGCTATTAATCAATCTGCTGCTAACTTGTTCCATGTCCTTTGCTTGCTATCTAGCGGCTAAATGTATGTTTTTGATATGTGTGGATTTTAAAATTTGCCAGCTGGCTAACACTGGCACATTTACAGAAATGTTGATTAATGTGTGTTGTCCTTAAAAAAAAAAAAAATAAAATAAATAAATAAATCTAAGATTTAAGTATTCAAAAGTATAGAATCACTCATGTGGTGCTCGTTTGTGTTTATGTCAGGCACTGAGGGTTATGGGTAAGATCATGCGGGAGTGCTGGTACGCCAGTCCAGCTGCTCGGCTGACAGCACTACGTGTCAAGAAAACTGTATCTCAGGTAACTGTGGTCAAAGATGTTAAAGAGTAACCCAGCGGTCTGGTGCCCCTCTTATCTCTGTCTGTCATTGTTACTGGGACATTTCAGATGCTCAGGTGAAATGCCAAAGATTGCAGGAGTTTAAGAGGGAAATATTGTCTTGTGATGACACCTGACCATTAGAATGATGAATGAAAGAGAGTGCATTTTGTTTCTTAGTCAATAGATGGTGATAGAGTACTGATATACTGCTACCTCAACTGATCATGTAAGTGCCAAATGCTTTGAGTTGCACTTGTTATGCTTTGTGCCATTAATGTTTTGCTTGGTTTAACTTACAAATATATAGTATTTTAAAAATGTATTTTGAAAAGTAAGTCAAAATGTCTTTACACACACACACACAGATAGACCAACCAACAGGACCAACTTTTTTTTTTTTTTTTGAGACCATGGTTGACGTCAGACAGCGTAATGTGGTCTGCAAAAGTAAGCTTGTTTTTTTTAGCCAAGCTTTGTGCAGATTGTGGTTTCCTGGCACTATTTTTCTGCTGTTTTAAACAGCTCACATCACTTTTGATTGTACTGTGTACCTGTAGAAACCTGAAGGATGATTTCCTGTAAACCCTGTCATTTCTAAATGCAAAGAGAATAGTTTGTCTTTTGTGCATGTGCAGATGTCTGGGACAAACCCTCATGTCTGAAGAGGGAAAAAAAACTATGTAACACATCATCCAAAGCCTTTTAACCAGATTCTTTATCTAGAGCAGGGGTCTCCAACCTTTTGGGTGTTGGTGGGTGGTGGGGGGGTTCAGGTGTGATCAGAACAATCATTAATGTATTTTTAATTGTTAACTTACATGAAATCAACAAAGTTATGATTCATCAAGCTATTGATGTGGTTGATAAATTTAACAGCTTCATTTAGCACAGTGAAGTTCCAGACATTTTACACCTGGTAACCTGGTACACCTGGTGTGTAGATTCAAAGTCAGGTACAACTTCAATTCCAGTAGTTATGCCAGACAGCTGTCCATTCATAGATGCTGCTCTGTCTTTACATATTTTAATGCAAAATGATTAAATTTACCTGATATTCAAAGACTTGAAAATATCTGCCCCACTTTTACAAGTTGCCACTGAACGCACCCACATCCTCATGCACACTGGCATGAAATATGTATTGCACATAAACCAGTAGTATTTCCTTGTTGTCAATTTGTTGAGCTGCAGTGCATATCAGAGACTCTTTAGCCTGTCTAACAATTTCATTTCAGTGTCATTCATTCTCAGTCTTAAAATGGTGGCTGAAAGGCCATAGCTTCAGCAAGATGGTCAACCACCAAGTATGTCACTCTCAGTGCAGCTATGACATTGTGGCTTTCAGCAGTTACTGCTGCTCTGTTTGTTCATGTTTTTCCATTCAAAGTAATTTGTGCAGTTTTGAGGGTTTCATTGACCTATTAGTTAATATCTAATTACATACATCACATGTGAACTGCCCATAGCCACATATTTTTGATACAAGTCATCATCACATTTTTGGTTAAAGGTGGCTTTCCTGTTTATTTATCAGTATGTGTGTTAACACCATTCCTTGCACTTTTCCCTACCTCCTTCACTAAAGAAACCTTTAAGGGGACGTTTGATTCACACTCATGTTAACATTGGCTGAGTCTGCTGCAGTAGTAAAGCTGATGTTTTCTGAAATGAAGCCCTCTCTGTAAATTTAGATAGTGGCGCTTATTCACTAAATAATATAGAGACGTTTTGCTGCACAGACATTTTTCCCAGATTGTTCTTGTGACCCAGTAGCAATTTTATGGCGCCTGAATGGGTTGCAGCCTTGGGGTTGGGGACCTCTGATCTCGAGGACTTCTGAATGCCAATGTGAAATATGTGACTGTGAAGAAAGTGTACATTTTATACAGTTAATGCTCAAGTAGAAGTTGTACTTTATTGCACTATACAAAGGCTCCAAGCTGCTGAAAAATAGTAATCAATGTTCGACAGACATTCAATTACAGATTTCAACGGAACACCCCAGCATATCTGAAACCAAACACAAAATGTTGTGTATATAAATAGTCATGGGAGTGTGATGAAGAATTGTAATTTCTTAAGGTTTATAACTGCATAACTACCTGTCCGCTAAATATTGTGCTTTAAGTCTGTGTGGTTAAACATTTCATGCCTTTTTGATGGTTCACTGAGATGTAAGGCTGTTCACTAGGGATTTCTCTATTAGCAATCCCAAGTTGTGTGTTTGTGTATCTGAATGTGTGATAAATATGCCTTGTGATATTCTTGTGCATACAGAGTTATACTTTTTGTACAGCTGTAATCTGGAACATTCTTGTGTGTAAATTATATCACTTTAAATGTCTGATTTGTGTTAAAATTGCCTCTGTTGATGTGACACTAACAAAACTTGTATTTACGGGCTTTTCCAAACTCTATATAAGTATATGCATATGATTCATGTTATATTTTAGTCTTAATAAGTCTATCATCCAACAATGAACATAATTTGCTGACTGCTTTGCATAAACATCCATATCCAAATATTTATTCAATCAAATATATTTATTAAAAAAAAAAAAAAAAAAAAAAAAGGTGTTTTCATTCATTTTGCTTGTTGAAGTCTTGTTTTATCGTGCTTAAATGTGGATTAAAGATGTCTGGCAGAAACCAAATCCTTAAAAAACTTTGGAAAATCTGCACCATTACAGCCTGATGCTGTTGAGAAAAGTTGTAGCTCACTATTTTTACCTTGGGTATTCAGTCTGAAATCCTAACAAATGTCTCTGTTTCAGACTTTACAAAGTGTTATCTGTACTTTGCTGTCTGATGTTTTGAGACAGAACAGAGACATTTATACGAGGAAGGTGGAATTATGTAACATATATCCACTTTTTTTGTGAGTAGCGTTCTGTTTTGTTCTGTTAGAGTATTTAGAGTATGTTCTGTTATGTTAGAGTATTTAATTTTCTAAAATGTAAACCACAGAGCAATAAACTACTTTTCATCATTCATCTGTCTCAGTTTCTGATTTTTTCTTTATTTGGTGTTTGCTTAAAACAGTTCCTTTTTTTTTTTTTTTTTCACAGATGCTGTGTACTAGTGATGTCCAGCTGATTAGGAAAACAGTTAAGAAATAAAGATAGATTGTGTAGCATACATTTTTGCTATATAGCGCCACCAAATCTAGACTGTTAAACAGAGATCCAATTAGTTAGCATTAGTTAATGCACTAACTAACATTAACTAACAATTATCAATTAATTTGTTAATTACAGTAATTTTTATCAACGTCAGTTAATAAAAAAATACAACTATTCCGTGTTAGCTCCTGTTAACTCAGGTCCATTAAAGAATATTACCAGACACAACTTTTAATTTTAATAATGAATGAGACTAATAAATGCTTTATATGCTTTTTCTTTGTTAGTTCATGTTAGTACATTAGTGCCCAACGCTATTATTGGCCAACAGTTTTGCTTATAACATAACAGATGGACACCGTCATGATGTACTCTGAAAACAACATGGGTCATTTGGGTTAAAATCATAAATACTCAGTATATACCAAATGGTCTGGAACAGAAATTGTAATAGTGGTAAAAACAGCTTTACTCAAATTTATGTGGTTTGACATTACTGTTGGATCCAAAACAGTCAGAGTCAGCAACGCATCATCTTTTACTTTCAATCTCTCTAAACAGGGCCCCCCTGCCTGTCAGTCCCTTGGAATCGTCTTAACCTTCCCTCCACTTACAGCGCCCCTGTGTAGAAGCAGGCGTTGATCTTCTCCTGCAGAGGCATGCTTCTGCCTCACTATTACGTCATAAAGTGGCACAATCCAAAATGAGTCGTTTTCTGAGCATGGTTTCAATGAAAGCTGTTTTTAAATTAGAAAGTTCTGAAACATTGTCTGTACATTGACCTGTTATATGTCAAAATATCAAGGGAATATAAATATCTTTAAATATCTTTTTGCAACAGAAAAAAAAAAATAAAAAATAAAAATAAATAATGCAAGTTTGGAATAGCATGAGCCTGAAATTTTGACCAAAACTGTGCCTTCAAACAAACAAGCAATGTTGCTGATAGCACCACTTTTTAGTAAATTATTATTATTATTATTATTATTATTATTATTATTATTATTATTATTATTATCATTATTATTATTATTATTATTGTTATTTGGCACTTTATATTACGTTGGGATTGGAGGAAATAATTTCCCTCTCATTTCTTTCTCGTGTGCTCTGACCCAACGTTACCTTTAACTGTTAACCCTAAAACATCCTGACTGATGACTAAACTAGGTAGTTCTGCCTCAGTAACCTGCAGATATGACAGTTTCAGTCTAACTGTTAAGCCGTGTGTACATTTTTTTGTGCATGAGTTGTTTGTCTGTGTTTTAGACCCTTGGCAGATTTTAGTGTGCACTGGAAAATACGTTACATATCTGTGGTTTGGTCTAACATTTCCTTGAATCAACAGGCCTCTGCATCAATGGTGTCACATATCTGAAGATCTGATGAGGGTTTTTGAGATGAGAGTGCAAAATGATGTGGGTATTAGTGCAGACCTTTACCACATCACTGAAATCAGTTTGGAGTGAAGTCCCAATACAAAAAAAAAAAAAAAAAAAAATCTAGATTACAATTCTGTGTAACTAACTCAGCTATCAAAGATGTATATGACACAGGTTCCTTTGGTGATCCATTGACAGCTTCCATGTTAATGCAATGTAATGCTAATACTGGATTATAACCATGTAAGATTATAACAATGTAATAGCAAAGCTTCAAGGCATGGCATTGTAAACTACGCAATTTTGTGGAATTTATTTATTTATTTATTTTTTACTTTTGACTTTTGGAATATATTTCATATAATTTAGTGATTGTTATTTTCACTTTCAGTGGATACAAACTGCACAGATTTAGGGCCAGATTTACTAAACAAGGCAAATTTGGATGACAGCACAATATTAAAAAAAATGCTAATGGGAGTGGAAAGTTCTGCTGGTGATCTAGCGCACAAATTAAAGAACACAGACGCAACATATCATTTGCCCAACATATCATTTTATCATTGCACCAGGTCGCAAATAAGCAGAGCAAATTAACCTCTTAGCATTCCTGTGAAATTTGCCTAAACACACAGTGTACCATGGGCGGTACAGTGGAACTTCAACACAAAATGAAAATGTGTAGACTAATTATTAACTACTGTTACACATAAAGTCCACTTTAAAATTATACTTTTAGAAAGTAAAAACTTTGCCATTTTAGTCCCAAGAAGTACTGAACTACACTAAACTACTAGTATATGTATTTTAGTATATTACATAAAGTATATTTGGAAAATATACTTGAAACTAAGTTTACTTAAAATAAACTGTAAGAGTACTTCTTTTTTGTAAGAATACCTTGCTTGGAGAGAAGCGCTTGAAGTCCCTTGGAGAAGTATTTAAATATTCAGAGCCTGCAATAAAAATAAAATAAATAAATGAAATAATTAAAAAAAAAAAAAAAAAAAAAAAAAAAATATATATATATATATATATATATATATATATATATATATATATATATATATATATATATATATATATATATATATATAAATGAAAAACTTTCTGTTGGATTCCTGTTTTAAATTTAAGAATTGTCCTGCATGACGAGAATAATATATGTACTGAGTTTATAGGTAAAACTGTGCCCACAATTTTAGTCAGAATGGGTGCTACAGCCCCATCCCCCCACCACTACTACACCCATGTTTCAGCTTTGTCTACGCCTAACGACTGAAAACTCTGTTTCTGATACTATTTATAAATTTTTACACTCGTATTGCTTTCAAATGATTCAAATTGGTTGTACACCTGTTATCCAAAATAAATTCAGAGCCTAAACCTTAGCAAATCAGGTTGTTTGCTCTGTTGAGGGTCTCATCTCATCTGTTTCTCACTATGCCAGCTTTTAGAAAGGTCCACTTTGTAGACCAAAAAGTGACTGTCCACAAAAAGAGAAAGAAAGAACTAAAAGCTGTGCAGCACTGTGAAAACAGGTGAGAGATGAGGGAGATTTGATACTACTGTGGTCTTTATGCATGTTTGTTCTCAGACTACTGCAAAATTTCTCAAAGGAGCCAAAGGCTAAGGAAGGAAACAGCCACAAGCAGATGCACAATTTCTGTCCACAGCACACTAGACAAAGATGAAAATAAGTGAAAGAATAGCGAGGGGGAAAAAGGAACCATAGCAAATGTTTAACATACACCCACACACTGATTCTCGATGTTTTTAGTTCCTGACACTCACGTGACATGGGTATATCCGCTGTGTATACTACAGACAGGTCACACTGAAGCCTGCAGCTGCATGCAGTGTGGTTCAATGAATACGGAGGCATGATGACAGCCAATAAAAACTTTAAAGCACCTTTAAAACAGCTGAGCAGCCTGGACAGCTACATAATTGACAACTCTCAAAAGAAGAAAAACATACTGTGGCGACGACGTTCTTTCAACAGTGCCAAAAATTCAAACACTGAAGAGATTAAAGATGGGACGTTATCACGCAGCAAGGTAGGACAATCAAAATACAGTGATAGAATTTTATTGTATCTATTTCTATAGCACCATGAATGCTGAAAGTTTATACTTATATAACTTGACTGTAGGTCTAACATTCATTTTGTCAAACTATTCTAACGGAAAGTTAATTGCAAATAGCCTATATCTTAAAAGTTGTTCAGACATTAAAAACATGCATTCCTGCAGGATTTGTTGCAGTTTTGCAGAATATTAGATGGTTTCTCATTAGTAGATTATTGACTTTGATTATTACTAAGTAGATGATTACTCTTTTGCAGCTGCACAGAACACACTCAACATCTCTAGTGGATTATACTGATCCTCAGAGGTAAGTCAGATTTCCTGATTCACTTCACTGTGAATATCTGATGTCTCTCATGCAAATATTTATTGCACATTTCTCCTGTTTTGCACAGAACAATGGTTATATTGGAGAAACAAGACAATGAAGCCTTTGGATTCGAAGTTCAGGTATGTTTTATACTCAGCATATAGGCAAATATATCACAGAAATTGTTCATTATTACATTAATCATCATTAATTGTGTACTTGATCCTCTAGCATAATGCTAAGACAGAATGTCACAATTGCTCCTTTCTCCATTTTGAATGCTATATTTTTTGTCTTTTAACATGTAGCAAATTTTCTAACGTCAGATGCTACAAATGCTACTTTGTTTGATAGTTTGTCTAAATTCAGTACATTTTTAATATGGAGCTGTTTTTTATATTATATTTTTTAATTAATTTTTAATAGAACAGGCTCATTTTAAATGCTCCATTGGGATGTATGTCTTTCTGTGCAGACATATGGTCTAAAGGTGAAGAACAGCAGTATGGTGGAGATGTGTACATTTGTTTGCAGTGTGCAGGATGGTAGTGCAGCTGAAACTGCAGGTTTGACTGCTGGTGAGCAGGTTTTCCACTTCCTCTTCTTAGAGTGTTACTCACTCCACCCATTTGACCTGACCCTGTTTACATGGCACTTTCCCACCAGCCTACCTGCCCATCTACATTTAACACTGGCATTGCTCTCTTTGGTCTTTATGGACTATTATTTAATTCTTTCTCAGTATTTATTTATTTATTTATTTATTTATTTATTTATTTTAATAGACCTTTGTTTTCTCCCACCAAAACAGTCATAATTGTGTGTGTGTGTGTGTGTGTGTGTGTGTGTGTGTGTGTGTGTGTGTGTATGTGTGTTTAAGGTGGTGGGGGTGTTGGGGTACTGAGTACTCTCTGGGTACTGAGTGTTAGCTATTTGTTTTTTTTTTTTTTTTTTTTTTTTTAAATCTTCCTCTCTCTTTGATAGGTGATATCATATTGTCTGTAAATGGAGTCAGTATTGAGGGATCTACCCACCAGCACATTATTGAATTGATTCGAGAATCCACCAACATGCTGAGGTGAGTATAAATATCAGAAACAGGATGTTTGTGCTACGGTCATAAATGATGACTCAAATAATGCAGTTGTTAAGAAGATATGTGGTATTAAGTGATCAGACTCATGAAAGATAAAATGAATGGAAAACAAAAATCCTAGGGGCCAGCTGCACAAATACCTAGTATTTGTGAATCTAAGTTAGAATATACTTTAACAGGACAAACTAAAATTCATGATATTTCTACTATTTCTACACGACTTCTGCTCACAAATCTGTGGACTGCTGTTGGATCACTGAAAGTAAAACTCATATTATACAAACTCACAATTTGTGGAGAGCTTGCAACCTCAAATGTGATGTAACCAAAATTAATTAAGTACAAAATGAGATACAAACTAACTAGTAGTTACTAACTCTCTACTGGACTTTACATTCAGTTTAAATAAGAACTTACAAATGGTTAGTGCAACTCTGATCCATATCTAGAGACAAAAAATATGACTTGAAAATAACACTTGACATGAACTCTTATGACTTGCCAATGTGACTTTGCCAAAAACTCTTTTGTGCAATCACCTAGCAAACCACCCAGAATACCCAAGCAACCAACAATAAACAAATTAAAAAAATGTCTTTCTATTTTGTGTGGGTCTGATGCAACTAATGCAACAAAATTGTCAAAAACAAAACAAAATGAAATAAAACCTTTTTTGACCATCATAAGTTAATTAGATTTTTTTTCCCTCTCCTTTTGGGTTGTGTGTGAAGGTTGGAGACGGTCAGTGGGAGTGTTGTGAAGAGAATTGAATTAGAGAAAAAGATGCGCTATCTTAAGGTGTGTATTTGTGCATGATTGTGTGTGTTTACCACATGTACACAAAGCTGAAACTTTACTCAGAAAGACTGAGAAGTCCCAGGCAGTCTGTATTATGTATAATATAGTGTATGGGTTTTCATGAGTGCTGAAGCATCTAAATGAATGCTGATCAACATACTGTATATACACGTTTACCAGAATGACTCATAGATGTGATCTCGTTTTTGTGTTTTCCCTCGGCGCAGCAAACTCTTCGTGAGAAATGGGTGGAACTGCAATCTCTCACACTTCAGGAAAAGCGTCTCACTCGAGGTGAGAAAAAAAAAAAAAAAAAAAAAAAAAACTATATACAGCTGTTCAGACAGTTAGAGGCCACTGTCTGACAGAACAGAGTATATCTCCTTGAGAGTGTTTCAGCTGGGTTTGCAACATGGATTTGAAACAACTGAATTTAGCCTACATTATTAAAGCAAAACAAATGATTAATTTTTAAAGGTTTACATCCCCCTGGTTCTTTTTATGGTGTATCTTACTCAGTGATTATCCACGGTTTATATGGTTTGTGATAGTTGTGCATGAGTTCCTGCTTTGTTTTTGAAGCTGTTGAACAAAAGCTATTTAAACAAATTTGTTAAGAAACCCTCATTGTGTCTATCTATGTCTTTTGTCTGATACTCTGATGCTGAACAGGCTGATGTTTTAGCTGATATTAAATAACTCAGAGCCAGACTCAGAGGATAACAGGTGTCTCTTTCTGTGTTCCAGGTAATCTAAATGAGAGTGCTCAGCATCTGTCTGTTGACTCTCTGATGTCTCTGTCATCTCCAACTGGCCGCTCTGGACAGCGTTATTCCAGTGACAGCAGTTGCCGCAGCATAATGACAGATGATAGTGAGGATGGAGCCTTCATGTCATCAGTATTTGAAGACTCGAGTCCGTTCAGCCCAACTGAGCCAAACGGAGGCTTCTTCCAGCTGGAAGGGGGGGCCTTGCGACCTCTAACAAGAACACGCAGCATTAGCCTGACCAGCAGTAACAGTTCACTCTCCCCGAGCTGGGAAAATTCATCTTCATCCATGTTTGGGACGCTGCCAAGGAGAGGCAGGAAAGGAAGTGTCCGCAAGCACCTTCTAAAATTCATACCTGGACTGAATCACTCTGTAGAGGAAGAAGAGGGCAGCTAAAACATCATTTCTACCACCACTGACTGTGGATCAGATAAATCCTTTGTCAGAACCTTGGGTGGTGGGAGATGCATACAAGTTTGAACTTTTCTGTTCTCAAAACATTCTAGAGTTCATGCCATTCAAAAACTTATGGCCATTTATGACTTTCCTGCTTTAAATGTTGATGAAAAAAGGGGTGGAGTCTCACATGAGCATTACGGACTGCATGGCAGCAATCTTTGTATTATTTTTTGTCTCTCCTTTTTTTTTTTTTTTCCTGTCAAGGGACTAAAGCATTATGCCTTCCCCAAGATTCAGCACTGAAATAAACAACTGGCATTAACCAAACCTTGGAAAGTGTATGCTGAAAAGCAACTGCATTGAGAGAATATTTAGAATTGTGCACATTGCTTCCACTGCTCTAAATGAGTGGTTTAGATTTTAGTCCTGCAAGCTCATGAATGTGTCCTGGTTCCCACTTGATCTTATATGTAACTAATCAAGATCTCATAGTCTTGTATCTGTTATCTATATCTCATATCTGTAGATCTCATATCTGCTGTAGCATGCAAATGTGAGGGGGCTTAGCGGTCGAAGACAAAGTTGTTGCTTCTTAATGTTAAGTATGTGCCTTGCTGTGCTCCAAAATGTCTTCAAATGTAACTAACATTTGCATTGTGTTACGTCTTTCTTCTAAAGCCAGTTTTCATTTAGATTAACTTGATGAAGCAAGAATCTGAAAAGAATGTAGACTACCTAAATAATACCACTGTACACTGTAGTATTAGAGTCAGAATTCTCTGAACCAGACTTGAAAGGTACTGTCGGTTTAGGATTACGGTTGAGATTAAAGCTTCCTGTATTCTTCTTGCAAATGTAATTTATTCTAATGCATTCTTATCAATTTCATTTCTCTTTGTTTTAAGGTAATGTTTTTTTTTTAAGGTAGTTAAGGTTAAAAAGAAGAAGTCTGATTTAATCACAGATTAGTTTAGATCAAAACTTTAAATCATTGACTGCATGACTGCTCTGCACTGAAGTGTGTGACATGAACATTAAGTGCTGAGCTGAAAAGACTGAGATGACATGAGTGACATGAGTTCCAAACCACAGCAGGTATAGAGAAATGCATAACAGGATGTGGTCTGACAGAGGTGCTACCATACCACCTTTTTTCTTTCTTTCATAAGTGATCCCTGTAACAGACAGTTTTATTTAAACTAAATGTAAGAGTATTAATATTAATATTATTGATAATGATAATATATATGTTAATACATTATTAATATATTTAAACAAGTTTAAATATATTAATAATTATTAATTATATTCAGAATATAATAAATGTGATAACCAATGTCTGGTGTGTTATTCTTTATTTTATTTATTTAATTAATTAATTTATTTATTTATTTATTTTTTTTGTATTTGTATTTGTATTTATTGTAATTTACTTTAATGACCATATTGACAGTGAGATATTCTCACCTCCACAACCCCCCACTCCCCCCCACCCTTTGCTTAAGTCGCCTACCTACAACACAGGAAATATGTGCTTGACACAGAAAGAATATTCTCTATACATGGTTCTTTATTCTCTCTTTTGTTTCATACCATTTTGATTGGATTTCAGCAGTGTGTTGTCCTCATTTAGTTAAGCTGGCAAGTGCTAGTATTAGCATCCATAATCAAATGACACATATGCATTTTCACAATTCTCTCATGTTATATTATCTTTTCATAATACTATTTCATATTTTTTAGTATTACATTTTGACCTTACTAGACTCAAACCTCTTAGTTTGTCTAGCCACCTGCCAGCCACCGGTAACCGCTCCTTAAACCCGCCTCGGTGGCTGCTAGCTTTCCAGTACCAGAACCTATGCAAGTTGATACCACTCGTCTCTCACACACTGAACGGAATCGCCGCATCACATTAGGCTTATGCCTATACTGTGGACAACAAGGACATCACATCTGTACCTGCCCCATCAGACCCCCACGCCCGGTGGTGAGTACTATTCAATCCGAAGTTAAAACTGCCAGTCTCATGCTATTACCATGTCACTCTGCATACTTCTGATTACTCTCTCTTTGTTTCTGCTCTGGTTGACTCAGGCTCCTCCGGCAACTTCATCTCCCAGGAATGTTTAAACCAACTCCAGCTCTCCTGTAGTCGCCACTTCCAAGTTTACTCTGTGAAGACAATTCAGGGAAAACCACTTGGGCATGGGAAAGTACATCATTCGTCACCCTACATCACCCTGCAAGTCGGATTATTTCATAAGGAGGAAATGCGGTTTCTGGTACTGGAAGAGTCCACCGTGAGCATCATCCTGGGATGCCCTTGGCTTTGTCGACATCATCCCGAACTCCGCTGGGATCCCTGTGACGTCACTCGTTGGAGCAAACAGTGTCACACTCAATGTCTATCCAACCTACCTCACCCTCGACCCGTTCCAGTTCAGGTGGCATCTACCCACGTGGAAAGTCCTGAACCAGCCTTCACTCCTGAAATCTCAGCGGAGTATGCGGCGTTCCAGTATGTGTTCAGTAAGCAAGCAGCCACCCAACTTCCACCTCATCGGCCATGGGACTGTGCCATCGAGTTGCTGCCTGGAGCAACTACCCAAGGGATGTGTTTACCCTCTGTCCATCCTGGAGCACCAGGCGATGGAGGAATACATCGCTGAGGCTCTAAGTCAAGGATTTATTCAACCATCTACCTAGCCGGCCGCTTCGAGTTTCTTCTTCGTGGGCAAGAAGGATGGAGGTTTACATCCCTGCATAGATTACTGGCAACTCAACTCCCAGATCCTCCAACAAGCCGCCCTCGAAGAGCTTCATGGAGCCAGGGTTTTCATGAAGCTGGACCTGCGGAGTGCCTACAAGCTCGTTCGTATTCGTGCGGGAGACGAATGGAAGACAGCCTTTGTAACACCCACGAGGCACTATGAATACTGGGTCATGCTGTACGGCTTATCCATCAGTCCTTCCGTCTTCCAAATGTTTATGAACGAGGTGTTCCTCCATTTCGTCGTGGTCTACACTGATGATATTCTGATTTACTCCCGGGACCTGGCCGAACATCGCCAGCATGTCCAGCAGGTCCTTCACAAACTGGAGAAATGCAAGTTCCACCAACCATCAGTACAATTCCTGGGTTATGTCATCAGTGCCGAGGGTGTGCAAATGGACCAGGGGAAAGTCAACGCCATTCAAGAATGGCCTCAACCCTGCAGTGTAAAGGAACTCCAACGTTTTCTGGGTTTTCCAATTTCTACCGTCACTTCATCAAAAATTACAGCTCCATGACGGCTCCGTTAACCTCCCTCTGAATGGGCAAACCGAAACATCTCACCTGGAGCCCTGCTGCCCACGAAGCTTTCCAACGACTCAAGAACATCTTCGGCACCGCACCCCTACTACATCACCCAGATCCAAAACTCCTGTTTACGGTCGAGGTCGACACACCCACTCCAGTGGTGGAAATGGTGCTATCTCAAGCGGTCGGTGAGCCTCCTCTCCTCCATCCCTGTGCTTTCTTCTCCCGTAAACTGTCTCCTGCGGAGCAGAACTATGACGTGGGAAATCGAGAATTGTTAGCCATCAAGTTGGCCCTAGAAGAGTGGCGTCATTGGTTAGAGGGGGCTACCCATCAATTCACCATCACTGACCACAAAAACCTCCAATACTTACGAGAAGCAAGACGGCTAAATCCCAGACAAGCCTGATGGGCGCTCTTCTTTATACGCTTTAACTTCAAGATTACATACCGCCCTGGTTCCAAGAATGTCACCGCTGACACCCTCTTTCGTCAATTATCCTCCGACTCCCCCTCTGAGCCAGAACCCGTAATTCCACCAAACCTAATTGTCAGCCCCATCATCTGGAACCAAGATCAAGACATCCAGCATGCCACTCTCCAGGAGCCCGCTCCACCGGAATGCCCAGAGGGGAAGATCTACGTTCCCCGCTCCCAGCATCAAACCCTTCTGGGTGCAGCTCACGAGTCTCCGGGTTCTGGACATCCAGGCAGCAAACGGACCCTCTCGCTCCTTCAGACTCGTTACTGGTGGCCCAGTATGCGCCGAGATACCATCAGGTATGTCCAGAGCTGCTCTGTCTGTGCTACGTCTAACTCTCCCTGCCAACTACCACAGGAAAACTGGTACCATTACCCATCCCAGAGAGGCCCTGGTCCCACATTGGAGTGGACTTTGTGACCGACCTCCCCAACTCGGAAGGTAACGCATATGTGCTGGTCATCAGTGATTGATTTTTCTAAATCATGCAAGTTTCTCCCCCTGAAAGGACTACCCACAGTGCTGGAGACTGCAGAACATCTCTTCCAGCAGGGTTTTGCATCACTTTGGCCTCCCAGAGGAGATTGTGTTGAACCGGGGCCCTCAATTCATCTCCCATGTCTGGAAGGCTTTCTTTAAGCTACTTGGTGTTTCAGTTAACTTGTCTTCCAGTTATCACCCACAGACCAATGGCCAGACAGAGAGAAAGATCCAAGAGCTGGGACGTTACCTCCGGGCATACTGTCACGAGGACCAACACAGCTGGAGCAGGTTCCTCCCGTGGGCCGAGTATGCACAGAACTCCCTCCGCCAAGATACCACCGGCTTAACACCTTTCCAGTGCGTACTCTGTTATCAGCCTCCGCTGTTTCCCTGGACGGAGGTACCCTCAAATGTTCCAGCTGTTGACCACTGGTTTCGAGAGAGCGAGAGAGTGTGGGACTCAGCTCATCACCATCTCCAGCGGGCAGTGCGCCGACACAAGAGCTTCGCCGACACCAGAAGAAGGATCGCTCCCAATTACCAACCAGGGCATCAGGTCTGGCTTTCAACCCGCGATCTACATCTGCGTCTCCCCTGCCTCAAGCTGAGTCCCCGCTACATAGGTCCCTTCAAGATCCTGAGGCAGATCAGTGACGTCACCTTCCAGCTTCAGCTCCCACCCAGGTACCGCATTCACCCCACATTCCACGTTTCCCTCCTTAAACCATTCTTTCCCTCTGCCACAGAAACTCCGGGAGCTGAAGTGGAACCTCCTCCTCCAGAAGTCCTGGACCAACCTTCCATCTACACAGTCCACGAGATCTTGGACTCACGGCGTCGGGGAGCCCACCTGGAATATCTTGTCGACTGTGAGGGGTATGGACCAGAGGAACGATCCTGGCTGTCCAGAGATGATGTGCTCGACCCTACTCTCCTACTGGAATTCCATCGCGGAACTGTCTGTTTTCAAAAAAGTTTACATGGCGTTTTCTTTTCATCTTGGCTCTGTGTAATGCATTTATAAAGCAGTGTGTAATAAGCGTAGCATAGCTTTGTTTATAGCAGTAACCAAGGAAACATTATCACTGCTTTTCCACAAGCACCACTTGATGAATTTGCATCTCAAAAAAAAAAAAAAAAAAACAGCTTCATTTTATTTTTATTTTGTATCTTTTTTTGGAACTGATTGTTCAGTTGTCTTTATTAATGTTTGAACTTTTTATTTGTTAGGCCAGAAATTT
Organism: Cirrhinus mrigala; assembly: GCA_036247105.1. NCBI lineage: Eukaryota > Metazoa > Chordata > Actinopteri > Cypriniformes > Cyprinidae > Cirrhinus > Cirrhinus mrigala. Next base: position 957,550 of record CM070015.1, read on the forward strand.
TAGCTGTGGTATCGAAATGAGAATTGTAAAATTTAAATGGCATTTAAAATGTTGGTGTCAAGTTTATTTATTAAAATAAAACACATCATAGGTCAAAAACAATGATAACGGCATCTATTTTATTTTCTTATGGGAGGGCCAGTGAAAATATTGGCAGGGCAAGCAGCAGAAAAAATCCTTAGAGTTGAGCGTAGTGTTGTATTAACTTTAGTTTGACACAATTAACAGCCTTTCCTGCTTACTTCCTTCTCTATATGATTTCGCAGCTTCCACAAATTTTTTTACATAAAAATTTTTTTAGACATAAATTAGTAGAACAACAACTTCAGTAGTACATTAAACATGCAATCCATGCTGTTGTTTATATCCGAGTATCATCAATATGGCCATGCATCCAAGTATCTGACCAAAACGTGACATAGGTGCAAACCCTCTATTCAACATTCACACAGGTTTTTTTTTTTTTTTTTGGCCCATTTTTCCCATAGTATTAGAAAAATATGTACAATTGGTTGAAACTGTAAAACATATGCAGCTGTCCCAAATGGGCAGTTTTATAAAGTTTATAAAACCATGGAGTGGACCCACAAAAACCAAAAACTGTATGGAACAGCCAGTTTAAGAAAATGGCAGCAGCAAAGAGAGATTGCCAAAAAAAACTTTGCATAAGATAATGAGCAGGTTGAGCAGGTAGCCAAGGTTCTGTGAATAAGGTCAACATGCTACAGTATGCAGCTTCATTAAGGGTGTACTCTACACTAGGAACGGTTGCCTTAAACCGAGCCCGAGCATGATCGTCCTCCCTCCACTCCCCCGCTGGCCTGTACTCACACTGCACTTTATGTTCTGGGCTGGAGCACGCTTTATGCTGCCTACACGTGTTGTCAGAATCTTTTCAACAACAACTACATGAACTTGTCTTGTCGTTAAAGTAGTGCCTATTTATACTATATATTATAGCATCCACCGAAGAGAGAAAAAAAAAAATCAATTTTGAAATTAGTTTGTTATGTATCCAAATAAAAGGATTACTTGCCGAGATACTATCTTCTTTATTCTTATAAAGTGCAAGAAAAAATGCTCAGCGCATGTTAAAATCAACAGACGTTTCGGTCGCGAAATGTATAAGAAAACAATTAAATGTCCATGCCAAATGCCATACATTTGTAAGTTACTCTAGAAATCAGGAATTTAAAATTAAACATTTTATTTCTTGTCGTTCAAACAATGTACCAATATATTTAGTTTCCTGTCTCTGTGGTCTTCAATATGTGGAGAAGACCAATTGACAATAAAGATTTTATATTAATGAACACAGAAGTGCTATGAATAGAGCTGATAGTAAATCACCTGTTGCCCAACACTTCACAGTGTTAAATCATTCAGTTAATGAACTGTCATTTTGTGGAATAGATATGGTAGCTACTAATTCAAATTCGTATAATATAGTATACAGTGTGAGGTGAAAAATACAATTATTTTCAGTTTGTAATAATTTCTGTTCCAAATTTGTACAATCATTATTTGCTGCCATTGTTTGGGAACGGAAATGATTACAAATGGAAAATAAAGGGATTTTTTGCCACTGTACAACCAAATTGTTTGAATGAAGATTTCAATCTGTCTAGTTTTTTAGAATGTCGAGATTTTGTAATGTATGGAGATTTAGTTTTTTTCTTTTCTGTTATCTTGTCTGGATATATTTGTAAATGCTAATGAAGTAACTGGTCTGTGACTGCTTCATTAATTAAATTATACACGTGTTGATATGTGAGGAACTCAATATAAAAATTATTTTTTTTAGAGGGGTCATCGGATGCCCATTTTCCACAAGTTGATATGATTCTTTCTTCACAGAGCTCAGATGTCGGGAGTAAATGACGACCACTATGTTCATTATCAGATCCAGCAACACAACACCTCAATCGGTCAATCAGAGATATTCTTGTCTAACTTACATCCCTGCTCCATAGAAACAATTGAGGTCGGACTCCTACAGCTGATGTAGGGCGGGTCTGAGGTAAGATGCTCATGTCAATCAACTATCACGTGAGCGGCCTCTGACGATGTCATTTTAGGGTAGATGTGTACATACACTGCCAACACACATTAATGTTCAAACAACAAAGTGAACTTTGCATCCGATGATCCCTTTAAGTAAATGTGAATACTGAGGAAGGTCCTACATAACCGAAAAAGAACCGAATTTTAACATGCCCTGAGCACTTTTTCCTGCACTTTACATGAATAAAGAAGACTGGTAGTGCTGCTAGCATATTGTATGTATTATAAACAGTGAAATAAGCATGTATTTGACCAAAATTCCAAAAGCAACCTGTGTAACGCGGCGGTTATCAACCAGTAGAATATTACATTTTGTTTTTCTAACAACGTATCACTTAAATGCGACAAATTCGTAATCATGACTTCATAAGTGGGAAATAAGAAGTTTCTGATTGCATGTGAAGGCTGATGTTTTGAAGTAACCAGAGAAGCGCTCTCTCTCAGCACAGTGGAGTCCACCTTAATGAGGCAGAGCCAATCCTCCCTATATGAAACACCAGGGGGGCCCCTTGCTCTCAAAGATGATTTAATTTTAGTTTTGTTTTGATTTTGGCCAGCAGTTATGAAAACGTGAATGTTTCTTTTAATGTGGTGCACTGTCACCCTTTCTACGTAAAAATCAGTCAAATCATGTAATGTGAATTTCGTATAGTCTCCTGCTTGATACTAAAAAAACGAGTTAAAAGTGTACCGAGCTGCGGAAGAGACACCGTTTCTTCTCGTGAGCACGATATGAAACGGAGCGAAACACGGACATATGTGTTTCACTGTTGCAGGATAAAAATCCTACAAGACAGGGTACATTCCTGCAGGAATCCTGTAGCGTTGTTTTTGTATGGCTTGTCCTATAATCCTGTAGGACTGAATAAAAAGGACAGGACAGGGTATATTCATACAGGATTTTTTATGTATGTATAGGATTACTGTAGGTATGTCCATTGATGTCCTGTAGGATTGCATTGCATCCTATAGAAATTATAAGATGACTGCTGAGTGTAAAATTCATGGCTTTGTTTATTTCTGATAAATATCATGAACCTCCTGTTGTTACATTACAAAAGATTTGCTACGCTACAAACAAACTACTAGACTGTGCTGCATGCTGTAAAATGTGCACATTAAAACTGACATAATAACAGCTCTCTCTATTTTGAGTCAAATCATAAATCTGTTAATTGCCAACTGACACCCAGTAAAATGCCATGCATGTAGTCATACGCAAATCCCAGAATTATACTGAAAAATGTTAAAAGGCGATGGCCCTTTGACTGCCTTAACACATGCCTGTTTCGACTGCTGGTTCAATATCATCAAAACGCTGGCTGTGGGTAAGTGGTCTTACATCTCTTGTTTGCGACACATACACCCTAGTGAAACCATTTCCTTTAGCAACTATTTCTCCCTTCTCATAACACCAGTTGCACCCATGTTCACCATTAAATTGCTTAGTGTTTTGGACAGAGCAGAGAGCAACCGATGCACATAGCACAAACAAGATTAAATACATACATCTGTGTACTTTCTCCTCTGTGCTGTACTGTCCTGCTCTAACTGAATGCACTCTTCAACAAACGACTGCAAAAAGGAATTAATTTTAGGCTTTGAGGCACCAAACCACAAACCAGCCAGGAGCACAAGCCTATTTCTTATATCTGGGGGATGTACATTAATTACTACTTGGATTGGTCAAATGTGTAAAGGAGAGGACTTAAAAATAGGGCCATCATCAACATTCCATGTAAGCAAAAGGTTAAATTGGTCTGAATCATTCAGGGGACCTACTGATTTATACATTTTACCATCAAATATGTCTTGAACACTGTCTGGATTGCTTTTGACTCTGGTCCATTTGTAATCTCATGCTGCTGTAAATGTCGAATCTGACGTTTTTTTCTTCCAATTGTCTTCTTATGGACAATTTCATGAAAATGTCACCAGATTTAATAAGAGAGCTCTTATCCCCAGGTTCCAAACCACATGAATCACAATTTGCTGCGATTTCAGTATTGATGACATGGGGCAGATGTACACAATTTCAATTGAATTATAATAAACGGAGCAATTCCAATAGGGTCCTCACACTGCAGTGCTCAGGCCCTAATAATCAAATTCCTTCAAGAACTCGTAAAGACTATTTAGTGCTTCATTGTTTCCTTCTGGGTTAGATTAATTAGGTTTAATAAGTCACCAAGAGCAGATTTTGTTGTGGTGTGCATAAGATCATAGCATAAAATTGACCGTTGTGATCTTCATTACTAATTTTAGCAGTGGGATAGATCTTGGCTTACATTGTTTTCGGGTTCTCTCCATCATAATTCTGTGTGTTGTCATATACTTCAGCATCCATCTGAAAGAAAGACAAAATTGTTTCTATTTAAACATGACACCTTATTCTGTACATGTATACTAAATGTACATGTATACTAAATAAAGCAAAATGATATTGAACAAAAAATAGTAAATTAGTCATCAGGTGCAATGTTCAATACAGCAGGATCTTAGAGATCTCAAATCAGTTAAATAGCAGTTATCACTTATAACTAAAGTTATTACTCCACCACATGCGTGACGTCATTAACAATGGTTAAACACCTGTGGTTCAAACAAAGGAGATGCGACCATGTTCGGGAAACAGTCGTGACTACTCGTTTCCACAACAATGCATCGTACTATGGAGGTTAATCTGCGAGTTATGTCGTTATAAGAGAAATGCACCCCTGATCTCTCTCTTTCTCTCTCTTTCTCTCTCTCTCTCTCTCTCTCTCTCTCTTTTAAAATAAATGAATGAATGTGTCAAAATTATTTTCAGTAGTAATGAATATCACAGATGCTGTTTGACCTCACTTTGACATAAGACAATTATAATATTAACTTACCAAAAATGAATCTGGCACATTTATGTGTCAAAGCCATAGATAAATCCAGTCAATGGATAGCCCACATTAAAACATACACTCTCAGAAAAAAAGGTACAGTTCTGTTGCTGGGGCGGTACCCTAAGGTACAAAAGTGAAAAGGTACATTTTTGTACCTTACCTACCCCTAAACAGTACATACTAGTACCTTAAAGGAACATTTTAGTACTTTGAAAGTACATATTGGTACCTTAAAAGTACATATTTAGTACTTTGAAAGTACATATTTGTACCTTTTCACTTTGTACCTTAGGGTACCGCCCCAGCGACAGAACTGTACCTTTTTTTCTGAGAGTGTATAGTAGGAACAGCTGAAATATTGTAACAGCAACCTACTGTGGTATGATGTGGAGCTGTTTCAGTCTAATAGTATGAGGAACTGTTCTCATCCTCACTGTTAGATGTGTCATCATTGTAATCAGAAGCACATACAAATATGTGACTTTCAAATTTAAAATAATAATTTATCTGGTGATAATTTTAGCCAAATAAAAGTCTGAATTTCAATATTGTGAATGCAGTTTTAACAAAAAACATAATTATTGTAGCACAACCTCAGCTGATGTGTGGTTGTCATAGCAACCATGTTTTTGGTTTTATTTGTTTTGAATAGTAATGCAACAGTAAAATATAGGCACCTTATCATACAAGGTTTTTCATTATAATAAACAGATAAATAAATAAACGCTGTACTTACAGTGATAAGTCAGTTGTGTTGTTGGTCTTAAACAGGTTACTTTGTTGCTACAAAGCTCGTTATTTTGTTGCTCACGCACAAACTCAAGGAAATGCGTCAAACGATGTGAATTCTGGAGCAACTGCGCTATCCACCTTTTTCTGAATGCAGAAGTCTCCCCCAACTGGAGCAGGTGTTTCTAGTCAAATAAAACAATGGTGTAGTGAACACAACAATAAATTGCCGACCGAAACACAAAATTTCTAAATTAAGAAATGTTATTAAGTGGAAACATTAAGCAACAATGAAGCTGGAAAGGGATCTATCTATCTAATCTTTTCCTGTACAGAAAATAAGGACATCTAAATCAGATGGAGTCAGAGAGAAGGCAAAAAGAGGAATGCAAGCTGTCTGAAAAGAAGGCAATAAAAAGGAAAAGAATAGTCACCCCCGATCAAGTCCACAAGAGATTAAAAAAGTAAAATTTAACTTCCTGATAAATCACATCAACATTGTTTAAGTGACAATGTATGTTTTTGCTGTTCTGTGATTTGTTCTGTGAATTTTTTTTTTCTAAATTTAGGTGGAAAAAACACAAAATGGCACACTGTTGCTTAAAACATTTTTCACACTGTTGAAAAAAAAAAAAAAAAATACAAGCAAATGACACATTAAATGATCTGAGAAAATGTATTATTAGTTGTATTATTATGTCAATTCAATACAATCAAGTCAAGACACTTTAAATTCTCAAAGATACATCTATGACTGAAAGGTGCATACCTGAAGTCCTGAAAGATACATAGTGTGGCGTGTATGAAACAGTCGGATAAAAAAACCTCTGCCTCCAGTCACTGTGAGTGAGAGCTTCTCCCTTCTCAGGCAGAGCCCACCACAGAGACTTATTTCCTCATGTGGCACTTCCCACTATGTCCATGTGATGTATTCTCCACATGTTAACCTCCCTCGATCAGGGCAAGAAGTGGCCTCTGCATAGGAAAAAGAGCACTTTTCCCAGCACAAACTTGTCAAGAAGCAACCTACTCACTTTATTTACACTGTAAATTTGGTCCTTACTGGCTCCTCAGTATACAGGGAGCTACAATGACTTCCTTGGGGCATTAGGAAGGTTACAACGTGGCATCGCTGCCCTTTTTATTGGGCATGCCCCACCTTCCCTGGATCTGCACCTCTGAACCTCATAAACCAGCTCAGCTGCTGTAGTGTTTAGTATAGAGAATGAGGAGTTACCCCACAATGCTTTCACTCCACGTTGTATTTGGGAAGGTGTCGCCAAATTAATAATAAATAATGTTGATCTCACTGCTGCTTTCACCTAACATATGGTAGAATATCCAAATAAAAGTGTGTGTTCAACAAGCTGACAGAAGTCCATCCATTTCTTTGATGAAAACTTTTAAATGATAAAGTATAATTTTTATCTTTGCAAATATTAATTTTTCCAAGATCACAGAGGAGAATCAGAGATTGTGGTCCACATTCAGTTAACAGACAAACACACTGATTTTTTTATTTATTTTTTTATTCATTTCAACAAATGACAATCAAAATCAAATCCCTAGGAGCATGTGAACAGTTTTGTAGTGGCTCCTTACAGGGGGACATTTTAAAAAACCATGCAAGTGTCTCAGAGCCGGCAAAAGATATGACAAGAGTGACACTTTATCTCACAGAGTACGATACAGCCTGCAGAAGTGATATGCATGGTTATTGTTACCATACTAAATACTAGAATATTATATATTTGCTGAATTACGGAATGTAGGGTGTACTCATTTCAGAAATCCTTTATTTAAACAAAATTGGCTAATTCACTTATTTTACAGAAAATATTGGCATATATTTTGTTCTTTTTATTAAGTATACGTTTAATACATTTAAATTTTAAGAAAATACATATTTTGTATTTATTCAGAGGGGGTGTACACATTTATGCTGTGCACTCTATGCTTTATTAGTAAGGTGTGTACAGAATGTGGTCATTTAATATCACTGTCTCTGTGCATTAAGCGTTTTCTTTATATGAGAGGAAAACTGTTAACGCGCTGTGTTCACATTTTGGGCTTATATGCGTATCTGCACATTGTATATGCATTATGTCTTAGTACAGCGTTATTCATGTTAAACACTTTAGAATTTCCCTGTTCAAGTTCTGCTAAATCACAAGCTGAGTGAGATCATACTACGGCGTCTACTCGTCATCTCCACAACCCTTCCCGTAGAACTGGACTGCACTGTCCAGTTTTCTCTCAAAAAGATGATCTGAGTTCCTATTGCAATTCTTGATGCATGAATGACATACAACAGTGACATTTTTCACAATTACGGCAGAAAATCAAAATAAACTCAAAAGTGGAAAGGCAGCAAAATCCTCCAAGCATGGTGAATAAACAAAGCAGTTTCCCAGAACTCAACGACGTCAGCTTATCATTCTCTTATCAGTCACTGACACAACGCTGAGTAAATGACAGATAGGGAATGTCTTGGTTACCTCCACATTGTAATGAAATGAGTTCAATTCCATTCTAAGCAGTTCTACAAAAGGCACACAGCCCAGGCAATGTCCCGTATTGTTTTTTCAAGCTTTTAAGATTTTACTTGTTTGCAGTGATGTGCCAGTAGTTTCCTACAGTTTCTTCTCCCCCACTTCCTTCCTTTTACCCAGTTTTGATCTATGTATATGCAGATGATTTTCACATTCATATCTGGTGTCATTTGAAATGAATCATCCCCAGTAAAAAAAGATTTGTTTATTCAGTTCAGTTAAATAACAGTTTTGATGTTGCAAGATGCGACTCAGCTGCAAAGCACCTCTAAGGACGACAGTTCTATAATCCAGTTTAATTTAGTTTAAGTCATCCAATGATGCCAGTGGGGTCACATTAATACATTTCAAGTTAAAGGGATAGTTCACCCAAGAATTAAAATTCTGTCATCACGTTACCATAATGTCCTTCCAAACCTGTAAAACCTTTGTTCATTTTCGGAACACAAATTAAGACATTTCTGATGAAATTCGAGAGTCTTCTGACCCAAGGCAACTATAACATTTTGTGGCCCAGAAAGGTAATAATAGTCCATGTGACATCAGTGGCTAATGTTGAATGAAGTTGTTATATTTGTTTTCTTTGTGCACAAAAAGTACTCTTGTAGCTTCATAACATTACGGTTGAACCACTGATGTCACATGGACTATTTTATCAATGTCCTTACTACATTTCTACAATTCAGTACTTACTACAATTCAGTTTTTATGTTATCCAATGATGTCAAATCAATATATTTCAAGTTAAAGCAATACTTCACTCAAGAATTAAAATTGTATCATTACTTACCCATATGTCCTTTCAAACCTGTAAAACCAATCATGGTCTCATGGCGAAAATGTACCTGTGGGAACTTTCTTGCGAGACGCAAAATACGCACCAATAAGTACATTTCACTGCAGTTTCCAACAGAAATGTCCACTGAGTGGTGCTAAAAAATTCTTCTTCTTTTTTTTTTTTTTTTTCAGATGAACATACATATGTATGTTTTATGGTAAAGGCTAGATGCTATACAAATGTACTGTACAATAATTATGGTTTTTGCATTATTGTAAGGGGCAGGTTTAGGAATGGGGTAGGTGTAGACGATAATAAAACACAATCTAATGAAAAGTTAATTCATTGTTAGTTTCTGGCCGCAGCAACCACCTTTTATGTGACATCGGTTTTGCACGTGTCAGTGCAGTTCTGACTTGAGTCATGTTTTTCACGGGACTTGTCCCCAAGGATTCCGCGTCCTAAATCCAATTCCGTGCGGCTGATCTACCGAGCTAGCTTGTTATGTCTGGTGTTCTGACAGTTTGTGCTACCCTGTCGTGTACACCTACCCCAACCCTAAACCTACTCTTACAGTATTAAAAATATAGTGCTGACAGCATAATCTGATAGGTAGCATTATTTGTCAGAACATCGGAAAACGAAACGTATGGAGCTGTAATCATAACTGTTAATGATGACTACATTCCTGGGACATAAAATGTTTCAGTTGCATTGCTGTCCATGTTGTCAAACCTCTCGGATTTCATCAAATATATCTTAACTTGTGTTCCAAAGATGAACAAAGGTCTTACAGATTTGAAAAGATATGATGGTGAGTAATTAATGACAGAATTTTAATTTTTGGGTGTATCTCTTTGGGTTTCTATTAAACCCTGCTTGTTAAGCCAAGGCAACAGTGGCAAGGAACCCAAACTCCATTACTATCACCAACTTTTATTTATTTATTTATTTTATGCTGGAGTTCACAACCCAGGCAATTTCCTGTATTATATTTTCAAGCTTAGTATAAGTGGGTCTGAGGCCATGTGTAGGAGCAAGACTTTACTTTTTAGCAATGATGTGCCAGTAGTTTCCTACAGTTTCTTCTCCCCCGCTTTCTTTCTTTTACCCAATTTTGATCTCTGTGTATGCAGATGATTTTCACATTCATATCTGGTGCCATTTGAAATGAGCCATCCCCAGTAAAAAGATTTCAAGTTCAGAGATATTTTACTTATTGCAGATTGTGCCCCTTTTCCAAGGTCTTTCATGCAAATTACCTTCCGTCCCCCAAGAAAGTGTGAACTCTCAAGGTCTACGATCCTATTTAATGCAAACATTGTTAAGTCATGTTTTCATTTGGACAATGTTTTGTGTTGGTCTGGGCACATAAAGGTTAGGAAAGGTTACAAAAGACTCGTTGTGATTCTGTAGCCAGATGACCCTGTAGTGTAGAGTGCATTTCATAGACTCAGCACTATGTAACTTTCTGACGACAGGTATCCTCTGCTCTTAGATTTGTTTGGGCATTTGATGTTTTGTATTGTTATCTTTAAATCAGTTATGCAACTTGCATGACACAATGTTAACTCGACTAATTATACATTGTTACATTTGATTTTATTCTGATCTACTCTAAAATTATTGGCTTTAATAGATTAAGTCCATATTACTTTAAATCTGCAGCCAGGTCTTAGGCTGGAGCATTGGGGCATGAGATTAACTGGCTTAAAGGAACACTCCACTTTTTTTGAAAATAGGTTTATTTTCCAACTCCGCTAGAGTTATAAAGATGTGTTTTACAGTTTTTGAATTCATTCAGCCAATCGCCGGGTCTGGCGGTAGCACTTTTAGCATAGCTTAGCATAAATCATTGAATCCGATTAGACCATTAGCATCTCACTATAAAATGACTAAAGAGTTTCGATATTTTTCCTATTTAAAACTTGACTCTTCTTTAGCTGCGTCGTTGTACTAAGACTGGCGGAAAATGAAAAGTTGCGATTTTATAGGCCGATATGGCTAGGAACTATACTCTCATTCCGGCGTAACAATCAAGGAACCTTGCTGCCGTATCATTGGTGCAGCAAGCGCAATGATATTACGCAGCCATCAACTCTACCGGCTGCAACTCTGCATCTACACAAACTTCGTGCCGGTCATTTTCAGGTGCTGCGTAATATCATTGCGCCTGTTGCACCCATGGTACGGCAGCACAATTTCTTTCTGCAGGGCTGCGGCTCTCCAGGACCGACGTTCGCCACCCCTGGTATAGTTCCTAGCCATATCGGCCTATAAAATCGCAACTTTTCATTTTCCGCCAGTCTTAGTACACGATGCAACTACAGAAGAGTCAAGTTTTAAATAGGAAAAATATCAAAGCTCTTTAGTCATTTTATAGTGAGATGCTAATGGTCTACTCGGATTCAATGATTTATGCTAAGCTATGCTAAAAGTGCTACCACCAGACCCGGCGATCGGCTGAATGGATTCAAAAACGGTAAAACACATCTGTATAACTCTAGGGAAAGTGGAGTGTTCCTTTAAGTGAATTTAGAATGTACAGACTCCAAGGGAATTTCCATTTAGGACAACACTGACCAATCTAAATTGGGTGAAGTCTAACTATTACAATAGTAATTTTCTTCTACATTGGAATCCATGGCATGATTATATAAAGCTTCTATTAGACAAATTAATATTGATCTATTTTTTGCAAACAGTAGTGGTCATGACTTCTAACTACAAATAATCTTGCTCATATTTTAATGTATACTATCTAAAGGGACTAAAGAAAGTACTTTTAGATAAAAGCAAGCCTTATAGCCATTTACTGAAAACTGTATAAGTCAATTATCTTTTTTCACGAGACACAAAATTCGTTTAATGACCAAGACTAGCGAGTTTATGACCACAGGAACCACAAACACAGATGAGAGTCATTGGAATCTGAATGAACAAGAGCAATCTAATATAAAGGGCGGATAATCAAAAAATGTCAAGATAAATCATCAAATAAATGAACAATAATTAATTAGCATTCTAACCTAAATCCAAGGTCATGATAAAATAGGGTCAGACAGTAATTTATTAATTAGAATGTAATACCTTAAACTGCAATAACTTAAGTGTTATTCACATTAATGCACATAAAAGACAGACCATGCCATTGGATAGGGTCATCTGGCCAGTAGGTAGCACTTATAGTTATGCATTGTTTACTTTTCATGATCCAATATACATTTTTTCTTGTTTGACAGGCTGTTTCATTTAGAAATGTCACATTATTACAGTGAAGTGTCATATGGACTTAAATAAGATGTATCCTTGTGTTTACAAGCAACAAGTACTTTATCGTGAAAATATCATAAGGGTACTTCAAAAGGGATTTTGTTGCGGAAAACCCTTGTGTGTCTTTTTATATCCATACCAAAAGTATTTCCCATGCAAAACCTAAAATACAAATAACCTAAATTACCCAAAAAAGAAGACAACCACACATATTTAAAACAAAACAAAACTAACAAACAATAAAAAACAAGCAAAAAAAAATTACAAATCCATACACAAAGGTAAAAGTTGTTATGGACAATACATGAGTGATATTCTGGAGGATCTCACTCAGCATAGTAGTGTGTAAACTGCCATTTCTGAAAAGTATTGGTAGGATCACAGTCCTTAAGGAAGATGCCATCAGCTTTAACTCCAGCTTCCAGACAGATTGGTCGGGAACGACCCTCTATCATCACATGCTCCGTCTAGATATAGATATAGACGACAGATTTTGTTAAACAACGTTTTACACACTTAAAAAGAGCACATTTCCTGTTTTTATATAGGAAACCAAAAGTACATACAACTGCACGCAAGGTCATTTATGAGGGAACCTCATGCTTTTTATGTAAAACATTATAAAGTAGCTCTTGGTTGCTGAATGGTCAATGTTAAAACACACCACACAGAAACAGATATATTGTGAAACACTTTTTCCACAGCTACTGTACTGTGTGCATCACTGTGCAGTACCCATAGATTACAGTGGTAAATTTGCTTCATTAAATGTCCTTTTAATATTTTTATGTGGTAACTGTTTCATAAAGGGTAACAAAGGCACTTGATGGCATGCGAATGACTGTAAGCAATGGCAAGAATAAGTTTGCCAACAGTTTAATAGATTTGTTTATCAAAAAAATATTTTTTTTAAATGTGTATGTGTATAATATACATATATTCAAGACATGTTATCTAATCGATAACAGAACAGGCTGGAGAAAGTAAGTGAAGCTCTGTGTTATAACTTCTCCAAAAGCTAAGTCAACCTAAGTCAGTTAATGAAACTGGAAGTGTGGGTTGCACAGGTGCCTTGCTCTTTAAATAAGAAGTAGAAAACCACTGCTGCCAAAAAAAAAAAATTGAAACACGTCTCATGTTTGTCCATAACCACATTCTAGGGCTGTCAAATGATTAACCACGATTAATCGTATACAAAATAATATAAACACACACAAATTAATGTATATATTTAAGAGAAATATGTTATTTATGTACAAAATGTTTTTATTTATAAAAATTTATTTACAGCAAAATTGGTCAAAAGACTACAAAAGGTAAATGTGGAGGTTTTGCTGCTAAAGATGGACCTACAAGTTACCAAATTTAAGGTTTCACTGCACTGTGAATCATTACTCAATGTATTCAATGTAAATACAACTATTTGTGTGTTATTAATTTAGTCAGATTGCATTTATCTATAATTGTGAGTTAAATAAAGATCAGGATCACACTTTATTTTAAGGTCCAGTTCTTGCTATTAACAAACCATTAATCACGGCTTTTGCCTCAATAAACTACTAATTTGCTGCTTATTAATATTTAGTAAGATAGTTGTTAGGTTCAGGTATTGGGTAGGATTAGGGATGCAGAATATGGTCATGTAAAATAGGTGCTTTATAAGTACTAATAAACAGCCAATATGTTAATAATTGGCATGCTAATAAGCAACTAGTTAATAGTGAGAATTGTTCACTATACTAAAGTGTAAATTCTTCAACAACACTGAAATCCAAAAAAAAAAATAAAATAAATAAATAAATAATAATAATAATAATAATAATAATAAATTCTAAAAGGAAAGAACAGATTATGCATGGGCTGATAGTGTCAGTTTAGTGTCATTATTTAAATTTAGCCTAACATTAACCATGGGAGAAGCAACTAATCCAATTTCTGTTGAAACATTTGGAACACTTATTTTGGAATAATATTTAATATTTCCTGCCCCACCATTCACACCATTTATTGGTACCATCTCTACAGATTAGATTTTGCACTGTACTTACCAAAACTTTACCAGACTTGTGCATCCACCGGAGATGTGTTTTAGTGTTGTCACATGGTTCCACGATAATTTGTTTTTCCTGAGGTGCCAAACAGGATGTGTTCTGTCGAAGCATCCTTAACCAGGTGTAGCTGAAGTGCTGACTCTGTGAGACATGCAAAAACAAAAGTTTTTATTATGCATGATAATGAAAGATTTGCTGAAAGATTATACAGCAGAATGGAATATCCACATAAATAATACATCTGATTGGGATCTACCTTATTTGTGAGGTCACATTTATCAAAAAATAAAATGTGATTTTGAAATACCAAACATTTTCTGGTTCCAACATTGAAAATCTGAAAACAAACAAACAACAACAACAGAAAACAATACAATTTATGTTTGTATGATTAGTAAGTGATTAAAGTGGTATAAAGTTTAATTATTTTCTACCTACCAGTCCTTCTGCTTTTACCAGAGGAGCCACCAGGTCTGGGTAGACATTGTCCAAGTACCATTTAAAGCTTTTACACTTGAGTTTTTTTCTCAGCTCAATCTGTTCTGTCAGATTTCCTATATCCGTCACACTTTTGTCCAGCAGGTGGTGGTAGCCATGGCCATAAAAGAGCTCTTTATATTCATCCAGCCACACCTCTGCAACCCTGGCCAAGTTTCTCTCGACTGTCTTCACACGGTCTTTAGGGAACTTGTAAGGGTTATCGCCTCGGAAGATGTGGCCGACGCGTGAGCAGGGGATGATTTCAATCTCACCACCACACATCCAGATCTACAGCACAAATAACACATTACCTGCTGCCATTGGGGGATCTACAGACTTATTTCAGTAAGGCTCAAACTTTTAAAAGAACTCATTTCAAATGTAATTTTTTTTTTTTATTTTTTTTTTTTTTATTTAAAGTCCATAAACCATCAACAAAAAGTTGAGACGTTATTCTGTGTGCCCTAAATGTATGTAAGCTTGATTTACTGAAAAAGAGCTTAAAAGTGGTTTGCTTTTGACTCTCACACACCGTCCTAACACTGTATGTACATGTAAAGATAAAGTGTTTATTCACAATAAACTGTTTTATTTAAAAAATGTAATTCCCCATGAGATTATCCCTTTAAATTTGAGTAAAAATCATTTGACCCTGCTAGTAAACATTTGACATTTTTACCTTGAAAGAGATTTCCATGTTTTCCCCACCCCAGACATCCAGGCCTGGGTCATATGCCCCCAGCTCATAAAAATAGCTCTTGTCTATAGAAAAAAGACCCCCTGCCATAACAGGACACCTGCACAAGAAAAAAATGCAGTTTAGATGTATTTTCTTACATATTACAATATAGATGTAGTATAATTACAACTCAAAGTACACTGAAACTACAATATATATATAGTTTTGTCACCCTAACAACAGAGCGCTGCATAATGGAATGCAGCATATCAATGCAAATATTTTAAATACCGGGAGAGACAATTTGGCCATTTTCGTATGAATCAGTTGTTCACAGCAAAGAAAAAATGCATATTATCTACATGTCAAAATGATCAGGGTCCAAACACAAACAATACAATGTAATGCTGATTAAGTAGACCTGTCTCTTTTATTAAAGTGAGTCTTATTGGAAGAATTATTCTTTATGGAAGTATTATTCTATGTATTAAATTAAAAGAGACAAATAATTTTGTCTTATCATGTAATTGCACCACAGTACATTCAGCCATGTCACTGGACATGTATGTTCATATATTTTAAATGTATTATAATTTTATTAGGATATATAAAAGTGAAGGTAATATCTGTAAGCTTTCTGAAGATTTTTTTTTTTTTTCTTTTTTGTAAACAGACTATATTAAAGTCTATCATACTATAATAAAACAACATGAATACATCATATATACTTAACCATTTACTAGACCTAAAATGATTTCTTATCCTGTGGCTCTCTCTGGTGGACAACATTAACATTACAGTTTTCATTTCTTTCATTCATATTGATAAAAATGGCTGATTTTAGAAATTGTTGTTACCCTGTGAGCAAATTCATGTACAGTATACTCAGAATGTCTTGTTGTCCATGTGTAACAAGATTTGTGAAGTTTTGACATTCACAACCAGTGTTGGGGATTAACTAGTTACATGTTACGGAATTACATACATACATAAATAAATAAAACCGTAATCTGTTACAGTTACTAAGAAAAAAAAAAAAAAGCGTAATAAACTCACAGTGTGTTTACTTATGAAACTCTTAATATTTACAAAGGGGGTTACATCTGTATATTACACACACACATATAGATTTGATTTATTTCTGTCCAAAATTGCATTGATTTAGATGAGCTTATTTAGATGACAGTTTTATTTTCTAATTGGGTTGAAGTATATGCTTTTTTTTTTTTTTTCTTCTGATGAATTGAACTGAAAACTGAGTGTTTACGGTTGTCCTTTTTCATTATTACACACAATTTTTTTCTATTTAAACCTGTGAAGCAGCTTTAACACAATCTGTATTGTTAAAAGCACTATATAAATAAAGATGATTTAACTTGACTTGACATAATCCTTTTTGGATTACAATCCACCATCAAATTGGTAAATTTAATTATTCCAGCTGCTGTGAGAAAAGGCTATAAATGACTCGCCACAGCATCCTCACATGCAATATGGCCTACTAGCTGGGACTCATTCTTTATGTTTACAGATGTGACGCAATGATGCAAAGATGAACGGCGACATACTTGTATTTCCCACAAAAACCTACCAGTACCACTCAAATTAGAAAACATTAGGGGAGCACAGGGCACAAACTAACACGGCCAAAGTTAGCGCTAAGTTAGCGCCAAAATTCAAAAGCCTTTTGAAGATATCGCTGAATATTTAAAAGTAAATTTCTGGCTGAAGTAAATTTTTCATCTCAGTTTTTAGTATTAATTTAAAATGAGACAAATCTGCTAACCAGATTTTAAACTCCAGTCGCGCTGATGGGGAACGCTGTAACACTGCGTTACAATGTGCCCTGCTATTATTAAACTATATACTATTCTATGACATTAGCGATGTAATTAACACCATTTACTTTTTATGGATTTTAATGAGAAGCTACAAGAAACAATCAATGCTAATGTTCAGACATTATTGTTTCAAGAAATGTAAAGTATTTTTTGGCTTGTTTATGTTTCTTGTGTTCTATGAGAGCTTTGTGTGTGGAGTGTCACTAAATGTCTGAATTTGTTTCATCTATTTGCACACATTGTTTTGAACTACACTGTATAGCTGTATAGCTATAAAGATGCCTTTATTTTATTTGAAAAAGTTAATAATTTTATTGACAAAATATTTTAGTTTATGTATATTTTTTTCATTCGATCAGATAACGTTTTAAGCTGTCATATGGTCATGTTACAACATGCCCCTCACACGTTACAACATACCCCACCTACGGGGCATCTTGTTTGTTCTTTTCGACCGTAAGTGCCCTGCGAAGTGGACATCACACGACACCATGATTCCAGTTTGAAACGAGGATATATGTTTCATTCAGAGGACATTAATGCGTGAATCTGCTGCCTTATCGTAATCCATCTTTTGTTCTGCAGACGTTTTTCTCTTTTGTTTTTTATCTGCCATCTCTATTTTTCCACCGTCGCTCGACTCGGCTAATATCCTGTGCACTGAGCGTGACACACCTCTTACTGCTGATTGGCTACAAGTTTGTTTTGGCACTCGGCCTGACTCAGTTTTCTAAAGCATTTTTGGAAAAAATAAAAAAAATACATACCCCCACCTTTAATTGCAACATTTACTAATAGTGTCAACAAGCTATTTGCAGAATCTGTAAAATGTGACTGTTGACGGACACTGCTGTATTAGCAAAGACCCGCCATGTTTATCTTCACGCTAGAGCTTTAAAAGCAGCATTCAAGTAACAAATGCCTTCTTATTAGAGCTAGAAATTATTCATTTAAGAGCAGTGAGTGATTTTTGTTTTTATTTTATTGTTTGGGTCATATTAATAGCGTAGACAGCAGCACAGGTACTGTATATCAATGGTTTTCAATCCTGGTCCTGGGGACCCACCGCTCTGCACATTTTGTATATCTCCCTTATTTAACACACCTGATTCAAATCACCAGCTCATTAGGTGTGAGCTTCATGAACTCAAATGAGTGTGTCAGATAAGGGAGACATACAAAATGTGCAGAGCAGTGAGTCCCCAGGACCAAGATTGAAAAACACTGCTGTAAAACACTATTGTCACTTAATACACAGATCTAATATAAACATGCAATTTTTTTCACCAGCTGTTTACCTTCACAGACATAACCAACTGTTTTTGTAATGTATGTGTGTTTTCAACATAAACTTGTGTGTATTTGACAGTTTAAACACAATAAGACAAGAACTTAGAACATTAACCTTAGGACTTAGCGTGTCTCCATTCAAAATAGGCATTTTCAAAATGGTATAATAAATGATCCGTGGGGTATTTTGAGCTGAAACTTCACAAACACATTCTGGGGACACCTGAGACATACATTACTTCCTGTAAAAAGGGGCATAATAGGTGGCCTTTAACTAATGAACCTTAAAGTGTTACCAAATTATCGAAATTATTTTGACAGCTTTTTGTCAGGGGCATCTCAAGATTGTGGATACCTCTATTTATTTATTTTTATTTTTTTATTAACCCAAAATGGTGGAAAACTTAGCAAGTAAATAAATAAACACGATTAACTGATTCAGAGGCAATGGTTAACAGATTTTAACCATTTTCAACCATCCAACATATTTTTTTGGACTGTTTTTTGTTTGTAAACGGTGCTTGATCCGTGCATATTTCTGTCCTGATTCAGACATGATAATTTTTCACTGGAGAAAGTAATATTATGAATAAAAGACTTGTATTTTAGCCAGACGCAACAGTTCAAAGTTAAAAACGTCTTGATGCATTTGTTTATCAAGACCCACATATTTTTACTTTTCAGTAGATGTCAGTTACTTGTAGATTATTATGATGCATTTATCAACTGTTTGGATTGACGGCACCCATTCACTGGAGAGGATACATTAGCAAACGATACGTAATACTAAATTTCTCCAAATCTGTTCTGACGAAGAACAAGTAATTCATCTACTTCTTGCATTGCCTGTACATTTTCAGCAGCTTTTCTTTAACCTGCCAAATTTCATGATGGTCCACCATTCAGATTTGATGTTATAAGGTGCTCAATTTCGATTGGCTGCTGATGGCTATGTTTGTTATTTTATTTATTTATTTATTAATCCAAATAAAATTGGAAAAAAAATCTTGCCAGCATCAAGCTGCTGGTGTAAAATTGATTAAAGATTGGTGCTTGGACCCCTAAAAAAATTTAAGGATTTGTTGTTTTTCTTTTAGATTAATAAAACTCAAGCTGAGCAGTTAACAAAAACAAGGGGAAAGAATAATCTGATTTGCTGACATTTGTGGGGAAACATAATGTTTAACAACTATTTCTGTAGAAATACAGATTTTAATGGAAGATAAGACTGAATGACTGTGTTTGTAATGAATTGGTTGATTCAGTAACATCATCTAAAATACAGCATGAAACGCTTATCGTCTTTGTAACCTGTAAAAAGTACAACTAAACCAATCAATGGACAAATCATTTTGGTGTCTAAGTCACTGCGATCACAAACCTTATCATTACTGTACAAATCTGAGAGATGTTATTGTAAATAAAATTACTAGAAACAGCAAATCTGATCGGCCAACTTGCAATGAATATGTATGCTATTTCGCTGATGTTACCTGATGGGATCTGAATCCTTGATCTGGTTCTTTCTAATATATTCCTCAGGTAGCGCACTCCAGCCAAACACCAACGGCCATCTAAAAATGCCTCTTTGGAAATTATCAACAAGCATGTAACTGTGTAAAAAAAAGAAAAAAAAAGAAAACATTTTAGTGCATGAATTTTAACAGTTAAGAGCAGCAGTGGAGGAATGATACATTGGAAAAAAGGCTTTTGAGTTTCATAGGGACATGGATATGTGCTACGGTAATGTAGCGCTATAGAATACTTTGTGCCTTGTACAAAATTGGGAGCACAACATTTATTTAATAGCATGACTGAATATACTTCATTACCTCATATCCTTATCACTGATGACCTCAATAACAGGACAAACCACTTTTTTGCGGTCCAGATAAACTCTTTCTAACAGTGGCTCCAGCCACCCTACATTACACTCAATGTGAGAGTCCAGGAATGTCAACACTTCACCTGCAGGTAAAACAACATCTGCTGAAACAACCAATAAGGCCATACACTAAAACAATATGCACTATTTATAATTAAGATAATGGAGATGCCTATTCTATGTATTCCAAACAGATTAAATTAAGCGCAACTCCATGGATTGAAGCTTTGCCTCTAAACTGAATTTAATTTATTGCGAGTGTACACTGCAATACCTGTAGCAGCTGCGGCCCCTGCCATCCTGGCTCTGATTAGGCCTTGCCTCTCTTTCAGATGGATTATTCGTACTTTAGGGAACTGAGACATATAAACATCCAACTGCTCCTTCAGGTAGTCTAGAACAGAAACAAATAAAATGTCTCATAGGACTAAAGAGGACTAACATATCTACAAAATTTCTTATTCAACTGGAGGTACTTTTATCTCTTTAATGACAATTTTAAAGCAAAAAATGCTTGATTTTTTTTTTTTTTTTTTTTACACAGTATAATAACTTTTTACTTTAACTTAAATGACCTTTTCCTTATTTTTATTTTTTATTTATTTATTTATTATCATTAAAGAAAAACCCCCTGTTCAGACTTTATAATTTCCTTTTGAAAGAAATGTATTGTAAAATTTTCAAGTGGGCAAAGGAGTACCTTGTTGAAGAATTAGCTACGTACTCGTATGAATATCTGTGAAACATAAGCTTGTTTTGACCACGTTTACCCCTGTATTTAGTGCTGCTCACTTGTATGTTTGGATCAATCAAAATGGATTTTAATACTGTGTGTAACAGTCTTAAGCTTTTTCCCATAAACCCTGTCAATGAACTCACTTGATGCAAAAAACTTCTTCAAAATGTGAGCAAATCACTCAAACCTTTGGTGCTGCAGTCATCCACCAGAATGATCTCTTTCAGCAGGTGTGGAGGAGACCTGTTGAGCACACTGTGCACCGAGCGCAGCAGAGTGGACCAAACCTCATCCACAAAACAGAAGATCACACTGGTACTGGGCAGGTCATCATGAACAAGGTTTTCTGAACATCTAATCAACACAGGATGTTGAGGTGTTACACATATTTACTTGCAATAACATAAAATTTGCCATAACCTGCAGGACTATAACAAAATTAATCTATGGTTTAAACTCACATTTGAGGTCTGGTGTCTGGGACGGCTCTGTCTATTGGTATCTGTTCACTCAGGAATACATTAAAAAATCCTTCACTCCAGCGTCTACGACTCTCCAATTCTTTATCTCTGGGAACTCTTGCAGGCTGTCCAAACTGTCCCACAGCCCTTGGATCTCTGGGCCTGTCTGTCACATCTAAGGCCATAACCTTATGATGCCGCCCTGACCTCCTCACCAGCACACTTGTAGAGCGCGGTACTTGTAATGCCTCCTCTGCCAGGTCCTGAGCCTTCTGTCCACTTGGTTTTTGAATAATATCTGGTTTCGTTTTGTTGAAAGTATTGCCATGTTTCCCTGTATTGTCAATAAAGTTCTTCGGTTTATCACTCTCTGCTGGTTTCAGCAATTGACTACTCAAGTTCTTTTGTAAACCTGCATCGACATGTACTTCATTATCTGACATCACTACTGTGTCATTAATATGATCGACTTTCTTCACACTGTTTTCTTTGAGCGCAGGAGGACGCGTTTTCTTCTGGACGGCAAGCAGTGCGTTAGTAAGTAAATGTGATTTAACATCTAGATTTGCTTTTGTCTGTCCATTAACAGCAGCTTTTATTTTGTTTATCTTTGTGGTTGTATTTTCTACTTTGCTATTAATAACAGTTTTTGTCTCATTTATCTTTTCAGGGATAATAATAACTGTTCCTTTCACAAGTGAGTTCACAATTAAATTCTCTTTGCTTTGATTCATTACCTCATCTTGTTCCACAAAAGATTTGCCAGCCACTGACATTGGATTCAGATTTTTGTCTTGTTTAAGCAGAGCTTGATTTTCTAGCCTTGCCTTTGGCCACTTTCTGTAAACCTTATCAACTTTTCGTTCAAACCTGTTGTTGTTTTTAGAAAACTCCTTCTTGTCTATGTTTACTTTTTGCAGGGGATGTTTAAGCACATCCTCTGCATTGTCTTTCCTCCTTCCCTGTTTTAGTACAATCTCTCTCTCTTTGAGATCCTGATTCACATCGTTGATAGACATCCGCAGTGCTGCGATGTCAAAAAGGAGCCAGATTACAGATGCTATAAACACAAAAGCCAAGACCCTCCCACTGCCCCTTAAATACTTCCTAAATTTCATTTTTTTAATACTATGAATTCTTTCTACGTCTTTTCAGTTCACGCTCAGCTCGGTCCTGAAAAAGAGTGATTCCACATTCTAAAATGTGACTTCCTGAAATATTAAAAAGTCGGAAAAATATTGACAGAGATATGATTTGTGTTAAGAATATTGGAAGAAGAAGGAGCAAACGCAGTGGGTTAAAATGGAATCAGTGTTTTAAAAACATAGCAGAGATCCCGCTAAAGGTGCACGAAATGACCAGCAGAACTAAAATGAAACCACTCTGTAGCTATGGTTACAGGCGTTATTTAAGCTATCGCGACAATAAAAACGAGATTTGGTTGTGGTTTACCTGCATTTACAGACTATGTTCATTCCCCTCGCGACTGATATAAATAGACTATTTGAGAGCATAAAAACTTGTTAATGAACCTTGTCAATGCCACACACTAAGTGTGTGAATGTAACCACAGAAGGGCATCCCGAGCTCAAAAACGACTGCGTGGCAACATTTCTGCCGTATGACCTAAATTAAACTCTGTTGTCCTGTCAAACTTCCGCAATTTTACACTCAAAGGCATAGTAGACCCACAATATATCCACAACAGAGCTTTCGTTTCAAACGACGCTTTGAAACAGTTGAGTTAAAATTCCTCGTGAGATCGGCGTCGCAAAGTTTGTCATCACTCACGTGCTGCTGCGGTCCTCTCAAATTAATGTTTTATACACTCGTTTCGATATTCCGAAAGGTTCACCTCCACAGTTCTCTAGTGATACTTCTGAGCACATACACACACACACACACACACACACGTGTTTCGTGTCTTCCACTGGGTTTTAGACATCCTACTTTAAATCCGTAGTTCCTGCTGGCGTTTAGTACATCAGACCTGCCCTGTTTTACACGTACCCACACTTATGTGACGACGTGTCAATATTTAGAGAGATATTTTGGACGCACTAAGAAATGAGTTCCCGATCAGGGTGTGGTTTAAAAAAGTTAAAGGTTTAAAAAAGTTTTGTATGCATGGTAGTATGGTTTTTTTTGAAGTAGGTGTGGGCAGTACCAGCCTACTATTTCTTATAATAATTTACACAGAATAATTCACCATGGCAATATAACAGGACTAAAACTATCATGATTAACACAACAACAAAAACAACAATAAAATAAAATTATTATTATTATTATTATTATTATTATTATTATTATTATTATTATTATTATTATTATTTTCTTTAGACTAGGTTTGTCTCTACGCATTTTCTCAACCAATTTAATGAGGTGTTCATTTACTTAAAAAATAAATAAATAAATAAATAAATAAAGTTTGTGTAGTCTGTTGAAAGACTGTAAAGACTGGTAACTATATCAAGTCTGGTCTAACCTGTTTTGTTGCAAAAGGCAATACCTGACTGTCTTGTCTGTTTGCTCCTCTACAGTAGACTAAAGATTGAAACGTGCAATATGCGTACACACACAACCTGTAAGGAGAAACATAAGATGCTAAAGTTTAGGTGACATTTATTTATTTATTTATGAACCTAAACAATATAAATAAAAAGTAAATAATATTTACAATAAAAAGTAAACAATAAATGTTATTGTAAACATATGATTAAATAAATAAAGTAGACAATAGACAATATTAACATATATATTATAATATATTAATATTAAAATGTAATATATTGATAAAGTGGACCTGTCAATAAAAGTAGAGGGGAGCAGTTTAGCGCATATATGTGAACAAACCCCCCAAAAGCACCCCAAAACTAACCGTATGGTTCATTTGTGGATCTGTTTGTGGTTCCATTTCCTTGTGATATGTGAAAGCAATGAGGTTCTAGTACACTTTGTATGGACTAACATAACAGTAATGCTTGAGACTGAATTTGTATATGTTTAAATAAAATTTTAATATAGCATTGATTTTAATTAATTATCAAGAGTGACAGAGAGAGACAGAGAGAGAGAGAGATGAAACTTGCGTAGGCCTTTGTGAATTGTGTCTTTGTGTCTCACTCTGCAAATAGTAAAGCTGTGAGTTTAGATACTTCCAAAACAGCAATTGTATCACTCGTTGCTGAGCCTTAGGAATGTAGCCATTCAGTATCAAAGCTAATATATAAATAAAATTGCAGGGCAGCATTGACAAGTAGTTTCTCTGCTCTTGAATGTTTACTTATGTGCACTCCGCGGTCTCTGATCTCTATGTGTGAGTGTGTGTGCATGTGCAATTCTTCATTAGGGTGATGGGCTGACACACCACCAAAGTGTAAAAGGGGCGATGTTTTTCGATCACATTCAACCACAGGATTACACTAGCTGTCACTGTTCTGCAGTATCTATGAGGAGCTAACGTAACACCCACCCAAACCCTAACAAAACTCAAAAAGTCCAGGAGGGGTTGTGGAGCAGAGGCGGAACAGGCGGAGGGATTAAGGGCCAGTGCCCGGTTGCATAAAGCCCCTTAAGTGTAATTTTCCCTTAAGATCGCCCTTATGTTTCCCTTACACTTAAGGGCGTTGCATAAAATATCCCTTAAATGTTACTTAAGGGTTTTTTTAGTTGAAACGTCATAGACCCTTAGTATTTCTCTTAAGTATCCCTTAAAACCCTTTAAGTGTTGCATAAAGCCCCTTAGCTGTCATTTCCCTAAGTATAACATAAGGTATGGAAAATGCCACCTTAAGTGTTACACAGCGCGCTGATTCAATCCACGATCGTCCTCTTTATATGTTAAACAGATTTTAATTTAGGCATTTATTCACATATAACCATTGATTACATTCACACATAATACCTCAAACATGAGTCCGTCACACGAGAACAAATTTATATTCTATATTTTATTTCTGTATTTTACTACGTATTACCTGGAGATGACTTAAAAAAAAAAACCACATGAACCGTATATTGTCGCAATCGTGTGTTTATTGTGTTTACGTTTCAGCTTAGCTGCGGCGATTACTGCTGTATTCCATCATAACACTTTTATGAGTCCGGATTGGACTTTCAGCGCAAGAGCGCCCTCCGGCTTCGGGTATGAATGAAACATACACAGCATGAGAGTGTTCA
Source organism: Cirrhinus mrigala (assembly GCA_036247105.1). Lineage (NCBI taxonomy): Eukaryota > Metazoa > Chordata > Actinopteri > Cypriniformes > Cyprinidae > Cirrhinus > Cirrhinus mrigala. The sequence continues at coordinate 983,427 of CM070015.1, forward strand.
GCGCTTCATAATGTTCACATCGCCTCAGAAACTCAATAAAATGATTTTTCAGAATTTTTCGTTTTGAGTGAATTATCAGTTTGAGTTTCCATCTCGCTTGGTCCTTCTCGTTTATATTTGGTTTATATTTTGTTCTCCTTATCCGTGTCATATAGTTTTCTGTGAAAACTTACACCGCTATCTGCATTACAAAATAGCGTGTCCATAGCAACAGTAGATTTTTTTAACGGCAAACTTTGAACCGCTGTCGTAAAACACTTAATGGTTTCCCTTTAGTAAGGGAAGTGTTTAAGGGATTATATGCAACACCCTTAAATCATCCCCTTAGGTAAGGGGAAATCATGCCTTAAGTTTCATACTTAAGGGAAAAACTTAAGGTTCTTTATGCAACCGGGCACAGGCCCATGCAGGGGAACAGGTTCAGAATCATGGCCTGGACCCTGAAGCACTGGGCGAGACCATGGGCCATGGAGCAGTGGTGGACCTGGACCCTGGTGCAAGGGCAAGTCTAGACTGTGGAGCAGAGGTGGGGCTAGACCGTGAAGCACGGGAGGACCTGGGCTGTGGAGCAGAAGCAGACCTGAACTGTGGAGCAGTAGCAGACAGTAGAACCAGTGGAGGACCTGGGCCATGAAGCTGTGACAGACAGTGGAACAGTGGAGGACCTGGGCCATGAAGCAGTGGCAGACAGTGGTGCAATGGAAGCCAGGGCGGATGCAAATAGCACCAGGGTGGAGCAGGTGGGACCAAAGACGACCGCTTCAGTGGAGCAGATGGCGCAGAGAGCCACCATGGCGGATCTGGCAGGACAGACAGAGAGTTCATGGAAGGCTTCCTTAGCTGTGACAGGGCAGACTGTGAGTTCATGAGTGGGTGTCACTACCTCGGGAGGTTCTGCAGCGGAAGCCACCACCTCTGGAGGCACTGGAGCAGACTTAAGGACTTAGGCCCCGATCACACCGAACGTTTTTTTACGTCTAAAAATGCAAGGCGCACTGCACTGCCTTTTTTGGTGACTTTTATAAAAGAGCAGTGCGTTGCAGTGTTTTTTATGTTATTAGGCAACCATCAAATCAAGTCCTGTCCTGTCAGTCTAATCAAAGGATTATAGCGCGAGCGCTCTAAAATCTTTGGTTTCTGCTGTTAAGTAAACGGTTATATTAGCAAAAACCATAAAAAATTCCCAGTAACCCGGGAATTTTTAAATAAACCAATAAAAGCATGAAACATGAGCAAAAGGACCAGATGGCAGGATCACAGGGTAGTGAAACAAATGAAAACCAGGAAACAGGACTAAACTACAAAATAAAAGACATGAAAACATGAACACGAACCAAAACCCAAAAAGCAGTGTGACAATACCTGACAAGTGTTTTATAATGGACACTCGCTGAAGAAGTGTTTTTTTTTTTTTTTTTTTTTGCAATGGTCAGTGGTGTTTATATAGGCCTACATATTGGCATCAACACTCACTCTGAGGAACTGGTCATGTTGAGCTGCATTCAGATCATCACATTTGACAAATTAAGAATGTTTTTTTTTTTTTTTTTGGACTGTTTGTCACAATACTGGTCAGGAGGCAGATACAGAAGGTTTAAGTATGATGGTTCGTTTATTAAATTCAAACACAGGATGACTTCCCAACGGTACATCTCAAACATAAATATGTAGAAGTTCGTTCAACAAAGGTAAACAGTTCTTATCTGAATTCCTCATAGGATATAGTCCATGACAACAAAGGATCAAAGCAGCGTGGGAAGCAGGAACAGGTAAGTCAAGAGCCAGGAGAGAAGCTTGCAACCTCGAGACCAGCCGATGAGGGAATGAGATGAGTGGGCTTATATGTGGTGCAGGTAAGTGGGTGCAGGTGTTCCTTATTAGAAGTCAGGTGACTATGAACAGGTGTAGGTGGCTGGTGTGACTGGCGAGGTGGGCGTGGCTGGTGTCTCCGTGACAGTTTAATAATTCTGAATGGGTTTATATTTAAATACAGTCAGGTTAAGGCGACTGGTATAATGGTCTCTTGGCATGTCCGTTTGGTTTAGTATGGCAACTTGAATTGCAGTTACAGAAAATGCTCTAAACAAATGAAACCTTTGAATGAATGAATTAGTAAATTGTGCGCATGATTTAGTAAACCGAGAGAACAAATTTTCCAGTAGGTCATTCCATTGCTGGACAGAAAGCTGGGGTCTGAGTTCTTATGAAGTTGTGGTGTGAACAACAAAAGGCCTGAGATCACTTCAATGCTGAAGACGACCAAAAAAAGAACCATGTTCTCTTTTGAGTACACTATACTTTGACCACCAAAAGGACTGAGGTCACTTTCGGCTGGTTCCCTTTCTGGTTCACTTTCAAGTGAACTGGGTTTGGATCTCTTAAAATGAATTATATGTGAAAACACCCTAAAACACTAAGAAAATTTTGATGTTTCACTAACATTCCGCTTGGTAGAAAAAAAAAAAAAAAGATGAAAACTGAATTTGAATTAGCAAAATAAACATAAGGATTTTCCAAGGATAATCTCGGAAAGAATGGTAAATTAGTTAGACTCTGTTACATGCTATTATTTTACCAGTGGAAGATGTAATTACTGTGGTTGAACATGTTATTTTGAAATGAGCCCTGTAATGGAGACATCTCCTTAATTGAGATCTTTTCAGACCCTGAAAAAGTGACTCTGGCATGTCCTGAGTTGAGCGGAACAATCTTGCATTATGTCTTTATAACATGCTAATTAGGGATTTGGAATTAAAATTACAACAGTTGGTCTTTCATTTGCATAGAGGTCATGTTTAGCTAATGTGTCTCTCATTGAAACCGACAGCCAGCATGACTATGGTTAAATCTGACCCAGTGACATTTCCTGCTTCAAATTATGCACAATGTGTGAATTAAATTAATTAGAGAATTCATTAAGAAATATGGCTCGTGGAAACGACCGTAATATTTAGTTATGTGAGGTCATTTTCTTTCATTGTTGGAGCTAATTTGTTTCATAACATTTCCTGCTGTACTATCTGCCCATGTTAACTATGATGTATGCAATTTGTTAGGGCTTTAATTAATTATGATTACATTTTATACTAAATATTCAGCTTGTTTGGACAGATGGCTCCCATCGAGAAAACCTTTCAAACAATTAATTTGAAATCAATTGCTTCCTTTTTCACTCCCTTTAACTAGTATGGCACTGTCTGGGAAATCTGTATGCTATTTCCTGCAGCTGTGACTGGCTGTAAGTAGCTGTAATGAGTGATCATCTCCCCTCTCTGCTACTGCAGCAGTCAAATAAATGAATTTGGCTGTTGTAATGGTTGTTGTTAGTTGCCTACCCATGCTCACACTGTAGCACACTCCCTAATTAATCCAGGATTGTAATGTTTGTGGTTGAGATGGTGCCGCTATTATGACTATAGCTATAGACTTTAAGCAGGACCTTGCCTCAAATATGTAAATCACTCTGCAGGCAGAGACAATCCCAGGCTGTCAGTTTTTGCCAGTCAACATGAGTGACAGGGAGAAGCAAAAGTAAAAAAAAAAAAAAAAAAACGTGTGACCAATAATCTAGTTATATTGTACGTGATCACGTTCAGTGCTATAAATGAACTTTGTTAGGTCATGATATTTGCCCACATAAAACTGATTTTCATTTTTTCTTTCTTACCCTATAAAAACAGTGTGGCATATACTAATTTGCAAACAGTTCTGATGATGCTTCTAACTAATCAGAACTAAATATACAATGCAAAAAGCCTAGAACAGTATAGTATAAAATATATGAAATGTTAAATAACAGATTAGAAACATTCGGAATTCATGATTACAATGAACAAGCATTATGATTTATACTAAACTAGTGAGACTGACTAATATGCTTTTACAGACCTTAGTTCTGACCAATGCACCCACAGTTGTAATTTTCTAGTAAACCCAAAGACCTTAATTGGTTCAGGTGATTTGTGCTTAGTCCAAGTGAGGTGTGTTTACCTAGGCAGAACCTGATTTTACCAAGTACGACATGCTCCTGGATCAACATCTTTGTTGACCCTGGAACAACATGGTGATTAACCAATCAGATTTGAAAAAGCAGTTTATAGTTTTTGTGAAGTTTAGGCTTAGAATCAGTGTTTGGTGCTTGTACATCAGTGTTATTCATCTATCATTTCCTCTGATTTTAGGGATTACTCACGGGTAAGTTTAGGTTTAGGTGTAAGGATGTGGTCAAGATTAAATTTTTGGATTAAAATATTGTTTCAGGGTCAACAAAATATGTTGACCCAGGAACACGTCTAACTCAGCAAAATCAGGACGTGCGTTTACCTAGAGCGGGAACTCTGCAGGAAAGTGGGAAGATTCATTCCTTCTTCAGCTGTTGAACACTCTGCCTCTAGATGGCGGCTTAGTACTTTTAATTCTAGGTAAGATAATACCCAGTGTACCCAAACATTAAATTTTGCACTGAGAAATGGTCATATTCTGGGGCATCAATAGACATTTTTTGGGACATGAGCCCCAGTGAAATATTACTTTTAAATAGAATTACTTGCATTATTACAAATTCTTGTCTGGAGATTACCATAAATTGACCTGAGCGTAATTTAGAATGACAGTTTTAAAATAGTTTTTAAAATTAGTTTTTAAATTTAACGATTTGACTATTTTTGCTATAACTCTTTTTTAAATTAGTCTACATAAATTAAAAGTCTACATTTGAATAAAAGGGTTTAATGAACAGGAACCACTTACCATGAGTGTAGTGTGAATATTCTACATTGTAAAAAGTACAAATGCGGTTGTTACCTGAAGAACATAAAATACTTCTTGTATTTTACTCATATCTAATGTATTCAGTTGATTCAGCAATGATAATAAAACCTATTTATTTAAATGTTACAGTAACCTCATTTTGTAGTGTAGCACTGTGACACAGTAAACTAAAAAACATGGAATGATCCACTGGTATAAGATTAATAAGCAATATCCACATAGATCTGTTCAGCAACAACACTTGAATAAAGCAGTACAATGACTGTGTGAGTTGGTCTGATAGCAGTGGCAGGTGTTAGCATGGCAGCAGTGTTAAATGTCAGTCTGTAATGCAAGCTGGACAGCATCTCATAGTTTAGACAGAGGCTTTATTGGCCCCTCCATGCCCTGTGGCCAGCCTGAAGCTTCATGAACAGACTGACTTCTAATGCTGCAGAGTTTGAACATTACTCATTCTCAAACACCTGTTTATCAATTTGTGCAGGAAATACACAAATATCGTTTTCATAAATGTTAGTATACAACGTTATTTTGAATTGCATGTTAGTTGAAATATGATATGGCCAATTCATTTACAGAATATAGTGTGGCAAACATTAAACTGTTCTATAAATATATGAGTTTATAAACTGTGACATTTTATTTTGAATATAAATAAAGTAAGAATAAAACGGTTTCATATGGCTTTTTATATTCTGCTGGATTGTTGTGGGAAAAACAAATAACAAAGTTCAAACTCACTCATCCTTCCATCACAAAATTATGTCAAATATTATTTCACTGAATTGGTAGAGACGGCCTCAACAACTGACAATGTTTTAAGGTCTAAAAATCATGTAGAAAAGAGCACTGGAGAGACAAAAAAGTACAAAAGACTATCAAAGATCTAAAACTAATTGTTTTGTATTGGCAAACCCTTGAATTTATTCTTTTGTTATAAAGAATTTACAAGTTGAATACTTCTACATTAGACATTTTGTGGTTTTAAAGGAACTTGACTCCCTTTGTTACATCTGTATGAGGCCTACTACCAAACCATTTATTTTTTTATTTATTTATTTATTTTTTTTTTATCAGACAGTGGAGAAGAAGATGAGCACACAATGTGTCTAAATTAACTTTCCCAATTTGGCAGTAAATGAAATCAATTCTATCCTTTATGTTACTTTTTCATATGCCTTTTGTCTTGTTGTGGAATCTTTTCTCTCTCTGCCTCATTCATCTGTTTTGCCCTTTCCTTGATCTGATAGCATTAAACATATAATTAAGCCATAAAGGAAGGGCTGATGAGCGTCGCAGATGGTAATTGCGTCCTACGTTTGAATGAAATGATATGCATTGCTACAATTTACAGCCTGTTCCTCATATTTTATTCAGAAACCTTTTATCTCTTTTCCCTCAGAATTATTCTGCAATAAATTTAGACATCTTATCAATAGCGCAGTGATAGAGGCAGAAACCTGGATACATGAGGGAGGGGAAGAAAAGAAAAGGAGGATTGAAAAAAGGGAATATTTTGCACTGTTTTAAGTAGTCTTCTAATAGAAGCTTAATGTGGTTGCCTCTTTCTGTTTCATGTGTTAGGTTGAAGATTGCTTTAACTGGACATTAACAGTCTTTTGAATAACTTTTATTTTATAATTGTTTTACATCGAGCTTTGTGCTCCTTAAAATCAGAACATGATATTTGATCCTGCTGTATAATGTTCCTGTAGTTCAAACAGCAGAACATGGTGTCTGCAATGGCAAGAATATTTGTTTAATTATCAGGGAATGTATTAACTTGGAAAAAGAAAATGAATGTACCTTGAATGCAGTCTAAATAGCTTTGGATAAAAGCATCTGTAAATGTATAGTGTGAAGCACTAGAGGATGTTCATTACCACCTCATCCTGTCTAAAATAAAATTGATTAAATTAGTTATGCATATAACATCAAACTATGCTGAACAGGCCACCGTAGACCACCATAAATGGTTATGCTGTTCACTGGAAAATCTTGCTGGTAAGGTTGGTTTGTTATCAACATAGCTTTCTTATATTCGAAATGAACATTTCAGCATTAAATATTAAGGTAAATCTAAGATAACATTATATGTGTGTGTGTGTGTGTACTTGGAACAGTCAGTCAGCAAGTCTCTGCCAGGATGTGTTCAGTGATAAGAAGTGGTTAATCATAAACTACAACTAGTGCTACAACACATAATCTGCCACACCTAAATTTATGGTCATGAGTCAATATTGTTTTATCTCCTCCCAAAGTAATGTGTCACTAGCAGCAATCAACAGGGTTAGAATGGTGTTGAGTAATATTTCATGAATGCAGGCAAATTTGTTTAATAAAAAAACTGAACAGGTTTAGTCTAAACATTTAAAATAAAATAAAAATGTTCAGCACATCTGTTGATGACAATAAATAGATCTTGTTCTGTTGTAATGCCCTGTTTACTTATAGCATGGTACTAAATATTACAATATCTGAATGCCACAGAAAATTGCTAGTGATAAATTTAAACTTTACAAAAGTCCAAAACAATCTATGAACATATTTTGGAAGTATCATCCAAAGTTCACCACTAGTCAACATGCCTTCAAGGACCAGAAACCCTTCTACTTCTCTGTGCTGGTTTTACTTCTCTGTGCTGTGCTGTGGCAGACACCTCTGCGTACACTGTATAAACTTTTTTCTCGTGTTTAGTCACATTGTGGATTGAGTGGATTATCTTTGCTGTGCCCCTAGAGGAGATTTAGCCTTCAAAACATCACAGTTTCTTGTTTGGTATTCCACCATACAACCCCAAAGAAACCATGAAAGTCGTTAACACAACACCTTTAACACTGATTTTGATATTGCCCAGTCCAAACTGCTTACTTCTATACAGCACAGACTTTCTTTTTAAAACTTTCTTCCTTCAGTGAGTTAAACATGTTTGTGGGCCTGTAGCCAACACAAGCTGATAGTATTGAACTGTCCCTGGTGTCATCCTGCTCTCCACTGATACTTCAGCATGGGTAACACAAGCCATATAGGTTTAACTCGCGTGTCTGTTTGACCTGCCAAGTGCTGAGATATGCCAGCTGGCGGGCTTACGCCTTGGGGTTAGGGGAGGCGGGGGCTGGAGCTGCATGGGGGGATCGAGCTCTGCACCTCAGGCCCCTGCTGTTTAGTCATGGTGTAACTCCATTACCTTTAAGTACTGGTGCTTATGTCTGCTGGCTGACTTTAACAACCCTACGACCACTCTCAGCCTGAAATCCACTTCACCCAGAACCCTCTGTGCTCTCAACGCCTGGGGAGATGGCTGTGTAACTGGTAATAGACTGCAGAGGAGGGGAAACAAAAAAACAAGAAGATAATGCATTTGATCGATCAGCACGAACAAATTTCATTTGCGAGATCAATAACAGTTTATAGATGACAGAACCAAACAAGTACATTTATTTCCTGTCTGTGATTGAAGCTCTCTGGCAGAGAAGAGGAGCCGATCTCTGATTCTGTGTGCAGTGGGAACAGAACCCCTTCTGCTGCTTTATTGCTCACAATCTGTATTTAAAACTAATATCAGCCTGCTGTGCATGGCCCAGGGCTACAGCCACATAACCTGATATATATGGAGCTCTTGTGTTCCCATTGTATTAGAATGTGAAAAAATACCTTTCCCCCACATTTCTCATTGGATATCCATTTATTTTTGTTTGTGTTTGCTGGCTATAATGATTGGTTTCTGTGGGCACTGGGGTAGTGATTTGTAATGCTTCTCTGTATGATGTAGCCCAGGCATATTACAAAAACTGATTCCAGAGAATAGTGAGGCAGAAGATGGAGCGGGGGTGGTTGGGGGTTGGGGTTTTGGGGAAACGGAGGAGAGGGGGGATGCCAAGTTTATTCTCAACCCTTCTCTCGTTGTTCTTCTCGTCGGTGTGTTGCAGGGGTTAATCTGTAGATACCCTCCAGACACAAGAGCCCTTACAGTGGTGCGCATTGAACGAAAGCTGGTGTACATCCAAAGATGTGGCACAGACAGAAAGAGAAAGCTTGTCCACACAGATAAATATTTACTGAAGGAAGCAGAGCTCCAGGCAAGCTCCTTAATCAGGAGGAGTATAGAGATCTCAAAAGAGACCTGGTTTATATTTAATGACTGGTTCATAAAGGGTAAAAGACCTGTTGAGAGATTTACTGCAAAAATGAAAATAACCTTTGTTCATAAATACAATAACTTGAAAATAACTTATGTGCATTTATATTTGCCATATATATGAATCCATTAACTATTCTCCTTATTACCACTGTTTGGTCCAAGATATTCAGTAACACTTTCCATGAAGAGTGTATTTATAATGCATTGTAAGTATATTCCTAATTCCTAATAATGCCTCATAAAATCCTCATGCTATGAGCTCAAGAATAATCCTAACAAGTTAAAATACATTTTTTAATATTTTGGTTATGTTATATCCACTTGGGTTATAATAGTTCTTATGCATGGTTATAATTATGGTGGCCATTTCTGTTACCCCAAAAAGGAGGACACTTTGCAGGATACAATGTAGCCAGGATAAAAACCGAAAAATAATCCCAAACCTATAAGCAGTGACAGAAAGGTTTCCATTAAGGGGTGAATTTTTTATTTTATTTATTTATTAATTTTTACCTTTACAAAGACAACGTTTCCCCTTTGATTTAAATTTTTACAATTATTCTTTCCTCTCATTCCTTGGCAAGACAATTTGATTTGCAACTCATTTACATCATGATTTTTTTCCTGCAGCTTATCTACTCAAAATGGGTTGGTACACACTAGTACACTGTACCGGCACTTCTACATTGTAATTTTTAGTGTACCTTCACCTTTTCTTTGTTTACTTCTCACATATTGCTGGTACTTTGCCACTCACAGTCAAAGTGTCAGTGTTGGGGTGATTAGTAATGATACTATATAAATCACACTTTCCAGGAGGGGGCCCTCATAAATTACACTCATCTCAACAAAATATATCCAAGTATTTGCTTAAGTAAGAATTTAACACAAGAGAATACTGGTACTTTTTCCCCACTTCAAGCACTGTGAATAACTGATTAAAATAGGTTCTGCGTGGTTTTGCGTTCTGTCAGGTTTCTGTAGTGCAGCTGCCGAACTTCCATTGAACTTAGCATCTAAGCATGCAGGCACAATATTAAAACTGATTTCACTAAACAAACAATACATTTAATATATATATATATTTTTTTTTAAGAAAATGGGTGCTTACTAAAGATCCTTCAAATTGAGACTTCCTTCAACAGAGCTTTATGACGTGGCAGTTTAGATATGCAGCCTTACAAGGATGTGTCCTTGATATAGCCAATGATATTCCAACACTCTGTCAAACCTGAAATCCATTCCTTTTTAATTATTATTTAATTACAGAAGCCCTAATAATAATAATAATAATAATAAGGAAAGAAGAAGAAGAAGATAATGATAGATATATAGACATAAAGTGCTGTTCATCATGTGCTATAAAACTGTTATAAATGATCAAACTCTTAGAAAATAAGGTAAATATTGTAATGTACTATAACTGTTGTTATGATTATTCACAATATTATACAACATATTATAAGGTTTTATATTACTTAGATTTTAAGTATCATGATGTATTATGCCTGTTGTTATGATTTTTAAATATAATAATGCATTATGCATGCATTATAAATACATGTTTCATAAGTATGCACACACACACATACACTACAGGACTTCGGGTTCAGAGGACAGTGTGACAGTGTCCCCTTGTCCTGGTGCATTTATATTTGGCCCAGGTTGGGCAAAGGGCTGAGCCGCATATTGTTTGTGTTCATTTAAATAAAGAGAAATGTCAGCTTTCCATGGCTGCAGGCTGCTTGCATGTTAGATGATCCAGTCATTGGTGCCTGTGGTTGTGGGGTCGTGGCTGGTCCTTCCAGGTCAGTGTCAGCCATGTGGCGGTTTCGGGCCATAATTGACCTTTTGACAGAGCACAGGGAGACAGCTCCTTTCCCAGGGCTGGAATAATCACTTTGGATCTCCTGGTGCGGAAAACTCACCTCCAGTAATTAAAAATGCTTGCAGTTTGTTTTTTTTGTTTTGAAAAAAAAAAAAAATAATAATAATAATAATAAAATAAAATTACGTAATACAATTTCATAGCAAATGATTTCCAATTCAGTCTTAAATGCTCAAATACATCATCTTTTATCTGTGCAAGTTTCTGACCGACTTCCACTTAGCCAGCTCTATTTTAGAGTTTTGAACATGAATAATACATTATTTTATTACAAATAATGAAATAGTAAATGGTTATCCATAGTTTTATTTTTGCTACTTTTCCAGGTACAGGACTGAAATAGGCCTTAAGTGTGTCCTCTGTGTGTGATAGCCTCCACGAAACACACACACATTCCCAGGTCCACCCTACGGGTGCAGAGCTTCACCCGGATCTCTGACGTCTGATTTGTTAACCATGTGACCCATGGCAATTTTTTTCCCCTCACCCCACTCAGACCCTTTGTTGTTTAATCTTCTTTTTCCCCCCTACACAATGTGTTTTTGGCCTGCTCTACCTTCATTCTGTTCATTACATTACTTCATTACAAAGCTAGCAGAGAGGGTGTGGAATGCCCTGTTAAAGAGTAGGATTAGTGTTATGGAATTTAAAGAGTACAAAATGCATAAAGCAGCACAAGACCATTGAAAGATGCAGAAATTGCAACTGAAAACCTAATACTCCATCATATAATACCAGATACCAACAGCATGCAAACTACATACACTATCATTAATACACAGGCCTGTTTTCTTTTTCAACACATAGCATTTTTCAACCACAGTATCTTTCCGTCATCAAAATGTATGTTTGCATATAGTAAACTAAAGCCTCTCATATAATAAACAAAATGCAATATCATTTCAGAGTGTGGAGAAGGAGAAAAAGGCTTCAAGCATTCTTGCTTATGTCTTTAAAATGTTTACAAGACATAGAAAAATAAAGACACAGCTTCAAACGCTACAGGCTTGACTGTTGAGAAGAGAGTATTATGATATTAATTAAAACACAAGTCGGCCTTCCCCCCTCTCTGCGTATAGCCCACGGGTATACAATGTTGCACACTTGATTGAATCAGGTAGTAGCAGTCAGCTAGGCATTTTGTATTTTGCGCTTGAAGGGCAGAAAAAAAAATGTGTGGCTCCATTATTCTAAACTTGATGGGGAAATGCTTACTGATAGCAACCAAATGCTGACAAGAAGGCAGCACTACATAGTTTGAAATGTACTGTACTTAAATTTTTAGATTTTTTTTTTTTTTTGTTTTGTTTGTTCAGGGTTAAATAATTAAATAGAACAAACCATATATTTAAGCCTATAGAATTGCAAGACATGCAATGTCCTGTATGAATAAGGACAAGAATGCTTTATAGGTCATGTGTCCACGTCCAATCAATTACTACAGATTTTTGCCACAAAATTTGTCACCTGTTAGAAGCTAGCAAAATTCGACAGGACATGTTACATGTCCTTATTATTTAAAACCATAAACAAAATTTCATAGGGTAAAATAAAATACAACACAAACTAAATTATAAAAGAAACTCATGCTTCTGATTGTTTATGCATGACTTTTTGTCATGTAAATGTTACTGATTTTAAATATTATTGGGACTATGCAGTACCTTGCCTACATCTGAACTTTTTGATTTTTGTAACTACAGGCAATTGGGTTCCCTCTAAATTTTGATGTGAGAGTTAATACATTGTGATGTATTATGCAACTCTCTCTCAAATGAGATCATGGATCTAAATTGATTGTTTGAGAATGGCACTATTGTCCAGAGCATTTCTATAATTAGCTTATACAAATGTAGTGTTTCAGCTATTAATGTAATCAATAGCTTATGATACTACTTTCCCCACTGTAGAATGATATTATTGACTAGCACTATATAGAAACTGCTCCTTTTCCAGCCATGTCCCTCTGTTAGGACCCCGCTCATTATTGCTCTTAGTTTGTGTGATGGAAATGGACAGGAAAAACTCCATTAGTGAGTCCTCTCCTGCTCATTAAAGATCTGTCCTGGTGAGCTGTGAATATGTAAAGTTTTAATAAGCACAGTGACAGGATGAAAGCACATCTACTAGGTTTTAATGCAGAAGAAAAAAAAGGTAATATAACAATAGAGCAGAGAGATGGCTGTAATTAGATGCACATGCATCGCATGGACCTGTGCCTCCTGTAGACTACAGTTCATGGCTAAGAATGTGAGGCTAAAGCTGCCAGAGCATTTTTTTTAACAGATCATATTAACCCTAAAGTATTAATGAATTTTAAGGTTATTCATGTAGCTAGATGCTAATGCTTAAATGCAAATACAAACAATACACAACTAAAGGCAATACTAGCTGAAAACATGTGTGTGGTGTGGAGTGGAGTGGAGTGGAGTGGAGGGGGAGGGGGGGGGGGGTAACTACACACATGGCCAAACATACAAGTCTGTGTTTTTATATTCAGGCCTTGCTTTTTCTCACACTGTCAGTTTCTCCATTTCCCTAATTTCTAATCTCTTTCTCCTCTTTTCTTGTAAGCTCTTCTTTTCCCTGTCCTCTGTTTTTCACTGACCCCGAGTCTGGCTCTGTTAGATGTAGTCCAGGTCATAATGGATGGTTGAAATATCACAGGATGCCCTAGGCTTACATGTCCTTTTATGCTGCAGGTACAGAGAGAGTGCAGAGGCACAGAGCATCTTCTCCTCCTCCAGGCCGATACACAGGACTGTAATCAGCCACTCAGCCTCTATTTTTTGCTGTCACATGCAGATTGTAGTGTTAATTAGATCCTAATCCTGTGGAGTTTCTAATACTGAAAATGCCACACTTTCTAATAGGATGTAATGGTTTAAAATATAGAGCAAGTAAACGATGGAAGCAAAAGTGATGTTTTATCAATGATTTATTATTGAATGAGTCTTTTAAGGAAATACATAGTTTGTTGTCTTTCATGCACACATTTAATATTTTTGACGTTTATGTGATTGCTTTGGTATTTTTTTCTGCAGCATTTACACATTACATGTACTATAGTAATAAAAATAAATTATGCATAATTACACACAACTTACCCTAAACCAAACCCGTATCCTAACCCAACCCATATAGTAAGTGCATGTAGTTATTTAATATTCCTCAGTACTTAAATGTACTGTACAGTTACACTGTAACAATGACACCATGAAATAGTGTAACCTAAAACAAGATCAATTTACTTGAGGACCAAAATTTTGAGGACTCATATCTCAATTTTATTTTTCATACCCTTTATAAATGAATTAAAGAAACAAGGATTTTTATACTCTGAGATAGAAAGTTATCCTGATAAACAATACAAACAACAAGGTGTTTATTTGCCCATTACAGGCTGAACTGGCCTGACAAAAAAAAACAAAAAAAAACAAACAAACAAAAAAAAAAAAACAAAGCAAAGCAAAGCAAAACAAAAACAATAACAACCCCCCAAAACTGTAACCATTTAATTAGTAATTAAATTAGTACAATTACGAGATTTAAAGCAAACAGAGTGGTTTGACTTTAGCTTTATGAAATTATGCTAAAAATTATTAAAAAAATGCTTTATCTGGCATGCCCTTTAACACAAGCTCTGTTGTCTCGTTTCAAATGTCATTTCACTAGTTGACAGTCATTCGAGATTTAGCGATCCAAACTTGCTAATGATGTGGGAACACAAATTCGAAAAGCATGTTGTCCATAAGAACATAATGACATCTCTCATAAAGGTGTGCATCTTTACAAAGTAAACAATGGTCTAAAAAACACTTAGCCTCTTCGGTAATTGGCGCACAAAATACCATTGATATACTATGTCCGCCGCCTCACCGGAAGTTGTACCCACATTCTTTTTTACAGTAGCGCCCCCTGGAAACTTGTGGATACAAAGCATAAATCTTTATTCAGATTTCAGAATGAGCTCTTCTTCATTCGTAATACATATGTTGAGTGTACAATGTTTATGTAATGTATGCTACTGTAATGTATATGAACAACAACTTTTTAATACACAGGAGAATTCCCTGACATAGATTCATGCTTAGGATATTTGCATTTTATGAATGTACAGCGATACTTCAGATATTAAAACCACTTGTTAGTTGATGTTTTCTCATTAAAATTTTATGATTTTCTATTAATTCAATTAGAATGTATGGGAATACTAGGGAATACCAATACGGCGGCGCAATGGCTTCACTTTTTTTTGACAAAAATGAGCACTCCAGTTCCAGTTTATAGATCAGTGGCCTGTAAAGTATATTCTCTGCTGATGCATCTGTTCTCTCCTTTTTGCGTCTGTCTTTATTTTGTCCTGTCTCTGGCCTCTGTTAACATTCTGTTTACAGACTTTGCAATATTTCCTCATATTTCCAGGAGTAAAGCAATATTTATATAGGTGGAGTAAGATGCTTAATTTGCATAACAATGCGAATGGAGATAACGGAAACAATGTCTCTATTTGCGTTTTTATGCAAATTGTGCAAGCTTATTTTGCAATATTAGATCAAAGGTTGTGTTTAACACTGCAAGTCTTAATGCACCGATCTGATCTTTTGACCATAACTGATTTTTTGGCCCACCTATTTACATTCTCTTTAGACATGACAACTATCCAATATCTGTGTTTACATTAATTTCCACCCAAAATTTTTGTCAGTGATCACTGTACTATGTACATGGTAGACCCTCAGGATTTGAATGGCCGTGCTATTAAAATTATATAATTCACATGGAATGGCCGTTATTTTTTGCCAGCATGGACAACACCTGTCATGGATGCTGACTGAGCTTGCTATCTTCAGCTCAGGGGCACTAGTGGGGGGACAAGGGCGACAGAGTGCATAGGGCCCAGAGGTGGATTGAACGTAATAATGCTGTTTTACATGAATTAATTTTAATTAATTAACGAAAGAGAAAACGCACATGTGAGTAGCCAACAGTGAAGCTTAGTTAAATTGCTAATTGCTGAGAAATATAATGTAGCTTTTAGTAGTAAAGCTGTGGTATTTATAAAATTCACGGGGCAGGGGTTGAAAACCAGCTCTTGAATGGTGCACAATCAAGCAAAAAATCAGATCTTGTGCGGATTGTTGTGTTTACACATGTGCAACAAATTCCGATCTGTGACAAATGTGAGCAAAATTTTATTTATTTATTTATTTTTTGTGCCAGTGTAAATGCATCCAAAAGGTCATAAAAAAAAACTCCATACATACACCATAGACCCTCTTCTCAAAATAATTAGGACAGAAGTGGTCAAAAGTAAACAACAGAGACAGATTAAAACACCAGGTATAAATGGGAATATGTCTTCCTCATCTACTTGTAATCCAATCAAAAATCAACCAAAAGCACGTCTTTATACCAGATAGAAGGTACATAGCGCTTTGTGTCCCGGAGTAACCTGGATTTTTTTGCTTTCTATAAGCGTCACCTACTTTCAGAGAGTGAATCTGCATTTTAGCATTCAGCCCGCCTGCTGTTTTTTATGCATTGGTCTGAACAGAAAAATTGTATGTGAAGATTGGACCAGATTTTCAGGTCAATCATTCATGTTGTTGTCAACAGGCCTGTAACAACAAAACTCATGAGTATTATTTCAGTAAACAGCAGAAGGATCTTTGAAGAAATGGTAAATGTATTACGCAAATTCTGTCTGAAAGTGAGGTGTGCTGGGTTGTCAGCCACAGTAGACCACTTGAAGAGAGGCTGTGTGTTATTGATAACCAGCCTTGTGTTTTTAAACCCAGCCTGAACAATAGCTGCTTGCCCTGCTGTGCCCCACTGCACAACAATATCTGCTCTCAGCACACATCACAAACAATCACACCACAACAAAAGCCTTGCTGCCTGTGTGTGTTGGCAGCTCTGTGCAGCTGTAAACTGCCAATGTATTTTTATACCAACATTCTTAAACTTAAATTTAGCTCATTTAAATCTGCTTAAAAATTCTAAAAAAAAAAAAGCTAAATGTACAAACTGGAAGAAAAAAAAAAAGAAGCAATTCTGTTAATAAAGGTTTTCACATTTCTTAAAGAAAATTTGGGCAACGCTTGTCTGTGCAAAACGTGCCACCAAAGATGTGGTGGGTAGTTTCTGGTCCAAAGTATTAGGGCTCTAACTAGAATAGACATCCCCCGACAATCAATTTAGTATTCAAACAGGCAATATTTGACTATTTTCCCAATCCTATGATGTTAAAGGAAGAGAAGGACATCACCCTTAGAAGAACATTATATCATCCTTTACTTTCTTTTATTTCCCATGTATAGTTTCTCAGAAAATGCACAAATAATTTTAAAAAGCATCTATTAAAAAAAAACAAAAAAAACATTTATATATAATGCTTATATAGACTGATTTGGAATTGGGCAGGATATGTCCTAGCATGTCTCTCTGTCACTGGAGGTCTCAGGGCATTCATCAGCCGTACACATTCATTCTAGTGGCAGGCCAGTCTGTGCAGCTAAATGGCATCGTTACAACGCACTTCTGTGATGTGTTGACAGGTCCATATGCTAATTTTAATGGATACCGAAAGGCTGCAATGTGTACCACGTCTCCCAACACGGAGCCGAGTCTGAGCACACTAATGTAAGTGCAGCAAATTGAAATTAGCTCATTATAGACTCAATGTGCAATTTCCAGTGGTTAAGCTGAATTATTTTCCTCAAGGACTCCATTAGGAACACTAATTTGTGACTAGGATTAGGATTGTACTGCCCAAGTAGTCATATTTTTAATGGTGGTCAGAATTTGTATCCCTAATTTAAATGTACACTTTGCAGAAATGAGACTCTAAAACAGAGTTACATGTGAGACTTGCTAAATGTAAATATGATTTTGTGTCAGCAATTTGTAACAGTTTGTAGAGAGTTTGGCATATCTTAGTGTATACGGATCTAGAACAGACACATATGAGATTGCTATGGCCTTTCTCTAAGGAGAAACGTAAGAAGCTGGAAAATTTAGATTTTAGATAATATTAGAACACTAATAATGCTGAAACCATGCTTGTTTCATTGGATAAAGTCATTTTACAAGGTTCTCCACACAATGTGTGTCCTCATATATATTTTTCCAAGCGTCTGACTTCCCAGCATGCCTTTAGGACTGACACCAGCATCTCAAACACGTTGTGACCAGCCCATCCTCCTCAGTGAGAAGAGCCTGTGGACAGGCTAGTAGGGTTTAAGTGACTGGGCCCAAACCCAGACTGTGTACCAACTGCACTGGAGTGTAAATGCCAGGTGCTGCTAGTGGCATACAGGACCCGTGTCTGAAGCCACGAGTGCATCTCAGAAACACTGGAACACCACTTCTTCCTCTTTTTATTTATTTATTTATTTGTTTATTTTTAATTAATTAATTTAGACTGGCTATTATGTAAAAATGCACCTAATGTTGTTTTATAAGTTTCCATCAGTGTTGATATAGTTGGTATAGTAAATGTTCTAAATATTCTTAAAGCTGCGATATGGAATATTTGGTTAAAAATCAATTAAGTGCACAAACGGTAACACAGATTCACAGCAGTGAGCTTATAATGATTTATAATTTGAGCTTTGTGTGAAATGTCATCTTGACATAATTTGTCTTTGGGTCATTCTATCTGGTGATACAACAATTGTAAAGCTGGTTGCTTGACAATTTTTAATTTTCCTTATTTTGTTTTAGGTCTCTGTATCTGCACTGCAACCATGAACCATGAACAAATTGATTCAGTCATTTAGAACCGATGATCACTGTAGCACCGTATCAAATTTTATCACATTACTAGAAACAGCTTTTTTAAACAACTCAGCCAGAGAAGGAGAGGGTTAGAAAAAATGGGAGAGGAAGTCAAGATTATCTTTGCGTCTCTCTTCTTGGCTCAGGTGCCAGACACAGAGTGACAGGTCTTTCAGATGAATGACAGGTGTCCTTTGAAATGCCGGTGAGGTGGCGTCTGTTCCAACTGTTGAAATGCATATTTGCCACTCTTATCGTAACGGCACGGATGGCTCCGATACGTGCTGTTAACATTGCAAATGGCTCTGGAATTATTCATTGTCAGCTGGGCTGGGGTGAAGTTAGATTATTCTCCTCATACAATAGCGGGTCGTTTAATGATTTCTCTCCACCTTGGCAGCGGTGGCGTGCCGACTTCAGGTGTTAGCGCGAACGCGGGTGACACGGGTCTGGCCAAGTGTTAGAGCAAGATCATAACGTCTGAGCCCCATTTTAATTTCTAATACATTAATCTTTCCTGCACAGATCCTCCATGAATATTCTGTGGACTCCTTGTTTGTCAGGGAGTCTGTCTCTTTCATCCATTCAGGTGCTTTCATTCTCTGTGAAAGCCAGTTAAATAGGCCCGATCAGTCAATGACAACGGTGGCACAATAGCTCCCGCTAACACGCTTCTTTTTTCTTTTCAAGCCGCTGATAGACAACTCTGACACTTGGTCTCTAGGGACGTTTGGGAGCAGAGTCAGCTCTCTGGGTCCTTGAGAGACTTTCTTTATTTTATCGCATCCATAAGAATTGTCACAGGTGAATGTATCCACAATTCTGAGACCGCCAGCCCTTCTGACCCACCCTGGCACTAGCCTCAACACGTGCTACACCTCCACATCGTATTGCTAATGGATTAAGATGGCTGAGCTAGTGTTGAGCACAAGGGTGGCCCATGGATCGAATTTTTTATACACCTTTTGTTCTCAGTCAGTAATTAGCATTGTCTTGAGTTCATTAGAGTGATGCTCTGTAATGTTTTTAATGAGTGGAGGTGGACAACCTACAATGAGTCCAGCTTCATACTGGGTGACCTTACAATGGTTTCTGGCTCTCTGAACATAAAGAAAGGGAATGAGAGGATGGACAAAGGAAATGTTAGCCTTGACTCAGTCAAATCCTTGTGGAAGTTCCCTCAGTTCTAACACAAAGATCCAAGTTGTCCCAAAGTCGTTTCTTCCTTCTATGAACTAAACAAGAATACTCTTTAAACATTTTTCCTGCCAAAAGTTTATTATTTAGATAAGGAAATTTAGATGAGTAACTTGCTTAAATGTTGTACCATCTTTCCACATTAAGTTATCTTAATAAATATTTTTACACCCAGCATGTATTGCGGCTTTGTATGGTAACTACTATTAACAAATGCCAGTTGCTTTACATTTTATTGGCTTCATTTATGCTGCTTCTGTTGCCACTGTTAGCTGCCATATGGTTCAGGATTTATACTTTTGCTGAATTAACATTTGTTGATCATCGCAGTGTTTAAGATTTGTGTGTTGAGGTATTTGTGCATCTTATTCCCACTGTTGTAATTAATTTATTTGTCTGTGTGATATGTGGAGTGTTTAGGTGTTTAAAAGTACTAACATTTTTGAGACGTCTTTGAAGTAGCATATCATACAAATGCTGGCAATGATTTTACACCATGGTATAGCTTTAATTTAAAATCCTGTAGCATTATTATTTAATATTATACTGTGGTGCATTCTCTCAAAAGGCTGGTAAATGCTGTCCTTTGCATTATGAGCATGTAAAGATACACATGTACCCTTAACTCCAGCTGTATATGGTACCCTTTGCTGAAACCTGACAACTTATTTAAAGGGGTCATTGGATACAAAATTAACTTTTATAACTCATTATAATCAGTGATGCTGTCTACACTGAATGCGGCATGACACAACAAATCCTCAACAAGTAAATGGCTGCCTTTATTACACACTGACACAAAGTTCAAATTATTTGCAATAGTCACTGTCTCATCAACTACATTACATTAAGGTTGTCTTTGTAGAGGGTTTATAAAGGTGTTTGTTAATGACTAATAAGTCATTCACAAATGTATTTTGAAATGTTTTTGAACAGTTATAACTGCATGAATAAGAATGGTGACTTTAACGCAACAATGAAAAAGAGGAGCGGGGTGAGCAGTAGCTCATTATTATTTAAAGGGACATGCACCGAAATGGTTCCATGTGAACTGAGCTGCTTTTGACAAGGTAAAATGGGTGTTGTTTTACACTACCACTGAGAAATTTTAACCAAAGTATGTTATAGACATTTCATGTAGACCCTAAAGAATCATACCAATTTGTGGAAAATGGGCATCCGATGTCCCCTTTAAATATTTTACAGTGCTCTTGATATGATGACATTCATAATTATGATATCTGATTTGGACCAGAGCAGTGCAGTGCTCTACAGAGGTAACACAGGGGAATAGAGTGATATTTTAATGTGCTGCAGACAGACTTCTCCCTGAAGGTACATCTAACACGACACCAGCTGTGGCTGAATTGGGATTTATACTTCCTGTTTTCGATTAATATGGAGATGAATACAGGTGTTCTGTGTCGTAAAATTAGCTTATCTCTCAGAAATTGCAGTTATGGCCCAGGAGAACAGGAGAAGAGGAAAATTAGATGAAAAAAAAAAAAAGTCAAAACAGCAGGATTGAACAAGGGAATGATAGCATTCCGTCATGACTGTCTTGTCCCAGAGTGTCATTTGGCATGGGCTCCTGCTTGTGACTGTAGAGAGGAAGGTTGGCATGAGCCCCGCCACGCTAGTTGGACACAAAGAAAAAGCACAACAAATGAGCTTTGAAACAATGTCCCTTTCAAGGGTGAGGACTTGGGAAGGGCTTCAAGCTTTAGGAAGTCATCCAAAAGCACCCGTGTCCCTAGAGGGCAGAGGGTTGAGGTGCTGGTGTGTGTGTGTGTGTTTTGGGGGTTGTCTTTGTTTGTGTGCTGGATCATTCACACTAGAAAAGTGGACACGTACACTACCATTTAAACATTTTAGGTAAGTAAGGATTTTTAAAATTTATTTTTATTAATTAAATAATTCATTTTTATTTATTTATTTTTCTGCATTTTGAGAAAAAAAAAAATTGTTGCACATTTTTATTTTAAATAAATTCTTCAAAGAATCCTGTAAAAACAAACACGAAATGTTCACAACCATCTTCAGATAAAATTAACAATAAGATTTTTATTATTGTTATTATTTATTTATTTATTTATTTATTATTATTATTATTATTATTTTTTTTTTTTTGGAATACCAAAACTGCAAATTGCAATGATTTCTTAAGGATCATGCAACTTATGAAGGCTGAAGTAATGACTAATGAAGATAAAGCTTCACCATCACAATCATCACACCTGAAAGGTATTCCATAAGATCAACTACTGAACCTGTATCTTTTTCTCTACACAGGTAACGTCTCAGGTTACATAGGTAACCATGGTTTCCCCAAGAGGGGATTGAGATGCTGCGTCCAAATGATGACACTATAGGGAACTGCGTCTGAAACACATGTACAACTCCAATCCTGATTGGTGCTAAGTCAATGTTGACGTGTGACAGCATACCATGGAAGCTGCAGAGGATGCCGGAACAAACAATTTGCTTCTTAATGGCTGAACCAAGTTGCTCACAGGCATGCAGGAAGCAAGGGGACGCAGTGTCTCTTCCCCCTTTAACTTTGTTCCCCTTCAAGGAACTCACAATGTATACGCTATGTGGGAACAAAATGGCCACTGCGCCATACTGGGAAATGTCTGTCCTTATGTTCTTTGAACATGAATCTCAAGGGCACTAACAGGTCACAGTAATTTTAGCCTCTCTTGATCCACTGTCACACCTGGAAGAGGATGGAATCCTCTAGAACCACGGCCAGATCCCAAGCCGTGACTCCAGCATAAACCACAAGCCTCATCGTCCGAGTGCCATTATGGAACCAAGATATCAAATGGAAGCCTTGGCCACATCTGTACCATGGAATCCAGTCCAAGAGGAGCAGGATGTGGGAGAACCAGAGAACCAGAGCGGACAGTATGTCATCTCCTGTGAGGCAAAAAGTTTCAGACTCTGCCTCAACAGGATATCTGCTCCCACACTGAGGTACCCAGGGAAGTACACTGCCCTGAGAGAAAGCAGTTATACCCTAGAATCACAGGAGGATTGCAATGTGTTGTTACCACAGGGCTTCCCCTTGGGGAGAACCCCTTGGTTCTGAGCCATCACTCCAAGGGTCAAAACAGCATCAAGACGCTGTTTTGACAGCGTCAAAACAGGTCATACAGCAGGCCAAAAGTTCACATTGGATGCTGCTGCCATCAGACCTAACAGTCTTTGAAACTCTTTGACAGTGATGACCTGGTTGATGTAGTTGTAGTGGGGCAGTCGTGACCTGATGGTTAGAGAGTCAGACTTGTAACGCAAAGGTTGTGGGTTCGAGCAAGGCACTAAACATGTAACTGCTCCCTGAGCACCACAGCAAAATTGGCTGCCCACTGCTCTGGGTGTGTGTGTGGTGTGTGTTTGTTCACTACTCACTGTCTCCACTTAGATGGGTTAAATGCAGAGCACAAACACCATACATGGCCACACACCCTTTCCTTTCCTTTCCTTTCCTTTTCTTTTCTTTCCTAGTTGAATACATGGATTCCCTGGAGTTACAGAGGAACTAGTGCTGCACCCATGCACTTTGTGATAGTGCGACGGGATAGGGCAAGGCCAAAAGAAAGAACACGATATTGGTATGCTTCCCCCAAAAGCGAACTTTGGGTACTTCCTGTGTTAAGGAAGAATGGCTATGTAAAATTATTAAATGCGTTCACATCGATCATGACAAACTATAGATCAGACATAAGCCACAAAGGGCACACTTCTGGCCACTCTCATCAAAACTAGCTAGAGTGGAGTGGAGCGTTCTAAGCGGCAGCAGCTCGCACTGTGCACAGCTAGTGCCCTTGAGTGCTGACTGTGCATGCTCTGCTCCCAACCAATAAGCACACAGATTGTGTGTGTCCCCACCTATGATGTAGCACATATAATTGAAGAAAAATTTGAAGGGTTTATGATAATCAGTCTCCTCAAATCTAAGTTAACCTAACTAGTTGGGTTTTAACAGTGATGCTGTTACTCAATATGGCTGGTGTTCTGTCAGTTCCATCGTGTGACATGCAAGGTGCATACTGAGTTCCTCATGTTAAGCTATGCTGGATATTCTTCTGTTTGGGGACAGGCTAATCAGAGGGCTATGTGAGACCACTGAGGCATTTCTGCTTTTCTCCTTACAACAAATTGTGCCCCATATTAGACTGCTCATACTCAATCAATTGTTTTGAGTTTGAAGTTTTTCTCACACGTCAGGTGTCTTGTGTCATGTGTCCACTACGCTGTAGTTTAAACTGATTGTGGTACTCCATGGTGTATGTTGGATCTCCCATTTTGACAGGTATCCATGTGGTTCATCCACGTCAGGGTCTTTTGTGATGATGTCATCAGAACTGTGCTGAAACATATCAAAAAGCAGAATTCCATGAGAGACCTGAATCAACACTCCATCACCGTAAAATCAGAGGCCCTGACAATATATTTACAGTACTCCTAATCTGAGCTAACTAGTTACTTCAGTCCCCAGTTATTTATATAAGGTTATAAATAACCTTATAATATGTTATATCATCTCATGAATAATCATAACAACAATTATAACACATTATAATACTTGAGTATTTGAGGTTATAACTTTTAAAATTATGATTATTTATAACACGGAATGGACAGCATATAAAATCTACTTAATTTATAATGGACTATATCATATTACATTTATTTTTTACATTATATTACGTTTTATTTTGATGGTCCCCCTAGTCTATTGACAATAAACAATTTTCCAACTACATGTCAGCTAACACTCCTTAGAGCAGTGGTTCCCAACCACGTTCCATGGAGGCCCCCCAACACTGCATGTTTTCCATGTCTCCTTAATCAAACACACCTGATTCAGACAATCAGCTCATTAGTAGAGACTCCAAGACCTGAAATGGAGAACCTGACAAAGGAGAGATGCAAAATGTGCAGTGCTGGGGGGCCTCCAGGAACATGGTTGGGAACCACTGCCTTAGAGTATTAGTAGACTTAGGTTAAGCTTAGGCTAGGTAGCAGGTTCACATACTTGCAAAGTTAATTATAATCAGTTTGTCTTTTGGGGAACCATTAAAATGCAGTGTTAGCATATATTTAGGATACTACTAATAATAATTACTGCTAGCTGACATGCAGTACCATCAAAATAATCAAACTGATAATACAAATGTGTCATATTACACACTCATCTGATCTGATACCTGATCTTATGGCTCTTTGAGAAATATTATTATTATTACTTATAAGTAGTCTTTGCATGCTTTAAGTAAAGTGACATGTGTAAGATGGCAATATATGAGACTCATAATACATTATAACTATGAGGAGGTAATCATACTCTTAAAAGCTATAACCACAAATAAGTAAAAATGATAATACATTAAAACTGTTCTTATGAATACTCATGAGATGATACAACATACTATAAGTATGTTATATTTTTTATAATGCATTATGCATTCATTATAATGCCTTAAGAATACCCTTATAATGTATTATAAATACAGGCTTCATAGAAAGTGTTACCAAAAAGTAATTTCAGGTTTGGAATGACTTGAGAGACAGAACTATTTATATCAGCGTTAAAAGGAGTAGAGACTGCTAGTTATCAGAGCCATAAGGCCCCTGTTTTCATGCAAGATTTATGCATGTTGCCCCTCTGAGCAAGAAAGTAATGTAATCTCCATTCATAAGAAACACATCCAACTCCATTTAGCAAAGAGCTGGGTGGCTCTGGTTATACATGGTAATGGAGAGCAGAGGTATTAAGGCAAGACATTAATTCACTGTGTCAAGCTGTCCCAGCGGAAAATTTATTATACTAAATACAATTAATTAGCAGCCCCTGTCGCTGATATAGAAAACTGCATTGTCAGTAAAAGTAAGGATTTGGGAGTGTACCTTTTCATGGCCGCTGTTTTGTGCTAATTCATTCAGTGTAGCATCCGATAAATTCAAAGAGTCTTTTCTCTGGAGCATGGATGTAGAAAATCAGGCAAGCAAAAGTTTGAAACAATGCTTGGTGTGACATACGTCCAAGCCTCATGGCCATGTGCCCATCTTTCCAAGGCCCAAGCAGGTGTTATAAGAAATGCAAGATAAGGATGCAGAACTGTTTATGACTTAGATGCCTGTAGATCTTACAAATTTTATGAGGCAATTTATGCTTGTAAGCATCTATTTACTGCCATGTGAAAACCTGCACCTTGGATGCAATTACTTAAAATGTTTAAAAAGCTCAGTTGTGATGTGCATTTCTTTTGGCTTGAAAATCCCTTACCGAAAATAAGTATACTTCAAGTTTATTTTATTGTCAGTTTGTACTGCAAGTATACTAAAAGAGAACCTATAGGTATACTGATAGTTTACTAATTAAATACTTTTTTATGCATTGTTAGTAAACTTTGAAGTATAGTCTCAGTAAACTAAAAGTTTAGTAGTTTTATACTGCATGTATACTCATAAGTTTTCTTTAAGTGAACTTTACATCGTACTTTAAGTATACTATGATGTCCCTAAATATTAATTTGTAGAGGAGAGTGGGGGAAAATGTCTCCTCACCCCTACTGTTTTTTTTTTTTTTCCCCAAAATAACCACAAGATGAAATCAAGATACATTTTTATTGCAACTATGGACTACACTGACAAGAGTGATGTAGAAGTTCCCCTTCAGGAACTCGAGCTGCGTCCGAAAACTCTAGGGGAACGCCTTTGGCGGAACCATGCTCTGAACACATGTGTAATCTGAACAATCGAAGGGCGAAATGTCACGGGCGGATGACGTCATCGACCAGGAAGCATAAAAGCACGTGCGACGGAGCGCTGTCTTTCAGCTCCTTCCTTTGCGGACGCTCCGCTCCCGGAAGGCTCTCTTTGAGGAGGGAGCCTTCAACCAGCGTTCCCCAGGGTGGAGACCGCAGTTGAGGAGCCACTCCCTCAATCGCTGCAGTATGAGGAGCTGTTGGAAGTGGTTACTTGTGCGGTGTCTAAATTCAACATCGATTGGCCCGCCGAGGAAAAAGCTGCTCCGCAGAAAAGCAAGCTGGCTGAACGCTTTCTGCGGAGTAAGCCTCCATCTCCACGAAGGAGCCTTCCATTCTTCCCCGACCTCCACGCTGAGATCTCAAGGTCGTGAGCTAGACCCTTTTCGGCTCGCTTATTTGTCCCCACCTCCGTTTATTATGGCAACGTGGCGGGGCTCGATGAGCGAGCCTATAAGACGATGCCCCGGGTGGAACAGACTTTGGCCAGCTATCTGTCCCCTGGTGCGGCATCGTCTTTGAAGGCTCCTCCTTCGTACTACATCAGCGCTTGTGGGTAAGGGGTACACAGCAGCAGGTCAGGCTGGAGCGTGTTTACACACCATGTCTTCGCAGGACCGCTGACCTAGCTCTCCGTGCCACCAAGGAGACCGCCCGTGCTGTTGGGCAGTGGAGAGGCATTTATGGTTGACCCTGTCCGATATGAAAGAGAAGGAAAGAGAAGGGACGCCCCGCTTGAGCCTTCTGGCCTGTTTAGTGACACAGTCGATTCTGTCGTCAGCAGGTACCAGGAGGCACGTAAGCAAGCGGCGGCATTCCAACGGTTCCTGCCTCGCCGCTCTCTAGCTCCTGCGGCCGCTGGGCGTGAGCAGCCGCAGCCGTGTACCAGCTCCTCGTACCGCGAGGTACAAAAGTTGAGTGTCGCTACTCAAGCTCCCCTGTCCCGGCACCGAGATCAGCGGCACTCTAGGCCGGGGTCTTCCAAGGCGAGGCCCGACCTGCGGGTCATGCTTCAGTCTTGGAAGCCCCCAGCAAAACGGTCCTGACGCCATCTCAGGACCGCCGAGGGCAGCCCCTACCGGGGAAGAGCAGGTTACACTACATTACACGGTGTCCGTCTCTCCTCAGGGCCCTCAGGAGGTCAGTCTGCTACCCCTGCCAAGGCTACAGTGCGCAGTGCCCTCCGGCAAGCACACGTCTCGGATCTCTCCGCCCGAGGGCTCAGCGGGACTGGGATGCTTATCACCCCCTCGGGGGTCTCTAGAACAGTTAGTTCGGCAGGCTGCTGCCGGTCCGCCGTTACAGGTCTCCGAGCTAGCAGTTCAGTCAACACCAGAGGCCAGCCTCGAGCGGCTGGTTCCCTTAGTAGACTATTTAGCAGCGTGGAAGCTACTGCCAAATGTGTCTGCATGGGTTTCCACTGTAGGAAAAGGTTACTCTATTCAGTTCGGCGCCCCGCCGCCGCCTTTCGACGGGGTCTTTCCCACTCTGGTGGGCCCCGAGCAGGCTCTAGTCATGGAACAGGAAGTAGAGACTCTTCTGAGGAAAGAGGCCATCGAGGTGGTCCCTCCTCACGACAGGGATTCAGGGTTCTACAGCCGGTACTTCACAGTTCCAAAGAACTGTGCCCCTTTTTAGATCTTCGTCGACTCAATCGCTCAGTCATAAGGTTGAAGTTCAAAATGCTTACTTTCAAGCAAGTAGTGTCACAAATCAGGTCCAAGGACTGGTTTGTGAGGATAGATCTGAAGGACGCGTACTTCCATGTCTCCATCCTTCCTCAGCACAGGAAGTTCCTGAGGTTTGCTTTCAGGGGCAAAGCATACCAGTATCGGGTTCTTCCCTTCGGCCTAGCACTCTCACCCCGTACGTTTACGAAGTGTGTGGATGCTGCTCTGGTCCCTCTTCATCTCCAGGGCATTCGCATACTCAACTACATCGACGACTGGCTGATCCTAGCAGAGTCAGAGAGTTTAGCGGCTCGACATCAAGATGTCGTTCTCGCCCACATAAAAACGTTGGGGTTAAGACTGTTCCCTGAGGGGGCACAGCTCCTAGCTTCCGGTCTCTCAACTGAGGTTGTTGAGACCATTCTCCATTCCAGAGCTCCCTCTACGAGGAAACTGTACGCCCTGAAGTGGAAGCTTTTCACGTCATGGTGTGGGGATCGCCAGCAAGACCCAGTTAACTGCCCAGTTGGTACAGTACTGGAGTTCTTGCAGGCCCGCTTCTCCACAGGGTTATTCCACTCCACCTTGAAGGTTTACGTGGCGGCGATCTCTGCCTACCACGCCCCTCTTGGTGGCCTGTCAGTCGGTAAAGACCCCCTCGTTACACGTTTCCTCCGCGGTGTGCTGAGGCTGAGGCCCCTACGTGGGACCTGGCTGTGGTGCTTGAGGCCCTCTGTAGGCCGCCATTCGACCCTATAGAGGAGATTTTGGTTCGGTTTCTTTCCATTAAGACTGCTTTGTTGCTAGCACTAACCTCCTTCAAGTGGGCTGGGGACCTGCAGGCCCTTTCGGTGGCCCCTTCTCATTTGGACTTTGCTCCTGGCATGACCAAAGCCTTTCTTTACCCTAGAGCTGGGTAAGTTCTTAAGGTCCCTACCGCTACACCACAGCCTGTTGTACTCCAGGCTTTCTGTCGTCCTCCCTTTCGGGAGCCTGACCAGCAGAAGCATAATTGTATGTGTCCAGTTCGTGCACTGGACGCTTATGTCCACAGAGCTGCCCTGTGGCATAAGTCGGACCAGTTTTTTGTGTGTTATGGTCCCCCCAAAAAGGGTCATCCAGCTTCTAAACAGACCCTAAGTAGATGGATAGTGGATGCCATTTCTACAGCTTATGAGTCCTCTGACCTCCCCTCGCCGCTGGGGGTCAAGGCCCACTCAACCTGTGCCTTGGCTGCCTCCAAAGCACTTATGTCAGGTGTTCCTATACAAGACATCTGTAATGCTGCGGGATGCGCCCCTCACCTTTGTTAGGTTTTATAACCTAGATGTCCGAGCCACTCCTGGCTCTTCTGTCCTCCTGCCTTACCTTTTTCACTAGGCAGGGATTTGGAAGTCCGGTGGCGTGGGCATCTCGTTCCCCTAGCGTTTTTGGACGCAGCTCAAGTTCCTGAAGGGGAATGTCCCAGGTTACGTATGTAACTCTAGTTCCCCGAGGAAACGAAACACTGCGCCTCGAGCCATCCTTCCGGCATCCCTTCTGAGCGCTCGCTTCATTCTCCGAAGCTGACACCGGCTCCGTTGCACGTGCTTTTATGCTTCCTGGTCGATGACGTCATCCGCCTGTGACGTTACGCACTTCGATTGGTCAGATTACACATGTTCAGAGCGTGGTTCCGCCAAAGGCGTTCCCCTAGCATTTTCGGACACAGTGTCTCGTTCCCTCGGGGAACCAGGGTTACATACGTAACCTGAGACGTTTTCACCATGAACTTTACACTGGTGATGTGCTAACAAAATGTTTTAAATAGGCAATTATAATTTTGTAATTCATAATTATTGATTATATTCTTTTTAATTTTAAGCTAAAACTGCCTGCACTCTGAGTTTGCTGTAAAAGTTTAAAGCAAATAGCTTTGTCAGACTGGGGGTCATGCCACGTCACATCTGATCGTCCTGAGTCATGCCACGTCACGTCTTTTGCACCCAGACTGTCAAGGTCAGTTCTTCGTAGTCCCAGTCTGGTATCCAGTGTGAGGGATCCTCCGCTGGTGTCTTCATGTGCTGCTGGAATCCCTAAACCAGTACTCACCAACCCTCCTGTCCTAGAAGTGTTTGCAGCGCTTCCCATAACAGGAGTCACTTTATGGTGTTTCTGGGCTTTGTACACCACCGCCGAGTCTCCCGAGGTGGTGGCTTATGCTGCAGAACCTCCGGTGTTTTCAGAGGCAGCCATGCCTGCCGCAGTTTCCCCAGAGGTGGCGGCTTATGCTGCAGAGCCTTGTGAAATGGGGACGTCTGCTTCAGCTCTCTGCACAGTGGTAGCGCCCAGTGATACACCCTCAACCTGTGAACTCTTGTCCTGCCCTGTTCCAGCCACTTATGAACTCTCTGCCCGTCCTGTTACGGCTATGGAGGCTGTTAGTGAACTCTCTGCCCATCCTGTTACGGCTATGGAGTCCATCAGCGAACTCTCTGACACTATATAAGCCTTGTACTTGCTCTTCCTAGTTGCCAAGTATTGCATTTCGTTTAGCACTCGTCTAGTGTCAGCTGCTTTACGGAGGCTCTTGTTAGTTTCTAAGTCGAGTTAAGCCTTGTTCCTGTATCCAGTTAGTCTTGTATCCTTGCCTTGTTATATCATCTTTTCTGCCTTCAGCCTACTCTGGACTTTTTGCCAGTCGTGGATTTAACCATTTGCCTTGTTGTTTTGGACTCTGTTCACCCCTCGAATGATCTCTAGCCTGGCTTTTTGGATCACCCGTTTGCCTCGTCCCTTGAATTACGTTCGCCGCTGATAGACCTTCATCTGTCTTACGGATTGCTCTTGTGTCTTGCCCCAGTATGCCTGTTGCCAATGTTCGACCCTGCCTATGTTTGACCATGTCTTTGTTTCAGATTAATAAAGCTTTGCATATGGATCCGCCTGTTTCCCGTCTCCCTCGCTCCGTAACGCCAACATACTGATATTCTGTTACTTAATAGTGGTGTATGCGAAGCAAATCATCACTATAATGACCTCACTTGCTTATTATGTTGGCCTGAGAAAGCCAACATACTGTTCTTTGATTAAATCATTGGCTTCTTCCATACAAATTTTGTCATCTAACTTGTACCACACTGTTGAATATAATATATATATAACGGGGTGCCCAATTCCATTAAGACCTACTGTTCTGCAAAGTTCAGATCCAACCATCATCAAACACAATTGAACCAGCTAATTAAGATCTCAGAAATACTTAATTAAAGCAAGTTTTTTTTTTTTTTTTTTTTCTAATTAATGAACAAATACATACATATGTATCTACATACTGTATGTATGTAATTAACAAACATATATAAGGGCCTATTTACACCTGCAGTTTCTTTGATTGGATAGCTACAGTATCAGGCCATGAAAAGACCACGTGTAAATGCCCTCTAAAATGCATTAGAGATGGACTGTAATCTGATTGCTCAGACCACTTCAAGAGGTGGTTTAAGACGCATTCCAGATGCAATAGGAAGTGTAAATAAATCTGGCTGTTAAAGCTACATATATACATTTTTCTCCTCCCAAATTACTGCAACATGGATGTACATACATATGGCCTTCTAGATATGATCGTCTCTCTTCAGTAAGCACACGCAAGCTGACGCAAATTAAACTTACTGCTCAGTATCTCTTGCATCTGTGGCATCAGCGGCAGTCTTTACACGATTAACACAGTAATCTTCATTAAAAGTGGTGAATGCTAAAGTAAATTCTTTCTTTCTTAAAGTAAAGTCTCTCAGCCTTTGTTGTTTTTGTCCTTGAAATCAGATGATGATAAACAAAATTCAGCACATATGTGGTGCTTTCACTGACTTGATCTCCGTTGCATTTGCATATAATGTGGGAATTGAAAATCACATTTATTATCATTTTAAGGACACACATTTATGTGGCAGAGTGTAGGCCTAAATGGAATAGTTTTAACAAATCGGATATCTATCTGATTTTGAGAAAATGCAGGAACTGTTGAGGTGTCTTCATCTGGTTGTTTTTAAGTCTGCGGTACAGTTTGTATCCTTAACAAATTCAGACACATTCCTGACCGTGCATGTAAGCAGCTGGAATGACATCAGCATGCAGAACCACTGACTATGTGTTTTTAGATAGTTTACAACAAAAACAGGTAAAGGTAAAACAATGCCATACAATGTTATGCATTTAATCAAATACATTTTATCTGATCAAATTATTTCAACATACACTGTATCACTGTTCCATCAGTAATGAATACTAATCAAATGAGTAAAACAATATTAGCATTCTAGTAGCTACTGGAACAACTAACAACAAACTCCAGTTAATGAATTAGTAATAGCACTCAGTTGGTTCACTGTTAGCGAATCATTAACTACTATTTCATACTTCCCTAAAACTACTAAGAAACTACATACCATTTCATTATTAATGCATAGTTAATTCTAGTAACCAACTGGTAATTACTGGTAATTTAAAAAAAAAAAAAAAATCCTTAAGAGGGAATTAGTATTTATTTGTTTGTTTGTTTGTTTATTTATTTATTTATTTATTTATTTATTTATATTTTTTTGGAACAGAAGTGTAAAGAATGATAACTTCCTAATAATTCCTCCTAATGGATTTGGTAACACTTGAGTCATTACTAGTCTGTTCAATGAGTAATTACTAGCAGGTTACCATGATATTAGAATACTGTTCCAAATAGTTAGTAACACTCATTAGTGGGTCACCATCATTCTTACAACAGGTATTATTGAAATAATTAGCATATTACCTATTGATTATGTAAGTAGTTAAATGTTAATTAAAGTATTAGTTGGTTAATTAGTTTCAAATTAATTCTGAAACCATATAGCTTCTAAAGTGAACTAGTTTCTTGTTGCTTAACAGCAGTTACTAGAATGTTAATATAGCATTATTCATTTGTTCCTGTGTAGGTTCTCATTAATGAAGAAACAGCACACCACAAATATATTAAGGGTGATTGCTTTCAGATGAATGTGATGGTAGATTATTTTACTCATATGATGACAGAACACCTGCTTTCTATCCTGCAGAGTGAGACATCATGTCTGTTTCTGTCCCAGAGTGTCTGTCCACTGTCTGCTGTGCAGTGACATCTGTCAAAGTGTGTCAAACGGACTGGGAAAATGACCAGTTCTCCTATCTCTGGCCGGACCGTGCAGACCCACGCTGTAACAACAGTCTGAATGATGCTAAATAGCTGATCATATCTGGGCCATGCTGACTGACATTACACCAGATCTAATGTTGCTGAAGGTGTGTGTGAGAGTGACACACAGATTAAGTACCCTGACAGGCCACACAATAAAGCCATCAGGTGGAGTGACACGTCAGATGGATGGAGAGAAGGATGAATTGTCACTCAGTGTCAGTCCAGATGCTGTCCTCATCCCTGATGTATCACACACACACACACACACACACACACACACACACACACACACACACACACACACACCAGCATGGGAGCAACAGCCACAACAATATATATTTTTTTGATGGCATTTCACAGATATGTCACTTTGGCTTTGTACAGCTCCTAAATACATATTTCTACGGTGAGATGAGGATTTGACTTTTGAATATCTACACAACAGCTGATTATAGATACTTTCTGTGTACTAAGCAAAGCTTAGACAAGCTTTACTCTTTGACAAGTACAATGCAGCTTATAATAAAATGTATCAAAAACTAAACTGAATATAAGCAAAGAAAAAAAAAAATCATCATTTTAACAGTAAAACCCTATTAAAAAATGCTACAATATAATCCTGTTAAGTAGTTGACAGAAAGTTTCCTTTGTTTTTTCTCATCAGTTATACACATAAGGTTTAATTTTACATCATATGTTGTTAAATGGTTGATTGCATTAGTGTGACGTGTGTTTCCATGATAGTGTGTTGTATTTGCACCATCTACACATTTCTATATATCTACATATCTATTCTTTTTTTTTTTTTTTTTACACTGTAAATTTAAGTACAATCTGTAAAACTAAAACAAACAAATTAGTTTTGCTTCTTCTTTAAAGTTGAATTTTGCATGTACCGATCTAAAAAGACAACTTGTAGACACATGAGTCATGATATATCTGACCCTTCCTGTGTTGGTTTTTTTTTTAGCTTAGGAGATAATAAATATCACTTAAGATAAAATTTCTTAAATGTTTCAGTTCATATTGAAATTTGGTATATTGGCAAATTTGAACTCATTTTGGGACATTGTTGAGATGTCTTTTTAAACATACACATACAATATTTTTCTACACCTTCACTGGCCATAAGAAACAAATGCAATATTAAAGAAATTTACATTTTTATTTCTCACTGCCTTAAAAATAAAGGTTCCTATTAGAGTCACAAACTAATTTAAATTCTGGTGTTACAGAAGAACCTTTTTGTCTCACAAAGAACTGTGCAGCATGTTGCCAAAAGATGGCAATGTTGCTGTGCTGAATTCCACTATTAACCTCTACTTTCTCTGTCCGTCTTTTTTTTTTTTTTTTTCTCACTGTCTTCCTCAGTTTGACCCTCAGATTGGCAGAGAACTGAGGACATTCTAGTTCTTCATCTAGACATGTACCATTTTGGTTTAGATTGTTGACAACTCCCTCTCAAAGTAGCAGTGTCTCTTAATTCATTTCATAATTCTTATTTCATATACATTTCAAAATCTCTCTCTCTCCCTATCTTTCTTTACAATACAAGTAAATGTGGTGCAAAAACCAGTTGAAACATTCTCTGAAATACCCATTTTTAAGAAAGAAAGACAGAAGAAAGTCTTGCAGGTTTTATATAAAATAAAGATGAGCAAATGATGACAAAAATGTAAATTTACCTTGAATAGCAGAATTGTATATTGTGTCTGGATGAATAGCAATCACACATTATAAAAAGTATTTCTATCTAAAAGTAACTAAAGTCTTATTTCTTTTGTGAGGCAATTGGAAAAGACAATAACAAATAATACAAGATATAGTAAGTTTTCTTACTTATCAGTGTACACTCTTCTCTTCTCTTCTCTTCTCTTCTCTTCTCTTCTCTTCTCTTCTCTTCTCTTCTCTTCTCTTCTCTTCTCTTCTCTTCTCTTCCTCTCAGCCTCTCCTCCTGTGTAATTACATAGCATGAGGGTGCATTGCCATGCGTTTTAGAGCAGCCAAATGGACCCACAGCAGGCTAGCAATTCAGCCACTATTACCCCAAAATGTGTGTCTCTTAATGGCTTATGAAGCAGCATCCTGCAGGGGAAGGGTTAACAGAGCCGTGTCCATCCCAGAGAAATTGCCACTCTCTACTAAATTACATCCTTCTGAGAATCTTGCAGAGGTAAGCGAGAGATAGAAAAAGCCTTGAAAAGTGTGAGGATTTCACAATTTTATTAATTGTCAAAAAAAAAAAAAAAAAAAGGAAAAGACAGAAGAGACAGAATTAAGACAGTTTTAAGACAGATTCAATTTCTGATCTCAAATGTGTGAGTGAGAGTAAGTTTTGAGCAAACGAGAAAGAAAAAGAAAATGCATTTCATCTCTGCACATAGGGATGCTCTTAATGTGTTATATACCAACAGGTGTTCCTGTGTAGTTTAACTGTAGTTCTTGTGTCATTGCTCAAGATGTACCTCACTTTAAAAAAATGAATGAACTGAAAACAGACTGACATTGGAGGGCTGATAG
Organism: Cirrhinus mrigala; assembly: GCA_036247105.1. Taxonomy (NCBI): domain Eukaryota; kingdom Metazoa; phylum Chordata; class Actinopteri; order Cypriniformes; family Cyprinidae; genus Cirrhinus; species Cirrhinus mrigala. The sequence goes on from CM070015.1 coordinate 1,019,359, forward strand.
TTTTTCTATTTACATTATGTATGTGTGTCTGTGTGTGTGTTTGTGTAAGGAATAATTAAGGAAGGGTGGTGAAATTATTTGAAAAATAATGCACACCTTCACATTGTGGCCGCTACATCTTGAGTGTGCATTCTTTTTCTAATAATTTAGTGGCCTGGAGTCAATTATTCTGCTTATACAGTTACCAGACCTTAAGGCATTACTTAGTTCATTTATTTTAAATAATTTTAGTTTTTTTTATCCTTAAAACACTCGTGTGTATTTTTTTATTTTGTTTTATTTTTTTACGCTTATGATGTCATTTCAAGCCTTAAAATTGCAGAATTGTTTCGAATTGCAAATTGTGAATGAAAGTAAGTGCTAGTAACTGGAGAAGGGTCTGGCTGCGGACTTGCACTTGCACTCTCAGACTTGCACTCTCAGACACCAGCACTTCCATAAGTGATGCCACTTACAGTCTTTATTTATTTATGTATTTATTTATTTTTAATTGACTCTCTCAACATTTCAACAGTTGCCAGATAGTGAAGACAAGAAAAAAAGAAACTCAATTACGATGTCAGTCACAATTGCCATTTCTCACGCAACTCTCCATCACTTGCAATCTCGACAAGAATCGTGCATGTTGTGCATGACAAGACGCTGTGGTGGTTAAACAATTAAAACTAATTTAGTACCATAACATACAGGGTCCTGCAAGTCATCTGCAGGAGAAAAAGAGGAGACCCGCGAATCTGTGGCCACAGAACAGCAGAATATGAACGCAATGCACAAAGTCTCTCGTTAAGCAATTGCCATAAACACTTAATATGGCTTAATGTATTAAAGTAGTATTAAAATATCTAATTCAACATGCAGTTTATTAATAATGTATATGTATATAATGTTTTCTTCCCATACCTCAAAACGTGGCATAATGCGGCATAACAGACTAAGATAATAACTCAATATGCTCCTATTCATTATTAAAACATAATTAATATGTACAGACAAGCACGTGAGCCCAGAATAAATGAAACGCCCAAAGTTTCGCATTTTCCCATATAGAATAAACTGTCTACAGCCCTTTTATGTAATTTTTTTTTTGTCCATTAAGCTACATCACATTTTATTTATAATGATTTTCTAGGAAAATGTTTAACATGCAATTTAACGGATTGCGTTCTGGGCTTGTCTGCCTGCCTGTATAGGGGTTGGTCCTTTTAATATCACTTAATGCATTTCTCAATGCGCATTCATATACTTGCGTCAACAATAAGACTTATACTGAATGTGATCTTCTTAGTCTGTTATTATGCCACGTTATTCTGAATGGGAGGACAAGTAAAAGTTTATGCATTGTGTTAATATGGCCATCTGCTTGCCTTGTAGTACAATAAATGAATAAACTATATATCGAATTTGATCTTTTAATTGCACGTAATGTATCTTAATACATTAAGCCATATTACATTTAAGGAGGAAAACACTTTACGAGAGACTTTGTGCATTGCGTTCATATTCTGCTGTTCGGTGGCCACAGATTTCAACCCTGCGTGTGCAAGTGCAAGTCTGCAGCCAGACCCTATTGCATAACTGTGGCTTGAGCCATGCAATTATTAATGCAATCTAATGCAGTCATTAGAGAGAGAGAGAGAGAGAGAGAGAGAGAGAGAGAGAGAGGAGAGAGAGAGAGAGAGAGATTAATTGGAAGTTTAACTGCTTCAAGAACAGTGACGTGACCACCTCGCTACTGAGAATGTTATGTTATGTTATATTATGTTATGTTATGAAGCTTTTCGAAGCAGAGTGGAGGGGTCTTAAGGTGGCTCCAGAAACAGGGTTGAGCACAACTGGATTAGATTAACACTAGGCTGAGTGGATCACATGCTGAAGAAAGAAGCGGAGAGATAGTTCACAATAAGTCAAATAATTTAAAGTTGCAGAGTTGAAAATTCATGCAAAGTAATGTTTTTCCCATGATCTTGACACCTCAGCGTGAGATTGGGGAAAAAAAAAGGAGGTTTTGAGTAAGCTGTTAAGATGTAATATCAGTCTTGATCATTTCTACATCCAACTCCTCAGACCTAGATGTAACAAGTATTAGGACCTTATTTGGACTGAAAGAAACGGCAGAATAGGGACCTTGGAGGCAGGGGAGAAAGATCAAACTGTTCTGCCAACTCCACCTCAGCAGATGCAGAACCCAAACCATGGAGTGCAGATGCCTCCCATCACTCAAGAAAAAGGTATTTGTAGCATTAAAACTTTCTGCAAGTTTCATAGATTAAAACATCATTCTCATTGTAAACAAAGCATTTAATCAAGCTCCAAAAACAGCTTGTTAGGATCTGATGTGGCCTGTGACATCACAAGAGCACAAACATTTGCATACACACCGCCTCTAGAGAAAGGTATGGTCGAATAGTCATTATCTCAACATAGGCCCCGCCCACTGGCGTTCAGTCATTTCAAAGACGTGGTTTATAGAGCTCTCAATGGTTCCAAACAAGGTGCTGTCAATATCTTTGAATGGGTTTAAGTAGGACAGACAGCAGTTTCACTACATATGCAGCTGTGTCTAGTAATTATTAACACATAATGTGCATTGGTAACTATGCTGACTACGCTTTACAATTGCATTTCATTCTGGGGAGTGATAAAGAGACAAAATTAACATGTTCTCATACTTCTTGTCAGCCAAATGTGACCAAACACCTTAAGTGTAACTTTTAATCAAGTAAATAATTGTGCTATATTTTAGTTCATTTCTATTTATTCTAATATTTTGATGAGATTTTAGGTACTAAATAGCTTATGTACAATAATTATGATACATTGATGGCCATTTAAAATATAACAGTTTCTAATATGTCTAGTATTTATGAAACAATTAATGTAGTATTTAGGGTCAAAATAGAGAAAATATTATTAAATTCAAGTGCAAAGAGGCAAATTAGAGGCATTTAGTGGCCCAAAAAATAATATTTATATGTAATGCCATGGTTTAACCACTAGATACCCGTATGCTGTTTAACAAACATAGCTTATGTATTTAGCTCTACTCTAGCTGCTCAAAAGAGTTTAGCTGGTCATAATTGCTTATTATTTTTAATTTGCTTTTACATTTGAATGTGTTTTTAGACATTATAAAACTTTTTTTTTTTTTTTTTTTTAAGTTTCAATTTTATTGAAATATTACATTTAAAAAGGTGAATTACTCACATCCCAGTATCTTAAAGGGGTCATCGGATGCCCATTTTCCACAAGCTGATATGATTCTTTACGGTCTTAATGAAAAGTCTGTAAGATAATTTGGTTAAAATTTCTCAGTGGTAGTGTAAAAAAACACCCTTTTTACCCTGTCAAAATCAGCCTTGTTCAGAGCAAGCCATTCTATTGCATGTTCATTTAAATGCTAATGAGCTCTGCTCACCCCGCCCCTCTCTTCTGTGGGGTGATGAGCAGGTCTGTTTACGTTAGCTGCATTTAGCCGCGTTTAGCCGCTTAATTTGCTAACTAGCACATTATTTAGAAAGGCATAAAAAGATCCATAAAAACTCTTATACTCACTTCTGCTGTAGGTGAAGCTGCATCACGAATGATTCGCGCAAACATAGAGGCATTTATGTAAGTTGGCAGGCGAATTTCCTTCTAAAACGAAAGTAATGTCAATCCTCTTAGTGGCTCAGATGTCGGAAGTAAATGATGACTGCTATCATCATTATTACATCCAACAGAACACCTCAATCGCTCAGTCTGAGACATTCTTGTCTTTCCCTGCACCGGAGTAGACCCAATGGCTGTCGGAGTCGGACTGTTACAGCTCAGTCAGGGCGTGTCTAAGGTAAGACGGTCATGTTAATCAACTATCGTGGGAGAGGCCTTTGTCGGATTTATGTCACACCGACAAGAAGCTGAAAATGGCTTGATTTGAAAAAGAGGATATTTCTTATAAAGATTACAAATATACCACTGGGTGGATTTTTATCATAATAGGGTGGTTGTGTACACACACTGCCAACACACATTTATGTTCAAACAACATGTAAAAGTGAGCTTTGCATCTGATGACCCCTTTAACACTATCTACATAAGCATACAGCATAAGTGAATATTACAAAGGTCAAGCAAATATGGAATTTAACCCAATAAAAAAGTTTCTGACACAGAATTGCTTCGACGCATTTGGTTTAAACAGCTTGTTTGCCTCTTTCTACATACATCAGAAGAATCCCAGCTCAGAAAAAAGTCGATGGTCTATTTTGAATGGCATCCCGGATCTTATTGGACGTTTACATTTGGTTGGAGCCTTTTTTTTTTTTTTGTTTTTTATTTTTTTTTTTGAAACGTGACATTTATTCACATGCAGTAGTGAGGAGGCCTTGATACTGGTTCCTATGCAATGACCTGTTATGCCAATCACAACAGTGGCCAATTAATGACAAGCCTTAAAGGATCCACCCATTAAAAGCAGATAATTTTTAGACAGAGGGTCAGAACGAGGGTTGCTTAAGCAGAATTTTAAATATACAACATTTTCATTCAAAATAAATAAAAAGGAATCTAAAAAATAATACAATTTTTGAAACTACAATTACTTGTCATTGGTTGTGAGTTAACACAGAATGTCATAGCAACAGAGAGAGAGAGAATTATTATTATTATTATTTTTATTATGATTATTATGATTTATTTATTTATTTATTTAATATTACTCTAATAAGGAGTATATTGATATTGATGCATATTGATAACTTGAGCCTACATTAAAAACATTGTGTTGGCTAGTCTTATTGAGAGTCACATTATTCAAATTCTCATGCAGTTGTGTGCAGGTTGTGTAATATTTGTGATTTATACACTATGCTCATGGAAATACAGCGATATTACAGCGAGGCTGTGCTTTTCTCTCTATATCTCTAATCCCAGAGTTCCTATTCCTCCTCTCCCTTATGCCAGTCACATTTTCTAATTAGCTTTCCCCGTGGAAGAAGAAGATGGATTATATTTTAATATCTTGGCCTAAAATTAGTTTAGATTTTAGCAAGTTAGCACTTCAGAGCAGCTGATTTACTCTTGAAGCTGCAAAACCTGTAAGCTTGCAATTAATCATGCTTGGGCCACTCTCGTAAAGGAAGAAGAAGAAGAAGAAGAAGAAGAGAGAAGAGAGAGAGAGAGAGAGAGAGAGAGAGAGAGAGAATAATAATAATAATAAATAAATAAATAAATAAATAAATAAATAAAAATAAAATAAAGAACGAAAAAATAACCCATGGTGTAAACATTTGATTTTCAGATCCCCTGTCTCTTATTGCACAACTGTGTGACGCTGTGCTAATCTTCCTCTGTTGTTTTGAATTATTTTTCACATTTAAGTGTAGCATCTGTGTCAAAGATGACTATGGGAAGTACTTCTTGGTCTAAAATAGGTTTCAGCACAGCGGTTTGTCTTCACCAGTTGCGACTGGGATACACTGACAGTTGTGATGATATTTATGTATGTATGTATGTATGTTTAACTCTACTCCGATTAACCTATCTACAATAGACAATTGTCTACAATATTGTAGCACACTGGAGTCAATTCGTTTTACAAAATGTTTCACTTCCACAGTTTGTCCGCATACATCATCATTCTAGCCAGGTAGCCAGCCAGCATAATTTCTGCTAACAGATAAATTGGACTGTAGCATAATATATGTGAGTCTCACACAGAAAGAAAAAGTGTAGTCAGTTCAGATGATTAGTCTTGTTAATGTTTTACAGCTCCAGTCAAGTTCTGTTTACTGTCCTCTAGTGGAGGAATCTGTAGTGAAGTTACAGAATTTGAAGTCTGTATCCACAGTATGACATGATTCTCCCTAGTCTCAGCTAGGAATGTTTTTGTTCCACGAGTGTTCTGAGAACATTATACTATTTTCTGGTAATGTTTTCAGCAGCAAGTTTTATTTTAGCTCCCACGGTAGGATAACAGTCTCTAAAGACATTCTACAAATTTTTATTGATAACATTGTTAGTACATTATCCTCTAACATTCTAATAAAGATTTAATCAGGAAGCTTCCCATTGAACATTGGATGTGGACTAATGTTGCTCAGATGTAAAATTTTGTTTGAAAGTAAAAACCCAACCTTTGTTAGTTGCAGGTAAAAATACAGATTATCTGAACATCACTGGATCTTATGCTGTTGCAATGCATTACTACAGTCACTAATATGAAATTGATAGCATAGATTAGACTCTAGATGAGACTCACTACCTGATGATATCTTTATCTGATCACATTTTCTCTTGTTGCTTTTGCCATCACAGACATAGTTACAGCAGCTAAAAAACATTCAGTCAAAAGTCAAATTGCTCAACTAAAGCAAACACTTATGGCCATGATGGTGGCATGAAACCAAACTTTCCAACAAACATCAACATCTAAACCTCTGTTATTCTCAATAAATAAATAAATTAATATATATATATATATATATATATATATATATATATATATATATATACATATATAATAAATAAAATAAATACCTGGGGAGAACCTATTATGCCCCTTTTTGCAATTTAAGTTTCAGGTGTCCCCAATGTGTCTGTGAAGTTTCAGCTCAAAATACCCCACATATCACTTATTATACCATGCCCATAATTACCCTTTTTGGGTGGGAGCAAAAACATGATTTTTTCGTGTCTCTTTAAATGCAAATGAGTTGCTGCTCCTTGCCCCCCTTCCAAATAAGGGGGGCTGTCAAAATTAGCGTGTTAATACATGCGAGCAATTTTTCCAGTTTAACGGCATTCAAAATATTTAACACAGAGGTGGAGCCACCCCACTCACAACTGCTGCTGTCTTTTTCTTGACAAGAACTTCTTTACGACCACATCTAACGGGAGAACGTTCAGACGCGCGCTCCAACTTCACTTCAGCGCCAGGGATTAGTCAAACGAGCACGGGAAAGAGGAGGCAGCTTCAGTACAACAACAGTGAACTGTGGTCAAATGAGATGTTGTCAGGGCACATGTCAATAAAAACAAATTTAACTGTCCTGTCAGCAGTTATACTGTGCTTGTAGTGCACGCGCACTTCAATTGCACGCACAAATGCAGTGGGACACGCTGTATTAGAAGCGCAAATGAAACTACGATCATGCAATGTCATAGTTATGTCATCAGTTAAGTTGTGAATTTACCAAAAAGGTGATCAGAGCTTCTTTAAATTGTGCTTGCAAACAAGTATTTGTTATATATGAGTCACATTTAAGAACATGGCTCTAAAATACAGTGGTTTTCCTGGAGCACCCAACCACTGTCTCCCTCATCTCCTTCACCTTTTCATGAGTCAGAAAAGGTAAAGACTTTATGATATGATGTATATCTGATCCGTGTCACGTTCAGCAGCTGTACCTCTTAAAGTAATAGCAGCCAAAATAACCTAGTAACCAAGCGGCTGTGATGTCTATTAATCAAAGAACAAAAGAAAGAAGAAGAAGAAAAACTTTTGTAGCTTTAAGGATTCATCTATATTGTTTTATAACTTATATTTTGTTGAATTTCTGTATATTTCCTACTTGCTGAAGGGCACCGGTAGCTAAATATGATATTTATTGTAATGGGTTTATGTAATGATTGTTTTAGGTTCACTTAAATTATTATTATTATTATTTTTCGTCTAATAAATGTTAAAATGTATAACTCAGTTATACTGTAATGCTGAATGGCTAGTCAGTGGTTAAATATTAGGAAAAAGAAAATTTTATAGTGACATCAATAGTATTACTATCAGTGATAAGTCCAAAAATATGCCATTTAACAAACAAACAAGCAAACAAATAAATAAATATATATATATTTATTCACTCCCTCGCTGATCAAACCACCTTCCCAGAAGACTGCCTTTCCACGTTCCTGCACGCTGGACTGAACGCTACCACACGTGCGCAGTTGTCCGAGGAGGGTCTTCAAGGGAGCTTCGCTGACTATGTGGAGTGGGTGCTAGTCTTCTGTGCATTTGTTGAGGGAGTCACCAGCCCCACTCCAGACCCAGAGCCCAGTCAGTCATCACCCCGCTGTGCGAAGCATCAGCCAGAGCCCACTGGATGGAGATGGTGGAACAGAACCAGAGCCTCATTCGACGTCTGACCAGGTGCGTGAGCCAGACACAAAGCCCGCCACAGAGGATTACACAGTGGAGTGCTAGGGTGCGCCCACTGTTCCACCGCTGAGGGGGAGCTGAGGCAGGACTCGGAGGACTCAATGGACTTTTATTCTAATATACTCAGTCCTTTTCTGTCACTGAACTCTCTGCCTGTCATGTCATGGCCAAGGAGGCCGTTTATGAACTCCCTGTTTTCCTGAAACGACCATGGAGGTCTGCTTGGAAGTGTTTGCCTGGAACTGTCTATTAGCCCCGTCACGACCATGGAGGTTGGTTTTTAACCTTTACCTTTCTTGGTCGTCGACCTGCCCTCGCATCGGGACTCCACTCCTCTGACTTCACATCATCCCTCCATCCTTCTGGCTCTGTTAGGCTCCTCCCACCCTCCGGCTCCACCTTGATCTTCTGTCCCTCCGGCTCCACCGTACCCCTCCGAAGCCCTGTCTGCACCTCAGTTGCATGAACCATCTGTTCAACCTAGGCCAGGGGTGCCCAAACTCGGTCCTGATGGGCCGGTGTCCTGCAAAGTTTGGATCCAACTTGCCTCAACACATCTGCTGGGAAGTTTCAAGTATGCCTAGTAAGAGCTTGATTAGCTTGTTCAGGTGTTTCTAACTGGAGTTAGAGCTAAACTTTGCAGGACACTGGCCCTCTAGGCACTCCTGGCCTGGGCCCTCTGGATTCTCCCCATCATCCTGGCCTGGCGGCTTTCAGTCTCTGCCCTAGGCTCCTCCTCCATTGGCATCGTCTCCATCAGCCAGTCCCCTGGAGTCGTCAGCCCTTCCTCCACCATGGCTCCTCCTTCCATCGACGCCACTGTGGGGCGAATCTCTGGCTGTGGCCTGGGTTCCTACCATCACATCCCTGTTCAAGGCTCCTCCCTGGCTCTTACCTCCGTCACACCACCCTGGACACTCTTTTGTCATCCTCCTCCCGGTAATCCACCCACCTCCAGAACCTCCTCCTATGGGTAGCCTTGCAGATTTAAATGCTTCCTGTGAGCTAAACAAAGAATGCAGAAACAAAGTCACCTCATCTAAATATTCACAACAATTAACTTTCAACACAATGCACTTTGAAAACGAAACCAAGAAATAAGACCTACACTTTCACTGCTTCTCCCCACAGCTTCTCTGATGTTTGTATCCCCCAGGATACATCACCCCCTTTTAGGGTAGTCCTCATGAAATCAAAATTGACTTCATTTACTTTGTTAGTGCACATTTCTAGTCTTGAGATGGACAATTAATTTGTTAATTTAAAGTTAATCCCATGAAAAAACTGTTTTTGTTTTGTTAAACTTAATCTAAATCTGAACATTTGCTTCTGCCCTCTGATGACATCAGTTTGATGGCTTGGGTCTTGGTTTGAGGAGAATATCCATGACCATGCCCCTCTAGCTGTTAGGTTGCTATGAGTCTTGGTTCCTTGCCGCTGTTGCCTCTGGTTTGCTTAGTTGGGGACACTTAATTTCCAGCGATATCGTATACTATTTGAACTGAACTGACCTGTATGATGACATCACTGAATTCAATGATGAATTGCCTCTAACTGAAAATTGAATGTTTACTGTTGTCCTTTTGCATTATTGATGCACTATTTCCTATTTAATACTGTAAAGATGCTTTGTCAAAATCTGTATTATTAAAAGCGCTATATAAATAAAGGTGACTTATCTTGACATGAGTGAGAGACAGAGAGGAAGAGTGCTAAAATATTCTATTCAATATTCCGTTTCAGTTGGACATATGTTACTACACTGAAATAAAGTCGGCAGCAACTTCTGATTCACGCAGACTTTAAATCCAGCTTCACCTGCCTACATGCAGTACACACATATAAAGCAATGCTACATAGCAAATCTCACCTGGCTTATGTTGTTGCCAAATACAAGGCATTAAGGCATAAAAAAATAAATAAATAAAAAAAAAAAAAAAACTGCAATATACAAAATATGGACTTGACTCTATTGGGCACCAATATCTTAATAATTTTACTTAAAACTAAATTCCTCAAATGAAACTATGAGTATCTTTCAAAGATTTGATCCCTAATTGTAAAAAAAAGAAAACAACTTTAAACAAATTTTACTCCTCAAACTTGCATGAAGCCAGCCAATCAGATTAGTGCTTGCCAGAGTGAAAAAGTGCTTTCCAGTTTTGCATGTATGCATCATATGGTCAGTGAATAGTCTGTGGTCCACTGATATGCAATTTGTGGGTAAGACTGCATTATTTCTCTTTGGCTGTATTTCCCTTTTCCACTGGAGCTCTCTGGATTTCACTTAATGTTTTTTTTTTTTTTTTTCCTTCTATCATCATCTCTCTCTCTCTCCCCTGTTCTCATATGTGTGTTGGCCCCTGGGTCTGGGTGGAGGTGTGTCGGGTCTATGAGTAGCTCTAGCTTCATTAATCATCAGTACTGGGCTTAGCATCAAACCCCCGCCCCGTCTCCTCCTGCACAACCCCTTGGATTACCCTGCACTGCTGCTGAAATGTCAGCCCAAATCTGAGTCTCCATGCAGATAATAATTTCAATAATATTTCTCCATTTGTGGCCTCCTTGCCAGGGGAATAACTTTCCCTTCTCAGTCAGGTAGTGTAAGTCTGCCGTTGCTGGAAATGCTTGACTCTGAGCCAGATGGCTTAGCTGCTCTCACAGCATATGTTCAGCAAAATCACACACACACACACACACAAAACACATTGCATTGCATTGAGTTGCATTAATTTGAGTGAGTGAGATGCATATAGGTTTACATTATCTTGCTTTTTTAATCTGTGTGGGTCCAGCAGTAGAATGTGTATTTGTGACAATGAAAATCGATCAAATTGGAAAGGGCTTTATATACTTTATATGGTACTTATTGCAAATGTCAAGTCTTGCAGCATCTCTCAAAGTGAACAAGTACAGACTGATATGAAACAAACATTCCCAGTCCTTTGGGAGAATGTGCATGCGTGTATTGAATTTTCCCCAGAAGATGTCATTTGATAATGTTTTATATTATTATTATTATTATCATATTTTTAATATCATGTAAACTTTTTAAGAATTGTAAATTACAAATTCACGATTTTATACAGTAGTTCAATAGAACAAGTATGCAAATAAATAAAGGTGGGGCTAGGGACATGTCCTTACTAGAAATAGTAAGATTCACCAATTCACATTAGTGCATCGGCATAAAAGTAAACAATAAGATGCACAGATTTAAAAAGTGTGCATCGGATACAAGTTGCCATTTGTATCGATGCTGATTTATTTATATATAAATATTAGCACATCTGCTATACTTTTACAATTTAGAAAGTGACCAATAATGTGTGACCAACATTTTATATGTAGATTGGTTTCTCTAAACTGTTTCTCAAGCATGTTCTCTCATCACATCTGCTGCTACGTGAATGATGTATCTCAACACTACAGAGGCCGAGGCGTATAATTTAGATTAGCATGGCCGGTAGAGCTGCATCTTCCACCAAAAAATTACAATGAACCAATGAAATAAAAGTGAACTATCTGTACCTGGGATGTGCCCGAACTGTGAATCTGTATTAAAAAGCAAATACTGTGTTCTACACTCAAAAAAAATGGTTTTGTGCCACTGTTCATTTTACCCAGGTATTTATTGTTAAAACAACACAAGTGTATTTCTTTTTCCACCAAAACACTATTGTATGGTGCTCTATTAATTTAAACTGTTTAAGTTTCCATTTTACTTGATTATCAATCGTTAAACTAACGTAAACGGTTTAATTTCGCCGTTCAAAAAACCGGATATGACGTTTCCAACGCATTTTATGAAGACGGCGCGAAGGAGGTGTATCATGGCGTCGGAGCTAGAAGTACCAGTCAGGTAAGAAAATCTAAAGACTTCTTTGTGTTAAGTCAAAGTCTTTAATTTCTGTAAGTGTTTTTAGTATGCTTTTAGTGCTGTTTTGCAGACGACTGTAACTGGTATATTGCGATGATTTCGTGCGGTTGGGAGATGTGAACGCGCATATGGACTGTAGTGTATTTGTACGTGTGCTTGTGGAACAGAGGATGCGGCGAATTATTAAAGTGTTTTTCCGTCTCATTAATGATATATAGGCAGTTAAATAAAACCTTCCTGTGCTCTTTCTAGGCTATTCAAGTCCCAGTAAAATTACCGTTAGCTAAAGCACGAAAGCAAGTACAAATAATGCCACATTCGACTGCTGCATACTTTTAACATTTTATCTGCTATTCGTTTTTATAACAGCATACATTTGATCACGGGTTTCTTCATCACTGCCTAATTTTGGCGAAATGAAGGAATGTCACAACTTTACTGACGGAGAAAAAAAGTTTTGGCTAAGGTAAGTGAACCGCTGTATTGCCTTTTCATCATTTATAAACAAAAGTAATAAGGGTATTTTGCATTTTCTGTTTTAGAGGAATGCACGCAGTTGTAAATGTGAACTGGTGGATGGTTAAGAAGCTGATGTTTCTTCTAGAAATCTAAACAAGTAAGACACTAAGATATATTGATATGTTATGTGTTAATACATTTATGTATGCATGTATTTGTGTGTGTATATATATGAAGAGTTCATGTGTTTATTTGTATATATTAAGAGTTAATTTGCAAGAACAGATAACTCTGTTTTTGTTTTTTAAATAATTATTCTGCATTCCAAGTAATATCAATCAAACTGTGGTTGGTTGGTTTATTTTGAATGAATATTAATAGCTCAAAAATACAGCTAACTAACACAATAAAACAAACAAAAAAAAAAAAAAACAACACACAATAAAAAAACATGTTTTATGAATATTAATAAAAATGTATTTATTTGTTTTTGCAAATGAACTCTTCATATGTATATGTTTGTGTGTGTGTGTGTGTGTGTGTGTGTATTTAATGGGTACTTTTGACTCATTCCTTTTCTCTGTTTGAAGGCAGAAATGTGATGTTTATCATTTTATAAACTTAATGTTTTTGTGAAAAGCTGTGCCTGAAGTATAAATCATGCTTTTTACAGTCATTTTATGAATAATATACATGACAATAATCACACAAATGTTTTGATCACTGAATTTGTCTTTGCTGTTAAACTATGCACATCCTGATTTTGCTGAGTTAGATGTGTTCCTGGGTCAACATATTTTGTTGACCCTGGAACAGCATTTTAATCCAAAAATTTAATTTTGACCACATCCCTACACCTAAACCTGCCCTTACCCATGAGTAATCCCTAAAATCAGGGGAAATGATAGATGAATGACACTGATGTACAAGCACCAAACACTGATTGTAAGCCTAAACTTCACAAAAACTATAAAATGTTTTTTCAAATGTGATTGGTTAATCACAATGTTGTTCCAGGGTCAACAAAGATGTTGATCCAGGAACATGTCGTACTTGGTAAAATCAGGTTCTGTGTTAAACTATATATGGGTGCTCTTGTAACAAATTGTACTTCATGTGTTTACAGATTTGTGCAGAATATGAGACAGGCAGAATAACCATAGGTCCTTTAGTGTCAGCTGTCTTTGCCAATGGGTGGATCCACACTGCAAAACTTATGAAGATGATTGCAAACCGAAGAAGAGTCCTTGGACAAAGCATTAAACCCTCTTGGTCCCCACTACACAGGTAAGAACAGCTACACTCAAAAAAAACTTTTGTAATCATGTTAAAGGGGTCATCAGATGCTGTTGATATGATTCTTTAGAGTCTTAATGAGAAGTCCATAGCATACGTTTGTTCAAATTTCTCAGTGGTAGTGTAAAAAACACCCATTTTACCATATCAAAATCAGCCCTTTTCAGAGTGGGCCATTCTGTTGCATGTTCCTTTAAATACAATAATGGTGGTCAGACTGTTCTCAGCTCTCACTCGGCTCATTTAGGGGAGGTCTACGATAAGACGGTCATGTAAATCAACTATTGTGGGAGCGGCCTTGATCAGTGTGACGTCACACCAACTAGAAGCTGAGAATGACCTGATTTGAAAAAGGGCATATTACTTATAATGATTAAAAAATACCACTGGGTGGATTTTTATCGTCATAGGGTGGTTGTGTACACATACTGCCAACATGCATATATGTTCAAACAACATGTAAAAGTGAGTTTTGGATCATATGACCCCTTTAAAACATTGTCTCACCAGCCACTGAGTTTTAGGGTTATGGTCATAGGCATTAACAAAAAAGACAGATATAATAAGAATTGGGTTATTAATATAGTAAATATAAAATATATGGTATTACTGTAAACTGACAGATATTGCGAATACATTAGCTTCCCAAAAACAATACATTCTAAAGCAAGGCAGGCGTGTCAAACCTGCTCTTGGAGAACCAGTGTTCTGTAGAGTTTAGCTCCAACACCCCTGCCTGGAACTTTTAGTAAAACTTTGATTAGCAAACCTGTAAGACCTTCGTTCATCTTCAAAATACAAATTAAGATATTTTGATAAAATCAGAGAGCTTTCTGACCCTGCATAGACATCAACACAACTGAAATATTCCCAAGCCCCGAAACGTAGTAAGGACTTTGATATAATAGTCCATGTGACATCAGTGGTTCAACCATAATTTTACAAAGCTACAAGAATACTTTTTATGGGTAAAGAAAACAAAAATTACTACTTTATTCAACAATTCTTCTCCTCCAAATCACGTATTTTGCCATTATGGAGAGTATCACGATGCATGCACATTGCTCTCCTCTGCAAGCAAACAAGGCCCAGCGCATGCATGTTCTACGTCAGCAGAATCACACGCATGCGTTATGCAAGGAGGTACTCTCAATAATGGCAGAAGACGCAATTTGGAGAAGAATTGTTGAATAAAGTCAATATTTTTGTTTTCTTTGCACACAAAAAGTATTCTCACTGCTTTGTAAAATTATGGTTGAACCACTGATTTTTACACTGTTTTACTGGTGTCCTTACTACGTTTCTGGGTCTGGGAGCATTTCAGTTGCATTACTGTCTATGCTGGGTCAGAAAGCTCTCAGATTTCATCAAAAATATCTTTATTTGTGTTCCGAAGATGAATGAAGGTCTTGTGGGTTTGGAACGACATGAGGGTGAGTAATTAATGACAGAATTTTCATTTTTGGGTGAACTATCCCTTTAATTGGGAATATTGCTAAACTCTGCAGGACAGTGACTTTCTGTGCTGATCTGGTCCAGTACTGTTATAGTTTTATTTTCCACTGTAATGTTAGTTAGAGTTCCATCTGAACTGCTTGCCTGTATTTCCCGTAAGGAAATGATCAGACAGAATAATAATGACATTTTTCAAATGTGTTTTTTTTTTTTAGAAAAATGTAAAGGCTAAATCTCATGAATTTTGTTGTTGTCTGCATCTTTAGACTAATGACGTTGAAGTACCCAAATGAAGACACTAGCAGTGTTATTATGGAGTATATGGTAAGTTGTTTTATTTATTAATTTATTTATTTATTGGTATTTTTAAGGATGATAAATGCTAAGGTAAATTTAATATGCAAGAATTTGAGTACTCCATTCTTTCAAATATCCTCTCTAGGATACAGACGTTGGCAGCACTCAGGAGGTGATCCAGAGGAATCATGGGAATCTATGTCATACGATTTGAAGGTGCAGACATTGAAGACAGCACAGCAGATGTTGGAGTGTTGGAAGATAAAGTTCTTCAGGACCTTAGCAGTATATCCTATGAACAAACATGTTGCTGGGACTGATATATGGACTAAACTTGAACTCCTGAAATCAGGTACACATTTGGAGTACTGCAGAAGTTATTTCTGGAGCCAGTTCCTGTTCCTAGATTAAGGTTTGATTGGTTACCTTTATATGCCAATTAGAAAATGACAGTAGTTTAATATTTCTGTAATTTTGTAATGTGGTTGTAACTGTAATTGTTGCTCTTGTTTAACAAATACACTTGATAATTTGTGACATCTTGTCTTTTGTGATTCATTGCAAAATAATCACACAAAAAATGCTTTGTTGAAGGGAGTAACTTTAACCTTTTAACTGTCACCGTCCACCCTGTGGGACGCTTAAGTTTACTTTACCATATTACAAATAAATCCTAAACTAATCATGACAAACTATACATTGTTGGAACGGTCTAAGACTCCTAAATAGATATTTTACCATATTTTTGTGTTACAAATTATGTAGGAAAAGTAATAGATTAATATATGTCAAGAGTGCAACTTAAAAATTCTACATCATAACATGAGTTCTGACCTTTGTCACAAAAGACTTTCTTCGTTGCCTTTTTCCCTTTCACACTTTAGAAATCATAAGAAATTATTTATCACTTCAAAACTTATAACCTCAAAATTCAGTCTTTGAAAGGCATTTTAAAATCAGACATTTGCATTACCACAGAAAATGTACATCAAAATCATATTACAAAATGTTTTCATTCATGAATTATAAAAATTTAAGCCTGGATAGTGTATTTTTATGTCTGTGTTCAAAAATGGGAGTGACAGTTAAAGGGTTAACTTGAAATCATTTAGTTAAAGTAACTAGAACCAATTGGTTGGAACCACTGTCCATAATTTAAATGAGTTGTCTGAAACAAACTTCCTTATGTTGATAAAGTGAAACATATTTGGCCAGTTTTTAATAAACCAAAACATGTTCACTAAACTTAACCAGTCTAAGTTACAGGGAAGTGAATTAATTGAGTTGGTTGGACATTACTATTTCACATAAATTCTTCCTCATTCAGCTGTGTTGTCAACACAAAGAGTTTGCATAGATTCAAAAAATTCCATTCATGTTCATCAAAAACAATTTGGTTGTGTGGAACCACTGTCCATAATTGAATTAAGTAGGTTTAAAGAATCATTTTTTTGAGTGTACGGAGCCACAAAAGGGACATGGTTAGCTGTTTGTCAGCAGTAGCCTGTTACATTACAATACATAAAATTCCACTTACCACATAAACAGAGTAAGGAGAGAGGACTGACAGGACGATGGAGAATGATTTACAGATCCTGAGCACCACTGACAAACATATAATCTTGTAAAATGTATTGTAAGTACTGCCGTTCCGTAGTAAACACGTGTAATTGCGAATCTGGAAGTGAAAATAAAAAGCGAGCGCGCATTCAAAAGCGATTTCAGTGCCCTGTATATCAATAGTGGCTCCCTGATGCCCGCAATTTATGTGCAGTATAATTACCCAATGATATAACTGCAAGAGAATTTGAAATATATTTTATTCCTCCCATCTCATATATATATATATATATATATATATATATATATATATATATATATATATTTATTCTCTTTAGGGGTTCGGTAGTACACACTTCCACTCCATCTTAATAGGGGCAGGTTTTATTAATAAATTTTCTGCAATACAAAGCACATAAAGGCCTTTCCACACTGAGCTATTTCTATTACAATTTCTATTAATTCTCCACTGAATTATGTGATCTGGAGGAGAGCACTGTCCGTAAACATACAAAGAGTGCATGTCTGCCTATTATAGAATCAAAATCAATTACAGATCCCAATCAGAAGTTATTACAAACACACAATGATGGTTTAAAGTGGGTTTTAAGCAAATACAGCAAATGTGGCATGATGCTAATTTCACTTCTATTTATATTTCAAGATGTTTTCTTGTAAGCATTATAGTTTGTATTTCTGGCGTAGAACCAAACTTTATTTATCTTCAGTTAATGCTGTACATTGAGCAGCAGATGACGTTAAATCCATATACAAGATAAATATCTGAGGAAAATACATTGTTGGTAGACGCCACCAAGCGTGTAGGCGTGAATTAGCAGAAGGTGAACATTCGGTTTTGCGCTCGTTGTGAAAGCTCCCATCGTCTGCGATTTCTATAAAACAGATATTTGACAGATTGATTTTCACATTTGACAGGAAACCAAAAAACAAAAAGGTAAATCACTAAACACCGCAAGTCTGTGTTCAGTAAATATTTAGGACAGATTTTTTTTCCTACTGAGTCATACTCAGACTTAATGCTGTCAACAATGAAACCACTTGGAAGAGTACTGCCAGGTGACTTATTTCTTGGCATAAAAGAGGACGGTGGTACAAGAGAAATACCAAATTATTGTTTTAAGTGTGAAAATATAGCAGAAGTAGCACCAACGTTCAAAAACAATGGACTTGTGACAAGGGTGCTGAAATAATCAGGTGTTCACTTTAAGTTTTCATTTAGCGATGAGTGATGAGTGAATTTTTGCTTGAAAAAGAGCCGGAGAAATACCATGCAAGTGTCTCAGAGCCAGCAAAAGCTATGAAAAGAGTGACATTTTATCTCACAGAGTATGACGAAGCCTGCAGAAGTGGCATACATGGTTGTTGTCACCACTAGAATTACCTATTGTAGCCAAAGCACAATAAACTCATTTAACCTCTTCCACGGCCTATATTTACAAAATGTAGACTTCTGGGATTCCATACTCTGGTCTCAAGAGACCAAGTCAATTATGTCAGATCCAAAAGCATCCAAATTGTTCTGTTGTTGCTAGAGGAGGAGTACAGTGAGAAGTGGCTGATACCCACAGTGACGTTCAGTGGTAGTAAAGCCTTTATATAGGGATGTTTGAGTGCTAAAGGTGTGAGGGAGTTGTGCTTTATCAATGCTGTCATGAATTCACACACCACTGTGAGATGAAATACAAAAAAGTGAAACTGAAGATGCTACCCTCCCTTCATTCTCTGCATTATTGGGCATTTTTTCAGCATGACAAAGAAGATATTCATTCTCCCAAGGTGAAAATCCTACAGTGGACATGCATTTCACTCAATCTCAACACTCTAAACAGGACAGATGTGAACATTTGTCATGGACACGACATTTAGTGCCAAGAAGGGTCAGAGCAGTATACTTAAAGTTCTAGAGGGCATACTAAGTACTAGAATATTATACATTGGCTGAATTAAATCTAGGGTATACTCATATCTGCGATCCTTCATTTAAGCAAAATTTGCTAATTTACTTATTTTACAGAAAATATTGGCATACATTTTGTTGTTTTTATTAAGTAAATGTTTAATACATTTCAATGTTGCCATCTTTCCATGAATTATATTAGTGATCATTAAGAAAATGCATCTTTTATATTTGTTCAGAGGGGGTGTACTCATTTATACTGTGCACTATATATAATTCATTTTTATAATTCATGAATGAAAACAAGACTGCTTATATATACTTTTTTTTTTTTTTTTTTTTTTTTTTTTTAATAACAATAATCCAATCATGTGCTATTAGTGCATTTGTAGTAGCCTAAGCACAGTTAACCTATAGGGATTTACTTGTAATTAATGTATTTCTACAGTATTTTTCATGAAAATCCATTAAATATATATATATATATATATATATATATATATATATATATATATATATATATATATATATATATATATCAATCCACTACAATTCCATGTAAAGTTTTCAGGACAGATACACAATATGTTTGTTTTGGTCTTATATGCTGTGTTCCTGTGCAACATCTAGTGATCTGGTAAAAAATATGTAGCACCTTTAAGGGGTTTGACAAATGCATTGATTTTTATGTAGTGCATCAGTATTACCTCATGATCAGTTGAGTCTTTTAAAGTGACGTTCATAATGTAAAAAATACGGGCACCTTGTATCGTTCATGAATGAATCCTGAATGTGTGTGTGTGTTTTTTTTTAATGTAGCAGTTGAATGAATGATTAGCTGACCCACTTATTGATGCACCCAATTCTCTCTGACTAAATTCTAAAGGATGTGACACACCAAGCCAAAATTAAAGTCAAGTAATGTACCTAATGTTAGGATTGCCTTAACTATTTTTATCATTTTATTATGCAGAATACATAATTTCAACATTTTATTTTTATTTAAATTACCTTAAATGACAAGGGATTTTTCAATGCATATTAATAAGCAAGTCCTTGCACTCTTTCAAATGGCTCAGGTATGCCAAGTATTTGCAGCAGGCTATCCACTGCTGGTATTAACATCAGTGTTATAGCTCAGTACTCTTACTGTGTGTTTACAGTTGACTCATTTTTTTTCTTTCTTTTTTTTTTCCTCATTTTTTAAGGAGAAATATCTGAGACAAAGTTAATACCTGAATGAAACATAGCTAAGAGCACCTCTAGTCTATTGAATTATATAAGAGAAACATTTGAGCTTTAAATATTTTCTTTTGTCAATATGCAGGTGCATGTGTAAACTTTACCTAGACCATACATGCTGTTTAGCAAGCCAATTTACAACAACAAGTTTCATTATTGTGATGTAGAGATAGAAATCTTCTCTCCTTGTAGTCTCTTGTTCCTGTGAGTTATGGTGTTCTAGTGAAGGAAGACAGTAGAAGCTCACTAAAATGTCAATAGAAATACTGAGTCGGAAGGGGAAGGCTCTGCTAATTAGCACCCATTTAGATTTTATGATAGTTCAGTGATAGCCCCACCTGACACAGACAGCTATAGTTACATATTGTTCTAGCCTGAGGGAACCATAGGAAAATCTGGATTTATTGGTTCTATCATACCAGCATATTTCACTTGCCATTATGGCATGCCAGAGCTCAATGATGGTGGATTATTTATTGCAGATAAAATTGGTAGAGCTAGTTGGTGGCAGGATGGCCTGGTGTCTGCGTTCTCCATCATTAACATCCGCATTAGATGTCAAGATCCAGTCCGGTTCATCTGATGCAACATTGTTCTTTATGCAAAGATACCAGAGGTTCTGAGTTGAATTCTAGTATTATATTCTCTACTGATGTAAAATGGATTAACTTGATATTTCCTTCTCTGTTTGAATGAATGGCATTTAAAGCCATTGTAAAATAAATAAACACACACCATATGTTGATCAATATTAAGGTGCAAAGTTGCTATGTCTTCTGGCAACTGCAAATAGCTTACATTTAAGAAACTATTTTCTTTGGCTAAAGTTTATCACTATTGTACAGTGAGTGTAATGCTCAACCTTGAGTGTCTTGTTTAAATTAATATTTAAAAGCAATTTTAAAATACTGGTAATAATATACGATCCTGAAAGACATAGTATTTGTTTTAGTTCATTTAATTTTTGGTCAGCAATAACAATTCTAAGCAAATAGTTTCAAGGTCAGACAGGCATGATTTAAACAGTATTTTGAAATGTTTACATTTTGAGCTATTCTTCTGTAGCTCAAATCAGATCAGATTTCTTATTTCCTTTCTTGTCTTTACATTAAAAGGTTAAATTTAGCCACAACTTGTGTAATAACATTGTTTATACAACAGTGTAATTGTCAGTTTAAATTGGTTTTAATGAGGGATGAACCAAACTGACTCCAAGGAATTGCAAAAAAAAAAAAAAAAAAAAAAAAAAAAAAAAACACAACAAAACAAAACTAAAAAATCTCCATATAATAATACTGTAATGTGTGCTTTATGTGCTTAATAGCACAAGAAAGTCAGAGCATGTTTTTATGATGGTATATCTCTGCATGTGTGCATGTGGTGGCTCATATTAGGAGGGTTTAATCCAGCTCTGTAGTGCGTTATTGTGTACCGCAGATACAGGCATGATTTCTTCTTTAGTATCTCCTTGTGCCTTCTTCCTATCTGAAATAGACCGTTGCAGTGTTTATGCCTGTTGTGTATTAGTTGATGTTTATTTACTACATCCCTTAAACCCTTGGATGTTGGTATTTATCCTATTTACACATCAATATTACCTCTCCATGAGGGCCATAAGAGTGGCATTTAGGTGCTTGTATGTGCGGGTATTAAAATGCGCTCTGTGGCGTGTGGGGAGTGCGTTAGGGAATAGACTGGGCCCTCGCCTCCTATTACCCAGAATAAAAGTGTCAGCCGCCTTAATTACATCCCTGCCTGACTCTGCCGTTTTTTACAGTGTCCCCGCTGCAGTGTCTGCATGGAGAAACTCTCCATTATTGCTGCTTTAGCTGGACACAAGAGGGGTTGCTAGAACTTTAGCAGAAATTCAGCTACTCAGTTTAAATTATGTGCAATTCTGTTTGCTGTATAATCTCTATTATGATTTTACTTTGAATACTGACAGTAATGCAGAAAAAAAAAAAAGAAAAAAAAACTAAAAATCTGTTGAAGTTCAGCACGTTGATGTTGCTTCAGTGATTTATATAAATATATATTTCTGCCTTTCATCCATGACTTGTAATATGATTATGAGTGTTCCCTCAGCATTCTGATCCGAACACTCTGTCACCAAATATCAGTGCTGTCAGAAGAGCTAAGCACTGAGGGTTACCCACCTTCACAGTAGGTTACTCTGTGAGTCTGCAGGGGTCACAGTTTACCAGCCAATGTCTTCTACAGGAAGTAGGGAGCGTTGCAGATCAGCTGCTGTTTATTCTGGGATATGGATCAGTGCTTGGAATATGTCTACATCCTCTCAGACAGTCTCACAGCGTGGAGGACTGTGTGGGCGACAGACAGTGCTCATTCTTCACACATTCCAAGGTCCCCAAGACCAACAGCCCAGAGAGACCACAGACTGTCTCCTGGGAAAAACAATGGGAGAGTCAGAGGGATGAAGCTGGGATGAGGATTTATAAGATAGAACAGAGAGCAGTTTTGGAGTTTTTGTCTTTTCTCATTAAAGCAGACAAGAATTAGCAAGATGGCCGCAGAGTGAACATATGTGGTTCAAATTGGCGCCACTTTTGAGACCCTATTTCACCAGCGCACCCCAAACCCTCTTTAGGATAATGGATTCTCGCAGAGATGAGGCCTAATGCACTCAGGTGAATTGTCTGGATCCTCATTCATTAGTTTTAATGGTTTGATGGTGACAACCATGTTAGGCATAAACACTATTTATGACACACATTATGTGCAATCCTCACATGTGGCTAAAATTTCTAAGCAAAGCTATGGACCTCTAATTAGAAGAATACGATTCTAATTAGAGGAGTGAGGAGCCATCCGGTGCTGCCCCTGACAATCCAACAGTGCAATCAAACTCCACTTAACTCAGCTCACACTTTAAATGGAAGCTGCTCCCTGCACCAAATAAACCTCTTCTCTTCATGCCCAATTAATCAAATTACTCCAGTTAATGCTCTCTTTTTCACTTTCTTTCTCTGTTTTTCTTTCTCATCCTGTATTAGTTTGTCGCTCTTTTGTGTTGCAGGCTGTACTGCAGTTAATTAACACTCAAAATTTTTAATTAAAATTGTAGATGCAGAAAACCTCCAAGTACTTTTTTTTTTCCAAGAAAAAAAATCCTTATCACTATGACGTCTATATTCTTATTTCTTGGATCGGCTGCGCTTTTCTCTGGCCAGAGGCCGTTAAAGCATCACTCGGCTCTAGAATGCAATCAGGCGTGCCGGCTAGCCAATTACAGGGTGTAAATTTGGCTTCTAGAGTGACCTTATCATGGTGATCCTAGCTGCGACCCCACTATAAAGGCTCAGCGTGTCCCGCACCTCCCCTCCATGTTACCTCCCATTTTTCATTTGAGAGATCTTTATAAGGGTGGATATGAAAGGAAGCAGGTCGTGTGTGTGGTGTCTTCCTCTTTGGAGGTGCAGACAGGAGCAAGTCTTTGTTTGCTTTGATTCTGTTCGGACTACTCCAGCAGAGCAAGGGTCGGATATTGCACAACATCGTCCTTTGTTTGTAATCGTCCCTCAGATCTGGAAGACTATATGGTCATACCATTATGCCTTTCTCTTCCTCTCTGTCTTTCTATTGGTTTGTTTCTGACTGCAAAGAGTTAAACTCAAAGGCTTTGTATCACGGGACCGTGATGAGATCCTGGTTTTAGAGTCTACTGCAAAACCTTGGTCTGTCACAGGCAAAGGGATGTGTGTCCGATGTGATCTCTCTACATGTGAAAACATCATCACAGTCATCTGATTATGGTTCTTGAATTCCTTTCTGTTGTTTTGAAATGGTAACTGAGGTTACAGTCAAGATTTTCATTGTAAATTGTTCTAACAATGTGGAGAAACACAGTAAAATGTTACATTATCTCAGTCTATAGTGAGTAGTTACTTTTCGTGTTTCCCAGATCCTAAAGTCAAGATGAAGCAGCATTCAACATCATTTTCTTAAACCTGTGATGTAATGGAAGTAGCAACAAACATCAGTGTGAAATGTATTAATAATAATAAAAAAAATAAATAAAAAAACAGGGCAGAGAGTTCTATCCATTCAGTTGTTGGTTGGATGGAGGAAGATCTGAATGCAAGCTTGCATTCAGTTTTAAGAAAGTGAGCATCTGAGTAAATTACATTTATTCAACAACAAAAAATGTTGACTATGATAGGCCAATTATTAAATTGAATTATTCAATGAAATTAGCTATAGTGGAATGTCATTTTAGAGGTGGAGCAATTTATTACAGTTTGATTATGTTGGTTATGACAACAATCTTTTTTCTTTCTTTTTTTTTTTTTTTTTTTTTTTTTTTACCATACATCATACCATACACCAGTGCATTGACCACACATGCATTCATGAGTTTATGATGATTTTAAAGTTAGCACTTTAAGATTATGTGAAATGTGAAGTCTAATATCTGCTCATATGTGATTTATTTGATATGTGTGTATGCAGGGGTAATAAACATCAACAGTTGGTTGTTATCACAAAATAAAGCCAGATAGGGTGATCAGTCTAAATGAGTTTATTTTGCATAACACTACAATGGATGCACATTATTGTGCTTATTACATACTTGCTGGATAAGTTTAAAAAAGATGAACACTTAAGGGATAATGTACAGTCATGCCACCTATTACACAGTTTTTCACTGCATGCATAATTAAGGGCACTTGAACTATTGTTTGGAGATGAAACTACTTTAAAATCTTAACTGTTAATTGCCCTAGAATCATGAAAACAATCATACTGACACTATGAACAATATTTTACAGAACTGTGCACTCTTTATTATGGTGTTTATTTGACATTTTCATATTTTCATACGCAATGTGCAATGAACCAACACTGCTTCTTTTACTTTTATTTATTTATTTATTTATTTATTTATTTATTTATTTATTTTTTTATTTTTTTATTAAAAACCTGTTAGAAAGCATTGTGTGGGTGACTTTAACTACTATAGGTCACATTGCAGAAATCACTTGCTCTTCACAACAATCTCATGATACTATTTATGAATTATTCAGAAAATGCATAAATTTCTTATATTTGCCAGGATTCGTGCTGACTTTTCACACAGACACATAAATGGGAAGTGTTAGTACTGAAGCATATCCAAAATGCTGAGGGGGATTTTTAACAAAATCCAAGCACTAACTATTATTACCCTAAAACCTCAATGAATTTATGCTCATAACCCAAACTTACATAGACAGAAAAGCTGGTTTCAGTCCTGGGACCTTTTTTTTTTGAAATGGATATTATAATTATTTCTCTTAAGCTTTGACACCTCTCTTCACATACACACACACACACACACACACACACTGTTCAGTGTCTGAACGTGAAGCACACACCTTCTGACACTGCCTGCAGCCTCGCTGCCCCCGGCAACCTGCTGCCGAGCAACGCCGTGCCAGTTGCTGTACTTTAATTGGTCATTTGGGGAAAACTGAATACAGAGGTGGGACATTCATCAGGAAATTAACCCAGCAATAATCCAGCCTTCCCATAGGGCAGCCACCAGCTGTGGGCACAGCAGAGAAGACTGTGGGATGCTGCAAGAGCCGCACTGGGAGTGGACGGCAGGCGTGTGGTGGGATTGAGTGAACATATCCTCTGTGTCCTGTGATAGGCTCTTTGTGGTAGTGCTCCTACCAGAAATCACTGGGGGATATGTGAGGAGGTGTGGAGGGAAACTTGGCAACATAAATGTCAGTGTTAACAGTGAGTGATAATGAAATATCTGAATAGCTATTCGAAATAGGCTTAAGTTAGGATAAACAAGGATTCTATCAATTTATTTTTGCTTTAAAACATATTTTGAACTATCGATGGTTTTGTGAATTTGCTTCTGTAAATGTCCCATTTAACATAAAAACTCATAATAAAACCTGTCTCACTTATCACAGCCTTCAAATAGATCACAGAGGCCTCACATCAGTTTATGTCTTTATATCCACAATGTGAGCTATTAATATAAGATGATTAGTTAGAGACATGAGATAACATTAATATATATATTTGACCCTGCTTTCACAGATCAAAGCAAATATAAATGCTTGTCTGAAACTGTAATCATAAGCTAAGCGATTTCATTAATACAGGTATCATTTGGGTAAGTGACAAAATACTTTTCTATGAAGCTGTGATGCCATGCAATGACACATGGTTTTAGACTCTATCCAAAACTATTTTAAACAGCATTTTGCTAATTCTTGTATTATTATTATTATTATTATAAGCATAAATTCACTACAAGACTAGGTGGAATAATCAGTCAATCTAAGAGTTATCCAACAGAATTATTAAAAGTTGTGCATAAAACTGTGGACTAGACTGTGGTCAAGGGCACAGAATGTTAGTCATATAAGAATAAAGCACAATCATATTCATCAAATATATGTTAATAACAATAAACAAAATATTATTAATAATATCTTTTAAAGTGTCTGAACCCACTGATAAGGTGTGTGGTGATGTCATATATGAGTGATTGCACATTTCTGCTGCACGTCAATAAATTCTGAACACCTCTCAACCATATACATCTCTATTTTCCCCTCTGCACTTTAGATAGACATAAAGTAATTGGCATGCAAGGAGTTGCACATTTCACTTTCTAATTTTAAGGGTCAACAGCATTTTAATACCATTTTAAACACACGGCCAATGTTTTTCTTTTTTTTATGACGCATGTACAAGCCGCTTTTGATGGTCGAAGCAGTCAAGCATGGTTAAAGAGAGGAGAGACGGCAGCTGCTGCCGAGTGCCTCTTAATTTCCTCCACTGACCCTGCTTCACCTGGCTCAGCATAGAAATCATAATGCTATTCAACTGTGAAGAGAAATGATATAGTGTATTTACCCTAACTATTTATGCAGGACTGCACTAACAGAGGGGCCTGCTCCTTATAAAATGAAATGCTGTAACTTC
Source organism: Cirrhinus mrigala (assembly GCA_036247105.1). Lineage (NCBI taxonomy): Eukaryota > Metazoa > Chordata > Actinopteri > Cypriniformes > Cyprinidae > Cirrhinus > Cirrhinus mrigala. The sequence continues at coordinate 1,046,554 of CM070015.1, forward strand.
TGCACAGGCAGGGCTGTGGTAGAACCACCTGAGGGGTTTTGGTCCTGCAGCATTCATCACTGACACTGGAGAATACTGTATTTCTAAAGATGATTTCATGCCATTTATTTTTGAAATTGCTCATTTGTTTGTTTCAGAAATGGAATGTAATCATTTTCAGATCCACTGGGATTGGAGGTTAATAAATGCTAAACTCTATTTGAGCTCTATTAACATTAATTTTGATCACTCAGTAACTAAGTAAATAAATAAACAAATATTACACATTTTATAAATATAAATAAAAACATGGTTTAAAGGTTCAAAGTTGTTTCAATAATTCAAAAGGGGTGATCATTTTATAATCAACAACTAACTGTTTTTAACCTGGAACAGATGTCATTGCATATTTTTATTTATATACAAACTATTATTATTATTATTAGGGGCCAAGCACCGACGATGCGATGGCACCTATTGTATCCGTTAGGATTTTTTTCTTCTTCTTCTTATGCTCTGGAAGTCTATGGCAGCCCATAGAACCGCTTGTGGGAATGTTGTGAAATTTGGCACATTGATAGAGGACAGTCTCGACATTAAACCACAGCAAAGTTTCTAACTTGTCCACTTATCCAAAGTTTCACTCATGTTTATGCTAATAACTTTTGAACCACAAGGCACAGAAGCAAAATTCTTCCCTCTGGTTTCTTGGCTCATGCCAATTCGAATTAACACCAAAATTTAAAAATCGTAAAGTTAATTTTTTTTTTTGCTATTTTTAATTGTTGAAAACTTAATTTTTCGAACTCGTACTAGACGTTTTTTTTCTGATTTTCACCAAAATTGGCTCAGATCATCATCAGACCATGCTGGCAAAAAAGTTATGGAATTCAAGTTGATTAGTCAAACCGTTTTCGAATAACACGCAAACTAATTTGTCAGAAAACATGCAAAAATGGATGTAAGGCTATATCTCCGCAACGGTTTGGCGTATTGAACCCAAACTTGATGTGCGTTATAACAAGCATAACCTGAGACTACCTGCAAAGTTTGGGAAAAATTTATATTTTTAAAATAGTCAGATGTTCACCAAATTTGACTTGGATCATCTTCAGACCATGCTGACAAAAAGTTATGGATTTCGTGACAATATACAGTAAGAAACGTTTATTTGTTTAGCGCATCAACTCATTTGCTAGAAAGATGCCAAACTGCATCTGAGGCTGTATCTCTGCAAAGCTTTGACATATTGAAGCCAAATTTTTTCTATGTGCCATTGCCACCTCTCTCTGACCACACCACATCAATTTGGTAACAGTGCCACCTATTGGTCAGAAGTAATACACCATTCATTAAAGGAAAACTCCACTTCCAGAACAAAAATTTACAGATAATGCAAAGTGAACATGCAAAGAACACTCAAACAATCTTAACAAAAAAGGTAAAACAGCGATACAGGAGGATTTTGAAGTTGAGGGAGAACATGAAATGGTAGTTTTTCGACATGCCCTAACTGTCATGAACCGGAAAAAAAACGGAGTTCAGGGAGAGTGAGACAAGACGAGCGTTTGAGATTAAAAAGTATATAAATTGTATTATTTTTGTGAAAATAACCGATCATTTTGCTAGATAAGATTCTTCTTCCTCGGCTGGGATCATTTACAACCGCATTTGGGATTGTTTGAAGCTGCATTTAAACTGCATTTTGGAAGTTCAAACTTGGTGCTTGGCCCCGTAATTGCTGCTTGCAGCTATATTTTATTATTATTATTGTTATTGTTATTGTTGTTGTTAAAACTATTATTATTATTACTACTGTTTTACTGTAAATAAGATTAACTTATTTTGTTGTATTTTGTAGTTTTTGCACAAAACTACTGTACTCAATAATAAATTAAATTGGAGCCTCTGATATAAGCATGTAGTTTTGGTGATGCCTTTCCTTTGAGAATTATATCCCTATACTAACTGACTAACATCTTTGCACAGGATTTAAGCATGACATAAATCATGAGAACTCAAAGCCATTTATTAAGAATACATGGTTTTGGTCAGAACACAATTCAAATAAGCTGTATGGGAACAATTTAGTCTAAAATTGGCTACAAATTTATAAAGTTTTATAAATGTTCCTTTTTAAATGCAGTGCAAGTCAACACTGTGTCATGGCATTGACAATACTGAAGCATGTGTGCATACATGCCAGTGTGACTGGCAGAGCGTCATCACTTGGAGACGCAGCGTAGAGCATGACCAAGTCTTTTTGGTAACACTTTCTATGAAGCCCCTATGAAGCATTATAAAAAAAAACCTTATTATATATATTATATAATATATTATATAATCTCATGAATAATCATAACAACAATTATAATACATTATAATACTTGAGTATTTGAGATTATAACTTTTAAGATTATGATTATTTATAACACTGGATATAAAATCTACTTAATTTATAATGGACTATATCATATTACAATTATTTTTTACATTATATCATGTTTCATTTTGATGGTCCCCCTAGTCTAATGACAATAAGCAATTTTCCAACTACATGTCAACTAACACTCCTTAGAGCAGTGGTTCCCAACACTGCATGTTTTCCATGTCTCCTTAATCAAACACACCTGATTCAGACAATCAGCTCATTAGTAGAGACTCCAAGACCTGAAATGGAGAACCTGACAAAGGAGAGATGCAAAATGTGTTGGGGGGCCTCCAGGAACATAGTTGGGAACCACTGCCTTAGAGTATTAGTAGCCTTAGGTTAAGGTTAGGCTAGGTAGCAGGTTCACGTACTTACTTATAATCAGTTTGTCTTTTGGGGAACCATCAAAATACAGTGTTAGCATATATTTAGCATACTACTAATAATAATTACTGCTAGCTGACATGCAGTACCATCAAAATAATCAAACTGATAATACAAATGTGTCATATTACACATTCATCTGATCTGATACCTGATCTTATGGCTCTTTGAGAAACATTATTATTATTATCACTTATAAGTAGTCTTTGCATGCTTTAAGTAAAGTGACATGCGTAAGATGGCAAGATATGAGACTCATAATACATTATAACTATGAGGAGGTAATCATACTCTTAAAAGCTATAACCACAAATAAGTAAAAATTATAATACATTAAAACTGTTCTTGTGAATACTCATGAGATGATACAACATACTATAAGCTTTTTTTTTTATAATGCATTATGCATACATTATAATGCCTTAAGAATACCCTTATAATGTATTATAAATACAGGCTTCATAGAAAGTGTTACTGTCTTTTTTTTTTTAAGACTTGAATTTTGGTGGGGGCTTTTTTATGCCTTCATTTAGATAAGACAAAGTAGTTGGACAGGATGCAAAGTGGGAGAGAGAGAAGGGGGTGGGATCAGGAAAGGTCCACAAGCCGAGATTCGAACTCAGGACGCCCGCAGCGCGACGGCACTATACGTCGGCACGCTAACTACGAGACCACTGGCACCGACACGTGACTAAGACTTTAAAGAGATGCCTGAAATGCACTTCATTAGCTTCTTTGTCTTCAGATCAGCATGTCTGTTGACTAAAACCTAGAGCGTGGTGAGGGACTGGGCCCCAAGGCTGTGCAAGAGGTCTATAGAGACAGGGATCTCACCCTCCGTGCCACAAAGCAGACAGCCCGAGCAATTGGCCATTCAGTGGCTGCCTCTGTTGTCACAGAACAGCATATTTGGCTCAACCTCATTTAAAGACTTTGAATAATATAAAAATGCTATTTAAAGAATTTTGGAATAGTATAGTCTTATTAAATGATTCCCTGTCTGTTGCTCAAGTATTTGGTAAATATTTCTCTTTTGTCTAATGTAATCTAACATCTGAAAATTGAATATTGAATATATATGAATAGTTTTAATAAAACTACTCTGTCAGACAGCATTTTTTCTTTTGCAAAAAAAAAAAATAAATGAAAAAAAAATGGATGTTATCAGCTCAGTCTTAAAGGGGTGATCTACCAGCTCTTTTTCAAAGTCCTCGACTGTGTTTATTGGGTGCACATTAATGTGTTCATGCTTCATTTTAAAAAATCATAAACAAATCAAAAACATATTTACCTTTATTCTTCTTCCTTTCTCTTAAAAATGGTCTGGTGACTTCCTGGTTCTGTGAAGCCCCTAACCTCAGAAATTTGCAATGGGGTCAGCTTGATTTGCTGGCCCAGTGTGTTGTGATGTGTGAACTGCCTAGTGCACAATGTCCGGAAATGCCATGCCTCTTACCATAAAGGGTAGTTGAATGAAATTAACAGCATGTCAACAACACTCTACTACAGGGGTCCAGTCTTGGAGCGCCAGTGTCCCTGCAGCGTTTAGCTTCAACCCTAATCAGACACATCTGATCCAGCTAATCAAGGTCTTACTAGGTATACTTGAAACTTTCAGGCAGGTGTGTTGAGGAAAGTTGGAGGTAAACTCTACACGACACTGGACCTCCAGGAACAAATTTGGTGACCCCTGCTCTACTACAACAACTCTTCCTCTTCTCTAAAGCCGCCCAACATGGCCCCACCCCCTTTGTTGCATGTTCTGGGGGCCAGGGTTTATGTAAATTTCAGAGTTTGTGATGTCACAAACACAGGAAGTAGTTTGTTGTAGTCCCTACCAGCCATTTATTTAAGGCCTTTTACAAAGTGTATTCTATAAAAGATAATTTGTCCTTTGCTTTAAACTTTGAGTGTCATAACGTTGCAGATGTTGTTTATGCTCAAACAGCCACATTACTAACTAAAGTTAAAACAGTGAAATCATAATCAGTGACCCCTTTAATAGTGGTGCTGTATCTGATGGGATAGAGCCTAGATACATAAAATGTGCCTCTCATATCCCCATGTATCCACTAGCTGATTTTTTTTTTTTTTTTTTTTTTCAGGTCAATATAGCGAGTTACCAGCAAAAAATAATTTATAATAGGTTATGAAAGTATCTAGAAAATAATAATATTTTATTACCTTTCCAATCTGGATTTAGGCCTAATTACTAAATTATGCAACGAATGCCCCTCTAAAATCAACCAATGACATATTTTCAGAATTTGATAATGGTAACCTTACAGGGGCTGTTTTTCTTGATTTCAAGAAGACTTTTGATTTAGTTGATCATTACTTATTTGATAAGTCTATGCAGTTGGACTTTCTAAAAAATGCCTTGTTGTGGCTTAATTCTTGTTTACGTAATAGAAAAACATCCTGTAAGTTTCAGAGCTCAAAACGTTCTCATTCAGATTTTGTCACATTATTACTTCATAGTGCAATAAAAGCCTGTCTCCGCCTAATCAGACCAAACACCTGATTCTAATCTATATCATTGTGTCTTTGGTCCCGCTTGCATGTTAGAGAGATGAGTAGTGAAGAACAATACAGGATCATTGGACTAAAGTCTCAGTATGCACTATGTGCGTGTATGTTTTAGCTTACACTATTGTGAACTATATGGATTGGAAAAGTAGGCTTCAGGTAAGTAAGTGTCAGTACAATGGCTCCCTGAAGTGTGTTCATGTGAGGTAAAATAAATCATTCACATTCCCACCCTCCTAAACCTAATAGTGTAAGTGAGACACCCCTACTCCAAGGTAAGTTGCAAAATTACTGTAGACTGTATAGACCATTAACAATTTGTAATTCATTCTTTTTCCTCCTTTAGGAAACTGGACTTTTCTTTGAAAGAATTGGCTCTGGTTAAATAAAAGAATTAAATAAAGCAAGTAATTGATGATAAGTTCTCTGAAGTTTTCTTTCAGCTTTGGTAAACTGATCAGCACTTTAACTCTTCATATACACAAGTTTCCAAGAATTAAATTCAATATCAGAGTACACAAATTGATTTTCAAACAGCACTGGATATCTAAAACGGAACTCTGAACTCGAATTCAAATGATTCATTTCAAATAAACTCAGAAATAACTCCTGACTCTGTTCAAATGAACTCTGAAATAAGTAGACTATTTATTCAAGTAGATAGCATGAAGAAGTCAGTTTGTGCTTAAGAGAGGAAGCAACGGTTTCCTCACGCTTTCATTTCGGACGTTGGCGGTCCTAAGATTGAGGAATTGTTTCCCTATGCCAATCTATGGACCTTTTATGTTTAATAAACCCTTACGATCATGTAAAGGAGTCATGTGGAGGTAGCCAATGTGGCCTACAGGGTTTGTGAACATTTAGCTTGTCAAGCACATGCTCATTTGCAGTGGAACTTTGTGACATAAACGGACATCATTTTTCAAGTTTGTTCCTTCTACAACATACTTCCATTCCTCTACCTGGGCTAAAGACATAAAACCCATGAAACTCATTGACATTTATCCCTTCATCCATGTTTGTTTATTGCTATTCTTATTTTCAAATTGTCATTTAATTTGTTTATTTTGAGCTTTCTGTGTGACAAAACAAATAAACTGAATCCAAAGTATATTCATTCTTTCTGCATTTTTGAGCCTAAGCAGTTCATGATTATTTTAAATCTACTCATATCAAAGTGTTAATCAACTTAAGGAACTTTCTTGGATACCCCTTTAGATGTATAACTCAAGCCTAAATTCAGTAGCGGTTATAACCTACATGCATCTGTAACGTGGTCGAGTAGACCAGTATATCATTTATATAAACAATGACCCTTTTTTTTCCATGTCTTTGAATATTTCCCTGATTAAGGCCTGGAAGACAGATGGACAGTTGGCTAGCCCAAATGACATCACCTGGTATTCATAGTATCCTGTGCTTGTTGAAAAAGCAGTTCTCCTTTAATGCGTATAAGGTTGTATTCATTACAAAGATCTTTGGCACAGTCAATATTCTGTCCATCCTAAAATTGGACCATCTCTCCAGGAAACAAGGGGGTGTATAGTTGTAACAATGGTAAGCTGAGGACAAAAGGGGTTCTTGAAAGACCAAATGACCAAAACAGTATTTTCTCTAAATGAAGAAATCCGACTTGTAAGTTGAAAACTTTGGTGATGTGCTGAAAATGGTCATCCCCCTCAAGGGGAATCCTTCTAATGCTGTAACATGTTAAGGAGGACCAAAGGGAAAACTGGCAGTTCTGAGCCTTCACCAAGTCAGAGTCTATAAAATTACCAGCAGCAATGTATATAGTTGTAGCTTAAAGTGCATATTGCAGGTTAGAGACCCCAGTGAGTTGGTTTATAGAAAAATAATGTAGGAACTAGCTTTTCTTGAAAATATATTTTAAAATATGATATTAATTCTTCTGGAGTCGTTTTTGTGAGAGAATTTTACTTTCCCAAAACTGGAAGTGACGTAATGAGAGGGAGAGCGGTCAGTGTAAACAATAGGAAAACAGTGGATTGCAATGACCGTTCGGAAGTGGAGGAAATTTTAAATGTTTATTTACATTCGTATGACGGACCACATATACAATTATGAACCTGCTATGTGCTAAATGAGCAGGGACAGGCCAGGATTAGACAGAACAAGGGTCAGAGGAGAAAAATTGAGTTGTGTTGTAAGGAGAACAGAGCAGGTGTCTTTGTGAGAGACCAGTGTTAGCAAATGATACGTAATCAGGCAAAAGCAAAGCTAGTATTGGTCATCTGTGAGTACTGATACTACTTACCCGTAACCGAAACTAATAATTGTTAATCAGGCGTGTCACACTCGTTAATATCCGATATTAGCGTTATCATCAGCGCAAGAAAGAGAGAGAGGGAGATAAATACATGTTTGTTTCATTTTATTCTTGTGTGGGAAATGCGAGGCCATGGTCACAGGTGAGGAAAATCAGTGCTGCAGGGAATTACATACATACTGGGTGGAAAATGTGACCCCCACACTTGATGTGCAGTGTCTGACTGATTATTTTACTACTCTGAGCTGAATACTTGAATGTATAAATAAATAGTAAATTAAAGATTTGAATATCAAAACAACCTGAAAAATGTTGTTAATCAATTACAAGTTGCCTATATTTAGGTCACGACTACCTATAGTCACTTTTTGATGCCACTGGTAGACAATTAATATTGACAGCATACAGGCAAGTTGTCCGCTGGGCCTATGGTATTCTGCATGTGTCAACCCTTACCTTCATGTGTTGTGTCAGTCATTAGTAGACAGTTTACAGAGGAAGGATGACTTAATAAAGGTTTCGAATTGCCCCATTTTGGTGACAATCAAAAAAATAATCACAATCACAAATGGTCTTACTGTATAAAAACTTGTTTATGAAGTTTACATCACATATATATCAAGCTGGTCCTGCATAAACCAGCAAAGGACCAGCTTAAACCAGCATCAAAACATACCTAACCAGCATCCCAGCATGAAAACATACCTACCAACATATGCTGTTTTTTTCACCAGGTGCTTCAGATCTTCACACTCCCTCATGTCTTGCAATGTCTCCCAATGCCTTATAATCACACCACATGAGAATAAATTACCAATTAGCTGTGCAAACAATGTCACTAAGCTGTAACTAGACTTGATGGTTATAATATTAACAGACTGAGGTTAACTTACCAGTTATGCCATTTCATATGGTAACGTATTTACACAGTTTTTTATTATATTGCTAATGCTTAGCTGTGCTGTGGTGCAACAACTTATACACATCTCGTTGCGTCTCATCATCAAATAATTATGTTTACTGAGTTGGTAGTTAATCAATGTTAAAAAAAAAAAAAACAAGACTTACGGTGCACAGTTCATGTTTTTGTTGAGCTGTATCTCTGACAGATCTGGACGAACCACAGATGAAGGTGCTGTGTGCACCGAACGAACTCTGAGCTCTGAGCCTCAATTGTTTCTTGCTTCAGCATCCCATGTTGAACTCCATCATATCGCCGGGATGATAATCCTCCGACATAAATTGAATGCTACAAACCACCAGCAAATGCATTAGTGAAGGCCCGTCTCTTTACCAACACAAATGCACACAGACACGGAAGATAGCGTCTTGATGTCCTGACAGGTTGGAGTTTGTGCAACCTCCAAAAACACAATAATTTACCATCATGATGATCAACTGAAATAAAAAATAACTACTGAAAACTCCAAGTATATATAACTGCAGACCGGAGATCTTCAAAATGGGGCGGGAACTCCAAAAGTGGGCAAAACCTCCAAAATGGGGCGGGGTCTCACCACGCAAAGACTTTCCCCATTGGCTCTAGCTTCAGCCTATTGTTATTGACTTACATTTCAAAACTAAACTTTATAAATTAAACATTGTTTGTAGTTGATCACAAATAAAATAAACTACGATATATAAATAAATATGCTCAGTGAGAGCAGAGCCCCGAAGCTCGTGGCCAGTGTTTAATAATATAAACGGTAATCACCCACGAGCTCTCACGCGAGCCATCCCAGTGAAGTGCAGGGGCTTTACTCTATCGCTTTGTTTTAAGCAACGGGGGCGTCACGGGGCTTGAAATTCGCATTGCTGGATGTAACTAAAAATGTCCAATTTTCCGGTGAAGTCCAGTTGGGGAGTTACAGAATGGCCTGACGATCTCATATCACATAATCTTATTAACTGTTTATCTGCCACGCTATTCAGCGCCAATCCCGCTGTGCAGTCAGTTTCACTGGTTAAGGTTAGGGTAAGGTGTGGAGTAAGTTTAGAGGATAGCATTTGTGTAGCATAGTGTAAGAAAACCAACACTGTGATTGACACAACCAATAAAATATTTAGAATCAGCTGTGGGGCGGAGTTTGTGCTGAAATGGATTGGGGAGAAAAATTGCAATGTGTGTCATATGCCTGTCTGTCAAAGGGAGGAAGCCATGCCCTATTTTGGAGCGGCCACCCCGTTTTGGAGTTCCTGCCCCCATTTTGGAGATCTCCAGGCTGCAGTTATACCCCTCTTGAAAACACACTGACTCACGACCGCTCCTACTGAAAACCATCAGACTGCGGTAAGCGACTCCCTCTCATGACGTCATATGGCGCGATGTTAAAAAAAAAAGCACTTTTTGAGAACTGTCACCCTAGGTTAACTGAATGCCTGCGACAAGAGGTTGTCCAGATCAAGGCCAAAGGGATGACCTTTCAGCCACTTCAAGAGAAGTTGGTCATTCCAAATCTGTGATTTCTCAAATATTTCAGGTTTATAATAACATTAATTCAAGTCCCCCCAAAAGGCTGGTTCTTAATGTAAGACATGAGAAGACAGGATAATATGGAAACTTTCAATGGGGAACTGGTTCAACACTGAAGCTGGAATTGCCAGTTCAGCGCTGTTCAGGCTGAAAGCATACTCTGCAGTGACCAAGCCTCTCGTCAATAGAAAGAATCAAAAGGCTAGGCTTACCTTTTATGAGGAGCATGTTGTGTGGAAAGAGGAGGACTGGTCCAAGGTTCACTTTAGTGATGAGACCAAATTTTATTTATTTGGGCCCGATGGGAAACATTTTGTTCGGCGTCAAACTGGGAAACACTGCAACCCAAGTGTGTGAAGAAGTCAGTAAAAGGTAAAGAAGGAAGTTTCATGGTGTGTCATGTGATTTTAATGCAAGACAACGCCCCCTGTCACACTGCAAAATGGCTAAATCAGTTCCTTATAGCTAAGAACACTGAAATGAAATGAAATGGCCAGCCCAAAGTCCTGATTTAAACCAGACTGAAAATCTCTGGAAAATCCTTGTTATGTCTAAGAAATCCACTACAGTTAACAAACTATAGAAGAGAGTGGAGGAAGAGTGGACCAAGATCACATCAGCACATTGTGAGAAGCTAGTGATGTCCTGAAGCTGCAGATGTGCTTGGGTTATTCAAAGCAAGGGCCTCTATATTTCCTACTAATTTCTTACCACTGTAACCCTCCAAGACTTAGTTGTTATCACCGTTCGTGCTACAGTGGTTATTGTTCTTCACTTTTAATTACACAAAATAAATGTTTTTTTTGTTTTTTTTTTTAAATGCCTGTAAGTAGAACACTAGTATACCTACAGCTCATATTCTTTCAAATTTTGAGTGATGAAGATTAACAGGTTTTCAGAAAAAAAATTGGAGATTGTTCTCTAATTTAAGTGCATAGCACTTAATTTCTGTGCAAACTGTCTTGCTAGTAAAAGCCATTGAATTTGTGCTGTCCTAGCTTTTTAACAGTCCTTGATTCAAAGATCTCCAAGACACTATGTTGGTCAATAAAAAGACATCAGGAAATAAAATACATGTGTCACATTTCCAGACTAATAATGCTGACTGTGTGTGGATGTAAATATATGAAGCTTTATTTTCAAGCATTTATACTGTCACTCTAAAAAAAGAAAAATATGATACATTAAAACGTTTAATTTTACAATAAAGTGCAAAATAGAGACAGTGTTGGGAAGGTTACTTTTGAGATGTAAAGGTAAAGATGTAAATCTGTAAAGGTTACAGATCACAAGTTACTCTATTATAATGTAATAAGTAGTGTAACTTTTCAATTACTTTAATAAAGTAATGTAACATTACATTTGATTACTTTTTGATTACTTCTCTAAATTTCTAATATTTTCAACTGTTAATTATTTTAGAACATTTAAACCAGGCAGAATTAACCTTACAGTGTCACTCAACACTGATTACTGTCAGACTTTCAAAATCCTTTAATCACCTGAATTAAGATTATAATAAGTAAGGGATAATATACATCTTTATTTTGCGATAACAAATGGCTGGATGTACATTATGCCACTTATTACACAGCTGCTTGTCACAAAAGTAAGTAATTACTAAGTACTAGTGCTTACAATACTAGTTTGTTAGTTAACTTATAATTCATTACAGTGTACAAAACAAAATGGCAGCAGCTGCGTTTGAATGAAAGAATAGAGTGAGTCCACGATACCAGGATGACAGAATTAAGAAACTGTACACATAATATCAAATTAAGTTTTAATATTTTATTAGCTAACCAAACGCAAAGCTTCCACCAAGAAAAGCTATCAAGCATATATAGTGCCGACCAGTTGTTATCAGGGAATAACATACCTTGGAATGTCATGACCGACCAATCAGAATCAAGCATTCCACAGAGACATCTAATAATTTATTTTAAAGCACAGCCACCACAAATTCAGACACAGGACATAACACCTCTCATTTACTCTGAGATCATTTTGAGGTTAAATACAGATTTAAAATCATAACAGTAGTTTAATAGTTTAATAGCTATGATACTGGTTTTGAAATCAAATGTTTGCATAGTTATGACAGGAAACACTGGCATCTAACAATGCCTTGGAAAAAAACAATTAATCTTAAAAAAAAAAAAAAAAATAGTAGTATATGCATAGTATATGCATAAACCCAAATACAAAAATAAAACAGTTATCGAATAAGCAAGTGTCCTATTCTGTGTAATAAACTCCTGAAACATAAGTGTCTCATTTTAGAACAGTCAATCTGTATGTGTGTGTGTGTGTGTAAAAAAAAAACAAAACAACTGATGTAACCCCCTTTGTAATCATTAAAATTTTCAAAAGTAACTGTAATTTAATTACACATTTTTTCTCAGTAACCGTAACTAATTACAATTACATTTATTTTGTAATTAAATTACGTAATTCTGTTACATGTATTTTAATTTTTATTGTAAATTCAGATCAGATTCTGCTAATAATCCCAGATATATGTTTGTGTTTATTAGTTCCTGCATTATTATGTACATAAAGAAATATATTTTGTTTTAGAACACTTAAATACACTAGATACATTTCAGTTTATTCACTAATCATTCACATGGACCATTGGTGCTTAGACCCTAAAGACTGCCACTTGCATCTATATTGAGAGAGAGAGAGAGATGAGGGTCATGAGGGTTGATAAGAGAATATCTCCTCTCTTCATTAGTTTTGTTATTGCTGAATTACAGCAGCCATTTAAATAAAGCCACATGTGTTTCAAACTCTCCTATTTATTGTGATTTTTTTTTTTCTCATTGGGCTTTCTTTCTATTGTTTTTTTATTTTATTTTATTTATTTTTTTTAAATCTACCACATACAGTTGTCATGTTCTCGTTTGTTCCATTCTGTCTAAATTTCATTCACATGTTTCTCTCTTGCTCTGTGTCCTCCTGTCTTTGTCCCCATCTGCTGTATGTCTTTCTCTCTGTCTCTCTCTCTAATGGTGAGGGTGTGTGAGGCTCTGACACAGTCACATCTGCCAGTTGTATGAGTCGTTCCCTTACTGCGCTGCTCGCTAATGAGATCCTCCCCATTTAATTAATACCATAAGAATTTTAATTCTGACTGAATCAATTTAATGTGATGTGATTTTGTCAGACCTATTCCCTGAGTAAGGAGAGAGAGAGAGAGAGAGAGAGAGAGAGAGAGAGAGAGAGAGAGAGAGAGAGAGAGGCCGATGCTTATTACATACATCATTTCACGGGGGCCTGCATTCCCTGCTGACTTAAACAAATTCTAATTAAGACTAATTAAAGCATCATTTATGAAAACGCTTGTGATAGTTATGCAAACATTCTGGATGGGTATGCTTTGCATGATAATTAGCCCTTGGTTTAAATTAAGACTTGTTCCTTGACAATTATGGCTGTTGGAGTCACACTTCTCTGATAACAGGCTGTGCCCTCTCCCCACAACTTAATACAGACTATGGACTTTTATTCAGTCAAACACCATATATCAGTCAAGAGATGTATTAGGGGATTATTCACATAGGTGCAGTCCAGAACTGTGCATACATCAGCTCACTGTGTGCTTTTTCAGAGGGTTTTACAGGGTGTACGAAAGTGTGCTCACCTGTGCATGCGTTTTATGTAATGATAGAACGGCTGTTGTATTCCATTATATTATGTTTAGGGTTGTCATCTTAACATGTTAATTCATGAGTATATAAGTAGTTAATTTTATAGAATTAATCAAGTATCTTTCACTTACGGCGTTTATCGAAAATCAAATCTTTACTCTCTGTAAAACAGTTTGAACAGATTATTCAGTTGTTTGTTTTATTTTGTTTAGATTACTGTAACTCATCATATTATGGTATAAGTCAGTCCTTTATAATGTGTTTTTAAATCTCTTCACAACCAAGCACCATCATATCTGTCCGAGGCTATCTCTATTCATAAACCAAAAAGGTCCCTAAGATCCAGTAATCTTGGTCTCCTTTCTGTTCCTAGATCGAGGTTCCGTTGTAGAAGTGGTTGAGCCTTCACTGTTGCCAGTCCTAGTCTATTAATTACTAACTTCTATTAGAGTTGTGCTCTCATTGCCAATATTTAAATACCTGCTTAAAAAAAAAAAAAAAAAAAAAAAAAAAAAAAAAACATCTTTTGTCAATAGCTTTTATCTAGTCATGTCAACTGTATTGTTATTCTGTGCTTTTGCTGTTTTGTGGTTCTTATTTGTTTAAATTTAGTTGTACAGCACTTTGGATCAACTGGTAGTTGTGAGAAAGTGCTTTATAAAGAAAGAAAGAAAGAAAGAAAGGGATAGAGTATGCTTATCTTCAGGATATAAAACAAACACTATATTAAATTCTAAAACCATCTTTTTACCTGTTTGCTTAGTTCTTCATTTGCTTGTCAGCTAAAGTATTGTACAAAAACAATATTTTTGGATGATTTTCTTTTGGTGGCTTGTCTCAGCAAATACTAATAACTGGGACTAGTTGGATGTACAGTGTGAATCAGAATGTAATGTTATAACCAGATATAATCCTCCCCACTCGATAGGGGAAAACATAAGTGGTCATTTTCAATTTCAGTATCGCTATCAATGAAAAATGCAGTTATTTTTTATTTTAATTTTGTGTAATGTCTACATTATTTTGTATGTCTCAATATATAATCAATTAAATTAAGTTCTGAAATATATTTTTTGCTGTCTTTAAGCCAGTTTGAAATGGGGTCATGATTAGATTTTCTTTGTAAGCATACAATATTTAATGGTCAGCATCTTAGATCTAAATCAAGTAGTATTTCAAGTGTTTATTTCGCTTGCACCAAAGTCCTTTTGTTTGGGACTTTGTGCTTTTTATCTGGCCTGCCTTTAGCAAATTTTCCTTCCTCAGTCTTTCTTCCTTTTCTCCATCTTTATCGGTGTGGTACAGCCCACCACAGAAATAAGACTCTCGCCTGAAGAGTATTGTTCAGCTTTGCTGCTGGTTTGCTTAAAACAAAGAGTGCATGAAATCACTGTAACAAATATAAACGTCAGCTGCTTCTTACAATAACAAATCCTGACCAAGCATTTACCTACAGCCATCACACGCAGAAGTAAACTCTCTATGTTTGATTTGTCAGGCTGTATGATTTCAACAGCAGTCTCATTAATCAGCATCCAGCGACCTGTTATGTGTGTTTGTAAATGTGTAGCCTTCTGTATAACTAAAGCTGAGCGGATAATCTGGACTCATGAATTTAAAGCTCAACATAAAAGACTTCAGTGAAAGCTATACCAGTCATAAAAATGTCCATGTAATAGTTGTGTTCTTTCAATGGAAAACCAAGCCAAAACCAAACCCTCCAGTGCATTTCCTCCAGGGACATTTACTGGTAATATTGGTGACTTAAGCGTGGATTCTCTCTGCTCAGGTGTTGAGACTTGAGACGTTTGTTTATGTGTTTGTACAACACTCATTACCTCTCTGTTGTTTGTTTAGGGGCCCCATGCTCTTCGATTTTTGGCCTGGCTTCAGCTATATTGCTTTCCCTGAATGGAAGACAGCTGGTTCAATATTTAAAAGAAAGACAGAGAGAGAGAGAGAAAGAGAGAGAGAGAGAGAGAGAGAGAGAGAGAGACAAACCTGAGGAAAGGCCTCATACAGCCCGGTTAACGTGTTGAAGCGGGTGCGCGGAGCACGCAGATGGCACGCCGTTCCCAGATTTCATTTAAGCTAACCTAATCCTTTGCCTGCTCCCTACAGAAAGGCTGGGAATTAGCCGCCATATGTCAACTAGATTTGTCAGATTATTCATTACAATTAATTGCTGCTCTCACTTAAGGCCTCTAAGGCTGTGAATCGCTCCGAATTCTACTGCAAACACAAAAATTATGAGTAAAAGACTTTAGCCCTGTCATTCAAATTTCAGTCTGACCTTTAGCAGAGATCAGATCTTTGTGAGTTAGCATGTGGGTGAGGCTCTCTAATTGGTGTTTCGTTCGCTTTCCCTCCATGCCCCCCCCCCCCCCCCCCCCCTCCCCCCCTTGTTTGGCTCAGTTTGCTGGTAGTCTGTCCGTCTTCTTGACAGTGGAGATGGGAGAGCTACAGAAGCTTACAGTGGAAATGGTCGCTTGTGCCTTCATTTCATCTCTACAAGTACTGTTGGGGAGTAACTAGAAGTAGTAACACTACTACCTTACCTGCATTTTTCAGTAAGGCAAAGCAAGTTTATTTATATACCAATTTTTATACACATTTTATACATTTTATACTTTATATTGTACTTACTAAATAAAATGATCAATAAAAAGTAAAAACATCTCTCTCTCTCTCTCTCTCTCTCTCTCTCTCTCTCTCTCTCTCTCTCTCTCTCTATTAAAATCAACTAATAAGAAAAAAAAAAAACAAAGCTAAACAGTTTTGTTTTTTAGCCTGGACTGAAAGTTGCCAATAGCTGGAGCACATCTGGTCTCTTCTGGAAGCTGGTTCCAACAGCTAAAAGTGGACTCATCTTTTTAAAGGGAACAATTGGTTTATTTAACTGACTTGATGCTAATGATCTGAGTGGTGAGGTTTATATTCAGTGAGCATATTTGCCATGTATGAAGGTCCTAGGCCATTGGGTGATTTATAAACAGGTACTAGTAGGCCTACTTTAATACCAGTTCTAAATGTAATCAGAAGATTACAGATTTTAATGCTCTCATAACATGGCATGTTTGAAAAAATGTTGGCTAATATTGTTATAACATTATGTTTTGATTCACTATATTATGATACGAAGCAAAGCCTGTAAAGCTTTACATTTCTCTTGTTCTCACTTAGGGGATTCTCTATTCAAACTTATGCAAATACATGATGGCTTGTGAAAGCAAATATTTGGCATTTTGTTTTTTATAATTGTATATATATATATATATATATATATATATATTTTTTTTTTTTTTTTTTAAGTGATAAAGACCTGAAGAAAGCCTGCAGTACTTTTTACTCACATATTATAAAAATAATCTTATTAGTCACTTACGCAAATACATGTGGTAAAATAATAATAAAATGGGAATGGATGAGAAATCAGGTCTATTTTACAAATTTTTGTTCTTAGCATTCAAAATGTGGCCTTGATGAAGCAGCATTTTATGCATATTAAACAATACTATCAATTAGACATTAAAAAAAAAAAAAAAAAACATATATGACAAAATCTTAAGCTGTCTATACAGATGCATGATACTTTTAGGAACATTATGCTAACCTTTAAATGCTAACAATGTTGTATCCAGAAAACTGGACATCTTCCCTCTACGAAAATGTAATATTTGAGAAATGATTTATAACCTTTGTGTCATTAAGTGAGGACCAACAACAAGGCTAACACCAGCTCTCTGTGTGGGGTTACCCTGCTAAGCTGCTGCCACTGCCAATTTGCTTTAGATACAATCTTCTGCTAAATCATAAATTCTAGATGTCATAACTTTTTGAAGCACTTGACCACAATAAAATAAAGTGCACCTGAATACAACTTAACCATATTTGTCATTTCAGCTTGAAACTTCTTAATCTCCCTCTTCAGCCATATTCATCTCATATGAAAGTCCACATTAGAGCAGCACTGTACTTCAGAGTCAAGATGATGAAACACAACAGGTTTGAGCAATCAGCAATGTGAAAATGAGTCGATGTCATGACATCAGTGGCCAAGAGCTTCTGTAGCTCTCACCTGCTCATTAGCTGAGCCAAAGGTGTTCACTAACGCTCCTGAACCACCCACTCATAGATCCAGCGCTCTCAGAGACAGCATAATTAAGTAGTCCAATCAGAACCAGCATGAAATCACTTCTCTGCCGTGTTCAACTCACTAATGAACCAAAATATCTCATTAAATATGAGTGCGTTTTGTGGATTTGTGTCAATCATGTTGAGATAACAACACTTTGACTTGAAGAAGCTCTTAAGGAAACGATCATTATTTTAATCACATATGATCAGTCGAGTGTTTTTTATCTTAAAGTACTGAATTAACAAACATCATATTTGAAGGAATAAAAGAAACAAAACAAGTTTGTAGAAGTGGTCTAGTTTGAGGCTGTAACCGTTGTTCACATTTGAGGTGCCGGTATTTGCATAGGTGCCAATGAGGAGAAAGCATTAATCATGACAACATTAGGCTTATTTTACAGAACAAGACCATTAATCGTGCTGCCTATTAGTGTACTTCATACAGACCTTGCAAAAGCTTCAGGGTGAATGTTTTGCATGTTTTGTACAGCAACATAAATATGAAATGTGCTTGATTTTCACTTGATGTCTCTGTTCCAGTGCCACAGGTTTTCTTTTTCTTTTCCTTTTTAGGAGTATCATTAAAAGAAAAAAAAAAAAAAAAAAAAAAAAAAAACTGGGTCATTCTAGATAGGATGTCCAAGACAGTGGTTGATAAGAAACATTACCATTTCAGTAAAAACACTCAACTCTCAGTGTATCAAAAGTACCAAGCTACATTGAAACTAGGAGGAGACAACATTGGATTCTACCAATATCACAAGACCAACAAAGCCTGCCTCGACAGTCCTCAGGTCTTCTAGCTGCTTTTAGCAAATGCATCAAACCACATTCTCCATATGTAAATTACAATAACAACATATCTTTGTTACTTTATAAAACGTTGAGTACACATATCATCTTTTGACAGTAGAGTTAACCCCTTGTTCACATCCATGTGAAGCTCTGCTGTCTGTAGACACTGTGTTCTAGTTTGATGTGGGTGAGTTGCATGTGAGCCGTTGTGTTTGTAGGTCTCTCTGTTTCACATTGGTGACTGTAGATGGATGGAGTTAGTGTGGATATGCAGCCCAGCTCGTCTGCGTACAGTACAGCCCAGCGCTGCCTCCCCGCTCATTAGAATACAATATGGCTTCCACTAAAGGTCATCTTCTCAGAGTATAATCACACACAATCAAACGCACAAACTTCATACATCACACAGACAGTAAACAGCCGCTGGCTTTATTTTCCACTGACAGAGAATGGCTTGCAGCCTATTTATAATTTTACCCTCTCACATCAATTAAAGAAAGCTGTGAGCACGTTAAAGTTCTCTCGGACGATGGGTGAAGCGCTACATGAATTGCTTGTGTTGACTGATTGGAGAGAGAGAGGGCTGTTTATCAGATGCTGGATTGCCTGAATGGCCATTCGTGAGAAAATATCCCTGTGAAACTGTTGTAATGCTGATAGAAAGATAAAAAAGAGATAGAGCTGGAAATATCTGTTAAATGTATGTGTATTTCCTTACTAAATGCTTGTCTTTTATTCTCATTTGGGAGATGTCCACCTCTAGCGGCCGACAGTGACTTGACGTTCTGTCTCTTTTGTTGAAATGACAGGAGCCTGTCAAGAGGATAAATGTGTCAAAATGGAGGTGAGATTGGAAGCTCTCATTCTCTCTGTCTGATTATCATAATGAGGAGAGCACATTTAGTAGTTCATGGCCCCATGTCATCTGATTAGAGCAATGATTAATGATATCCTTTTACCAAAACACCCTTCGCTCTCATACACACACGCACACACACACACACACACACACACACACACACACACTTAATGAGCATTTATGCAATAATGACTTTGTGCTGCAATGTTTTGATATTTAATATTTGTTATCAAGAGATTTTCACACATCTGTTTATTAGAAGTGTAGGGAAATCCCCTAAGCATATAGACTTTCCATTAAATTTAAGAACTGACTGTTCAGTTGTTATGCCATTGTAATTTGTAACGTTATTCACTTCACCTGCCAGTGGATTTAATGTTGTGGCTTATCAGTGAGTTTGTGTGTGGTTGGGTTGTAAGGTGTTCTCAGTTGTTTTTAGCCTGTTGCTATGTAGTTGCTAATGTCATTTCTCACATTCAATGATTTCTTGTCCACTGCAGTTTTCAGAAAGATATATTTTCAAATTCCAGTACAACTCACTGAATAGACTATATGCCTGTCCCTCTCCAACTCATTTTAATTTAAGCTCAATATGGAGTCTACTCCAAGGAAGGTCCTTTGTGATAAAAATCGGAAGATGTTCTGTTAGAGAATCAAACCCTATACAGTTTATTTATGAACAACATCATGTCAAGATGCAAAGGTTTTGATATTTACAGGGAGTATGGTAACCTCTGAGCTCTGATTGACACCTATTACACTGATGCTATACTCTGAATATAAAATAGGTCCTATATAACATTTAATCTTATGTCCAGAGCTGTTCTGTTGTTTATTGGGGGTTTGTGCGCTGATGGCCAGCTGTGCTTTGACATAATACATTGTAAACTATGTTCCTAAGGTGTGTCAGTATGGCAGTATTTATTATAAACAGTATTCAATTTAAACCCCTTTAAAATATTTTATCCTTTAATAGCCTCATAGTTTTTTTTTTTTTTTTTTTTTTAATTAGATTCCAGTGAATCAAGATACAACAAAAACATATCTTTGAGTGGAAATGTGCACAGTAGAAAAACTGTTTTGTGTGCAAACCAAAAAGACTCTTGGTGACTCATCTAAAAATTCCTTCCTTTCGTTCTGTGTCTTTCCAGACGCCTTGTGACACAAAGCCCTTAGTGTTCCCTGCATGACAGACACAATGTGGACTGTGTGTTTAATTGTGAGTGGGGTGGTTGTAAACACAGCATTTAAAACCCTTCTTTGTGGATCAGAGGTGTGGATTTACATCTGGAGGACACAGTGATTCATCTGCTGCTTCTTTAACGTCTGCTTTGGGAGAACCGCATTCTTCTACTTCCTACACATTGATGACACATTGTACTGTTGTCCGATGGTACCTCTGGCAATGTGATTGGATGATTTAAGTGTGAGGGTGGGACTTGGTGACCTACATGTGAACTTGAGCACAGGAGGGAAAGAGCTGGAAGATCTGGCTGGTACCGTATATATGAAAATACATCTTGAGAGAAATAGAAAGCATGTGTTTCTGTATAGTCTATTGGTTATGAATGGCCCATATACCTCCTTCTGTGCAAGCCTGTGATTTTTTCAACCCAGGCTCAATGGAAATATGTGCCTCTATATTCATTTCTGCAACACTGTAATTATGTACCTTACGGCACATTTCACAACAGTTTCAAAGAGAAATGTCCAGAGAGTGGCGCTAAAACACATGTTCAATACGTGACCGGGGCACATTTTTATTACATTGCTACAGACAGGTATTGCTGGGTTTTTATTACACTGCTTGAGGTACATATTGCGGCTGTTCTAAATTTAAATATCCAGGCAGTGTCGCTAAAAGTAATGCTCTATCAGAAATATCCCCTGCGCGAAACCCAATCCTAAACCTAGCCAATAGTGTTAACAAATGCAAAAGTGATATAAAAAGTGCATATCTTGATGCAGCCGTGCTATTTTAACTTACTTTTACAGATTTGTCGAATCATAGTTTCAAGGGGTTCCTACCCGAGCTCTTCATCATTCAAGTGCAACGCCATATCGCATGAACTACCGAGCAAACCTACTGGGTTAGAAAACTCCTGTGTATGAAGCTGTATATGTGACATTCAGAAGTATCAGTTTTCAAATCGCGGATGTTAAAATGGTTTTGAAGCCACAGTATAATATTCTGCAAGTAACTGTGTGAAAATTAGGCTTTATTAATTAAAACTCTGTGTGTAAATCGTACTTTGTGTAAAAAGGAATAAAAGTTGTTGGAGTTTTACTGCCTCTTACTGCAGTGATTCATACATATAGGTCCGTTTTTTCAGCTTTGCAGAAATATATAGAGGCACATATTTCCAGTCCCTGCTAAAAAAGAAAACAAACAAAAAACAGCTAAAACCAGCCTAAGCTGTTTGGCTGGTCTTACCTGGTTTAAGCTGGAAGTGGCTGGTTTTAGCTGGTCTCCCAGCCTGGCTAGGCTGGTCAAGCTGGTTTTAGCTGGTCATTCCGGCTGGTCTCCCAACCTGACCAGCTAAGACCAGCCTGACCGGCTAAGGAAGTGGCCAAAACCCCTCTAAAATCAGCCTGCTGACGAGCTAAGACCAGGCTGGATGACTAGCTAAAACCAGCAAACCAGCTTAGGCTGGGGGGGGGTCTTTCATTGGTTGTATTCTTCCAGATTTCAGAATTATTGAGTTCAACAAAGTTATACCAAACCTCTCCTCATTAAGCGACATGATTTCAGGTATCATTCATGCCCTAAACACAAATGGTAAAAGATGAGTTATAGATATAGGAAACATTAAATAGACAATTCAGCTGTAATTTCAAAGATAAAATCTTATAGTTATATAATCGTAAGCATAAAACGTAGATTTTGGTTAATCTGGCACTTACAGTTATAAATGCTGTTGTAATTGAATCTAAAGTAGTGTAAGCCCTGGGGGGATTTCAGCATGGTTTTAATATACACACTCACATACATCAGTCTGAAACTATGTATTATGCTGTCAAAAAATTAAATGGAGAAGTCATTCTAACGGGTGCCTTCTGACCCTTCATATTTTCTGTCAATTACGAAGGTATAAAGTAATGCATAATTATGGGCCAATGTATTAAAATGCACAAATAATTTGTGTTTATGCAAAACATTTTTGTACCACTTTGGCAGAATTGCTAGTCATGCATAACTAATGTACTGTATTTACAGCGCAAAAAAAAACAAAAAAAAAAAAAAAACAACAACAACAAAAAAAACAACACTTGTGTCTGTGTGTGATATTAATCACAGTGAGGGCAGATCTTGATGTTTGGAGATGTTTTGGTGTGCTGCTGTGTAGATGGTCATAAATAGATGTTTACTTGGTGTGCATATTGACTACACCAAAAGCAAACAGTGTTTTTACTAATGATCGTCTGTTCTTAGCGACTGCTTAGTGGGACTCTGGGGCCCCCACGTTACTCAGGTGGGCATAATTACATTTCTTAAGGTCAACCTCTCACCAGGATGAATTAGTGAAATTACATAGTTGACCACTCTAGGGCATAGATCCAAATGCAATTAACTTAGTTAATAGATCTCCAGTAGCCTGCAATGCCACTAAAAGTGAACAGGGCCCATTCAACACAGGGGCCACACACAGAGACAGTTCGCTTGGAGACATTTTCAAACAGACTTTGATTGCTGATGTCACCAGCCTGCTTTTTTCTGTGCAAATGTGAAAATATTCAAATCCCAAGATGAGGCAGGGTGTTTAGAGCCTATAGGCTTAGACAAACACTGCAGCCTGCAGCAAGAGCTCTTTTTATTTGTTTAAATGTGCAATAGGGAGCTAGCTATGAGATATTGATTAGTGTATACCCTGATCAATCACACTAAATGATTGGCTGTAAGCCCTGGGATCTCCAGCAAGCTACAGGAGAGCGACAAACAGTGAGATCTGGGATGGAGAGTCTAGAAAGCAATGCAGATGCACTCTCTAGACTCTAGTCTAGAGAGCAATGCAGATGTACTCTAAACAGGGCCTTAGCTGAGTGGGCGCTTTCAATCAAGAAAGGCCAGCAGTTCAACTCCCTCTGAGTGTAATCCCAGCCTGTCAACCCCAGGGACCCGCCAGTGGCACAGTCATTATATAGCCACATGTAGATACAAGGTAAGCATAAATTTGTTACACTCTTTAAAATAAAGTTGCTTCACGATGCCATAGAAGAACTTTTTTTGTTTAAATGGTTCCGTAAAGAACCTTTAACATCTAAAGAACCTTTCTGTTTCACAAAAGGTTCTTTGTGGTGAAAGAATGTTCTTCAGATTATAAAAAGGTAAGAACGAGATGGTTCTTTAAAGAACCTTTGACTGAATGGTTCTTTGCGGAACCAAAAACGGTTCATCTATGGCAATGCTGTGAAGAACCTTTTAAAGCACCTTTATTTTTAAGAGTGTAGTTCAATGTTCATGTGTCTCCAACCAGGAAAATAAAATGTGAGAGGAACATTCAGTTTCTTCAAGGGTTTCTAGCTGATTTTGGTTCCCTCTTGGCAACAGTTCAATAGTGCTAAAATGTTCAGTACTTTTCATATAATAACAATTGAATACAAAGTACATTACATTTTGTATATATACGCAGAGATTTTAAGCTTGAAACAAGCTTTTCTTAAACATCCATGTATTTGCATGTTGTACATTGCAGTGAGCCTTGTTATCATACATACTTACAAAATAAATATTAGCTGTATTTGCATCTTACATACTTACAAAATGTTACTATCTCTCTCTCTCTCTCTCTCTTTCTCTCTCTCTCTCTCTCTCTCTCTCTCTATATATATATATATATATATAAATTGACATGAATTGACAATCTTTAATCTCAGGTAGGAGCGTTTTGACAAAGGGTTTCCTGGTAGAGCTGTAATGTGAAGGTTTGACTTAGCAGTCAGACGTTCATACACACATGAATTACAGAAGTGAACAGGTACAAGTAAGATTTGACACTGATCATTCATATGTATTGTCCATTTTCTGAGACAGTGGGGTGTGACAGGGGAAATTGTCTCTCTAATCCAGTAGATGAGTCTGCTTTTTGTTTGCACCCAGCCTTGCAGAAAAAAGCCACAGGGGATTGGAGCTCCTGTTCAGGTTGTGCATTATGACTGCTCAAAAGCTTACTGCTGCCTCTGCAAAGATTGACATATCAAAATAGATTCATTCATTTGAAATGCAATAGCGAGAATTTCAGTTTTTTTTTTTCTTTTTCTTTTTTTCTTTATGTCTTCTATAAATGTATCTAATACATATCTATTGGCCACCAATTTTTTACCTCAGATACTTAATAATTAGTTACAGTTACATATTTAAAACCACAGTATATTTTTCATGTATGTAAAGTGGGGGATGTTTTGACACTTTTAGTGACATTTTTACCTTGAGTCCCCATTAATTTCTAATCCTAGTACAATGCCTGTGTAATCCAGTATCAGTATATCAGGATCTACTCAGGACAGCTAATGACAGTATAATAGGATTCCATTAGCTTCTGTGGTGTTGATGCCTAATAATGAGATTAATTGAATGAGTGTAATTTGGAGAGAGTTAAATCCCCAGTGGTTGCAACATAACCTGTAATGCAGGTCTCTAAACAGCCATGTCAGCCACTAACATCCATTTTTGTTATCCAGGGAATTTCCATCCTCTGGAATGCCTACACATTGATTTTGTTAAGTGACACAGATCAGATTTGTTTTAGAAT
The DNA here is from genome assembly GCA_036247105.1 of Cirrhinus mrigala. Lineage (NCBI taxonomy): Eukaryota > Metazoa > Chordata > Actinopteri > Cypriniformes > Cyprinidae > Cirrhinus > Cirrhinus mrigala. The sequence goes on from CM070015.1 coordinate 1,071,834, forward strand.
GTTAGTTGCTTTTTCCTGCATTCTCATTGGCTGAAGTGTGATCACCTAGGCTAGGCTAAGCTTTGGCACACATACACACGGATAATTATTATTAACTTCCAGTTCATTTAGCTGCTCTAATGCTAATTTCAACTTTAGAAATTAAAATAAATAAGGTCATTATCATCCGCTAGTACATTTGCATATCTCACAGGTGTACTTATCCCTGAGCGTTACAGACAGGAACGTTCCCCAAGTCAAATCAGTCAGTTCCAAACCAACAAAAAGGAGAGGTGCTCATTTAGCCCAAAATTTGCACCCAGCACAAAAATCATGCAAATGAAGCCCCAGCACTCGATTGGAAGACACAGCATTTAGGTGACATTAATCAAAACTAAATATGCAGGCAAAGGTGAGGTAATCCCAGCCGTCCCCGGTACAGTCGCAGCTGCTGGCAGCCCTGTTGGTTCAATTCAGCTATTCTGTGATAGGAGAGATTTTAATTTCTTAATATTTGCCCTGTATTTTAAGGCAGATTATTGAAAGTCATTGTTCATTTTATGCAAATTGTGCATTTTATGCAAAATATTGACATTTGATATTTTGTTTAAATGTATGTGAGGGTCTTTGCACATCCAGGTCAGTGATAAAACACGTCGATCATTAAAGATGAATTTGCATGTGAAAAAAAAAAGTGAAATATAAGTAAAATCAGAATATATTACATTACATATACTGCATTGTAAAAAAAAAAAAAAAAAAAAAAAAAAAAAAATTGCTGCAATTAGTTATTAACAACTTAAAGTTTGAGATTACTAATCTAAAGTTTAGTGATTTACTTAACTAAACATCAGCTGTTTATGTCAAGCACAAACTCTTTTTTTTTTTTTTTTTTTTAAGTTGAAACTGAATTATTCTGTTGTTGAATTTGAAGCAGCAGCATAGTAAGCTGCAAATTTTGGTATGTGGTATTTATTATATGAGGAGTATGTTCATGTCAAGCGTGTAAGCAGTGATGTTTGCCTTAGCAAACAACTTTAACTTACAAACCACATTACTACATGGTAGAAAGAGGACACAGATAAAATGCTGACTCAGAATCTGAGCTTAAGATAAATGAGGGCCAGTTTCAGTGCTCTTGTTGATTAAACTTGACAAAACAAACTCCTCTAATACTCGTAGACAGACAGAGTGACAGACTCCGTAACAGATGATGATCTAAGTCATCAGTCATGTTTTAACCCATTACTGTCTATGAACGCTGCCATTTAAACCGACAGAAATGTCTCCGGTCTATCTTGTACACTGCAGACTTGCTGCTGTACAAAACCTGTGACAGAAAGACTGATAAGAGAATTCATGTAAGTGTAGCCAACATCCCCCCTGTAAGCATTTAATGGACAGTGAATGTGAACGTGTTGTTCATGGCAGGAGAGCCACATCGCCACGTACCTCAAAACCCACTGAAAGACCAACGAAGGCAACCTATAAATGCACCTCTTCACCACTCATGTGGCATCCATGGAAATCATAACAAAGAGCGTTTACGTAGGAAGAGCCTGTGAGGGGCTAGCGTCAGGGCAGCGGTGCAGAAAGGGCTTAGAGCCGATCAGACCTTCCCCTGGCAGCGACACACATTGAAATGCAAATATCTAGGCAGGGTTTCCACCCCGTGCGCCACTCACAAATTGAAAAGCAGTTTTTATCTATGCTAATGCAAGCATGGTAATTGAAGTTAATCAATCAATGCTAGCTTTCACTAAAACCTTGAACATGATTGAATAAAGTAATTATCATTCAGGGAAGAATGATGAAGTTGTAGACAGCATGAACCTTATTAAAGGAGGATTTTGAGTCACAATGGCTTAATTTAGCGGGCATCCTCTCTTTGCCTCTTTTCTTTGCCTCATTTTCTACATACTCTTGCTACATCTTTTAAAGCTCCTGCTATGTCTCTTGTCCTAAACACATGGTTACACAGAGGCTACATATTTCCCAAGGAACAATAGTCTTTCTCTGTACCATTTAAATATTGCTGCTGTCTCAATACTATCAAGAACAGAAGCGGGGTGGATTCAGTTAATGAGTTGTCATTCAGTCAAAGCCAGACTAAAAGATGACTGAAATTAATCCTCCCTTTATAATGTCTTTGATAAGCTCAATTAAGCTTCAACCTGCCAAATGTGCATTTTTTTTCCCCCCCCGAAAGTGACACCTCCCATCCGAAGCTTCATGTAAAATCTCCCCCTTAAGGAAATGTGACATTCCCTTTAGCCGGACCCAGCCCTGGCCCCTCTAATTCACACTTGATGTTTCTGTTATTTCAGGGTAAAATGACACTCATACATGACTGCCGAAGTAGCGGATGAGAAAGAGATGTCCACGTCAACCGTCCTAGAGCTCAGCTCGGTAGCGTCCTCCCGGGGTGCGCTCTTGTCAGGAGAGGCGGAGGTAATTTAGCCTCCTTCTTTGGTCGGGCCCTGGCTCCCTGCCTCTGGCTGGGCTAGTTAAAGACCTTCTCCGGTATGTCATCCAGTTTAATATTCACCCTACATAATTATGCAGGATTCACAGTGCTATCAAACTGCAATTCAAATTAGTTCAGGATTAAAGGCACAGCGCAGTGCTGCTTCCTTAATTGCATTGTACTGCACTGATCACATTCAAATAGCCATTACTCATTCCCTCTGTAGAGCAATAAGTCATAGGGATTAATGCTCGGGCAGGTGACAGGGCCAGACCATTAAAAGGCAGTTATGCAGAAAGCATGGCTGAGTTTTATTCACGTTAATGAAATCAGCGAAATGAAACTGTAATAGATTTATCAAAGCTCCGATGGATTTGCAGTAAATCAGTTTGATTCAGGCAATCAAACTGGACAATAGAGATAGTTTTCAGACGGCGTCGCCGGGCGGCACGAGGCGGCATGTGAGGAGAGCTGATATTCTTCTGCGCTCGGATTTGTGGCACGCCGGCATGCCGGCGGCCTATTCCCAGAGCGGGACGGCTAATTTCAGACAGCTGAACGTGCCAGTGCAGTGACTGATAAAATGTATGGCCTTCCAGTTCAATGGCATATTCCTCTACCCATGCTGTCACAAATCCTGTTTTTTTCTTTCATTCTGTCTTTCCCTCCCTACCCTCTTCTCAATTTTTCTCGGGGTTGTGTCTTATGAATGTAACCCTTGAGGAAGAGGGTAAGATGGATGTTCAGGATAATCTTACCTTTAAGTTATTTAAAAATCCTTACACTAGTTATAGTTCTGCATAGTGTCAGAGAAGCTACTTTGAAATTGTAGTATGTGAAGCTTCAAGTTACTGTACAGCATCAATCACATCAATCTATGTTTCATACCCCCATAATGACAAAGCAAAAAAAAAAATATATAAATAAATTAACAAATAAATTAATTAATTAATTAAAAAAAAAAAAAAAAAAAAACATGAAATACTGACATTTTTAAGAAAAAAACATAAAACAATGCAAACATTAAAAGAACTCCAAGCAGTGGAGTAGAATATTACAAACAGTAGATTAGAGCAAAAGAAAACCTAACAACAATGGAGTAGAAAATAATAACAGATCATAGTCCAAGCAGTGGAGTAGTATATTACAAACAGTAGATTAGAGCAAAAATTATTATTGAGACAGAAGAAGGTGCACTAAATAAACAAGATGGCATACAACAACATTGATTCAAGCACAAAACAGAATACAGATTATTACTAAAGAATGATGACTTTCAGAAAACAGATATGTTTTAGGATGTGTTTTAAATTCCATTTAAAAACGGGGAGCGAATAGAGTTATGGTACGACAATGCTAAATGATCTAGCCACGCTTGGAATTCAGTTTTATCAGAACAGTGAATCTTGTCCCTCTCAGTTTGAGTGTATTTAAGTTTGTTTGTTTTGCCAGTTTTTGCATATGAAAACAGACTTTCATGTGTCATGCACATTTTTAAAAATGATCCAAAGAAATGGGATGTACTGTAAGCATTTTATCATAAGGCTGCAACATAAAAAGGGTCTTAAAGCTTTCTGAATTCATGTTCTTCCATTTGAAACCAAATTTTGGAGAAAATGGACATTTTGGAAAACTAATTATTCAGCTCGCTCATTTGCCAAGGTCTGTGTGTAATGTGTATTGTTACATTTCATTACTACTTGTTTGTAAAAATAGTTCATTATTAAAATTATTTTGAAAACAGTTACCACTACTGTCGCTGCAATGATAGCAGGAATGGTATTACCACCTATCACAGTATGTTATGACTTTATGACTTTTTCTTTTCTTTTCTTTTCTTTTCTTTTCTTTTCTTTTCTTTTCTTTTCTTTATCTTTCTTTCTTACTTTCTTACTTTCTTTCTTTCTTTCTTACTTTCTTACTTTCTTTCTTTCTTTCTTTCTTTCTTTCTTCTTAAATGCCCCATACTGAAAGGATATGAGTTTTGATGTGGCCTTAATGAGTCATCTACTGTATGGCATAAATTCAAATTAAAACCAATTAACCCCAATCAGTAGAACCTCATCTAAACCTGTTTTTATGGTTCAGTGCTGCCTAAATCATTGATTAGGCTCAGTGAGCAGCATTAGTAAATGACCATCTGAATAGCGAAGAAGCCTGTTAGCCCTAATAGAGAGGCCATGGTCATTATGCCTCTCTCTCTCTAATCTAATATCAACTTTTCTTATTAAGGTCTTACAAGCTTGTCTGCCTTCGTTTTGACTTTGGCCCATTTGCTGGGGGAAAAATGTTAAGTAGAAGTCTAAGCTCATTTGAAGCTGAAATCCTATTACTGAGTATTTCACTTCCTGGACATGCATGAATGTATACACCATTTACATGTCTTGTTAATAAAATGACTCAGGCCATATATTTAAGTAATACCAAGAAATCATGTTTCCAAATGGATTACAAGTTTTAGCTGGAAAACTGTATAAATATAAATCTGTGTTATGCTAAATACAGTCTGTTTTTCAAAGACTGTGTGTTTTTTTTTTGTTTTTTTTAACAGACCCTAGAGATTGCTGCTAAAATTTAACCTTTAGGAATCTTTAGTTGGGGCTATTTACAAGCCTAACTTGCGTGACAGCGTACATATTTGTAAAGAGATGATGGAATTAGCAGGATGAATATTGATGAGGAAATTTCAAAAGAACTGTAACTCTAGACATATCTTTAGATGCAGCAAGGACAGATTTGCTAAACACTGCTAAACACACACACACACACACGTCTGGTCAGCTATCCTTGTAGGGACTCTCCACGGGCGTAATGTTTTTACAAACCATATTTTCTATCGCCCTACAAGTAAACCTACCCATCACAGGAAACTTTCTGCATTTATACTTACTTAAAAAAAATAAATAAAATAATAAACAAAAAAAATTCTGTATGATTTATAAGTTTTCAATAAGACCTCAGTTTAGGTCCCCACCGTGACACGAGTCCCCATGAGTCTGTGTATATATATATACTGTTTCCTTACACAATCTGCTTGAATACAATCTGTAGGTTTTATAAAACGCTACAGAAATAAAGGTGACATGAATGACTCACTAGGTCCACACTAGAACTCAATAGAACCTATTTATTTATTTATTTATTTCATGTTTCAAAAGCTATTTGTATTATCTACATATGAGAAAAATGAAATTAAGGACACATGAAAGCCAGAGAGTGGTTTAATCCATCTGTTTGATTCATGCTTTCATTTGAGAGCGGATCTCAGTGTAAGGAATATTAACGCAGTCTTTGATGACTCTATAAACAGGAACGGTCCACAACACAAACCACAGATCATAAATTAATACTCGTAAAAATACCAAGCACATGGACGGATTAGAAATTAAAAGGCTGCAGCTAACACAATACTTCATTTACACATTCTGCATAATAAAATTAAGACAATATCTCCACCAGCCAATCATTGGAGCCCACAGCAAAGGCTCCTAAAATATTTAAATGTGCTTACTGCTGATTTGCAACTCATATGACTGTGAAGTCAACTAATTTTTCTCAAAATCTATTTCAAATAGACGTAAATGTAGATGAAATGAAAATGCAATTATTTTCTAATTGAGATTTGCAGTGGGTTGGGCTCTGACCAAGTGGTATATAAACTACCACATGTGACAACAGAAACATAATATCATAACCACAAAGCAACAAAATGCAATATACAATGGCAATGCTAATACAAAAAGTATCTATTTAGAGTTTTAAATACAAATCTGCATTCAGAGAATCACACACACACTTTACATTACATTGACTGGAGTTTTTTTGTTTTTTTTTTCCTCCATACCGAACTAATAGTATTTCAGTCAAGTTATCTATTGGCTGGTCTCCAAAATGTAGATGATTTCAGGTTTCACTATCCTTGTGGGGACATCTTCCCATAATGTATGCCAAACCTTTATGTAAAGCTAATTTTAATTACAAATTACAAATCCCAACCCTACACCTAAAAAAAAAAAAAATAGTTTTATAAATCTTATCTGGATTTGTTAGTTAACAGACTCTAATAAAACTGTATTATTACAATCTTATATTTTTCCCTTATTCAGAACAAATGAATATTGCCATGCTCAGCACTTCACATACTTCATATTTAAAACAGTAAACTGTCACTACTTTTATAAATTATGTCAAACGCCTCAGATATTTTGACCTCTTTTTGTTGTTGTAGTGTCCGTGTTTATGAACTTGCCAAACTCTGTTACCTGCCATGTAAAGATCTTAGTAGAGTCTTCAAATTCTGGCATCAAGTGTTTTTTTTTTTTTTTTTTTTTTTTTTTTTTTTTTTTTTGTGCTGTTGAGTGGATTTGCTCTTCTGGCCCCATTTGAGTGTCTTAGAGTGTGTGTACTCTCCTGACACATCCACCAGTGTGACAGTGATAAATGCTGAACATGGGACACATTAATGCAAGAGACCCTGGTCAATGTCAGCCTTTCTTCACTGTGTCAACTTAAACCAACAGGATCACACTGCAGGAAATGGTAATGGACCCTCTGGAGATGAGCCCCTACAGTGCTGCATACCACAGCTACAACATGTCAATGAATGAGCGGATAGAAAATACTCATCCATCCAGTGAGAATTAAGAAATTGTGCTTTTGCCCATTTAAATAAATGAATGAATGAATGAATGAATAAATAAAGAAAGTTTTGATGCTATTTTAATTGTCTAATTTAAATGAACATCATATAATTTAAAGTTTACCTCACAACATAAAGAACAGCTCCATGAAATTGTAACTATTCTTGTTAACTGAATGGTTCTTTTTATTTATTTATTTATTTTTTTTTCTTCTTTTGTGGACAGAATACAGCTGTGTGATACTGTTAGATTTGTTGAATGCAGCTAGACTTGTTGAACACGTTTCAGAGGTGTGGAAACCTAATGATATTCTCTAAACTTGGCAATGATTCACTAGATTCTCATAGCTGACAAGACTGCAATATTTTTTGTCATTTAAAAAAACACTTTTGAATATATTTCCTTCAAAACCTTTTAAATTTACAGCTGTCAGCTACTACTATAAGCAAACTTTAAGACTGTACTTGATGTTTTTGTTGTTGTTGTTGTTGTTGTTTATTATGTTTTATTTTTACAGCACTTTCAGTGTATACACTGCATTGATATTCTTACATATTCGCATGATTATTCTTCTTCAATTATTTTAATTAGTTTAGCTCAAACTATTTAATACAGACTCTGCTCAAACCTGATTTTGAGAATAACTTCAGTCTAGCTGAAGGTTAGCTGTTTTTTCCCCTTTTACCCAAAAAAATGATCATTAAGGGGTCATTCCATGTTTGTTTGTTTGTTTGTTTGTTTATTTATTTATTTATTTATTTTTGTTTAATATGTTTCTTGAGCCTCACTTATAATGTTAAGAAATTTGGGGGAAAAACAAATAAGCAAACAAGCAATTTTCACCTTGTGTCTGAAATGATCTCTTTAAGGCTGATTCCTTTAAGGCTTGTCAGTAAACACCCACTGTTATGATTAGCTTATGTAAATGAGTTTGCCCTTAGAACAGTCCGACAATAACTAAATAATTCATTGTTGGAGCTTTATCAAATAAATGCTTTGTGTATAAAGAGGATGAAGTTTTAAGCTATGACACTTTCAGGATGTTTTAATGGTATGTAGAATTCATATTTCGAAAGATTGAGGCAAATTTGATTTCTCACTTCATGACCCCTTTAAAGTTTAATTGTTCCCCATTAAAATTAGCTGAGAGTGATTTTTTTTTTTTTTTTTTTGCAGTGCTTGCATACTGAATTGGGATTGACCATCTTTCAAGCATCTATTTCCACAGTTGACTGTGTTTTGTTTTATTTTATTTTATTTTATTTTATTTATATGAACATGATTGAATGTGTCAAATCACTCTCAGACATCTCCAATGCACTGATAAACACTCTCAGAGTTGGACATACAGATATAAGGAGGTGCCAGTGCTGTCAAGGGTCAAACCACGCAAACCTCTTCTAAATGTCAAATGAGTCAGTTCATGAGTTTTTGCATACAGAGACAAGCTCACCACATCTCCCTATATTAAAAGACTTTTTTTTTTTCTTTAGTGATGACTTTTGATGACTTTAGTGTTGATTTTTTCACACAACTTGTGTATACTGTATTTGTGTTAAGTTTGATGCTTAAATGCAAAACAATAATGTTCACAAATGGATGTCTTTATTCCTTGTAAGTGAATTGAATCTGTTTATTATAATGCTTTTTTAATGAGTGGTTTAGGACAGTTCAAAGCATTTTACTGTGAAATTTCATAATTTCACTTCATAATGTTTAATATTGTGTCTACAAGTGTGTGTGTATGTGGTTCAGGTATTCCCAAATGTTCCCACAAAGACAGTAGGCTAAATGATAAATGATTTTTTTCTTCTAAAAAGAGTTCTCATACAGTAAATCACACGCATGGGTTACAAAAAAAAAAAAAAAAAAAAAAAAAAAAAAAAACTTTGTAACAATTTGTCTTTAATGTCTGTGTCATACCACTGTGTACTGTATCCTAAACAGGGTGACCATATGTGCCTTTTTTCCCAGATTTCTATATTGCCTAAAATATCTAGGTTTTGGCTTTGTTTTCCTGTTTTCATACTTTCACATCAAAGTACTGTGAGAGCTACTGGATGGTCATATACCGATTGGTCTGTGCAGCACCACTTCAAGTCGAAAGCAAGTATGAAAAAAGGAAAACAAAGCCAAAACCTAGATATTTAAGGCAATATAGAAATCCTGGTCAGGACATGTCCAGAAAAAAGGGCACATATGGTCACCTTATCTTAAACTTAGGTAATATTCTTACATTTGCAAGTACAAAACAGTGTTGTTATTGTTAAACACTCTAACCCAATGGTTTTGCTTATATACATTTCTGACAGTATCATCCAGGTTGCCCTGCACAGACTTTTTGTATCATAACTGAAAGAATAAAACAGTCTCTTCATTTAAACTTTCCATCAAATGCTGAAATTAAAGATAGCCTGTGAACATTTCTGTGACTGCAAGATGCACATTAATACTTAATCAAGAATGCACTATTCAGATTACGTTTGTTTTTTGCTGTTAAACAACTGGCCATTATGTTCCATCAGTGTTACAAATCAATGCATTGTTTCCCATTATATAGATTTAGCTAGTACTGCACTGTGAGGTTGATTCATAATCCAGGGTTAAAAGCAGTGCTAACCTCTTTTCAGAACTGCACGTGTGAAATGTTGCTGCTATGCCTAGAGTTAAAAGCTTGGTTTAAAAAGACAGTACCCTAGTACAGTGTGTGAAAAAAGCCCAGTAAAATGTACTATACCATCTCCCATCATGCTCTTCTCCCATCCACAAGCCTCAACCTCACCCCATTTTCATCCATTTCCTTCCCATTTAAAAAAAAAAAAAACATATAATCATTACTGTATTAGTGTTTTCATCTGAAATGTTGTACAGTATATAACCTTTTTAAAAGGTTTTATTATTATTATTATTATTATTCAACATATTCATATTGAATTCATCTGCTGTTTGATAGCAGCGAGCCCCTGTCCTTTTGTTATTTCTTTGTGAATGTGATAGGTTGTAGGTCATGTAATCATATTTTTGGATTCTATAGTATATATACAATTCAACATTTTAGCCAAAATTTGAGACGGTATGATTTTAATGATCATGCTGACATATGCACATAGGATACTTTTCAATACAATACTAAATATAAGAAAACAATAATGTGCATAACATGGAGATCTGAGAATTTCATATTAGAAATATCTGATCACATCTGTGATGCTCTGTCATATAAATTGAGTGCCACCAGATGATCGACAGATTTTTAACCTTGTGACATTCCAGTAATCCTACAGGAGATGATGTCATGCACACTGATGGAAAGTCTTTTACTGCTTTTTGCTTGTGCGTGGGTATTTGATTGACAGCAACACTGAATTGATTGTTTGACAGTTTTCTCTACTGGTTTCAAAAGCCTTGATTGATTAACAAGAAAACTTGCAGTTGCACAAGTCCTTCAGGAATGGGACTCTTCGCTATGGCATTTATTGACAGAATACCAATAAGACACGTGGGGCTAGTTTTCCCTAGCTGCACCTTACACTGCTTAAAACACTGTGCAATTACTGGATTTAAATGTTAAGAATTGATCACAGTATTTTGTACTTCACTTTTAATGTAAAACACTACTGTGGTTGTTTTATCATCTAGAAGATTTTGGTCACCTAAAACCCCTTTGTTCCATAATCAAAAAGCAGATGTTTAGCTACCTGTACACCTGTCAGTGCAGCAGGTATGAGAGGGCTGTGGGTTACGGCATGTTAATAAGACTGTTATGTGAGATCGATTCTGTGTTTTAGAAGTCGAGTCACTCACTGAAGGCCAGTCAGGGGACAATATCAGCGTAGGATGCTCATGCATGATGTGAAAGAGGCAAACAAAGAAAAAGTTATTTCAATTCAGCTCAGTTTTTTTTTTTTTTTTTTTTTTTTTTTTTCATCAAAGGTCAAGCATTGTCAAAATTATCAGCATATTGACCTTTTTAATCATTCTGAAAACATCCAGATCATGCGCTCTTGCTCTGAGATCTTATCCCAATGAAGGGGTTAAAACTCTTGTTCTCCGCATGCCACATGGCATATTTAAGTCATGTTTATGTGGCAGTGTAAAGTCGGTTTAAGTCAGAATTTTTGGAACACATATTTAGCACAACAATATTTTAAAACAAATCATGCTCTATGAATCCATTGACACAAAACTGTAAGCTTACTAATTTCAGTATCATTGCAGGTCTTAATATCAACTTTATATGTAAATTTAGGCCATGCTAATTTCAGCTAAATATTTTCAAATAATATAAACTATATTTGAATAATATAAACATTAAAATATAAATTATTTTAATGTAACAATATATGCATAAATGCATTAATAGCTAATTCTGTGACTCAGCAGTATAATTACATAAATCAATGCACGCAAAAATGGGGAAAACAAAGCTAAAAAAAAAAAAAAAAAAAAAAACACAGAAAGACCTAATGAACGAATCAAACATTTCTCAAAAATAAGATACATAGAACCTTAGCAAGCCACAAGGGAATCAATATCTCTCTGGTTTGAAATATACAAGAAAATCAGTTTGTGTGTGTCTTTGCTTTTGTTTTATAGTGAACTTGTTTGCATTTTTTGCCTCTGTGGTGTCAAATTTCGATTCCTGTTTTTTTGTTTCCTGTTTCTGCAGTTAACCATTTTGTTTCTATGATGCTCAATTGTCTTGTTTAGCTGCTTGTTACCCTAGTGTAGATCTAGTGGTTTTCTATGTTCTTGGTTGGTTCTTGCTTTCTGTCATCAATGTTTTTCAGTTAGGTTATTCTTTGATTCCACTTTTGTGGAATTCCACTTTGAGTTCTTTTGTTTCTATTCGCATTTTGGATTTGTGTCCTTTATTAAATACAGCTCGCACTTAGATTCTCACTTCATTCTCGTTTCACATTATACGCACAATTGGTTAAACTATAAACATGTAACAAACACATTGGAACATGTAACAAAGAAGAAGTGATAGTTACCATTAAACATGTAACAGAGAAGAAGTGAGAGTTACCATTGCACAGAGTTACCACGGGCAGCCGTGGCCTAATGGTTAGGGAGTTGGGCTTCGAAAGGTTGCGGGTTCCGGCAGGGATTGAAGGTGGAGGGAGTGAATAACCAGCACTCTCTCCACCCTCAATACCACGACTGAGGTGAGTCCCTTGAGCAAGGCACCGATCCCCCAACTGCTCCCCGGGTGCCGCAGCGATAGCAATATGGCTGCCCACTGCTCCGTGTGTGTGATCACTTCTCACTACTGTGTGTGTGCACTTGGATGGGTTAAATGCAGAGCACAAATTCTGAGTATGGGTCACTGTACTTGGCCACACATCACATCCTTTCCATTGTTAAAGACGATTATGTGATCCTCTGAAAATGTTCTTTTTCTTTTTAGTATAATTTTGCGAAGTGTCTAATTTGGTTGCAAGTGATGTTCCCACCCAAAACCTATCTAGGCCCTACAACTCTCAAGGTTCTGTCCCTGTGGTTGGGTTTCTTAGGTTGTTGAGCTCTGACACGTATGTATCATCTGTGTGTGTAGCTTCAAGCGTCTAGTTCGGTTTCGGATCAGAGCTTATGTTCAGATTAGTGTTCATTCCCTCACCATGCACTCGCACGTCCTGATTTTGCTGAGTTAGATGTGTTCCTGGGTCAACATATTTTGTTGACCCTGGAACAACATTTTAATACAAAAATTTAAACTTGACCACATCCCTACACCTAAACCTAACCTTACCCATGAGTAATCCCTAAAATCAGAGGAAATAATAGATGAATGACACTAATGTGCAAGTACTAAACACTGATTGTAAGCCTAAACTTCACAAAAACTATAAACTGTTTTTTCAAATCTGATTGGTTAATCACAATGTTGTTCCAGGGTCAACAAAGATGTTGATCCAGGAACATGTCGTACTTGGTAAAATCAGGTTCTGCCCATGCACTCTTGTCTTGTGTGTTTTTACTAAGTACCAGGCTTATTTTTATTATTATTATTTTTTTTTATTTCATTTTGTATGATTTATAGGCTTGTTTCCTCATGGGGACCATGACAATGTCCATACAAGGTCAAAATTTGCTGGTATTACTATCCTTGTTGAGATATTGGGTCCTCATCAGGGATACTTCTAACAGGTATTCTAATATATAAATGGGAGTGCACATCATCAGCTCTGTGTATCAGTGTGGCATATAGAGATTAAAATATGTTGTATTGTGTTGTGTTTCGTTTTGCGGGGTGAGGGGGGTGGGGATGTTGATATTTCTGAATAAAACAATGCATCGCTATTGAAGGGCAGTTTTTAAACATTCATGCCAATGACAGGAGAGGCATAGGACTACAGTCTAAACAGCCAAACAGATTTTCTAAAGTCAAGTCAAGTCAAGTCAAGTCACCTTTATTTATATACCGCCTTTAACAATACAGAATTGTGACAAAGCGGCTGTACAGTATTAAATAGGAAATAATACAATTTTCAGGTAAAGGTAGTTAATCAAATACAATAAAATAAAATACAATATCGTGTGAAGAGAAAGTGTCCCCAACTAAGCAAGCCAGAGGCGACAGCGGCAAGGAACCAAAACTCCATCGGTGACAAATGGAGAAAAAAACCTTGGGAGAAACCAGGCTCAGTCGGGGGTCCAGTTCTCCTCTGGCTAGTTGCAGAGGACTCATCTGGTTCCCGTGGTCTTGTGCCGACGGCTGTCTAGGTGACGAGGTCTTCACGGGGGATCTGTCTCTGGGGCTCATCTAGTCGATGTGGTCTCCGCTGACATTCAGGGCTGTAGAGGTTGTCTCTAGGTGCTGATCCACCTTCTGGGCTGGGTACAGACTGGATCCGGGGGACTGCAGTGACCATCTGATCTGGATACGGACTGGATCTGGTGGTTAATGTGACCTCAGAATAAGACAGAAGCAGACTAATATTAGCGTAGATGCCATTCTTCTGACATGCACTGAGTACATTGGGTGTTATGGGAAGTGTTCCCGGTTCCGGTTGACCTAATTAATGCAGCCTAACAATCCTTTAACGGATTTGAATTATAAGAATATGTTGATGTGTTATGTGTAAGCAAGGTTAAAGAGATGGGTCTTTAATCTAGATTTAAACTGACAGAGTGTGTCTGCTTCCCGAACAGTGTAGGGTAGATTGTTCCAGAGTTTGGGCTCTAGATTAGAAAAAGATCTGCCGCCCGCGGTTGATTTTGACATTCTAGGTATTATCAAATCGCCAGAGTTTTGAGCACGCAGCGGACGTGAGGGACTATAATGTGATAACAGCTTGCTCAGGTACTGAGGAGCTAAACCATTCAGGGCTTTATAAGTAATTAGCAAGATTTTAAAATCTATACGATGTTTAACAGGGAGCCAGTGCAGTGTTGACAGAACCGAGCTAATATGATCATACATAAACTGTTCAGTTCTTCTGTCAAATAGATTTGATCTGTACTCAGTGAACAATGGAAATGCATATTGAGAATGTCCAGTCTACAGTACAGTTAATCTAGTGAGACACTGGCTGTTGGTGACTCATGTGAAAAATGGACAGCCAGAATCCAAAGAGAGAGAGAGAAAGAGAGAGAGAGAGAGAGAGAGAGAATAGAAAATAGATGTCCTACAGGGAATGAGATGACAAGTGTCTAGTGTGTCAGCAGCATTGTGAAACGTGTGGATGTGTGACTGCTTGAGGTGTCAGGATTGTTATATCCTCCTGTGAAGAGGGTCTGTCCACTTGAGCCACTCTCCCGTCCTGGGTGTCATTGCATATACAAGGTGTCAAACACCGTCTGTCCACAGGCAAGTAGCTTAAAGGCTTACTTTAGAATGATAGCGCTAAAAGATTTATTTATTTTTTTTTATTTTCCTTTTTTCAGTTTTTATTTATTTATTTATTTATTTATTTATTTATTTGTGCTCTGTCAGCCTAGGTAGCTGTTGTTGTGTCAGGCTGTGACTATACCGACTTTAGCAGGGTTCTCGTAGATCACCCCTCTAAATAATACAAAAATACAGTTATCTATGTACTGGTGTAATAACAGCAACGAGTTCGGGCATAATCAATCAAGTCATGATAGAAACATTTCCCAGTCCAAAAATAATTAGAGCCATTGATTTAAATCAATAAGGTGTATTCAGGAGAGATACCCAGTGGTCATTTATTTCCACAGCTCTCACTTGACACATAAACTCTTGTTTGTTAGAGAGGCCACCATGAGAGACCTCAGCTGTAAAATAAATAAATTAAAAAAAAAATAATAATAAAAAAAGGATATAAGTAAATAAATAACAAAATAAATAAATTGCAATTGTGTACTCTAATTAAAAAAAAAAAAAAAAAAAAAAAAAAAAATATATATATATATATATATATATATATATATATATATAAACAGTACAATTTAATGTGGGTCATGTTTTTTTTTTATTTAATTTAAAATTTTCATTTAATTTAATTTAATTTAAATTTTATTTTAGTTTTATTGTTTATCAATCATCTAATCTCCTAGCTGGAGATTCTTAACAAGCGAACAGAAATATGTTACTTTCTCTCAAATATTATGCCCTTCTTTTAGAAGAGTTTTGCTACAACTCAAAAGTTAATAATATCAAACTCAAGTAAATGCAAACAAAAATAGGCTGACAAACGTTTGGGGTCAATAAGACTTTTTGTTTATTGAAATAAATTACTACTTTTATTTTGCAAATATCTATTAAATTGATCAAAAGTACAAAAAGACACTTTACATGAACATGTTACTTGAGCACAGAAACTGAAATCTAGAGTAATGGCTGAATTACAGCTTGGCAAATGGAAGAAATCAGAAAAACTATAGTAACAATATTTCATAATGTCTTACTGCTTGTACAGTTATACAGTTATAAAAGAGGCAGTTATTAGTGTTATAGGATGTTATTCTCTATATTAATGCTATTCTATTCTTATATATTCTTCTCATATCATAATGAATGTATACAGTTTAAGCATACTAATGCATCTGAGGGCAGAAAAAGACATACTGTAAAACGAAACAAATTAATGAGAAAAATAAATAAATAAATAAATAAATAAAATGAAACTGCCTATTATTTATTCATTTTTTTTTTTTTTTTTTTTTTTTTTTTTTTTTTTATTATTATTATGTTAACATGTCATTTAAGATAATTGACATACAGTGTCATTTTAATTTGTGTAATTCAATTTATCCTGCTGTAATAGTGAAGGGAAAGGAAGAACTACAGAAGCGGTATTCATGAGATAATCTACCCCTGAGGCGACACATATTTTTACAATACAAGCTTAATCCTGCTCTCACAGAGATCCTGAGAGGCTTTCAGATGTGAAGCTGCATAATCTCAGATTATTAACACAGTATAAATGGTATAATATTTAATAATATATAGCATATATGATTTATACAGGAGTTCAGTGTAAGCAGCTCATTACACTGCCAAACAGGCTTCTATTCTGTCCCAAGGGTAACCAAGGGTCAACCTCACTAGATAGAAGCTAGCTAGGGGTGCATTTCCCAAGTGTATTGTTAGCTAACTATGGTCGTAAGTGCCATTGAACTCTACAGGAACTTTCAAAGATAACTGCTTTTAGGAAACACACCCCAGATTGTCTAGCTGAGCTAACTACAATTCATTGAAATTATAGCTGTGTCCGAAATCGCTCACTCGTTCACTCATTCACTAATCCCTATATAGTGAATGGCCGTTGAGTGGACTATATCAGAAGGAGTGAACGAAATGAAGTGAACGAATTCGGACGGTGACGTATAACGTTACACTTCGAATATCGCATGAGACTTGGAGCTGTTCCGAAAAACATCTTTGTCACATGTAACGTTACTTTTATATTACATGTACCTTATTTTAGAAAATAATATTAATAGCAATATCACTTAAAATGACTTTATACTGTAATTATACATACCACCGAGTCAGCTTTATGGTTTTATTAATGGTATTAATTTGTTTTGTAATGCTTATGTGTTCATAATCATTACATACTATTAAAATACTGTCATCAAAAATAAACATACATTAATTACATGTTAATAATTTTATGTATTTATTGTTTGTAGTATCTTGAAACTCTCCCGAGCAGCGTAATATGCCAATGGTCATAGAGCGCCCTCAGGCGACCGTTAATATTACATCAGAATGAATACGCTACCAACGAACATTTTTAAATATCCACCAAATTATCATAATTTTTTTGTAAATTAACAAAGATGCCAGCTCATTAAATTAGTAAAATATTAAACTGAGTTAATGCCTATATAATATATTTTGATATGAATAATGCATGAAATAAACAATAAAGCAGAAATAATGAAGATGTAAACGGCATCTCTCATTCAAACTTGTTCGCTCCCGCTCTCTCTTCCAGGGGTGCATTTCCCAAAAGCATCGTAAGCTAACTATGGTCGTTAGTTTCGTTGAAATCTATTGGTAACGACGGAACTTACGACTATAGTTGCTTTCGGGAAACGCACCCCAGCTCGTCGGTTCTCCGCATTGGATTGTGGGATATAGTGCTTCAGCGAGTGTACATCGGTTGTACACTCGAAATCAGAATGCATTGTGGGTAAAAAGTAGTGAACGAATGTAGGGAATGAAGTCGTTCACTCAGAATTCGGACATCACTACAAAATGGCTGACACCCGATATAGTGCACTATATAGTGGATAGGGAGCGGTTTATGTGTACTAAAGCAGAACAGTCTTGTACTAAAAGTTGCTAATTTTAACAACAAATGTAATCAGAGATTATAAACACTGTATGCTAATGAAAGTAAATAACTACAACTAATTTGAGTTGAATTTTGAAGCAAAAATAGATTGCCCTTTGGTAGCTGCATGAAAGAAAATTTCCTTTTCGATACTACACTCGTACTGCGTCGCTAGACGCTATGGGAAAAAGTCCTTTTTTCTCCTTGACTGAAGCCTTTTTTAATAACGCAGTGAAACTGCACGATCTAATGTTCGTTCTAAGAAACGAACGAACCAATGATTCGGCAATGGTGCTGCACGAGCCTATGGCGACGAAGCCCGCCGAAGACCGCCAGAAAGGGCGGGGCCGTACGGCTATATAAGCGGCCGTTTCGCCATAGGATCCTCAGATTTCTTCTCCTTCGGCGACGGACTACTAAATCTTCGCTCTTCGAGACAGAAGCCCTCGCCGTAGAAAAGCCTCGCAGCGGATCGGGATTTCTCTGCTCGGCTGACTCGCCGCCTCCGTTTTGGGTTGACGCCAGCTGCAGCCGCAATCTCTCTCCCCTGCCGCCATCCGACGATTTAAAAAGAGCTTATTTAAAAGAGCAAATTTCACGGCGTTGTTTCAAATGCCGCGCTTTTTCTGTCACTCGTGCAAGGCTTCCTTGCATGCCACTGACGGTCACGGCGAGTGTGTTTCCTGCTTGGAGAAATCCCACGCAGAAGGCGACACAACGAGGCGGAATGTCTTCATTGCGAGGATATGAGTCTCGCCTCTCTGCGCTCACGGATAGCGTTCTTTTCAGAACGTGACTCCGCCCCTCGCGCCCTCCCATTTCCTTCTTCACAGGAGCCTGTGAAGAAAAACAGCGGGGCAGAGGATCAAAGTGCTGTGAGTTGAGTGAGTTCACGTCGGCCCAGCCCCTGCGTGCCTCACCTTCTCCACAAAGAGAGGATTCTCCTGTCCTCTTTGCCCGCCAAGACCTGTGTCCCTCTGCAGCTGCGAGCGATCTGGTCTCCTTTGGCGGGAGCGAGGATGACATGCTGGACAGCATGTCACTGGCTGCTTCAGACGCGGAGGAGCTGTCGGGCTCTGTCAACGACCCCGCCCCCCTGCCGTCTGCTGACACCAGCGGTCCCAGGACTGGAACTGGCATGGACGCCGAACTTTTCCGTGTCCTGACCAGAGCTGTGGATGAGCTGGGTCTGGAGTGTTCTCCTCCTGAAGAGCCCTCACGCAGCCTCCTGGATGAATGGTTCCTGCCGGGGCGCCGTCAGGCCCCTCGCCAACGGGCCTCCCCATTCTTTCCAGAGGTCCACGAGGAACTCACCAAGTCATGGCGCGCCCCCCTACTCGGCGTGCCTGCGTACTTCGTCTTCCTCCGCCCTCACGTCTGTTGACGGCGCCGAAGACAAGGGTTACGAGAAGCTGCCTCCCTTGGATGAATCAGTGGCCGCCCATCTCTGCCCGCCCACTGCCATTGGTTGGAAGGCTAAAGCTTCACACCCGTCCAAGCCGTGCAGGACAACTTCGGCTCTCGCCGGACGTGCCTATGCGTCGGCTGGACAGGCTGCCTCAGTGCTACACTCCATGGCGGTCCTACAAGTATTCTAGGCCAAACTCCTCGCTGAAACGGACAAGTCTGCCCTGGACACCGCCACATTGACGGAGTTGAGAAGCGCAACGGACCTGGCGCTGCGCGCTACTAAGGCCACAGCCCAGGCAATAGGCAGGTCCATGGCCAGTTTGGTCGTGCTTGAGCGCCACCTATGGCTCACACTGACGGAGATCAAGGATGCGGATAAGGTCCCCATCCTTGATGCCCCGGTCTCCCCCACGGGCCTGTTTGGACCTGCTGTTGAAGGTTTCGCCAAGTGTTTCTCTGCAGCTCAGAAGACGTCCCAAGCCATGCGACACTTCCTGCCGAAACGCTCCAGCTCCGCAGCTGCTTCCGGCCGCCCCAAGTCCGTGCCACCTCAGCAGCCTGTGAAACCTGCTCCAGCCGCCGCCGCTGCTGCTTCAACTCAGCCAGCCAAGCCTGAGCCTAGACAGCGCTCCCGCTCGACCAGACACTACCCCTTCCCGAAGCGTCAGGGACCCCAGCCCAAGCTGGTGCTGGATCCGGTGCCTCCGCCATCGTCCTGATCTAAGGGACAGGAAGAGGAGGGGGCAAAGTCTCGCGGTTGCCGGACCAACCCCCAAAAGGCCTCTGTTATGCCTCCAAGCACCCCGCATGGTTCTGGGTGCCGAGGTCGAAGTGTTTTGTGTAAAACCTGTTGTGAACACTGGGCCCGTTCAACTTGCACCCACACAATCAGTCGCTGTTATAGCGAACAAAATAAAACACAAACATTTTCAAAAAGAGAGCAAATTTCCTCTTCCACCTGTAAAGGGTGTCTCGCCTCGTCACGACGGCCAGCCACTCGAACCAATCCTACCCCTGGCCACTCGGGCAAAGGCCTGGCAGGCCATCCCTGGAGTGTCAGAATGGGTTTTGGGGATAATAAAACAAGGTTATTCACTCCAATTCGCTCGAAGACCCCCGCACTTCAGCGGCGTGGTCCCCACCTTAGTGGTAAGCAAGGACGCACACGTCCTACGCTCTGAGGTGATGAATTTGCTGGAAAATGGCGCCGTGGAAGTAGTTCATCCAGCCCAGAGCGAGTCAGGATTCTACAGCCGTTGCTTCCTCATCCACAAGAAGGATGGAGGCCTGCGGCCCATCCTCGATCTGAGACTCTTGAATCGGGCCCTCATGAAACGGCCGTTCAAGATGATTACATTGAAGCAGATCCTCTCGCACATAAGCCCAGGGGACTGGTTCTTTTCTCTGGATCTGAAGGACGCTTACTTTCACATCCAGATAGCCCTCCATCACAGACGATTCTTGAGATTCACCTTCGAGGGAGTGGCTTATCAATACACGGTCCTGCCCTTCGGCTTGTCCCTGGCTCCCCGTACATTTACGAAGTGCTCTTTCCTCTCTGAGACAAAGGGGAATCCGCATCCTCAATTACCTTGACGACTGGCTCGTTCTAGCCCAGTCAGAGCCAGAGCTGTTATCCCACAGATCACTTCTTCTCAGCCACTTAGAATGCCTGGGACTCAAGGTCAATTTGGCCAAGAGCGCACTGCATCCCAGCCGATGAATCTCGTTTCTGGGAGCAGTTTTCAACTCGACCCAGATGAGGGCAATAGTCGTGCCAGATCGAGCTCTGGCAATACAGCGGCTCGCGGCCTCATTCAAAATTGGAGCCTCTCACCCCCTCAAAACGTTTCAAAAGATGCTAGGCCTTATGGCCTCAGCATCCCCAGTGCTAAAGTTAGGCCTGCTTCGTATGCGGCCCCTTCAGTATTGGCTGAAACCATGGGTTCCATCTCATGCGTGGCGTCACGGACGTTTGCGTATCAGGGTGGACCCCTGGGTATGGTCTGCAGGAGGAAGGTGGTCACAACAGATGCTTCCAACATGGGTTGGGGAGCTCTGTGCGATGGCAAACCAGCTTTCGACCTTTGGACGAAAGCAGAAGCAGGGATTCACATCAACTGCCTAGAGATGCTGGCAGTGTGTCGAGCCCTTCACTTCTTCTTGACAGATCTGAAGGGACACCATGTGCTGGTCCGCTCGGACAGCATGACGGTGGTGTCCTATATAAATCGCCAGGGGGGACTTTCCTCCAAGCGCCTCTTCACTCTAGTGAAGGACCTTCTGGACCTTCTGGGCTCAGCTCAACCTGTGTTCACTGAGGGCAACGCACGTACCAGGCAGACTGAACCAGGGTGTGGATATGCTATCACGAAGCACCGTCCCCTCTGGGGAGTGGACGCTTCATCCACAGACGGTCCAGAAGATCTGGGAGGTCTTTGGCAAGGCGGAGGTCGACCTCTTCGCCTCAGAAGACAACTCTCATTGCCCAATATACTATTCGAAGGACAGGGACGCGTTGACCCACGATTGGCCCAACCTCCTCCTTTATGCTTTTCCCCCGACATCCTTGATTCCTCAAGTACTCAAGCGAGTCAGGGAACAGAAACACAAGCTTTTGGTGGCCCCTCTCTGGAGAAACCAGCATTGGTTCTCAGAGCTGTGCCAGCTGCTCGTAGCAGCCCCCTGGCCCATTCCCCTGAGACAAGACCTCCTCTCTCAAGCAAACGGGACAATATGGCACCCCCAGCCCAAGCTGTGGGCCCTGCACCTTTGGTGTCTGGATGGGAGTCTATGAATCTCTCAGAGAGTGTTCTGAACACGATCTCTCAAGCTAGAGCTCCGTCTACAAGACGCCTCTACACTCTTAAGTGGTCTGTCTTTTCCGCCTGGTGCTCAACCCGCGGCGAAGACCCAGCCTCCTGTGACATATCAGTGATATTGTCTTTTCTACAAGAGCTGTTGGATAAGGGAAGCTCCCCTTCCACGCTTAAGGTCTATGTGGCTGCTATAATGGCTTCTCATGCCCCGATAGCAGGCCAGTCAGTAGGCAGGAACAACTTGGTTGTTCGATTCTTGAAGGGATCCAGGAGGTTGAACCCTCCTCATCCCCACACTATCCCTACTTGGGACCTTTCAATGGTCTTGAGGGCACTGAAGGGCCCTCCTTTCGAACCATTACCGAGTTCAGATCTTCGACCCCTGACGTTTAAAGCTGCCCTGCTGCTGGCTTTAGCGTCAGTCAAGCGTATGGGAGATTTGCAGGCACTCTCTGTGAGCCCCTCCTGTCTTGAGTTCGGACCAGGCGACTCTAAGGTCATCCTGAAACCGAGACATGGATATGTACCTAAAGTGCCCTCTACTCCCTTTCGGGCACAGGTGATTACACTTTCTGCACTCCCTTCCTCAGAGGAGGATCAGGAGTTGAATTTACTCTGCCCGGTCAGGGCATTAAGGACGTACATTGAGCAGTCCGCCTCCTTTAGGCAGTCGGAACAGCTCTTTGTTTGCTTTGGTGGCCGCAATAAAGGACATCCGGTCACGAAGCAAAGACTTTCTAGATGGATAGTCGACGCTATTAGGCTAGCCTACTCCTCTTTGGGTCTGCAATGTCCCATCGGAGTATGTGCCCACTCAACCAGAGGCATGGCCTCCTCTTGGGCGTGGTCTAGTGGTGTATCCATTGCAGAAATTTGTGCGGCGGCCGGCTGGGCCTCGCCGTCCACCTTCACTAGGTTCTACAACCTGGACCTCCCCGCCCTACAGGCGAGTGTCCTTCTGCATAATGGAGCTAGTCCTGTGCATGAGTGAGTTACATGTCGGACTAAGCAATGAGAGCGACTTCAGGCTGTGCCTGCAGGCTGTATTGATTTTGGCTGTACTCTAGGCCCCAAGGGGCGCCTGGGCAGAAGTCTATTAGTCGTTCCTCTACCATGGCACGGCGTGTATGGAACGGTTCCCATAGCGTCTAGCAACGCAGTACGAGTGTTGTATCGAAAGGGAACGTACTTGGCTACTGTCGTTACCTCAGTTCCCTGAGATACGGGAACGAGTACTGTGTTACTGGCCGTGCCATGTCGCTGCACGACTTTGTCGTCACTTCAGTCGAAGTAACCTGAGGATCCTATGGCGAAACGGCCGCTTATATAGCTGTACGGCCCCGCCCTTTCTGGCGGGCTTCGGCGGGCTTCGTCCCCATAGGCTCGTGCAGCACCACTGCCGAGTCATTGGTTCGTTCGTTTCTCTGCACGATCCAATGTCCGTGCAGTTTCACTGCGTTATTAAAAAAGGCTTCAGTCAAGGAGAAAAAAGGACTTTTTCCCATAGCGTCTAGCGACGCAGTACTCGTTCCCGTATCTCAGGGAACCGAGGTTATGACAGTAACCGAGTACGTTCCCTTCTGTAGGGAAGTCAATGCGCAAGTTTTAGAATGCCTTCAGTGTGCACTGGTGTCTGAAGCATGTGGGAAAATACACCAATTCTATTGGCCAAGGCAGTCATGTGATGTTGCTCAGCACACTGGCAAAAAAAAAAAAAAAAAAAGGTCACCTGCATTGGGTGTCATCAGCTTCTTTGTCTTCAGGAAGCACTGTGTTGTGGGTCTTATTTACTGGTGTCCATCCCAACAAGATGTAAAGAAGTAAAACATTTTTTTTTTATTTCTTCCTTCAGACACACTGAAGCTGTTGATGTCTAATAAAAGCAAAATTTTATGCTGACACGCTGAGTGACATCATGCAGCTGCCTCGGCAAATAGAATTGCCATGCTTTTTCACATGCTGCAGACACCGGTGCACGCTAAAGGCTTCATAGTGTCGGGGAACCAGGTTACATAACCCTGAGACGATCCTGATAATATTTATGATTTTTTTAATTTATTTTTTAATCCTAAAAAGTGTTTTCTGATAAGGAGAACATCTCCTTTTAGGAGGCTTTGAGCTTTGTAACCTTGCAGATCATTTTTATTCTCAAACAGCAACATTAAACAGTAACTAAAGTTATTGAACTAAAAACTAATGTGAAAAAGCATAAAAGGACCAATTTATGAAACAGGACCATTGGCGTAAAATGTGTAGGAAATCACATTCTAACCACATTAGAATATACTGCAGTTGATTGACTATGCCTCGCTCTAATAATTTCAATTTTAGTATATTCCAAGTGTTTTCAGAACTAATTTTAATCCTAATTTCCATAAATTCTTTATATCTTTAATTTATATCTAAAGAAGAGACAGAAGATAAGGTTAAGGAAGAGAACATTGTAATCATTAGTTTTAATAGAACAGTAACTTTTAGCATTTTTTTTTTTTTTTTCAAAAATAATCTGTTTTTGTTGCTGTTCACAACATCAAGCACTGCACTACATAGCACTTTAGCCACATGTAACACAAAATCACAATTTTGTCAAATTCATACACCCAGTTTTGTCAAATGACCCTTTGATATGTCTTGAAAGGAATAAAGATGCGCTTCTTCTACCTGTGAACTAACTGCAGACAACTCTGACATATGAGAAAGTGTTTTATTTTCTCTTGTTTGAATCTGACTGCAGTCATCTAACACTACTGTTTGTGTCATCTCTGAACTAACCGGTGTGAACTAACTCCCTAGGTCACATATGGCATATAGAGCAGGTCACATGTTTGTTGTATCAGCATTTCACATTCAATTAGTAATAAGCTGCTCTCCTTTAAAGAACCCTACTACAACATGACTCTTGATACATGTGTTCTCAACCAATTCATTTTTTTTTTTTACAATACAAGTTCTTTCCCACCGTAACCACATCACACCTACAGTACATATTATTAGAAATGTACAGTCAAGTCAAGTCACCTTTATTTATATACCGCCTTTAACAATACAGAATTGTGACAAAGCGGCTGTATAGTATTAAATAGGAAATAGTACATCAACAATGCAAAAGGACAACAATAAACACTCGATTTTCAGGTAAAGGCAGTTAATCAAATACAATAAAATAAAATACAATATCATGTGAAGAGAAAGTGTCCCCAACTAAGCAAGCCAGAGGCGACGATGGCAAGGAACCAAAACTCCTTCGGTGACAAATGGAGAAAAAAAAAACCTTGGGAGAAACCAGGCTCAGTCGGGGGTCCAGTTCTCCTCTGGCCAGACGCAGAGGACTCATCTGGTTTGACGATGTCTTCACTGGGGATCCGTCTCTGGGGCTCATCTAGTCTCCGCTGACATTCAGGGCTGTAGAGGTCATCTCTAGGTGCCGATCAACCGTCTGGGCTGGGTTAATCTAGATTTAAACTGACAGAGTGTGTCTGCGTCCCAAACAGAACTTTCCAGAAAGTGACAGAAGAAAAAATTAAGAGATTGAGAGCAGGAGGGTGGAGATTGCCAGATTTACAGGCAGCATTTTTAACATTATATTAACATTTGTTTGGGCCGGCCTGGTCTGAGAGAAGAGAGACCCCACAATGATACTCAGCAGTTCAGTCTCCACTGATTTCCATTGAACAGGTACACACTAAAACACCAGCATCAGTCACACAAGCGACAGTGTTATGTAACATTTACTATTTTTATAACAGGAAGAGTACACTGTAAAATCCAATAGTTTACCTTACTTAGATATAATTAGTTATCTTTACTTAGTTGCTATACTTACTAAGTTACAACTACATTCAAGGCAAATTTGAAAAACAAAAACAAACAAACAAAAAAAAAAACTATTTACTTATTGCTTTGAGTGACGTTTACTTAACATGTTTAAGTATTTAAGATCTGTTTTTTAATTAAACCATTAAGCAGGGCATTTTTTATGTTGATTAATGATCTTTTGCCATTTCATTATTTTTCATAGACACATGAGAAGCTTTTAATTGGCTAGCCATAATCCTTTAATATTTGGGAAAACAAATATGCTTGCGTCACACACAGACTTAAACATTCTTCTCGTGAATCACAAGAATGGTAACAACTCAATTGTATTTATTTTTATTAACTGTAATAATAACCATTTTATTAACTTTTTTTGTAGTGCTACTACTGACACAATACAACAAATAAAACTGGCAAATAAAAGCAGCAACATTAAAATAAAGCAATTGCATAATTTATTCATACTGCAATGCACTCTGGGAGTCAGTGAGTAGCTATACTAAGTCAAGAGTAAACCTAAAGTAAAGGATCAAGCACCCCCTACAGTTTTTTTTAGTTACTAGAACTCTAGTGTAAGTAAACTATACTAACTAAGCATTTGTCAGAACAACATACTATTCCTATTTCACTTTACTTGTTCTCTGTTCTCTGTTAGACTGCTTAGGATGAATATATAATTACATATATGTTAAATGACTGAAGTGGTATATGAATCAGTAGGTTCCCCTGTGGAATTTGATATAAACTTGCAGGAAAAAAAAAAAAAAAGAAAAAAAAACAGTGTGGGATATATAATGTTTTTAACCAATGTTGGCAGATCACATTTCACAAAGTTGCTCTTTTTACAGAATATAACATTAATATGTCTTTAGCAAAAACTACATAAACGTAAATGTGTAAATGCTGTTTGAGCTATCAGTAACAAACACATTTGCTTTATATACTGTAGAAGTATGTGTTAATCAAGTATATATATGGGGTTTTGTGAAAAACAAACAAACAAATAAACAAACAAACAAACAAACAAAAACCTTATATATATATATATTTTTAACTGGGATCTTTTAAAATTTTGAATGTTAAAATAGGGGTACCCTGAAAAAAAGATTGCAAACCACTGCGGTACATGAATAAATGCAATGCAAAATGTAAAAGGGTAAAAAGTTCATATTTAGAGCATGCCTACTGTAGCTTAACTATACCACAGTAACTATTTTGATCAACTGCAGTTTTATAAAGACCTTGTGGTGGAGTCAGGTCTTGATCAATCAGCGTGCCTATAGTATCCAGGTATGACAGCGTGAACCTCTGTACTGGGCTGATGATTTTACAAATCCAATCGTCATCCATTCTTCTCAGTGCGTCTGTAAAGGGACCAGTTGCATTTATAACACATTTGGCTTTGACATCAAACTCTTGGCCTATGAAAGAAAACAGCATCCATCACTGCAGCCCATTCATCTACTGCAGCTGACAAGCCGGATTATTAATTTATCAGCTAACAGCTCTACGGTAATGGACTGGCTCTCTGGCAACGGTGGGAGAGTCTGGAAAGGATTGTAATTAATAGGCAACAGACATACCTAATTTTCCCTCTCACACTGGTGTGTCAAAGAGCAGCCTGGGAGACGATGTGAGAAGGTGTGTGTGTGGGAGTCTTTCTACAACTGAATGGGATACATTTCCTAATGTGCTGTTTGATAGTTTCTCCGTTCATTAGCAGAGTGCTATCAATGCCAATGCAAAAAGAGACTGATGCAATGAGTCATGGGGACAATACCTCTCATTTAAACTGGCCACATGTGTGATTATGTTCTTCATAAACCTGACTAAACATTGACACTGTGATTGTAGATGTGCCATTAAAGGGATAGTTTTTATTTACCAAAGCTGCATGCATCTACAATGTAAAAGTATTTAGAAATAATTCTAGTTACAATACACAAATATCTATATTATTCACTGATGACAACTTGGTCAAAATGTTTGAGGCAGCATTTTAAAATTTTTAAATTAATGTTTGGGGGGGGGGGGGGTTGTCCTCCTCAGTTGAAACCAGCATGGTTAAGTTTAATTCCAGGCTGCAACACAAGTCAGATTGTGCAGAGGACTCATCTGGTTCCTGTGGTCCTTTCCCGATGGCCGTCTAGTTGACGAGGTCTTCGCAGGGGATCTGTCTCTTTGACTCATCTAGTTGACAGGGTCTCCGCTGACATTCAGGGCTGTAGAAGTTGTCTCTAGGTGCTGATCCACCATCTGGTCTGGAAACGGACTGGATCCTGGTAGCTACGGTGACCTCGGAATAAGAATGAAACAGACTAATATTAGTGTATATCATTCTTTTTACAATGTAACAAGTACATTGGGTCTTATAAAAAGTGTTCACGGTTCTGGTTGACCTAGTTAGTGCACCCTAACAATCCTTTAACATATTTGAATCATAGAAATGTGATAGCATGTTATGTGTATGTAAGGTTAGAGAAATGGGTCTTTTAGGAGAGCTTGTTCTGGAGCAGGGATAGGCAGCGTCGGTCCTGGTGAGTTTAGCTTCAACCCTAATCAAACACATCTGAACAAGCTAATCAAGGTCTTCAAAATTACTAGGGCTACAGGCAGATAAGGTTTTCTTTCAAGGTTGAAGCTAAACTCTGCAGGACTTTGGACCAACATTGCCTATCCCTGTTCAAGAGTTTAGGTGCTAAAAAGGAAAAGGATCTGCCGCCTGCAGTTAATTTTGATATTCTATGTATATTATCAAATGACCAGAGTTTTGAGATCACAGCAGACGTAAAGGACTATAATGCGATATGAGCTCATTCAAACACCAAGGAGCCAAACCATTGAGGGCTTTATAAGTAATTAGCAAGATCTTAAAATGTATGCAGTGTTCAATAGGGATCCAGTGCAGAGTTGACAGAAATGGGCTAATATAGTTATATTTCCTTGTTCTATAGCTGCTGCATTTTGGACCAGCTGGAGTTTGTTTATTAAGTGCGCAGAGCATTACAATAATCTATAAAGCATTACAATAATCTAATCTTGAGTTAATGAACACATGAATTAACATTTCAGCATTTGACATTGAGAGTGTAGGTTGTAATTTAGATATATTTTTAAGATGGAAAAATGTGGTTTTACAAATGCTAGAACCATGGTTTTCAAACAAAAAATGCTATCAAATAGCACACCTTGTTTCCTAGCTGATGATGAAGAATTGACAGAGCAGCCATAAAGTGTTAGACAGTGTTCTAGGTTATCACATACAGAGGTTTCTGGTCCGATAAATAACACCTTTTTTTTTTTTCTTTTTTTTTTTTTTAATATAAACTATTCCATTAGTTTAGCAAATTGGTATGGTTTGTATGGTTGCGAAGAAATATAGAGCTGAGTATCACCAGCATAACAGTGGAAGCTAACACCATGTTTCCTGATGATATCTCCCAAGGGTAACCTGTAAAGCATGAAAAGCAGTGGTCCTAGTACAGGGTATATCTTTGTGGTACGCCATACTGTACTTGTGATCGATATGATACCTCTTCATTCACTGTTACAAACTGATGACAGTCATAGAAGTATGATTTAAACCATGTCAGTGCAATTCCACTAATGCCAACATAGTTTTTTAGTCTACCCAGAAGAATGTTGTGGTCGAAAGTGTCAAACACAACACTAAGATCCAGTAGCACTAACAGAGAGACACAACCACGATTGGATGACAAAAGCAGGTCATTTGTTACTCTGATGAGACCAGTCTCAGTACTATGATACTGTTTCAATCCTGACTGGAAATCCTCACAGATACCATTTCTCTCTAAGAAAGGATATTGTCTTTTTCAGTATTTTTGACAGAAAAGGGAGATTTGAGATCGGTCTGTAATTAACTAAATAGCCAGTTTGAAGGATTTTGGGACATACCCTAATGACATTGACAAATGAATAATATTCAGAAGAAGATCTATGACTTCTGGAAGCAACTCTTTTAGTAGTTTAGATGGAGTAGGGTCAACATACATTGGTTTTGATGATTTGACAAGTTTATACAATTCTTCCTCTCCTATAGCACAGAATGAGTGGAATGAAGGGATCTATAGTGCACTATCTGATGTGATACTGTAACTGACAGCTGCATGGTTAGAATTTTATCTCTAATAGTATAAATCTTGGAAGTAAAGAAATCCATAAAGTCATTACTGCTGTGCTGTTGGGAAATGTCTGCTCCTGTAGATGCTTTTTTTTAAAGTTAATTTAGCCACTGTACTGGAAAAAAAAAAAAAAAAAAAAAAAAAAAATAAATAAATAAATAAATAAATAAATAAATAAATAAATAAATAAATAAAAAATGGGTAACACTTTAGTATAGGGAACAATTCTCACTATGAACTAGTTACTTATTTGCATGCATTTTATTAACATGTTGGCTGTTTATTAGTGCTTATAAAGCACTTATAAAGGCTTATAAAGCCTATTCTGCATGACCATGTTCTGAATCCTTAATACTACCCAATACCTAAACTTAACAACTACCCTACTAGCTACTAATAAGCAGCAAATAAGGAGTTTAAGAGGCTAAAGCTGTAGTTAATGGTTTGTTAATAGCAAGAACTGGACCTTAAAATAAAGTGTGACCAAAAAATGGGGCCTGGGGTTGTATTTGTTTTCTTTTGTATTTGAGTCAAAAAGTAAGCAGATATAGCAGTTTTTAGAGATTTTCTGTAAGTAGATTTATTTTCCCCCCATGCAAGACAAAATACCTTTAGTTTTGTTTTCTTCCAGCTGCGCTCCATTTTCTGGGCTGCTTTCTTTAGGGCGCGAATGTGCTTGTTATACCACAGTGTCAGACCGTTCTTGTGTTTTCTTTTTACTTTAAGCATAAAAGAGCAGATGTGTCTGAAGTGCTAGGAAAGAGAGAGTCCATAGATTTTGTTACAACATCAGGTTTTACTGAGCTACTTGATTTGCTGAGAAATTGGTGCCCCGAGTTTGAACTTCCAAAATGCATTTTAAATCCGGCTTCAAACGATCCCAACCGAGGAAGAAGGGTCTTATCTAGTGAAACATTAGTTTTTTGTTTTGTTTTGTTTTTTTGTTACAATTTATATACTTTTTAACCTTAAACTCTTGTCTTGTCTTGCTCTGCCAGAACTCATTTTTTTTCCGGTTCAAGACAGTTAGGGTATGTCGAAAAACTCCCATCTTATTTTCTCCCTCAACTTTACAAATCATTGCTACAAAACTGAATTTTACAACCGCATTTGGGATTGTTTTAAGACGCATTTAAACTCAGGGCACCATATGTGGAGAAAATATAAGGAGAAAATCCAGAAATGTTTTCCTTAAAAAACATCATTTCTTTACTACTGAAGAAAGAAAGACATGAAAATCTTGGATGACAAGGGGGTGAGTACATTATCTGTAATTTTTTGTTCTGGAAGTGAACTTCTCCTTTAAGTTTGCAGCTTTAGCTATAATAAAGAGTATACACGAGACTAGATAATAATCTGAGATAGCAGAATTTCAATGCCAATCAATTCTTTTACAAAGTCTGTATGGTGGCCTGTATACAGTAGCCAGTACAAATGTTGCAGGGGATTTATCATTAACAGTAACTGATCTAGTTAATGTAATATGAAGCACCATTATTTCAAACAAATTATACTTGAAACCAGACCTCTGAAAAATACTGAAAATATTATTATAACTTGTAGCAACACTTCCTCCCTTTACCTTTTGAATGTGGCTCATGTTTTTAACAGTAATCTTGGGGTGTGTAACCTGTTTTTTTTTTTGTTTTTTTTTTTTTCCAGGTTTCTGTCAAACAGAAAATATCATTTGTAAATATCATTTACAAAAAGTGCTTTTGTTGGAAGCTATCTAATATTCATTAAGCCAAACTTTATTATTTGTTTATCTGTATTATATCAGTTTTGTGTGTGTGTGTGTGTGTAACATTGATTGAATTGATTGAATTGTTACTCTTAAATTGGTTTGGTGTTTTTTTTTTTTTTTTTTTGGACTCTATGTGCTGAGAATTACTTCCTGACTTCTGTGACATGAGGTGGCCAGCAGATGGTCAGTTTAGCCAGTCTGTCTGCTTCCTGACCTGGGTCCCAGTTAGTCAAGTATAAACTCTAAGACTGTGTGCCATATTTCTAGAGAGAATAGCAGCACCACACCTGGAAGGATAAAGACAACCTCTTTTCAACAGATCAGGTCTGCCCCAAAAACTTTTTCACTTGTCTATGAAACCTATGCTATTCTGTGGGCACCATTGGATGTGGCATCCAGCCATGCAATAAGTGATGACATTGTGCTATGTATCTTATCACCATGTTCAGCAAGGAGGGAACCAGAGCATATTACAGTGTCTGGCAAGTTGCTGTAGTTGCAAGTTCACACACCTCTTAAATATTATTTTAGTTAGGGTAAAGGGACAGAAAATGCAGTTTGTACAGTATAAACACCATTGTGGCCAAGGAATGTCACAATAAAAC
This sequence comes from Cirrhinus mrigala, assembly GCA_036247105.1. Taxonomy (NCBI): domain Eukaryota; kingdom Metazoa; phylum Chordata; class Actinopteri; order Cypriniformes; family Cyprinidae; genus Cirrhinus; species Cirrhinus mrigala. The sequence goes on from CM070015.1 coordinate 1,104,213, forward strand.
ATGAAGACCCAACATGTGTGTGTGTGTGTGTGTGTGTGTGTGTGTGTGTGTGTGTGTGTGTTTCTTTCTTTCTTCTTGGAACAGTAAAATAAATTTTCACCTTTACTGTCTGTAACACAGTTGCTTAGATATTCAGCAAAATAACTCCTTTCATAGTTTAGAAAGTTGAACAGCTTGAGAGTGCTTAAATAAAATAATGTATTTAAAAAAAAAAAAAAAAGTTGTAACTTGTAATTGCAAGATTCTAGAATGAATCACTCTTTTGATCTTAATGGTCAAGTTTGCAAAAAGGTCTGAAATAATTTTCTTAGTTTGATTCATGCAGACAGTTCACTCACACTGAATCATTTCCAGCAGAGAACAAAAAAGGCTGCTTGATGAGGTAAATATTTACCTAGGTTAAAAAAAAAAAAAACACGGCTAATGTGTGCTGCTTGTAAATTATTCTGTGCTGTATTAAAAATCGAAAAAATATAATAATAATAATCTAATGTTGGTGCCAATCCAAGCCTGACCCCCTCTATGTTTCAATCTAGAGTGGAACTAAAAGAAGGTTTTGGTCACTTGACCAGACTTCTGGGTGGATATAGATAAATAAGAGCTTTAAAACAGGCAGTTCCTGGTGAGAATAAGTTAAATTGTGAACATTGTAGAACTTCCTCATGCTGATAACTGATTTGAGAGGCACTTCAAAGGTAGCAGGTTTGTTAACAGCCACAAATGAGTGCAAGAGAAGAGCATTCCTCTTTTAAAAGGAATTGACAAAAGACTTGACTAACCAGGCTAACAAATTTATGCTGTAATAAATGGCAAAGATTTGTCGCACACTGTGTGAAGTACCTCACCTTTAATTAAACTGAACTTGCCTCCTATTCAATACAGAATAAAAATACTAAATTCAAGATATCTACCTGGCATCTAGGTGGACTAGCTTGTAGCAAGCCATTGTAGGATTGCCTTGTTAAAAAAAAGATATGTTCATATTAAATGAATTTTGTCTAAAATAAGGCATCATAATTAACTGCCTTCAATATGCTTTGAAAGAACTCCTGTGCTAGAATTTCAGGCAATATTAATCTTCTTTCACTTCTTTCTTATTACATTTACCTGCTCTGCAGACCCTCCCCTGGCCACAGCAGGGGTCGGGACTGTTCATGAGGTGCAGTTCTTCAGTGTAAATTGGTGATGGCAGCCACGTACCTGGCAGCAGACAGTGCGCTGCAGAGATTCATTCATGCATTCTTGTGTTGTCCTGCAGGGGGCAGGGAGCGGGGCGAGTGAGTGACTCACCCCTCCGCACACTGACTGGTGCTATGGAAGTGTGTCGGAAACGATCTGTCACATCTGGCCCTGTCACTTTCAATCACTTATACACAGGCAAATGCACAAATGCTAGTGCAGAGTGCAGAGAAAGGGCCTGCTCATTTAAAGCCACAGCATGAGAAGGAAGGGAACCCGAAGACACATGCACAATGCACGTCTGACACAGCCATGTTCCCACAGACCTAAATGTGTGACACACATATACATCCAGATACGATGCATAGGGAAGATTCATATGCACACTTGAATATGCATAAACATTTTATGTTATGTAAAACTTCACCAGAAGGAGAGAGGTATTTTGAGTCCCATCTATATCCAAGCCAAAAAGAACACTGGAAGTGTATTTTGGGTAATAATTTATCAGAACATTCAAACAATAAGTAATTGCCTTTAAGTAAGCTCCTGGAATAATAATAATAATAATAATAATAATAATAAAAGTTCAAACTTTCAGACATTCACCCTTTATTATACTGCCTGTAGAGTGAGCTTTTTTTTTTTTTTGGACACAGCCCAACTGTCAACCGATGAACATAGTACTACTGTCGGATGAGAAAACTTCAGCAGTGGGTGTTTAAGGTCTTGGAAGGGAGCAAAGGTGACCCCATCTTCTCTTTCCCGGTTCCCGGCTCTTGTTTCAGGCTGTGGCTAGCTGAGAGATTAATTCAGAGACAGTTCAAGATAAAGGCAGAGGTGGTGCACAAACAGGCCAGAGACTGCGCTGATCATTGGAAATAATTATTTGCTGTGTCACTGGCATCCCTTTCCCTCCATTCATCTATGTCAAGAAACCTTCTTTGACAGGCACTTGTGTGTGTGTGTGTGTGTGAAGACACTGGCAAGGATTACTATTAATGAAGAGAGGAATCTCACATCAAGATTTATGGATTAATCCCTTTTGGGTCTGAAAATACCAAAGATCTATACTTGCCGGCACAAGGTCGCAAGTTTTGTAATTTAAATGAAAGGGTTTAAAAGGTGACAAATGAACAAAGCACAGTTTCATTACGGACTGATTCTTATGTACATCTCTTAAGATTTATTGCAGCATAATCCTTTGCTTAAAGAAAGGAGTGAACACTGAAATGATTAATCTCTTTTAATGTTGGTGTCTGAAACAGCCCTCTCTCTATTTGTAATTGCCAAGGAAGCATAAGTCCTCGCTGTTGGTTCAGGATGTTGCTACACTCTGGGAATGAAATGGCCAAAGGAACCTCTGATCTTTCTTTTTTTTCCACCTTGCTTTTCTTCAGACGCTTAAAACGACCGGAGGCTAAGTAACTGGTAGGCCCCGGTTAATGCTACCATATGCTTGAAGTCATTTTCTGAACGAGGCAGAAATACGGGACAAGAGAACAAGAAAACACAACAAATATAAAGGCCAAATTTTGAAACAAATTACACACAGAGGCATGTGTGCTGCCATGATGTATTAAGGTGTGGAATACCTCTGTCCTCTCTGCTGGATAAGCACTTCACTGATCCTGTGCATAAACATAATTTGGAGTGTCGTCTACAAGAGCCTCGCGGTGGATGAGTTTCAGCCCCGGGCAAAACGGGTGCAATAATTCACAATAATGTAAAGGAATATGCAAGCCTGCCTTCCGTGAAATGTCTCTCTCTCTGCTCATCATTAATATTAAACAATATGACAGTCAGTCATGTTGTTGTTAGAGACTGTATTGAGAACAACATTAATGATGTGTACATATCGTCGTGTTGACTGAAGGAAGACAAATGACTCTTAAAACTCTTTCAGACGTACTGAACCCACACAGAAACCTCCATCCCCCAATGCGCTCTCTTCTTCCCCCTCCTTTGCTATAATTTGCACCTCCTGAAGGTAAGCAAACTCAGTGGAGTGCAAGTGAGATCAGGGCGGGACTCCACAGTGACATGACAGAAATGTTAGCGACGATGAATTTCATATGTGCCAGTCACAAAGTGAGATGCTTGGCTGAGCTGACTGCTCTCATCACTGTATCTCAGGTAGACTTGCACTCTTCAGACAAAGGGGAGACAAAAAAAAAGATATCTGCTGATAGCTGGAGATGATCACAAAATATTCATTTAAAGTTAATTATTTCTGAATATATATATATATATATATATATATATATATATATATATATATATATATATATATATATATATATATAATGTTTTTACAGTTTTAACACAATTCCTTTTGTTTGGCCATACTATAAAACCACTGATGCACTGTTTTAACCCTCTCGAATATACAGATTTTCTGAACGCTCCGATGTCTCGTACTTCACTGCATAATGAAAACACAGTAGTGTGTTGGTCTGCTAAATGTCCTCAGAGAAATAAATTCCAGCATTCAGAGTGAAGAAGAGGGTCAACCTCTGAAATGTCACTGCAATCATCATCCTTCACATAATTATCATAGATACAGAAAAAAAAAAAAAAAAAAAAATCTGGCTAAAAAACCTTAATGTGCACGCATTTATGCATTTAGCGAGATCTTTATGGTATTTTCTTCAAAGCCCAAGCAAGCATTAAGACATTTCCCCTATTATAATCGTTACATAAAGATTTAATCATGGGAAAAGCAGGTGTAAAGACACAGAAATAAAATCATTGAACATAAAAACGTACATAGAATGGGCAGGTACGTCTCCTCTGTGCTGAATGAGTGAGGTTGACAGATCGCTGCTCTCTTCCCTGCCTGGCCCTGTGAATACACATATCCTCATGCTCCAAATGCGGGCTGACAGCTTGCCCGGAGAAATGAAGTTGGTAGTTTGAGGCAATAGTAAAGAGCCTGAGCAAACAGGACATGCTATGTACACCCAGGCTAACAATGAACATATGCTTTGTTTTTCTGATGCCAACACGGAGCATTTATGGCCCCGAGAGACTCCTGAGATTCAGGGACCAGTTGGAGCGAACAGCCTGCTGGCTATTTTTGCCTTTTTTGGCAGACTGTTGTTTCTAATTTGTTTACACTACTGTAGCCATTAGACTGCGCCGGTTGTTACATTGTGACAATAAAGTCCCTCTAAAACTTTAAAACGTGATCCAAATGTCCAACCTGACACACTGTGAATAAATCATTTAGACCCACTTTATATTAACTGTATTTTTATAAATTGATAAAAAGTAATTTCTGGCAACCAAAATGTATTTTTATCTGAATACAATACTTGATACAAACAGGCATATTCTTATACTTAATGCAATTGATTTCTGTAGTTGATTGAGGTGTAAAACTAATGTTAATTTGCGCTGGAATGTAAGTTCACATTTATATACCAGATGTAGTTGACTATATCATCTGTGATGTTACTCTCAGGGTGGTGGCATACAGTACATATTCAAAGGATAGTTTGCCCTAAATGGAACATTTTGTCATTATTTACTCAACCTCTACTCATGTCCAAACTGGTATGAATTTTCTTCTTCTACTAAGCGCAAAATAAGATATTTTAAAGAACATGGGTAACCAAACAGTTGACAGTGACAATTGACTTCCATAGTATTTGTATTTATTTATTTATTTATTTATTTATTTATTAAATATTTTTACTTAAATTTATTTTTCTCTGTGGAAGTCAGTGGCAACCGTCAAATGTTTGGTTACCAACTAGGGGTGTGCAATATTTATCATCTATGATAATGTCGTAATTGGTTGTTTTAATGATATTTGAGCTGACATTATCGAGTATGTCACTTACTTTGCCTGTCTTGAGAGTCCAAAAGCATTCACTGTGTGATAAAGTCTATTAGAATGCAGTTAGAATGCTCCTATAATTCAAGTTATGAAAGCACAAATGTCCTTGTATAGATTTATATATTTATAAGAAATTATGTAGTTAATTAATATCACACAAGCAAAAGTGTTGTTTTCCTGAATATTAGTGTGTGAGCGTGATTGCAACTTTACACAACTTTGACACAATATTGTCTCTTTTTTTCTTCTGTTTTGCCAACGAAAATAATTCCAAACAAAGTCAAAGCAGAAAATGTGTGCATCTCAGAACAACACCATAGTGTTTTGTCCTTAAATTAATCTGTTTTTGAATCAATGTTTTAATAGTCCATTCCTACAGATGGTCTCTGTAGGAATCATCAGTTTTGAATAAATCGTTAGAATGACTGATTCAATGAATCACTCATTAAGGGACTTGCCACCGCCTACTGGCGATTTTAGTGTTTTACTTATTAATTCTTGGCAGGCCAAAACCAGATTAGGTGCCATCATAAAAACGTTCTAAGCAAATTATTGTTTAATTATCTGAAGGCTCAGTAGTGCCTCAGCAGTGCCACAGGCTGATCGCTTCCATGCCACACCTCACTGATGGTATAATTTGTGCTAAAGGAGTATTGAGTGCCTAAATGAACATACTTTAAAGAACGTCTCAGTTACGTACGTAACCCTCGTTCACTGATGGAGGAACGGAGACGTTATGTCGTGACGACATTAGGGGAATTACCTGGGAGCCCCGATCATCTCTGATTAACAGTAAACGCCAATGAAATTTGGCTAGTGGATTTGCATAATGCGCCACTCCCCGTGAGCATGGGTATAAGTGGTGGCAGGTGCATCCACTCATTAGATTTTAGCTGAGGAGCTGGTGCTGCTGCTGGTGATAGCCAACCTGCTGTTCCTTTCACCTCAGAAATTCTTAGCAGAAGGGATTTCGACCTTCAAAGAAAGATACTTTGTAGTCTTTCCTCTTTGTAGTTACAGCTTGTTTGTAACAATGGGGAAGCGAGCCTTCTAGAGAAGGGCACTATAGAGGGCACCCTGCCCATAGGGTGATGCTGTGTGGAGACTCAGATATGGGCTGATCCAGGCCTGAATCCAGCAGCTCAAAGGGACCCCTCTGAAGTCCAGCCAGGACGACACCCAGGAGGGCACCAGGGGTGGCCTAGGAGGATTCAACCTTCTGGCGCCCCTCAGGAACCTAACGATGAGATTGTGCTTTCCCAGGGACTGGCCATTCACTGCATCGTGATGTGCTGCGGTAGCAGCCACATACACTTTCAAGGTGGAGGGTGACAGCCTATGCTCCAACCTTTCTTGCAGGTAAGAAAGCACTACTCCAATCGTGCATCTTCGGGGGTCTTCTCTGGCGAGAAGAACACCAGTTTGCGAACAAGGTGGATTCCTCAGAGGGATGCGCCAGGAAGGGGCTGTCGCGAGGAACATGAGTTCCGGAAACCAGGTCCGGGGGGCCAGTATGGCGCAACCAGCAGGACCCGTTCCTCGTCCTGCCTGACCTTGCACAGCATCTGTGTGAGGAGGCTCACTGGGGGAAACGCATACTTGTGTAGAGACCGAGGCCAGCTGTGTGCCAGAGCATCCATGCCGAGGGGTCCCTCGGTGTGTGAAAAATACAGCTGGCAGTGGGAGGACTCATGGGAAGCAAACAGGTCTACCTGAGCTTCCCCGAATCAAGTCCAGATCAGCCGGATCGTGTCGAGGTGGAGTCGCCACTCCTCGGGGAACGTGAGCTGTCGTGAGAGCGCGACAACCACCACAACCACAACCACCCAACCACAATCTCTTGCCTGCTGGCAAGGAGGGGCATCGTGGGTGAGATTGTGGAGGTATTGCATCGCACACTGTCAGTCCACAAGCCTGAGAACCCAGAGAAAAAGGAAACTGCTCTTTATTGACTGTGGTTACCTCTGGCCCTTGAGCCAGCAGCGGAACAGAAAACAGAAGATTCTCCGCCCGGCCCTCCTCCAGGGGAAGGAGCGGCGTTGTCCTCGCCGTCTTCTGAAAAAGAGCAGATTCCCTCAACTCCAGGTTGCCTGCATCAGGGCCGCTTTGTCATCTTCCTGGATGAATATAGGGGCCGGCTGGGATGCGGAGGGCGCCGCGCTCCTGCGAGAGGCTCGACGCACCGACTTGGATGTCGACCCAGCACGGGGCGGAGCACCTCTGAAGACGCAGGAGGGCACCCACAGTGACGAGCAGACAGAGGCCTGGCTAATAGGGCATCACACGGGGCAATGTGCTTGATAGCCTCGGACTGCTTCTGTACTGCTGGGCAAGCCTTCGACAGTGTTGCCGAACAGCCCAACCTAAGAGATGGGAGAGTCGAGAAAGGGCTCTTTGTCGACATCCTTCATCTCACCAAGTTCAGCCAGAGATGGCTCTCTTGGACCAAAGTGTCAGCCGACGGTTCTCTGCACAAAGCAGAGAAACCAGAGAGGGTGGCGGCAGAGGGTGCCACTCTACCTGCCAAAGAGAGGCGAGATCGCAGCGACATCATACTCATGAGCCCACAACAGGCGCATGAGTCATCCACGTGCAAAGCTTCAGCATGTTGGAAGCCCAGACACTGAAGACAACGAACGTGTCCGTCCTCGGAAGACAGGAAACAACCACAACCAAGAGGACATGGATGGTACAGCGGGGCTCCCAGGTAATTCCCCTAATGTCAACACGACATAACTCGTAGTGACGACAGATAGGGAACTTGAACTTTTCTGTTTTGCAAACCTTTTTTTTTTTTTTTTTGATTGATCTTTGGAAATATTCTAATATTTTGAGATTCTGGATTTTCATGAGCTCTAATCATCAAAATTAAAACAAACAAATAAACAAAAAAAAAAAAATTTTAAATGTTTTACTTTACATGTAATGAATCTAGAATATATAAAATTATATATATTTTTTAAATACACTGCTCAAAAAAATGAAGGGAACACTAAAATAACACATCCTGGATCTGAATGAATGAAATATTCTTATTAAATATTTTGTTGTTTACATAGTTGAATGTGCTTACAACAAAATCACACAAAAAATATCAATAAAAATCAAATTTATTAACCCATGGAGGTCTAGATTTGGAGTCACACTCAAAATTGAAGTGGAAAAACACACTACAGGCTGATCCAACTTTGATGTAATGTCCTTAAAACAAGTCAAAATGAGGCTCAGTAGTGTGTGGGGCCTCCACGTGCCTGTATGACCTCCCTACAACGCCTGGGCATGCTCCTGATGAGGTGGCGGATGGTCTCCTGAGGGATCTCCTCCTAGACCTGGACTAAAGCATCTGCCAACTCCTGGACAGTCTGTGGTGCAACGTGGCGTTGGTGGATGGAGCGAGACATGATGTCCTTGATGTGCTCAATTGGATTCAGGTCTGGGGAACGGGCAGGCCAGTCCATAGCATCAATGCCTTCGTCTTGCAGGAACTGCTGACACACTTCAGTCACATGAGGTCTAGCATTGTCTTGGATTAGGAGGAACCCAGGGCCAACCGCACCGGCATATGGTCTCACAAGGGGTCTGAGGATCTCATCTTGGTACCTAATGGCAGTCAGGCTACCTCTGGCGAGCACATGGAGGGCTGTGTGGCCCTCCAAAGAAATGCCACCCCACACCATTCCTGACCCACTGCCAAACCGGTCATGCTGGAGGATGTTGCAGGCAGCAGAACGTTCCCCACGGCGTCTCCAGACTCTGTCACGTCTGTCACATGTGCTCAGTGTGAACCTGCTTTCATCTGTGAAGAGCACAGGGCACCAGTGGCGAATTTGCCAATCTTGGTGTTCTCTGGCAAATGCCAAACGTCCTGCACGGTGTTGGGCTGTAAGCACAACCCCCACCTGTGGACGTCGGGCCCTCATACCACCCTCATGGAGTCTGTTTCTGACCGTTTGAGCAGACACATGCACATTTGTGGACTGCTGGAGGTCATTTTGCAGGGCTCTGGCAGTGCTCCTCCTGTTCCTCCTTGCACAAAGGCGGAGGTAGTGGTCCTGCTGCTGGGTTGTTGCCCTCCTACGGCCTCCTCCACGTCTCCTGATGTACTGGCCTGTCTCTTAGTAGCGCCACCATGCTCTGGACACTACGCTGACAGACACAGCAAACCTTCTTGCCACAGCTCGCATTGATGTGCCATCCTGGATGACAGGGCCGGACTGGGACAAAAATTCAGCCCTGGCACTGTAGCCACACCAGCCCACATTACCACACCGACACAGCCCCACCCACGGACACGCACATTCACTCATATTGGTGTACAGATGGTGAAATAATATAAGCAGTACCATATGTAATAGATATTTAAACATTTAACGTATGTGACTGGAACAAAAACAACCCGTTTATAACAAATTTATATATACAGTAGAAACTAAATAAAAAATAATCTGTGAATCTTGTATAGTCCGTGTGCTGTCTGTTTATGCCGTTTGTCTGCTATTACAGTGTGTGATACACATTCACAGGTTACTCCTATCATAAGGGTTAATTTATCGTTAATTAGAGCCACAGTGTTAAAAAGGCTCACATGAGCTTTTATTTTGAAGGGTTTCTGGCAATCAGCCAGTGATCTCATACTCATGTTGAGTGTACATGAAAGTGTTTTAGTATCTTTATTTGTATAAGTTTTTCTGATTCCTTAATTTGTTTATTCTAATTTGTTGTAGACCACACATACACACCAGCCCACATGGATACCCCAAAGTGATTGTTAGCACTTGCATGCTCAGTACTTGTTGGAAACTTTGTGGAAAGAATAAAGAATCAAAAGAATTCTGGATTGATTGCATCTCATTGTCTCTGACCGGACATCTGTGGTAAACTAGTCCCCCACTGGCAACCCCTAACTGGTTTCTATATCAGTTTTCTATACACAGTATTAAGAAACTGTCAGCATTTGTGTCAGGGTGTGTCTCTCTCATTGCTGTCTTCCTACCTCCATGATACTTGACTCTGCTGCAGCAGCTGAGCTATCTGCACTGGGTCCAGAAGCATTCTAGTTTTGAATAGATGAACACACGATTCAGTCAAGGGAGAACATAAGCAAGCCAATGTCTCATTTTACATTGTCTAACTATTGCATGGATATATTACACTATTGCCTGTAATAGAAGTCTATGTTCCACCCTACCTAAGGATTAATTACATACTGTAACCTATGCATGTACTTAATGTTTTACTTTAAAGACTAGCTATGTATTCAGAGTTCACTACAAATGCCTACAGTACTATGGCTATAGCTATAGGTTCTTTTGCATGTTAGACTATATTGCTAGTAGCATACAGCAGTCTGTATACCCTAAATCCCACGTTATCTGCTGATAATGAAATTTTAAAATGTACGGGAGTTCTACGCTAAGTTTACAACTCTTAAACACAGTGTAGGTTACTGTCAAAAATTGTCAGAAGTAGCGTGAATGGCGTGAAAATTATTTAGTATATTTTAGTATAATGACTTAGAAGTATATTTTCTGTTTTCTTTTTACCTCCTCTACCGCGCTACTGTCCTCCGATGCAGCAGCCGAATTTAAACCTTTCGAGAATATTTCAGTTAATTTTATGCATTTGGCAGCGTCTGATTTTAGAGCCCTTTTTTTGCTTTCTTGGAGCTTTTCGGCACCGCCTTTCCTTTTTTTACGGTCCATCTCTGACAATTAGCTTGTGTTGCACTTACTGTTGGACATTCTTGCCAGATTTTGATTACGTCCGCGTAACCTCTGATTGGGTCGGATTGGGTCGGCCCATTTCGAAACCAGCCGGCCGTCACCGATTGGGCCAAATGCTTAACATTTATTATTATTATTATTACTATTATTATCATCATCATCATCATCATAATATTCACATCTTGCAAGAGATAAAAGCTGCCTGCATGTAAAAACAATACATATTAAAAAAAAAAAAAAACTGACAGGCCCACATTTAAAAAATGGTCCGGCCCTTCTGGCATTTGCCAGAATTGCCAGATGGCCAATCCGCCCCTGCTGGATGAGCTGCACTACCTGAGCCACTTGTGTGGGTTGTAGACTCCGTCTCATGCTACCACTAGAGTGAAAGCACCGCCAGCATTCAAAAGTGACCAAAACATCAGCCAGAAAGCATAGGAACTGAGAAGTGGTCTGTGGTCACCACCTGCAGAACCACTCCTTTATTGGGGGTGTCTTGCTAATTGCCTATAATTTCCACCTGTTGTCTATTCCATTTGCACAACAGCATGTGAAATTGATTGTCAGTCAGTGTTGCTTCCTAAGTGGGCAGTTTGATTTCACAGAAGTGTGATTGACTTGGAGTTACATTGTGTTGTTTAAGTGTTCCCTTTATTTTTTTGAGCAGTGTATATATAACAGCCTTACTGACAAAACAGGGGATAATCCACAACAGAGGCTTTAGAAGACACACGAACACAACAAGTAGACCTGACAAAGAGTAATGCACAGACAGGAACTTAAGTACATGGGATAACAAGGGGACACAGCCGAATCAAATGGGACATAATCACACTAAACAACAACATGACCATATAAGGGAAATCAGGAACAGAAACAGTTTAAAAACAAGAGAAAAGAGGTCCATAGTCCTGACATATCGGCCCCGACGATGGAGGGAGGAGCCAAGGAGGAAACAGGAGGAGCCAGGGAGACGACAGAAGAGACCAGGGTGGGCCAGACAGAGACAGGAAGGACTTGTGGCAGGAAGAGCCAGGTGGGACCCAGGCCACAGCCATGATGATAACCCATGGTGGAGCTGACAGAGAGAGGGGCCATGGAGAAGGAAGGGCTGACGACTCCAGAGGGGCGACCAACAGCGGCGGAGCAGGTGGCGGAGGAGCCCGAGACAGAGACGGAGAGCCGATGAGCCAGGGTGACGAGGAGGATCCGGATCAGCAGAGAGGAGGGAGCTAGGAGCCATGGTGGAGCCGCATGGTGGCCGAGGCGGAGTCCTGGACTCTGAGGCTGAAGGCGGAGACAAGGGATCCTCCAGCCTTAATATTGAGACTGGCAGACCAGCGACAAACCCACTGCACAGATGGAGGACTGTGGGTGAGGGGAGGGGCTGCCAGACAACAGCGGAAGAGGAGGCAGGAGCGGGTGGGACGGTGGGCATTTGTGAGCCTCCTCTAGGCTGAGCTCTGGCAAGGGAGACCTCTCAGGGCTGAGCTCAGGCATGGCAGTTTCAGTCAGTCCGATGAAGGTGGGAGGACAGAAGGTAGGTTGGCATAAATGTCCCAGTCTAATACCCCCTCAGTCTCAAACAGTCCCAGATTTTCAACCAGCTCACCCTCAGCCATGTTGCAGTGGGCAGAGCTCCCCTCCACGATATCACTGGACACAGCTTTCTACCTTGTGGTGGGCGTTGTTGCCAGCTCACACACCTGCACTGACATCACTAGCAGCTCCGGCTCTGTGGCAATCCATGTCTTTGTCGCTCCTTGTGGGGATGGCTCATCAGTCGTGGTGGGCTCGGGCATGTGCTCTGTGCAGCGGGGAGGTGGTGGGCTGAGCGCTGGGTCTGGAGTGGCACTGGCAATATCCCCCTCGGCACAGACAGTGAGCGGGGATCCATGCCCACTCCACTAAAGTGGCGAAATTCGTCCTCGGATGACAGCACTCTGTACGTGGGTGTTAAACCGGTGTCATAGAACAAACAGAGCATGTCGCCTGGGTAGGAGGTGAGGTTTGCGAGGACCAGGAAAAGTCTGGTGTGGCCCTTTGATCGATTTCTCCCCTCAGGAGGAGGAGGTATTTGGGCAAAGAAGGGCGTCCATGAGGGGAAACACAAAAGAAACAAAAAACACTGGGAAATAACGAGAAACAAAAATGGAGGGTAAACACAGAGGTATCTGTGAGGTATCTGGTCAGGTCTTCTGTCACAATTCATAGGCGAGGCAAAACACAGGAGACACGGAGAAACGTTAAACAGTCTTTATTGACGAAACACGGGATAATTCACAACGGAGGCTTTAGAAGACACACGAACACAGCAAGTAGACATGACAAAGAGGAATGCACAGAGGAGCTAAAGTAAAGTAGAGCTTTTTTTTAATTATTGCACACCCTATTACTAACATTCCAAATATCTCCGTCTTGCATTCTTGATATTTCTACAGATTTGGAATGACTTGAGGGTGAGTAAATGATGATTATTATTTTATTTATTTTTTTTTTTTTGGGTGAACTGTCCCTTTAAGTTACATGTTGTTGTTAAGATGTTATGCAGCACTAAACAATGAGTCTAAACAATGCCTCAACCTAGTCAAGATGGTGAATGTGTAGAAAAGTGATTCTGGGATCTTCTTAATTCCGTTTTAAACTGAAAAGGACTGTTCAGGATTGAAATAACTCCATAAATTATAGCCATAACATATTTTTAGCTATAATTGAAGCAGCTGCTTTGAGTGGCAGATCAGTGTCAGTGGGTCAAAGGTTACATTTCATCTTAGAAGATGGCCACCTATATCTGAGAGGTTTGAGAGATTTATCAGAGCAAAAGCTCTACATGAGTGACGGATAGATACCTTTAGGCTACAAAGTGAATTGGGTTCACCAGTGTAGAGGGTGTGAGTGCAGATGGGAAGTTCTGTCTCATCTCAGTAATGAAGCACACCTGAACTCTGCTTTAAATACCAGAAGAGAGGATGAAAATGTCACATGCAATTAAAACTCATGATGCAAGATGGCACAAATCAAACCTAGACTCTCAAAAACGAAAGAAAGGGGAAAAAAAAGTGACGATGTGATATGCATGGTGGATTGACAGATCACTACTGACACACTTTCACAAGGAAACTCCTGCAAGGTTTATCCTCCAAAACATGACTCTTCTTCCATATTGAAACATGTATATTAAAAATCATTATTTTCTCATTTTGGAGAAAATTCATTATTTTACACAGGGATGAACTAGAGGGATAAATGGTTAAAACTATTTGGTCACACTTTATTTTAATGTCCAGTTCTCACTATTAACAAACCATTAACTATGGCTTTTGGCTCAACAAACTCCTAATTTGCTGCTTATTAATAGTTAGTAAGGTAGTTGTTAAGTTAAGGTATTTGAAAAGATTAACGATGTGCTTTATAAGTACTAATAAAGAGCCAATATGTTAATAATAGACATGCTAATAAGTAACTAGTTCATAGTGAGAATTGTTCCTTATGCTAAAGTGTTACCAACTATTCCTGTCATTCTGTGTTTTTTTTTTTTTTTTTTCAGAACATTTACAGAATACTAGATACTCGTCTCCATACAGTGAAAGGAACCAGGTTTCTGTGAGTAAAACATTGTCTGTGTAATTTGTGCCACTTGTGTCTTCAGGGACAGAGTTACCATTATCAACATTCAGGGCTTAGCACAAATCTCATAAAAGTCACAGTAATAACAACAAATTTAACCCAGCATTCTTTTTTGAGAACATTCTGCAGTTTTACTCCCGCACTGCCTGCTTCTTTTACTGATGTTACATCTTTTACTAATGTTAAAGGTGCATGCTGCCACTTACTGTACTGGAGTGTGTAGCAAGTTTGCTCATTGAGGTGACATGACTAAATATGATACATGACACACACACAAAGCAACAACCTTCCATGACAGTGTGTTTATGCTATTTTAGAATTCTACAATATCCTGGGCTTTTGTGAAGAAGAAGAAGAAGAAGAAGAAGAAGAAGAAGAAGAAGAAGAAGAAGAAAAAGAAGAAGAAAAATAATGTGAGTGTTAAATGTAAATTAAATCCACACAAGGTGAATGATTTGAACTTGTGCAATCTCTTTTTTTTTTCTTTCTTCTTTTTTTCCTGAACCTGAAGTGTTAAAGTTTTTATGCCAAAAAAAAAAAAAAAAAAAAAAAAAAAAAACAATAAATAATAATAATAAAAAAAAAAGCAAAAAAAAATTGTTTCTGTACTGCCACACCTCAGGTGATGTTTTTCATATTTAGAGCAGTCTGTCCTGTGATCTGAATAGTTTGAGCCACAAGAGCATGCATCGTAAATCTGCTCCACTGCAGGAGTGTTATTTCAGTGAGGAATTTGCCAAACATATGAATATATCTGGCTATATTTGCCTAATGTGCTTGGTGCTCATCTCCTGTATTTCTTCCCCCACTATCTGCTGAGTGTGCAGTCTCACTGTCTGCAGTCACACTAATTGGACCCCTCTCTGATTCACCTCCAAGACCCCAGTATGTTCAAACAGATAGGAAAATAAAACACAGCCCTAAAATAATGAGATTCCTCAGGTCGTTTCAAATGTAACAGAAAATGATGACATTTTGGTTTGAACCTAGCTGACTTCCTAACAATGTGAAGACAAAAGAAGGCCCCGAATGCTTGAAATCGCCCCCTATTACTTTGATATAATTACTCTATATTAATCCCATCTTGATAATGACAGGGTCTCTCTCTCTCTCTCTCTCTCTCTCTCTCTCTCTCTCTCTCTCTCTCTCTCTCTCTCTCTCTCTCTCTCTCTCTCTGCTTTGCCAATAAAGTATACTCTGAATCCTTTGAAATAACTTTAAGAGAAAGAGAGAGAGAAAATAAAAGGGGAGGTTAAAAAAAATCCCACGACTGATTCAACACGAGCACGTCTAGACCTCTTTTGAATGAAAAATGATACGTGAGGGAAAATAAAGCAATATGACCAGAAGGACCAGGAATTCACCAGATGAGTGTCAACGGAGAGGTAAAAAATGAAGCATTTACCTGTTCCTAATCTAATTTCTTCATGGCTTTCTGTAGATATCGGACCCCGCCGTGAATAAGCTTAGTGTTTGCGCTGCCAGTCCCGGGTGAGAAATCGCTCCGCTTTGCCAGGGCCGTAGAGAGTGAGGGAAACCAGCTCCGGATCAACGTCAGCTTGATATCTGGCTACTTATTCTCACCACCACAAAATGTTTAGAATATATTACATATCATTTTCATATGCATCTCTCCTCTCGCTGTAATGTGCTTTAAAGGCGAACCGGGGACCGGGGTAGGCTATATGAGAGGGCATTCATATCTCCATGGGAAACGGGATGCGTTAATATGTATGAGCGCACATGTGACTGTTAAAAATCTCTAAATGTTGAAATAATAAAGTTTATCTGGAGGTTTCAGACTCCAGCTTTATTTTGCATGAAGTGTAACTAGTTTTCACAATTCAGACGTGCAAAGCGTTTGAAAGACTGCAAGGAAACAAACGTGTTTTTTTTTTTTTTGTTTTTTTTTTGTTTTTTTCAGATGGAGGTGAGCGAGAGACTGCTGTAAACGCCACACTCAAGCGAACAAGCCTCTGGCTTTCCCAGAAGATTAGAAGCTCCAAATCCAAGAATTCCAAAATGAAAAAATGTGGATTAGGAGAGGGATGAGCGCAGTTTCAAAACCCTCCTTTCTCAATCTCTCTCTCTCTCTCTCTCTCTCTCTCTCTCTCTCTCTCTCTCTCTCTCTCTCTCTCTCATTTTCTCAATTTTAGACAATGGAAATGAATATAAAAAGAACAAATAAAAACATATTAAGGAAACCTTGAACTCGGGCATAGATAATTGATTTATGGAGTAACAGAAGAGACGATCACATAAAGTCTCATTTGGGACAGCCAGTGAGCTTTGCTTCAAACACAGAGATCAGGCTTTACCCTGCCACGTTGTCGTTTTCTGGAAGTCGAAAATCCCTCTAAGTCCAGCACTTCCGATGGGGAGGCCTCCTGAGGAGGAGGCTGAAGCCACTTAGCGGCTGAGCCTGCGCGAGCAGCCTTGCAAGCAGTTAACACACAATGAGCTGCAGCGTTACGCAACAACCGCTCAGAAAACATCCGTCTACAGCTGCAAGTGGGACGCGTACAAAACAGAGTGCCGCTCGAAATCCTGCTCTCGGTGCTAAGAAGAAGCAAATAGGATTGATCCAAATTTCTCAAATGGGGAAGACTATAAGGAAAACCACTCGGCGAGCGGAAAGAGAGAGAAACAGCTTAGCGCTTTCATTGTGTTGACTTCTTGAATTCTATTTGTACAATAATGTATGAAAATCATGTTTTTGAGCATAACTGAGGATGGCATTACTGTACATAGTTTTTCTAAAGGGTTCCACCAGTGAGTCAACCTATAGAAAGTTATTTCTATCCTTTGCTGTACTGTGTCAGTAAAAAATATTGGTTAACATTTCCAAACATTCTGTTTGCCATTAATTGTAATAATCTAGTGAGTCTGACAACAGCCAGTGCTCCACACTGAGATCTGATCTCACCATCATCCAGTCTGTCTCTGGAATGACATGAAGAAACAGAAAAACTGAAACAGACTAAATCCAGAAGAACTGTGGCAACATCTCCAAGATGTTTCAAGTAACCTACCTGCAAAGCTACCTGAAAAACTATGCACAAGTGCACATAGGGCAAAAGCTACTTTTAACGCAAAGGATGGTCACATCAAATGCTTATTTATTTTAGTTAATAGAAGTTCATTGATAAAGAAAATCTGTTTATGACATTGTTTTTGACAGCATCCTCATTTTATATGCCTAACTGCCTAAATATTTTAACAGTACTGTAGCTTTCTAGGTATAGGACTCTTAAAGCATCTTGGAGATGTTGCCACAGTTCTTCTGGATTTAGTCTGTCTCCGTTTTTTCTGTTTCTTAAGACAGACTGGATTGAATGATGGAGAGATCAGATCTCTGCAGTCTGACAACAGCCTGTGCTCCATACAAAAATCTCACTGGATTATTATAATTAATGGCAAAATGAATGTTTAGAAATGTAAACTGATATTTCCTAGTGACACACTACAGCAAAAGACCGACTTTAACTGGGTTTAAACCATTTTTTAGCTGATGAAAATACTAGTGGCCTAAGACTTTTGCACAGTACTGTATATATATATATATATATATATATATATAGAGAGAGAGAGAGAGAGAGAGAGAGAGAGAGAGAGAGAGAGAGAGAGAGACTATTTTATTGTATCCAAGCTCTAATAATTTTCCAGTGTTGTGCCATTATCAATACAGAAAATATTTCACAAAAATCACAGTGGGCCATCACTCATGCACCACCCTACCTTTGTAGGGTTATTACTGTCCTCAAAAGATTTATAGAAGAGCTCTCCAAAAACTTTTATGGGTAGTTAACATAATTTCCTAAATAAAAACAAAGCAAAATAAAACATAAACAATTTCCTAAATAAAAACAAGCAAAAACACCAAGCAAAGTCTATGTGACAAAATTAGAGGTGTATCTTCATCTAGTAGGCTGGCCGCAGATTCCTCTATGTGTATTCCACTGCATGCTGCCCCTCATGGGACGATGGCCATTCTCACAAACACATACACACCAACTAGCCATTCATTTCACTGTCACATGACTTCAGGGGACACTATTCATTTATAAATGTGTTTCATTACTATGCAAGTCTTCGTATTCTATATGATGGATTCAACAAAACACAAATCATGCATTTTCTGCAGAAGGATAGAGAAAAAAAGTGACAGCAGAAAGAAATAAAGAATGATCAATCACATGCTAATTTATTTACTTCCCCCACTCCTAACGAGTGTCCAGCATGATTAATCACAAATATGCATGGCACATGCATATGACATTGCTTACCAAAATAATGTGATTTTACTGTTCTCCGCAATACTTGAATTGAATTTACTTTAATTTTCTCTTTAACAGAGCATTAAAGGTGCAAACTTGTAAGTATATAATCTACACACATTTGAACCAAGGGGCTTCACATATATTTAGAACACATACATCAGATAATAATAATAATAATAATAATAATAATAATAATAATAATAATAATAATAATAATAATAAATAATGTAAATTTTATTACTGAATTGCACTGCTTTTCTGTTTTATTTAGTCTATAATTTTTAACTGACATTCAGGAAATGCAAATAAGGCAAAATGAATCTGATTGCAATTGTCATCTTTAACATCCTGTGCGACCTCATATAGAATAACTGGCTGGATTTAAAAAAAAAAAAAAAAAAAAAAAAAAAAAAAAGTGAAAAGAACATATTGGTTCTCATTATACTCAAGAGTGATTTATGATGAATGATACAGTGATAAAGGGAAACTAAACTGTTATAATTAGCAGAACATATGAACACATATTTGCTAAAATGACTTTACAGAAGCTGGAGGGTAATTAATTTGACTAACTAGCAGCACTATTCATCTTCCTTCAGACTGACAGTGATTTTTTTTCTGAAGCACAATTTAACAATTGATTGTGGCATAAGAGCCCACCTGCAGCTTGAGAATTCATTTTCACACAAGAAGGAGAGAAGAAAAGCCAAAAAAAAAAAAAAAAAAAAAAAAAAAGAAAAAAAATATCTCAACTAGGATATATTGCCCCATGGCATGAATATGCAAGAACTCACAAGATGCTGGCAGACTCATTACTAATGTTACTGCCAATTACAAGGCATGTCATGACACTGATTCATGAATATTCAACACTGACTGATCTTCATGCTCGCCACAATGATGAGTCTCGTTTTACAGTTTCACTGAGGTAGAAGAGAAGGGACCTTCATCACAGCACAGAGGAGTCATCCAGCTGCAATACAAGCTGTTTCATTAGCGTAAAATAGTTAAATGTGTGTTATATAAAAGTGCATTAAAATGATGGAGCACTCCCTTGTTCCATGGAACTCACATTAAAGCATATTAAGTAGACATTTAGTCCTGAAAAGAAGGAATCTTAAATTGGAAAAAAGACATAGACCAGTGCCTTGAGCAAAAGGGATGCTTTTAAGAAATATGGAATTTTTTTTTTTTTTTTTTTTTTTTTTTTTGATGAATCTACTGGGGAATTAGATCATGCAATCAACAACATCTGACCTTTTTGAACCTGTATGAAAATGGGAGAGATTTCATCATCTTTAAATCAAGCTCAATCACATCAAGCGTGGAGTGATGTTTCAAAATCATAAAGTCATCTGTTGGCCAATGACACCAGATTAATTCTGCTTATCTCATAGGGAGTGAGCTGGACACATATGATCCTTATCTAAATAGGCTCTGTAAGAAGAAGCTTGTCTAGGATACAATGTCTAGTTTGGACAAAGAGTCTACTTTGCCTGATAATATCAGGTTAGTATGTCACAGTGGTCACTCAATTTCAAATGTCTGTTAAAAAGTCTACAGCCTCTGTCAATAAACATTTCCAATTAGAGATGGCTTACATCATTACTTTGCACATGCGATGATAGGACAAAGCTCTCTCACTCACAAACACAAATTATTTGAGACAGTGTGTTTGAATAATGCCTCAATGCACTATACCACGATGTTCAGGCCAGCATACTACACACCATAGTCTTATACTGAGATGCTGATAGACATCTGGTGCTGGTAGTCAGGTTATACTGCAATCTTAAGAAAAACAGAGAAAATGATACTACAGAATACAGCAGCTATGAAGAATCAATACAATGTTTAGGATTAAATGCTGCTTTTATCTGTCAAAATAAGTCATGTCTGCATCAGGGGATGTTTCCTGTCTCAAGCAATTTGGCAGCAAACTCCTCATATTCATCAATATATGTTACATAGATTTTATACACTGACTAAAGACTGCCTAATATGACAAATGCAATAAATGCATTTGAATAAAAAATGTGTGGTGCTGTCCATGGTGCTTCACCTGTCTCAATATTCAAGCAAAAGTGCTGAATAAACAGCTCCTGTCAAAAACTGTAGATGGAAGCATCAGGATTGGTCATCTGATCTGGTGTTTTTTTTTTTTTTTTTTTTTTTTTTTTTTTGCCATTTGTACTTGTTAAAGAAAAGTAAGTGAATATCATGCTGCTGTTAATGATATCAGTCAGGATAGCTTAATACATAACTCCTTATACATCCCCCCCACACACACATTCTTCAACGTGTCATAATTGGGAAATAACTTCAGTCCAATTTGATTGCTCTTCATTTGCTGCCTCTTCTTCCCCATGAGCAGTGATTAAACTATGAATATATATAAGGCAGTTAGTAATTAAATGAGCCAATGGGCAATTATTGCTTAATTGTATGTAATTTCCCTTCATTAAAAAGGTAAATGAAAGCAGACCGTATTGTGGATATAATATATTAGATATAGCAATAAACCCAATCAGGTGTTGAGCACATGGCTGGCCTGTCATTCACTATGTGGAACATGGCTGACAGTTTTGGACATACTGTTTAAATGAGACATCATGGACACCATAGGATAGTTTGTCCTCAATGTCAGCCTTGAATGGCTAAATTAAAGTGTCTGTGGTTCACTGACATCCAATTCGTTTTGCATTAGACTGAAATACACTGATCAACACTGTATTTGCTTTGCATTGTATCAATGTATAAAACAATTCAAAATGATTGTCCAGTGGGTGGTGAACAACAGTGTCCTCTAGAGGAGACTACCACTCCCATTTAGAGAACACCACAGTGGTTTAGCTCAGCTGCAAACATAACACAGCCAGAATACAACAGGTTTTGAAAGCTGTTTTAAGAAAACCTCACAGATCTTAATTTTGTACCCGTTTTCATAAAAAAGGAACTGAGCAAAGTATTGTGGTTTTACCCAATAAGGCCATGAAATTGTTTATGGTGGTTGGGAGATGCAGGATTTAGTTTGTGGAAAGAGGGTGTTCACATGATGGTTGAATAAGACCTGTCTCAATTAACAGTAACACCCACCCATTCAGATACAGTATGGCCAAGTCTGTTTGAGGAGAAGTGACCTCTGTTTTTGGACCTCTTTACAGTCTGCATCAGAGCTGTTGTCTGCATCAGATTTCTTTATTTTTATTTTCATTTTTTGCCAGTTCCTGGCGTATCTTCTTTTCCACCCTTAAATTTAAATTATTCTAAGAATCCCCTCCTCTGCCCTCTGCTAATGACTGTAGTCTTGTACAAATAGATGCAAAGGGTTAGCATGTATATGGAACTATGGTTTCTTAAAAGGAAAGCCCTTGTTTAATATATATATATATATATACCTCTCCATATTACTTGTTGTTTAGGTTTAGATTGACCAAAGCATCTAAAAACATAGTTTAAATAGAATAATTGAAGTGAATGAAGTGTTTCATGATAAATCAACCTAATCGAATTTAATCATTTTAATTTCTTAACGTACTCTGCATGCTGATCTGTATATATAAAATAAATAAATAAATAAATAAATAAATAATCGGCGATAGGAAATATAAACTACATCAGATGTCAATGAAATCACAGTCGTGCACCGGCTGTCAGTCAGCCCTCAGATTGGCAGAAGAGTCTCGCAGTTGATTGGTTCTACTCACATATGACGCAGATGACGTACTGAACTCAAACACGTGGGTCTCACATAAACAAAGACACATTGGCAGACAGAGCTCTACATGCCAGTGTTGAGCGCCGCGCTCTGCGAACCTCAAGCAGTACTGGAAATTTACACACATATTCTGCATCACAAGCTTATGGATACAATATAGTTTTACTGATGGTCTACTAAGGTATGCAATTTCCGTTATTTTTATTTATTTATGTTTGTGCAAATATGCATTTTCAACAAGCAGTGCAAAAATTGTCCTTTGTCATGTTTGTTTTAAACAGTCTTTGATCGTTGTTTGTTGATTCTGCTGGTTTTATAGAAATTTCTTTCTTTTTTTTTTTTTTTTTTTTCTGTAGAGCTGAATTGTGAAACGAGCTTACAGTCAGTACTTGTATGTGACTAGACACCAGCGCACACTTGTGCTGTGTGAAATTGTGTTTCTTCTTACATGCATTTATTAAAATAATTAAACTCGAGAGTAAAAACAAATAAAAAAACGCGGCGCGCAAAACCTTAATCTTTCGCCCCATCGCGCACCTGCTCTGATACGGCGCTAGAAAGTGTACTTTAACTTTAAAAGTTTAAGTGAGCTCTAGAATTTTGCGTAGTTATGTAATAGGACTAATAAAATGTGATGGGAAATCAAGTGAAAGTTGTGTGTTTTATCAGAGGGAGAATCCAGAGCCGATTCGTTTGTCTTGAACCCCGGTATTAAATTTCACCTGATATTATCACCTTCACCGCGATCTGCAGAGGAACAGTCCCACGACTGAAGGTACTTCAGCAAAAAAAAATTGAATTGTTAAAAGCGATTTTGCAAAGATGCATGCAAGCTAAAAACAGGGCATGCGCCCATTATTTTCAGCCTGTCTTTCGAGGCTTTTTTTTATTGATTGCTGTGTTGTTTGCAGCCATGCCCTGCGTCCAGGCTCAGTATGGCTCATCCCCGCAGGGCGCGAGTCCTGCATCTCAGAGCTACAGTTACCACACCAGCGGAGAATACAGCTGCGATTTTCTCACGCCAGAGTTTGTGAAGTTCAGCATGGACTTGACCAATACCGAGATCACTGCCGCCACCACCTCTCTACCAAGCTTCAGCACCTTCATGGACAACTACAACACCAGTTATGACGTGAAGCCGCCTTGTCTTTACCAGGTGCCCCATTCTGGAGAACAGTCCTCCATCAAAGTGGAGGAAGTCCAGATGCACACATACCATCAACAGAGCCATTTGGGCCCGCAGTCAGAGGAGATGATGGCCCACTCCGGGCCTATGTATTTTAAACCGTCCTCACCTCACGCTCCGGGAACAGCGAACTTCCAGGTTCAGCCCAATCATATGTGGGAGGACCCGAGCTCTCTGCACACTTTTCATCAGAACTATATGACCTCGCACATGATAGATCAGCGCAAGAACCCCGTGTCCAGGCTTTCCCTCTTCTCCTTCAAGCAGTCTCCACCCGGAACCCCTGTTTCCAGCTGTCAGATGCGCTTTGACGGGCCTCTCCATGTGTCCATGGGGCACGACAGCCCCGGAACGCACCGAGCCCTGGACAGCCAGAGTTTCGCAGTGCCCAGTGCCATCAGGAAACAGGCGGGAATTGCTTTCACGCACTCCCTGCAGCTCAGTCACGGCCATCAGCTGATGGACAGTCAGGTGCCGTCACCTCCGTCCAGAGGATCTCCGTCCACCGAAGGTTTGTGCGCGGTGTGTGGGGACAATGCGGCTTGTCAGCACTATGGAGTCCGAACGTGTGAAGGGTGCAAAGGCTTCTTTAAGGTATGTTTATTATTATTATTATTATTATTATTATTATTATTATTATTATTATTATTATTATTGTCGTTATTATTATTACTGACTTGTTTATTTGTGTTTTGGTGCCACTTATATCCGCTTTCTCTAATTTTAAAAGTAAAATACGATCTAATCAGATGTATTACCAAATGTAATTTTTTTTTTTTTTTTTTTTTTCAAATATTTGTTTTGCTCACTTGTTACTCGCATATCTGGTCAAAGATAATTTGCACTAAAAACTAACTGAATCTTTGAAACTGAAAAAAAAAATAAATAAAACAAATTTTATCTAATATAAATGAAATAATCTTGTCCACATTTTCTTGATCTAGCGCACAGTACAGAAGAACGCCAAATATGTCTGTTTAGCCAATAAAAACTGTCCTGTGGACAAACGCCGGAGAAACAGATGTCAGTATTGCCGATTTCAGAAATGCCTGGTGGTCGGAATGGTGAAAGAAGGTAAATCGCTATTTGTCCACGCGTCTGTGCGCCTTAAGGGCTATTTATTAGAATGTGCATCGCACCTGGAAAACAGGGAAGTGCGCAACTGCAATTATAGTCATCGTGGACTAAATTGTATATATATATATATATATATATATATATATATATATATATATATATATATATATATATATATATATATATCTTACAACGAGCATAACAGCAACTTGATAATAACAGTCTTGTGTTGTTTTGACAGTTGTCCGGACCGCCAACTTAAAGGGTCGGCGAGGTCGTTTACCCTCCAAACCCAAAAGTCCGCAGGAGTCTTCGCCCCCCTCTCCGCCCGTCAGTTTGATCAGCGCACTGGTCAGGGCTCATGTGGACTCCAACCCCTCTATGAGCAGCCTCGACTACACCAGAGTGCGTTATACTGCATTCATTTACAATTTTACCTATCATTTTAGGCTTTAAAAGGATAAAGTAAAAAATGCGCATGTGACCCTTGATGCGCTTCCAGCGCCATTCTGACACAACCAGTATTAGGAATTTAATATCATACAGTGTTTCATTATAAACTTTCAACACTTTAAGGGTGGCATATTTTACTCTCTAAATTGCTTTTGCAAGAAAGAAGCCAGTGAAATACAGACACAAGTTAAATTAAAGAGGGGGAAAACTCTCCCCCTTCTACAAATGGGCTTTGCAATTTCACGGGTTATATATTTTAAGGGAGCTCATTAAGTCATGTTTAAATTAAATTCCAGTTCCAAGCCAACCCGGACTACCAACTGAGCGGAGATGACACGCAGCACATCCAGCAGTTCTACGACCTTCTCACCGGATCCATGGAGATCATCCGCGGATGGGCAGAAAAGATTCCCGGGTTCACCGACCTGCCTAAACCGGACCAGGACTTGCTGTTCGAGTCAGCCTTCTTGGAGCTTTTCGTGCTGCGCTTGGCGTACAGGTACCGAGGCCTCTGGAGAAGTAGCTTTGCTGCTTCAGTTTTTATTGGATCTGCAATAATTAGGAGCCGCTTAAATCCCCGTTTAATGCGCACGGTAATTAACGGGTGCTTTGTCATTAATTTCAGGTCCAACCCGATGGAAGGCAAACTCATCTTCTGTAATGGGGTGGTGTTGCACAGGCTGCAGTGCGTCCGTGGATTTGGCGAGTGGATTGACTCTATAGTGGAGTTCTCGTCTAATCTTCAGAACATGAATTTAGACATATCTGCTTTCTCATGCATCGCCGCCCTAGCCATGGTCACAGGTAAGATTAGATTTTATTATGCCGTTTAGAAAATTGTGACTGTTCTATATAATATTCTCATATAAGAATTATTATTTTACAGAGAGACACGGACTGAAAGAACCCAAGAGAGTGGAAGACCTTCAAAACAAGATAGTAAACTGTCTGAAAGATCAAGTCACCTTCAATGGAGGCGGCTTGAATCGTCCAAACTATTTGTCCAAACTGTTGGGCAAACTGCCTGAACTGCGTACACTGTGCACACAGGGTCTGCAGCGCATCTTCTACCTAAAACTAGAAGATCTGGTCCCACCGCCAGCAATAATCGACAAACTGTTTCTTGACACTCTGCCCTTTTAAACCGCGAGAGAGGGGAAAGAAAAAAAAAAACATTTCAAACAACCTCAGAGAACTTCCACTGACTCTCTTGAAAACTGAAAGTCTGTTTTTTTTTTTTTTTTTTTTTTTTATTTACTTATTTATTTATTTATTTATTTATTTTTAAATCCACCAACCATCGCCACACGACGTGCGCTTTCGGAAAAAGGATTCAACAATCTAAAGCCTGGAAAACACGACTCGAAATAAAATTAATAACAATAATAACTTTTGTCATCGGCAACTGTTTTTGCCCCTTTATCCCACCAAGAAATACCGCTACTGAGTATCTCAAAACAGAGAAAAATGTAAAATAGGGAAAAAGAAATAATAATACGAGAAATTATAATAAAATACACATTATTCAATAGTATGCTTGATTTTAAACATTGAAAAATATCTCGCCACTACTAATCATTGTTAACTGCAAACGTCTGTATCCATGGAGAATCAGAGTAGAGTGTATTATACACCATTTATATATACCTATTCAATAGATTTATGTGATTTATATGATGTGTATAAAGCTTGTACATAGACTTTTTATTTATTTATTTTTTTTTTTTTTAATTTTATTTTATAACTTGTGCCTGTGTATCTCTGTCAGGTGGAAAGGAGACGCATGTTGTAGAGGACTCTTGTCTCTATTACACACTCTATATTCCGGACACTATGTAGTCTGTTAGATTTTATAAAGATTCGTAGTATTGGGGCAACTTTTAAATATGGCACACGTGGATAAAATACCAGTATCATCTGTACAGGTAAAAGGGGAGCCATAGTGTTTGTAAAATTGTCAGACATTCCTCGTTTGTATGTGTTGTATGTATTGTTGCTGTTTAATATAAACGTTTATATATTTATTTTGAGTTTGCCGTTAAAGCATGGTGCAGTTGAAATGATTTCAAGACGCATCACCGTCGTCTTTGTTTAATGTCTTACATGTGATTTTATTTGCCATCTTCTATTCCTGTAGGTGTGTGAAGATCATCACTGCCTTTTTCTATGGTTTAACTAAATATACTGCAACTCCTTCGGTTCCGAATCCGAATCAAACTTCATGAGAAAGGAATATTTAATGTTTACAAATAAAACTTTTAAATCATTTCCATGCAGGAGCCGTGTCTCTTAATCACATTTCATTATTTTGTGGTCAGAAATCGCCCAAGGAAAATCAAAGCAAACAAAGAAAAAATTTATTATTATTATTATTATTATTATTATTATTATTATTGTTATTATTATTTAAACTATTATCTTACCTTTAGTCAACATTTAAACTGTAAGATAGCAAGCAAATGAACAATTTTGGGTTAAATGCGCATTTAGATGTTTCATCATTTCTTTTCTTTTCTTTTCTTTTCTTTTCTTTCCTTTTCTTTCTTTTTTTTTCCTTTTCTTTTCTTTTCTTTTCTTTTCTTTTCTTTTCTTTTCTTTTCTTTTCTTTTCTTTTCTTTTCTTTTCTTGCTTTCATTAAAGTTTTCACACGATTTCACTTTGAATTGCATTTGCACTTTGATTGCATTTTGAAAGTTTGCCCCACAATCAAAAATGAAACATTTATTTTAAAACATCGCATTTATCCCCATATATTCTAAAGAGTTTTGCGCTCGAAAGGATCTGAATAGAAATATAATGCATAAGAACATTCGTTATTCAAATGTATAAAATTGTTTTCGAAGACAGAAATGATTGTTGTATGTGTTGTTGAACGTGTGATAACTACAGGTGTCTGAAAACGATTAATTCCGTTACGTTAATGGCGTATAATGAGAGCGATGGTTTAAAATGTAATATTGTAACAGCAGTGCAACTAAATTATCTGTGTACAATTTGGAATACACTTTACTGCGTAACAATTAGAGCAATTAATAGCGCAGCTTTATAGTGTTTCATTCAAGTACAATTCTCTACATTTTGATTTATATTTTTAAACTAATTCAGGATACAGAAATTAAGCAGTCTTATGTTTTTGTACTCGTAATTAAATGTTTTGAGAATAAAATGTAAGTAAGCCAATAATATAGCGCATTTACAAAATAAATAAATAAAAATAAAGTCATTTAAATGTATCTGAAAATAATGTAGTTGAACATGTTAGGGATGTAATGACAGGAGATCGATTCTTTTTCGGCGTTGATGTTTTAGACTGTGGAATTTTAAAAAGACATGAAATTAGCGAATGAAAATGTAAATACTGTGTTTATATTATGCTACGTAATGTTTTCTTCTTTTCTAAACCTTTCAGCACCATTACAAGGTTTCACAGGCTGTCGACCACATCATATCATAATGAGCTTTATGATATAGGAATGTATCATTCTCTATATTATTTAAAGCAGTGCGGATTTGTAGAATTCGAACATGCGTAATTGTTTTACCTGTCTGGTGTGAGCGCGCTTGTGAGGGCTTGTGTGTTTAAAACCAAAATTACTTAAAACAAAACAAAACAAAACAAGCAAACACGCATAAATTATTTATCAAATTATAATCTATAATCGGCCGGTTTGATAATCTGATCATTTACGTTAAAACAAAGCTAACAAAGAGTATGAATTCATTTTGCCAAACTCCTGCAGGATATTTGCAGTAACACCTGGTTCGTAATGGTCACACGCAATGCCATACAACTTCGACTTATTTTATTTATTTATTTATTTTCCACACGCATATAAACCAATATTTATTTATTTATTTATTGCGATCAAGTGCTATGTGAAAATACTCTGTAAACAAAAACTTGTCACAGCCACAATACAAACATTACTGAAACACAGACAAACATGAATAACAATATTTAGATCATAAATCATTGCGAAATATAAACCTAGAACATGCTTGTGAACATCTGTATTTTGCATTGTCACCCGGGACTTTCTCCTAAGGCTAGAAGTAACTGAAGAAACAGTTTACCTGCAAAACAGTCCTGATGTCGCATGTCTGCATGTGTGTAACTGCCTGGCCGACACGTAAGTGAAGTAAGAAAAATGAGCCTTACGAATTTCATACACTGTACAGTTGTACAGTATTAGCCTATAAACTATAGAGTACTAATAATTAACATTCATCTTAATTAAATTACATTGTGAAGTAAAAATTCATGCCCACATCCATCTAACACCTATCCGGAGTTCCCCGGAATGGGAATTCCATTTTATCTCACTATTTCCCAGACAGCAGGTATGCCGTTCATGCACACGTTCAGTGTGCCTTACTGTTGAGTTCTTTACGGAATTCTGTCATTCACCATCCATGTCTGTGTGGCTCAGAGAGGAAATGAAGGTGCCTCTGGGCAACGTCTGGGAACGCACACTATCGCGTAATCTCTCTTTCTGCTTCTCTTGCTCTCTCATTCTCTTTCTCTCATCAGCTATGGCATGGCTGATCTTTTCCCAAAGTTCTCACAAGGCAAAGAATTGTCTGAATAATTAGATCTTCAGTGCAAAAAGACTAATTCTAAGTCAAATTAAGATTACACTCAAAAGCAGTTTGCTGACATTTAGCAGATCAGTTAGAGGGACGCTCTGCAGTGTCACAAGCTTGTACCGTGTTGACTGAAGTAATCATTTAGGTTGGCAACGGCCTAATCTCTGCACAAAGAAAAAAGCATGGAAGCAATGTCGTGAGCTGCGTGTGACAGAGAGACACGCTCGCCTTACACATGTCGAGGTATTTTCAGTCAGCTCTCGTGCACTCCAGTTCTGCGCGTTTAAATAGAGACGAATCACAGAGCATTTCACTTCTTCACTTCTTTATCTGTCCTGACAAAGGCTACGAAGATGGCGGCGGTCGCTTATATGATTTTGGTCTGTCAATCTGCTCTCTGGTTTCTGCTTAGCACTGCAGATAATGCAAAAGCAGACGGAAGGATGGAAATAACACGCTCCGTCTGCACGTGGAGAGCTCAGAGGCCGCGGGCACTTTGTCTTAAGTGCTAGAGCAGGAAACCTAAGAGGAACTAAATTATAATGCAGTGCTCCACTTGGACGGATCTGTCCGATTTTTGTACTGAGGGACTGATGGGATAGACGCCCTAAAACACAGTCATTAAGCAGTGCAGGACGCATTCTTCCTACTTCATAGATGATTTCAGTAACTCATAAAGACCACAGAGTTACAAGGCCAGGCAGAAGTAGCCACAGCATTGAACATAACCAAAGGAAAAGCACCTTGCTTGCCACCAGGAACCCAGCAACTTCTATCATTGCTTTGAAGAAGTCAGTTGTGTGATTTGTGTGATTGCTTTGCAAAATTTGCAAAAACATACTTTAAATAGCACTTTCCATATACTAGGCAACTGCATCCTCTGTGACATGTGGGCCCACAAACACATTGCAAATCTGTGCAGAGCTAAAGCAGATGCCGTGTGTTGGTAGAGCGCTCTGCTGGGTTTACAGACAGATGCTTACTGCATGGCCTTTAATGCAGTCCCTTCAACTCACAAGTGTAAATGCAAATCTACTGACAAAAAGTACAGATCCTGCAGTGATTGGCACAATAAAAGATTAAATATTTCTGTCCAAGGATCTGACTGAGATAAAACAGCACAAATACATTACGCATGAGTATTTAAACAATAAACCACCTATGAGGACATCAATTTGGTTCACTTACTAAGAGCTTCAAAAACACCAGTCATCTCTGCCCTTTGTGACCTCTGGCCCTTGCTGAGTTGAGTGGACAGGTGGTTATCTTAGAGCAGAGAGTTTACAGTTTATAACATTCCTTTTTATTGTCTTTAATGGGTGTGTAGTGATAAATGAGTCTCTTTGATTTATATAAAGTGGAGACTTCTTTCATTATTGTGAGTTTTCCTACAAACTAAAATTATAGTGTCATCTTATTTTTCTAATTATAGTTTATATAAGTTTGTGTGTTCTCAGGACAAGTGTACAAATTGATTCATTACAATTAAAATGTTAAAGTAGTGTATATGTTTACCTTGTTTGCTGTGAATATATGAACTTTCATATTTAGCATTTTTTTTTTCATGTTTTGTGTTTATTTATTGTATTTATTTATTTTTTTAAAGGCCATTTCACTATTGAGACAAGTTACCCCATGCTACAGAAGTCAAAGCATGGTAAATTAACAATACTTTATAACTGTAACCTGGAAATTGGATTATTTATTTATTTATTTATTTATTTAATGTTGTGGTAATACAGACTTTCAACAACATACCATTCAAAAAATAAGACTATTTGCACCAGTTTCCCCTGTATCGGGATGCATCCGGTTAACTTTAATGCAGGCTGCATTCACAGCAGTAAAATCAAAATGAAATGTATTTAAATAAATAAATAAATAAATAAATAAATAAATAAATAAATAAATAAATAAATAAAAACAGAACAATTACATTTAATTTCATGAATAGGATTTCCTTTTCACAATGATGATTAAAACAATATACATTTTTCTGCATTATTCACAGTATTTTTCCTTCAGTTCTAGTAGATTTTGTTTGCATCTAAAAAAAAAAAAAAGAAAAGAAAAAAAAAAAGATGATGATTTTGATGAAGGTGCATCGTGTACGTCCTGGTTCTTGCAGTTGGTGAACAACAGTTTATCAAGATGTTAGAGTGTGTATCAGTAAACTGGGTCAGAGTGTAGGCTTCTTATATTCCATACTCCATACAGCTAGAGGTCACAGCACACACACACACATGCATGCACACAAATGTTTTACATGTGATGTAAGAGTGACAAACGGAAGATATTCTATTAATTCAATGAGTTGAGATATGTCTGCTTGCTTAATTAGAATGTCTTTTTAAGCATGATCACACATTTTCAATAGACAGTTTCCCTTCACTGCAAATGGCAATTATCAATTGGATGCATTAAGTATGTCTCGTTGTGAGAAAGACAACACACACACACACACACACACACACACACACACACACACACACAGATCTCACTCTTTACACATTGTTCTATCATTCATATTAGTAAACAGACAACACGTCTTTCAGTCATGTGGGGATAATGTTCAGATGTCAAGCAATGACTGATGTCACTGCATATGGAAATCAAAGTGCTGTCCCTCTGTGTTCTAATAGACGCTATCACACACATCAGGCCAGTAAAGGACACTAATTATTTAAGGATCCACTTTAAAGTGACTGAGTGCAGCTGTAGAAGTAGTCACACCACTCATAAATATTTAGCTCAGACACAAGTTGTGGGCTGACCCGCTGTTGTGCATTGATTCCTGAGGAACATTGTCAAATTATTATTTGTAGTGTGGCCAGCAACGCTGCTCTGCATGGGTGACTAATGCAAATCTTCACATGAGGAGGAAACAACAACAACAACAAACAAACAAACAAACAAAAAACGCAATTATCTATTTTCCCCCTGAGTAACATATTTTAAACAAGATAAAGATACTATACTTCATAAGCATGTTTGTGAGAATGTTTATTCAGAGACTGTATCCTGAATTGTTTAATTGACAAACGTTAAATTTTTTAAACTAATGTAACTTTAAAACACCTTAATATATTATACAGTTTTGCTTCTAAAGTGAATTCACCTTGTTCTTTTGTCTATAACTACCATTCACTTATAAAAGGTGTTTGGCTTCAATGTAATTATTGTGTTCAATAATCACCTTTGCTCACCTTTGCTGCTACTGAGGTGGAATACAGGTTATAGCATTAGCTTTTTATTTTCAGCAAAATATGAAAGCTGTGGATTTGTTACAGAAAAATATGGACCCAACAGTAATGTCACTTAATATGTATGTATGCATATATATATATATATATATATATATATATATATATATATATATATATAGTGAAAAAGGACCCACTTTATATATATATATATAAAGTGGGTCCTTTTTCACTGGAGTTTGCTGAAATACCATAAAACTGATAAATGCATATAATAATTGTGTAAATCTGTCTGAGGGATTATTTATAAAACATATGCATTTCAAATATGTTGGTTAGTTCCACTTTTGTGGGAAGTTAAAAGGGTCACAAATAGAGAAATCCCATTTTTCCTGATCTTTAAACATATAAGAGGCCATTTTACTATAAAACATGTTGTAACTTTCAGAAATCAAAATGTCCTTGTTAGTCCAAAAATAGCTTTCAATGAAAACAAGCTCCTCTTCCTTATTATGTAATAGAAATAAAGTAGTGAGGATCACTGGACTAAAATATCAATGTTCAAGGCATTGAATAAATTGTTCCTCTTAGTAACCAAAAAGGTCAACTGCTATTTAAATTGTGATTAAATATACAGAAAGCAGGGCAAAGAATGCTGCCCTTATTGTCAATAATTTCAGTTCAGCAAGTTCTACACTCTTACCAAAACTCCTGTTTTAAAACATTACACTGTCTACACTGCACAAAAAAAAAAAAAAAAAATCAATCTATTTGGATAGTGTTTGCAGACATGATCTGCTCAGCGATGCAAATCTCATCAGCTGTAATAACAAAATGTAAAAGTTTACAAAAAAAAAAAAAACACATATAAGGCTTATTTCGTATGTAAAGATGTTATTCAAGCATAGCAATGAGCATTTATACTGAAGTCTTTAAAGAGATAAGCTGCTTTAAATGGTATGTTTATGACAGAGGGTTCAAATTAATTGATTTTATTTTAATTAATTATGCTAGGATTTGATTTAAAAAATACAAGATTATAAATTTGATTTGTATGTCTGTCATATTTGACACATTAAAATAAAATAAAATAAAGTAAAATAAAATAAAATAAAATAAAATAAAATAAAATAAAATAAAATAAAATAAAATAAAATAAAATAAAATAAAATAAAATAAAATAATTATGAACTGGATTCTTGTCCTGTTTGTTTTGAAGAGCTGGCCCACAGTATTTAATGCAGACCGTGTCTGCTGTGGATATTGGTTTGCATGTTAAACAGATCCACAGTCCATGCGGCTTTTATTGAAGTATTGAACAGGGTCATTATGTCTTCTGATCTGATTGATAAACTAAGGCGAGAATTTTCATCTCAGCAACATGCGGAAGCAGTTAATGTTTCCCAGGGCAGGCATGTTTCCAATTCAGTTGCTTTTAATGAACCTTCCCTTACTGGTCAGTGGAGTAGAAAAAAACATCCATTCATGTCTTATGGGAAAAATAGACAGAAAGAGAGAGAAAGAAAGAGAGAGACAGAAAGAGAGAGAGAGAGAGAGAGAGAGAGAGAGAGACATAGAGACAGTTAGATCAGAGTTTAGGTATGATGCAACACGAATGTCTAGGTGTGACAGATAACTGTGAAACACTTAAAGACCTGGAAATAAATAAATTATTTAATTCTTATGACTAATCAGAATAATTATGTTAAATAATGGAGCTTTTAAAATATGATGAGCACACAAACACAGGCACTGAAGACAACACAGAAATACAAATTATAGGCATATTTTGATGACTAAATGTTTTTAAGTTAGAGTGCGTGTCGGTCATGATGTCACGTTGTAAAATGTCACGGTGATGGGTAACATTCTCCCCGTCAGCATGTACTTACACTGAACCTGCAAAAAATAAACCACTGTCTCTCACAATCTCTCTCCGTCTGCCTCTCACGCTCTCTATGAGACATACCCGTTCACGAGTAATGTGTTCGTGCTTGGTAAATTGCACAGGCCTTTGTCCTGAAGGAACATAGATTCAAAACTGTGAATGCCTCATTTTTGACATTTGGCAATTGGTAAATATTCCATTTAAATCTGAATATAATATAATGTAATATTAAATAATACTGAATGCATTTTTTTTTTTTTTTTTTTTTACCTTTTCAAGGAGATTATTATCAGGTAAAGTTTTTTAACCACAGAATATGACTTAAATAGCTGATGAAAACCTTTACTATATGTGTTAATACAGCAATTTGTCACAGCTTGTTTAACTGTTAAACTTTTCAACACAGTTAGTATAGGTTTGTAGAAAAACAAGTTCATGTTTTGTTGAACCAGTTAAAATACATTTAAGTTACTGCACTGGGTAAGAAGTAACAATAACATGTTAGCAGGTTAAAGACAATTACAATTTTTGGTCACACTTTATTTTAGGGTCCAGTTCTCGCTATTAACAAACAATTAACTATGGCTTTTGCCTCAATAAAGCCCTAATTTGCTGCTTATTAATGGTTAGTGAGGTAGTTATTACATTTAGGTATTGGGTAGAATTAGGGATGTAGAATGTGGTCATGCAGAATAGGTGCTTTATTAGTACTAATAAACAGCCGATATGTTAATAATGGACATGCTAATAAATTACTAGTTAGTGAGAATTGTTCCCTATACTAAAGTGTTTTTTTTTTTTTTACATCAGCAAGTAAGAAAAGACTGGTATCAGTAATGGCATTAACAAAGTTATTGCTCATTGACTGAAGCAACACAGATCATGTGTATATTGTGTTCTGTGGGAACCACAGATCTACCGCTCAGATATGTAAAGAAGAAGAAGAAGAAGAAGAAGAAGAAGAAGAAGAAGAAGAAGAAGAAGAAGAAGAAAGAAGAATATATAGAAAAATATTCCCCTGCTTTGACACGGCTGATTTTGAAAGGTTAAGCAGAAAATGAATTATAATGAGCAGCACAGACCCTGAAGCTTGTCCATCCACAGCACACATGAAATCTGAAAGAACATACCAACAGAAAGTTGCAGTAAGAGCACAGTAAGCCATCTGTCTATATAAAAGAGCATTTTCATGGGTTATTTAGTTTGCATATGAGAGTGATTAGACGACAGAGCTTATTGATACTGTGTAGAACATAGCTGACAATGTTTCCTGATTTTATGCTGAAACTTCATATTTAAATATGAAATGAAATTAAAAATGGAAAATTGTGACTTTTAGTGTATATTATTTTTGAGTTCATCTGTGTGCTAGTGTACTATTAAAAGTCAACAAAAACAATAGGTAGGCGTATCAATTTACTTTTAGCAGATATACACATATATACGTTTAGCAGTTTATACAGTTTATACTTTCATTATCTTTTTTATGCTCTTTCTTGGAAATTTTTTTTCAAGCCAAAATAAGATTTTTGAAACAATAAAAATGTTTTATAATGTTAATAATGAAAATTCAGTGCTATTGTATTTTTAAGAGCTTACAGCTTGTATTTGTTTCATAACTGAACATTGTAACATTAATACTGTTATTTTCTTGTTTATTACTGTGAAGCTGCTTTGAAACATTCTGCATTATATAAAGCTCTATATAAATAAATGTGACTTGACAAATGTATACAAAAAAAGAAAAGAAAAAAAATATATATTTTATAATCATTTAAATTATCATTGTTATTATCATTTATAATCAAGACCATCCACTGCAGTCAAATTGGCTATTGTTGTGATTGGTTTGTATGTGTTTTAAAGTGCCAACTTTTGGTCAACTTTTGGGCTACTATCCACTTACATTATCAGAATTATATATATATATATATATATATATATATATATATATATATATATATATATATATATATATATATACTTCAGTCATATTACTTTAAGTTAACATCGATAACTATATTAAAATCAATAATAAAATAATCTAAACTGGATACTAAAAACACTGTTTGATTGGCTGATTCTTTTTCTTTGTGGTATATCATGCCCAGCACAGACAAACACAGAGACACACTACATTGCACACACTCAAACCTAAAAGCAATGCCACCACATATCACAGCTAACCCTGATATGACCTGCAAAGTCAAAAGTGTGATAAACCAACAAAAGTGTGATAATAAGAAAAGGAAGGAAATAAAAAAGAAAACAAGTTTATGGAGCAGGTTTAGAGAGAGAGAGAGAGAGAGAGAGAGAGAGAGAGAGAGAAAGCAGACAGTGGGGAATGTGTGTGTGGGTGTGTGGGTGTGTGTGTGTGTGTGTGTGTCGGGGTGCTAACCCTTTACCAGGGAGAAGGAAAGAGAGTAAGACAGGGAAGTTCGGGAGGGAGGGAGGGAGCAATGATTCCGTGATAAAAGGAGGAAAATAAGTCTGATTATCACAGAGTTGGAAGACGTCAGACAGACAGGTCGGAGTCATCTCAAAACTCAGGAGGAAAAGAAGAAGACAAGAGGTCGCAATTATCCCGGGCAGTTCCTGCGCTACCCGCTACACATGGCCGTAATGTATTCCAACAGCACCTGTCTGTGGCACACGGGGAAAATTCTAATTAAGGGAGGAGGGAATTTTGACACGTGTGAGGAGCAGATCAATATTTAGCACCATAATCGGCAAATCCTGATGCTTCCTGATGGTCTGTGGCGTAACAGTCCATTATAAAGGGTGCCCCCCCCCAACCAACTTCAGCAGAGTATATTATGAATCAAATCTTTCATATTTTTTTTTTATCCACATAGAAAGACAGAGAGAAAGAGAAAGAAGAATAGGAATAATGTCTTTATTCTCTCAGATACTTTCAGATAACATGAAGTAAAAAGAAACTAAATCACAATGCTTTCACTAGCTTTGAAGATATTTGATCAGCAACAAACAAGTCTAAACCAAACTAGATAACAAACTATGTAATGATGCTATGTAATGATGTCATATGTTCTGATTATCAACAATGTGGATAGAGTACTCTGTAATAAAACAGAGATTGTTATCGTGGAAAACAGGAACTTTGGCTCATTTATTTGCATAAAAAGTAAGTATTTATTATTAACTCTGTACATCTCTCTGGATGCCATCATCCTTGCATGATGTACTCAAAACAAAATAAAGATCTTACATTTCCACACAAGTTTCCATTTTGAAGTCAGTGGTGCTCTTTTTTTTTTTATTTCAAGTAATGAGAATGTTTTTTAAATGGTTTTAGTTTTAGTTGTTGACAATAACCTTGTCTGAACCTGGCATACAGTTTAAAAATGTGGTGGAAATGTGGTTTATGCAAAAAGGCTATTTTTTTTTTTTTCAAAAAAAAAAAAAAACAGAGGAGCAGAACATTGGTCAAATACCACTCTTTGACACATATGTGAACACACAGTACATAAGAATGTGTGAACGACCCCCTAGAGTAACTCAAAAACCTAAAAAAAAAAAAATCACACTACTTATAAAATACATATTGCACATGTAGAGCAGATACTATACAGACAAATTTGTAGCAAGCAAAGTAATAACTTTGAATTTAAGATTTTTAATGTGGGGACTCCATGACAGAGAGTCCAGTAACAGTGATAATAATTCTACATGTGAGGGGGGACAGAAATGGAGGAGGGGGATGAGATCGGTAAGCAGGATGTCCCCTGCCTGACTCTGTCAGCACATCTACATGTTCCTGTATGTAGCTGACACCAACACCACTGCTTTCTAGCCCGAATCACTCCAATTAAGAGCCGTCCAACTGCGCTGCCAGACACGTACACCAGTGACACCCAATGGTCCATGATCTGTCTCTACCTTGGCATAATGAAGGAATTTTAAAAGCAGGCACACCCTGGAAAACAAGATGACTGCAATACTAGAACACACATGTACATAAACACAGTCTGGTCAGCTATCCTTGTAGGGACTCTTCATAGGTGTAATGGATTTTATACTGTACAAAACATATTTTCTATCGCCCAACACCAACTCTACACCTAAACCTATCACACACATACATTCTGTATGATTTATAAGCTTTTGTACCCATGCTGACCTCAATTTAAGTCCCTGACATGACATGAGTCCCCATGAGTCTGTGTGTATTCAGGTTTAAGTACCCACCAGTATATATACAGTATATATACCCCCCACATACACAGCTGCAGTGTGAGGTCTGGTAACTAAAATCTGGCAGAAAGACTAAAGAACTTTTTTTTCATATATATATATATATATATATATATATATATATATATATATATATATATTTTATTTTTTTTTACTAGTATTGAATGTGATTTTTCAGAAGGCATGTAAGTTATAGAAGGTATAAAACATCTCAGGTTACGCATGTAACCATGGTTCCCTGAGAAGGGAACAGGACACTGTGTCCTCTATCGGTCGCTATGGGAAAACACCTTCAGTGGTGTCTGAAGCAAATGACCCCCTGAAGCAAACATCCAAACACGACAATAACATTGGCCAGTCACAACCTATGATGTCATCACCGGTTCTACCACAGAATAAAAGGGTGCCAGGAGAACATGTCATCCGCTTCTTCGTCTGAAGCTTGTGTCTGAGGCATGACAAGAAAAAAGAGGACGCAGTGTCTCGTTTCCTTCTTAGGGAACCATGCTTACATGTGTAACCTGAGATGTTCCCTCCTGAGGGAACTCAAATTGCGTCCACTAGCAGTCGCTATAGGGAACGAAATACCCATGCTACCATACTGAGGGGAGTATGAGCACTAAGTACAAAACTCTATCATGGACATGGGAGTCACCCTTGGATGCATCAGTGGCTGTCAGTAACACTATTCCCTTTCCCAAATGCCTGAGTTACATACCCAAATAACTTACCTGTTAAGGTAAGGGCAGAGCTCAAAGGTTCGCCATATTACCAGACCCTGGCCTGTCATCTGGGGGGCTTCACACATCTACCACTAGCTCTCCCAGGAGCTATTTGTAGGATTTGTCTTACCAGATTCCTTGAGTTGGTAGCAAACACCCCCCTTAGTAAGATGGGGTAAGAACTGGGGCCTAGAAAGGGTACAAGGCTGGCAGCATGTAGCCCTTACCATATATGTATTTTAGAAAGCACTCAGTGCCATTGTGGAAGCCATGAAGAGGCCTGGCGACCTGATATGACTGTCTCATGGAACTTCATTGCACCTAGGGAGCTGTGCCCCTGGAGGGACACTGTAACCCTGTAACTGTAACAGAGGCTCAAGGGAAAGGAGTACTTAACCAGCAGAGAACTCACATGCTCAGAGGCACATGGTGGGAACCCTCCAATTGAGGGGAGCATCCCTAACTCAACTGTAAAGGCAGTCAGATGATAGGAGCTCCAGAGCAACATGCTCATAAGTGACCGTGTAATAAGGGCAGCAATGCTAAGCTCAAACACAGAAGCTACCATCAGCATTTTAGGCTAAAAGTGTTGTCTCACAGAGTTCAAGGAAGAAGAGCACCCAACACTCCAGATGAGAGGGGAACACAGAAGCTCACCTTGGGAGTGGCATGCTCATATGTGACCCTTTAGAGTGAGCTAAGCTTAACCCTAAAAGCAGCCTAAAAGGGAGGTAAACAATGGCCTAACAACCTGGTATGGCTGCCTCATGGAGCTCCAGGGAGCTGAGGAATGGGATTCAGTGAAGGGAATTTGCAGGCTCCATTTGGTAGTGGAATTCATGGAGTGGAGCCACTTGACGCCTCAGAGAGGGGAGAGCTTTAACTCAGAATGTGTGGAGAATGGTTGAGGGGTAACTCAAATCTCAAGAAGCTCTTCAGAGTGAGACATGAGTAACTGGCCATAAGTGTCCTGGCCAGGGTGGCTTGTCGAAACCAATCACACAGCAAGCTCAGCTCAACCTAGAGACACAAGAGGACCTAATTGGGGGAGGTCTAGTAGACCACTACTATCAAGAGGCCATAGCGAGAAGACAAGAACACAAATAACAAGGACACGGATACCCACACTTCTTAAACGCCTTACTAGTGCTCGTCATAATAATAGAAATAACCACGTTCTTACCGGAATGCATGCTTCAAACAAAAGACTCCCTTTGAGAGCGAAGAAGAGGATGACGTGTTCTCCCTGCGCCTTTTTATACTGTAGTCGCACTGGTAATGATGTCATAGGGTGTCGCCTATGGAAGCATATGGGTAGCAAAATGAATTTTAAAATGTAATATGCAAAATGGCAATGTATTTGGCAATATGTGCTACATTTAGTGCAAAATGAAAATTAAATTATATAATTTACACTTGCCATTTCCTACACTGGGTTTACTATGTAAATTAAAACCTAATTTTAATGCTTTATAAGTTGCATTAAACATGAAAATGTATTACCAATATCAGATCAGATAAGTTTAACATGTACAAGCAAAAACTGTAGCAAAATTATAATTTAAATGCTATTTTTCCTAAATGCATTTAGACTTATGGATAGGACACTTAAGACTGCAATTTTGGTCTTATAAAGCGTTAAAATATGTTTTTCATTTACATATTAAATCTAGTGTAAGAAATGGAAAGTCTAAATTACATTATTGAATTTTCATATTTGAATGTTGAACATATGATAGGAAAATGTAAATTTAAATACAGAAATACATTGCCATTTTAGATATTGCATTTCAAAATGAATTTTGCTACCCATATGCTTCCATAGTCACCAGCCAATGTTAATGTCATGTTTGGATGTTTGCTTCAGACAACGGTCATGCTGAAGGTTCCCCATAAAAGACACAGTTCGAGTTCCTTCAGAAGGGAACTATATTTAAGAATTTGTGTTATTAGAATTTGTTTTCAGGTTCTAAATGAACCAAGATAAAGATAAAGTCTGGCATAATGTGGGACATCTTTTCAGAAATGGCCTAATAAGCATAAAAAAATTAAAATAAAAAAAAAAGCTGCACACACACAACAAACAAACAAACAAACAAACAAACAAATAAATAAATACAATTTTAACCTGGTTTGTATTTTTGAAAAATATGTGAAAATGTGATATTTTTGGTCTAGCATCAGTGTATCAGTTAAAGGGAGAATTAATAGTTATTAGTGCACATGAACATGGCAGTCAGATGGTGATATGATCTTCCAGATACAAAGGTATAATAAAACAGCACATATATTGATTTATGTTTCAGATGGAGTGGATATTGAAACTTGATATCCAATGCAACAATATAAAGCCCATCACACAAACGTGACCCCTATAGATCGATTCAGCCTATGAGCGGTCCACCATTTTTTACCCGTATGCTGTAACATTATCTCATAAGGTCTTTAACTCTGTAACTGAATTCCTGTCTGGCAAATTCAATTGTATTTTTCCATTCCCAGCCTGCAATGTAATATGTGCATTTTGATTTGATTTGCTCCTCAAAATACATACATATACATATTATTTATTTGGTTTCCTAGAGGTAAAAAAGTCAATACTTGTAGCTCTGTCTCAGAAATCTTAAATGCACCATGAAACAGTAGAATAGTTCTTTAATCTAATAGAACAAAAGCACATCAGTTGTTAATTCCACACGATTAAATATTTTCAGCATTGACAATGTCTTATTTCCTCTTGTATATCTGTCATTTGTCCTGTTGCAGGGGAAATGGGAATATTTTAAATCTACTGAAATCGAATTTCAAAAGGTCAGAGTCTCTTAACAAATTGAGATGAATTCAAACCACTGTGTGATCATTTCCCTACAACACGAAAGATACATTTAACAGGTGCAATCAAAGATCTTTGGTCATTTTTATGTTTAGTCATTGTTTGCATAAAATAAACCCACTTACAATAATGACAATGTTGCTGTGTTTAAATTTAGAAGGATATCTAAATATAAATATAAACTATCTGAATAATTATTTTAAAAAAAAGTATGTATGTGACTGAGACAGTCACTTGCAAGTGTAATCACTACACTGTCAATTGCAGGTTCTCGTCTTTGGTATACTGTCTGCTGAATAGAGACCACTGTGTGGGACCAGCACCAGGGCCAGAACATTTGTCTCCCTGGATCTCTCCCTGCATGACAGTATGCAGAAGGTGGCCCTCATCCAAATTCCTAATTGCTGCACATGATATATGTTGTACATCCGAAGAATAAACCGGTTATTGCAAATACTCACTTTCTATTTATTGGCTGACATTTCTTGGGGAATTACATTTAAATACAATCAATATTTAGCTTAGTCCTAAGATGCAATAATATATCGCACAAGCAGGTACAGTCCTCAGTCCAGATGTTTTTCCTAAAATTTCTTTGGAGAAATAAAAGCAGACAATATGAGCCAATTTTGACCTATACTAAAAGGATATAATTAATGTGAATAGCATTGCTCAGATGATCTAGTTTTGGTTTTGGATTATATATATATATATATATTTATAAAAAATCTTGTTCTCTTTTTCTTTTATTTTCTTTATTTCTGCTCTAGTTTGTGTTCTAATCTAGGTTGTAGGGCCACTTTAAAGGGGTCCTATTCTGCTTTTTTCACTTTTGAATTTTAGTCAGTGTGAGGTGTGCATGTTGGGCATTAAAAAAGATCTACAAAGTTATTACAAGAGATAATCCGTTTTTTAAAAAATCCCTTCTCAAAAACTACAACGCACAGCTCATTTGGACTACAGCATTTGTTTTCCAGATGTTATGTTGTCACAACGCGGCCATTAGAATATCATTAAAATAAATCCCACCTAAGGAAATTCAAATGGTTGGGGTGTTTTTAGGGACGAGGTGGGGGATTAGCCTAACTTTCGCGATGCAGCACGGAGGGCCACTTCTAGGATGTTTCAATGAGCCGCAGCACGCCGGGTGTAAACACAAACATTGACTAGAGTGGCTGCAATCTGCTCCGGTGACTGTGTCAGAGCCATGCCGTAGAAGTGTGCAGTATAGGGGGTCAAAACGCATGCAGAGGTGCGGCTGATGTAAACACAAGCATTGACTAGGCTAATCAGTGATGATGTTCTTTGCTCATTTTCTATAGCTGCTTTTTGAATAACTAAGGAAATGTAAGCATAATTAGTAATTTACAATGTTTTTATTCAATTGTTGTCATGTTAATTACAAATTAAGTCATTTTAAAAACATTAGGCTGCTTTTAGCCTTATGCTAGAGCTGGTTTCGGGGTAATGAAACTAAGTATGTAAATAATTTAATAAATCAGCACGGTAATATGTATTACTGCTAAGAGTTGTGCATGGAACTTGTTGCTTTGACAAGGGGCGTAGCAGTACCGAAAAACTGTCTTAGCTGTTCGCCAATCACAACACATTGGGACAGCTAACCAATCACAACACATTTTGTTTTTCGGAAGGCAGGCCTTTATCAAACCTGGAACTAATCGAGCCATTTGTGCCAGCCTGGGGAGAAAGGTATTGTAATAATGTAAATTATGTGAAAAATAATGCATTTTTCAAACCACCAAGCATGAGAGCATGTTCTGGTACACCCCCAAAATAAAATCAAGATTTTGTAAAAGAGCATAATAGGACCCCTTTAAACTTGGTACTCTGTTTGATGGTCCTCATTTGTAAGTTGTTTTGGGTAATTATTATTAGCCTTTTTGTGAGTGGTGTAGTCATTGTGGGATTACAAATTTAAGAATCTGTTTAAGATATG
The DNA here is from genome assembly GCA_036247105.1 of Cirrhinus mrigala. NCBI lineage: Eukaryota > Metazoa > Chordata > Actinopteri > Cypriniformes > Cyprinidae > Cirrhinus > Cirrhinus mrigala. The sequence continues at coordinate 1,148,705 of CM070015.1, forward strand.
CTCATCCTATGCTCTGACATAGCATCACATGAAATACTAAGGTGAAGCACATTGTATTTAGCATTTAAGGTAAATATGATGACATCAGACAAAGGATTCTCTCAAGCAAAGTTTGTAGCCAGAGGTTTCTGCCAGTTCCTATTCTCTTATTGTAAGTCATTGTAAGTCTTGGTGCCTCTGCCCCAGTCTTTGAGTAGTTATGATGATTGGATTAGGACTGGTGTAAATGGGGCACTTTGCTATACCTGAATACTTCATTTGCATGCTTTGTTTGGGATCGTCACCCGGGTGCTATGTCTCCATTTCTGGGGACTGCCCCCTAAATGTATATAAACTACAATGTATCACTGCCTTAGTTAGACTTTTGATGACTGCAGCGCCACGCAGCGCATTCTCAATAAAGAACTGAAGACACCCAAGAGTCTCCTGGTCTTCGCTTCTGAGTTTCCAACATTATGAAATCATGTCTCCTATCAAAACGTTACTACTATGCGTATTTACTAACAGGTGACCTGTTTTATTTGACCATGTGTGATTATTATTATTATTATTATTATTATTATTATTATTATTATTATCTGAATGATTGCTTGTTTGTTTGTTTGTTTTTAAACATTATTGTGTTTTGTGACTGATAATCATCAAAGGAGAACATACATGTTCTGTGCTAAGTGTGTACATGTTAACAAAATTATTTTATAGTGATCAGTATATGTGCTGAGACTCATAGAAAAATAATGTTTATGAATAATTTAAAATATTTACTATTTATTTGGATGTGTTCTTCATTTAAATTGTTGTCAGTCCTAGTACTGAAAAAAACATGACACAGACACAGAGGCAGAGAGAGAAAGAGTTTCTATTCAAATATGTTCAAAAGAATGGAGACAGACATATGCTGATGAGAGAGAGAGAGAGAGAGAGAGAGAGAGAGAGAGAGAGAGAGAAGAGTTTGTGAAGTGATGGTAAGAAGGAGCAATTTGATTGGTCATTCTATTTTTTTTTTTTCAATATTAGGAACAGGAGATACAAAAGTCAGCAGACAGCAGATACATCAGCATTATCTTGAACGAGTGGACATTACAGAGTGTCAGAGAAGATGGATTTCTGATAGAGAAGAGAAATTAGAATGTAGCATCATTGGCTGAGAGAGAAAAATGGATCTCAAGGAGGGGAAAAGAGAGACAGAAGCTCTATTTTAAACCCTAGTGAGCTGCCTGTGTACTGTCTAGAAATGGAACCTCAGAATGTAATGGATTAGGAACACTACACAGTCAGCATCTCCACTTGATTCACAGTTGATTCCAACTGAATTTAATGTTAGCATGCTGCTAAGCTAACAGCACTGTAACAAAGATAATAAATATATAGAATATTGTGTAAATTTGTTTATTTTGATTTGAAATCTATTTTATCTGTACTTAATGTATTCTTATTCTTATTCTTATTCTTATTCTTATTCTTATTCTTATTCTTATTCTTATTCTTATTATTCTTTTCATGCCTTTTGGAACAGCCTTCACATTGGAAGCAACTACTTCTGCCTGGGTACGCAGCTCACTAGAATTTGGAGTTTACACGCTTGTGTGTGATGTTTCTGTGTGATGCTTCTTGTGTAGTGTTGCACAGCACATCTCTGTTGGGGGCACCAATGCGATTGACAAATCGCCATGGTGTTGTGTGTCACACTTTTGTAACATGTCTGTCATCCTGCTTTAACACACACGCTCCAACACCTCCTGATGTGAGAGAGAGAGACAGAAAAAAGAAAAAAAAAAAAAAAAGGATGAACATGAGAGACAAAAAGAGAAGCATGGCCTTTAAAAAAAAAAAAGAGATAGCACTTCCTGTCTCAGAAGGAAAAACCGTATAATTTGCAATAATGGCCCAACAATAGCAGAGTTTCTCTGTGGAGAAATTATAGTGAAAAGTGCTGCTGAGATTTCCTCACTGGCAGAAACAGATCCACAGTAGACAGAAGTCTTGTTTACCTGGTAAAATAGCATCAATTAGGCAAAGATGGTGGAATTAGCATATGCTCTTAATGGACTGGCCTTTGCCGAAGGTTCTCGGGGAGCCGCGGCTGTGAGGAGAGGGACATGTTCTGGAAAAAGCAGGAAAAGGTCATGTGTCTGCTGTGTTCAGGTGATCGCATTTTCCTCCAAACACTTGTGCATTTTCTCTTGGATTAACAGTGAAATATCTCACAATAGAAAGGTTTAAAATGATTTATGAGGGAAGGGTCATTGCATGTGCCATAAGTGAATTTAATTCTGTTGAAAACAATGTAAAGATTTAGCCGAATTTTCCTCTAATTAGTCTAATTTTGATTTGTGTTCAGTATATTTCATGCTTAAAACCCATTAATGGATTAGTTCATCCAAAATCAAAGATTCTGTCACCACCTATCACCCTCCTTTTGTTGCAAATCTGTGCTTTCTTTCTTTTGAGAAAGATTGAAAAATTTCACTTTTATAATTGTACTACATTTTCATAAATTGATTGCATTTTAATAAGTTTTTGTGTGTAGACCTCACGTTTACATCAGCAGTGCGGAATGCGTAAATGTGTTGTTCTCCTTAAACTGTGCATCAGTGTGGCTGCACTAAAATGAGAGAAGACAAGACCTGAGGCGATAAACAAAAGGCAAAAAGGCAAAATATATTTTTCTATTTGTCCTTACAGTCTTAAGGCTTGATTTTCTTAAGTTGAGCCTAAAGTGTTTGCTTTTCAGAGCTTGAGCCCATTAAGGACTGAGAGCCAAATCTGTCTACCTTCTCTTCTGTTTAGAGAAGATTACATTTACATGTAAACTCCAGCAGTATTAGTGTGTTTGGATTAGAATTTTGGAATGGTTTTCAAAATAATGTTTCCCAACTGACCCATTTGATACGCTAATTTCTAATGACTCTAAATGACCAGCATGTTCAAAACTTTACTGAAAACCTGTTGTGCACAGTCGATTACAAACCTCATGTCTTCTGATTGATAGTTTCCTTTTTAAGCAAGTAAACAGCGTTTATTACAGTATTTATTGATTTATTTATTTATTTATTTATTTGTTTATGTATGTATGTATGTATGTATGTATGTATATGTATGTATTTATTTATTTCACATTTATTTTATCAGTAATATTTAGAGATGAACATTTACTGGGCTGAAGCAACTTGATTATCTATACATCACATTTTAGAAAATCCATGTTAAAACATCAGTCTTAGAGAAACGTTGGTGACGCTTTCTATGAAGCCCCTATTTATAATACATTATAATGGTATTTCTAAGGCATTATAATGAATGCATAATGCATTATAAAAAACCTTATAGTATGTTATATCATCTCATGAATATTCATAGCAACAATTATAATACAGTATAATACTTGAGTATTTGAGGTTATAACTTTTAAGATTATGATTATTTATAACACACAATGTACAGCATAAAAAATCTGCTTAATTTATAATGGACTATATCATATTACATTTTTTTTTTTTTTTTTTTTTTTTTTTTTTACGTTATATTACATTTTATTTTGATGGTCCCCCTAATCTATTGACAATAAGCAATTTTCCAACTAAATGTCAACTAACACTCCTTAGAGCAGTGGTTCCCAACCACATTCCTGGAGGCCCCCCAACACTGCATGTTTTCCATGTCTCCTTAATCAAACACACCTGATTCAGATAAGAGGCTCATTATTAGAGACTCCAAGACCTGAAATGGGTGTGTCAGACAAGGAGAGATACAAAATGTGCAGTGTTGGGGGGCCTCCAGGAACATGGTTGGGAACCACTGCCTTAGAGTATTAGTAGACTTAGGTTACTTATAATCAGTTTGTCTTTTGGGGAGCCATCAAAATACAGTGTTAGCATATATTTAGGATACTACTAATAATAATTACTGCTAGCTGACATGCAGTACCATCAAAATAATCAAACTGATAATACAAATGTGTCATATTACACATCCATCTGATCTGATATCTGATCTTATGGCTCTTTGAGAAATATTATTATTATTATTATTATTATTATTATTACTATCTTTACTTATAAGTGGTCTTTGTATGCTTTAAGTATAGTGACATGCGTAACATGGCAGGATATGAGACTTATAATACGTTATAAGTATGAGGAGGTAATCATACTCTTAAAAGCTATAACCACACATAGGTAAAAATTATAATACATTAAAACTGTTCTTATGAATACTCATGAGATGATACAACATACTATAAGGTTTTTTTAAATTGCATTATGCATTCATTATAATGCCTTACGAATACCCTTATAATGTATTATAAATACGGGCTTCACAGAAAGTGTTACCAAAACGTTTATCAGTGGTTAGCAATGGTTTTACATTCTTATCCTGGGGATCCATTGTGCCACACATTTTGTATGTCACCCTTTAACACATCTGATGACATCATCAGTTCGTTAGGATAGAGCTTTATTAACTGAGCGTTTCAGATAAGAGGGGCATACAAAAAGTTTAAAAGTTTAAAAAACACTGTAATATATTGCATGTCATTTAGACTATGACACTTTAGTTTTTATTTATTTACCCCCCCCCCCCCCCCTTATTTTTGGGGAATGTCAAGAAAGTATCAGATTTGGAATAGATCAGCTTGAACATTCTGCCAAACATCCATTTGTGTTAAAATGCAAATCATACCAGTTGTGGAGAGGCATGAGTAAGTGATGAATGAAATGGGGTGACCCATTCATTAAAATTCAGGTAAGACACTTGCAAAATTCATTATAATGCTAACAGGATATTAGCACTAGTCTTTGTGCTTTCAGGAAGCTTTGACAGCGAAAAACACTGTAAGACTCGTTAAGAACAAAAAGGAAGAAATTAGCAGTCAAATTAGTGCGGTGGTCAATATTCCTCAGTACAGGAGAGAGCTAATCAATCAAAACAGTTCACCAATTCATTTTAATTATTCATCAGTTACCACCCACTGGCATGCTCTCCGATTCCCTCCAAATATGCTATTTCATCATTAAACGAGGAATAATTATGTCTGTTTGGATAAGCGGAAAGAATTCATCGGCTCTTTCTCCTTTCAACATCTCTCCTCCATCTGCAACCTCTCAAATTGACTGGTCTTGCAGCTGAACAAGAAAGAGAATTGTTGGTGTCAAGCCTCAGTTTACAAATATGACATCTCCTCTGGTACGGCCGCAGATATGAAATATTGATTTATACGCAGTAAAAGGTCTTATAAAAATGATCACATACACATGAGGGATTAATGCCTGAAAGATCAATAGAAATTTCATTCCTGACGCTGGACTGTCACCTACGGTGAAATGCTAAAATAAAGAAATCAATATTATCTATGAAATGTCAAATTTATTATAATTATGTGGATGAAAGCTGGCCAAGTGGCTCCCGGGAGGCCAGGAGGGATAGGTTACCCTGTTCAGGCTCCCCTCGCGGTTCACACGCTCCGCCTGCCAATTTGAGCGCAATATCGGAGTAGAGGGCTGCCGGCTGCTCTCGGAGGCCAAATTCCTGCAGGAATATTTAACGCCGTGTTTGGAAAGCCATGCTCGGGGTTGTGCGGGTTGTAACAGCTGCTGACGTGAAATGACAGTTCTCTCCTTTCCCGATTGAGACCTGCCTGCTCTCCTGCTGTCTGTCTTGCAAAGATGATGTCACAGAGGACAACAGAAAAGAACGGCATGTCACAAGATGTCAGTGCTGAAGACATATTCGCTTTTAACATTTATTGATTTCCTACTTCAGAAAGGCACAACCTCTTTGTCCTCCTAACAACACAGGATTGATGGAAATCCTATTTATTAACAGCACTTTACTTTATTTTCATATTCAGATTCCTGGTCGAAAAAAAAAAAAAAAAAAGAATAGCTTTGGGATCTCCATATCCGAGTAGGCCTATGTTATGTATGTTGAACCAATGGACATACAATATAGACATCTAGGGGTGACGGAATCAAAACTAATAAGCACCGTCTTTTGAATGCTGTTTACCAGAACTGGTAACACTTCAGTTTAGGGACCAATTCTCACTATTAACTAATTGCTCATGCATATTACTAGCATAGTGGCTATTTATTAGTACTTATAAAGCACTTATTAATGTTTTATCCCGCATGACCATATTTCAGATCTCTTAATCCTATCCCATACCTAAACTTAACAACTACAGTACCTTTTTAACTGTAACTAACGATTAATAATTTATTGAGGCAAAAGTCGTAGTTAATAATGAGAATTTGTCCCCAAAGTGTAACATAGAATTATCTTCTCTCAGTGAGGATCAGTCTGATCCTAAGAGTATAACTGCCCAAGATTTTGGCTTGTTATAGAAACTGCAGAAAGTTTAGGAAGTGTAGAAAAAAAGGCACAGTGTTCAAGTAGTGAAGCTAATAATTTGAACTTCATTTTAATTTTTTAAATTGTGTAACTTTTTAGTAGTGAAGCTATTTCATCAATTAAGCAACACCAGATGTACAAATAGCAGTATGCACTGAGCACATGCAGTTTCACAGCTGTCCCTAGATTTTCTTGAGAAAATTTAGTTTCTTACACAGCTTTTCTGCACTGGCATTTTAACCAAATTATTGCTTTCGATTTAGCTTAATTTACATTTATTATGTACACTAAATAGTTACAGCATTTTTCGCATGTGATATTGCTGCATAGAAACCTGGCTCTTAATTACAAACCACTCGCACTGTTATTTTAAGCAGACCCGATCAACATGTCAACATAAGTATTTACTCATTTTGAAAGTCATCGCCGTTCTATTCTATAACTCATTCTTATTGAATTGAAGAGACTGCAGACCATATTGTTTGACTCCTACACACACAATCATGCTCAGCTGTATTATTTTATCTATACAAGTTTAACTGTTAGTTAATTTCAGTAACCACCTGAACATCACCAATAAACCCTGCACAATAACCCACAAAACCACACACAAATACACAAGTGCAGGTTTTAGAGACACTATTAACGCTCCCAGAAATCCATGAACACTTTATCCTGGATTTTCTCAGTATCCACGTTAACAGATGATGGGACGAACACTTCAGAGAGACCCTTAAGAGCCCACTGAGCCCAAACCCTTATCACACATTTAGAGCCACATGCTTTACAGATGCCGGTCAATTGAACCAATTTAATGCTCTAGATATTACTGGGGGGGGGGGGGGGGGGGGGGGGGCTATGTGGAAATGGGACATCTTGTTGTTACAATTCAAAGAGTGCTAAATCGAATTCAGAAGATCAGACCAGGAGAGATAGACAGGATATTTTTCTGCCACCAGGCTTATGAGGCAGAGAGAGAGAGAGCACGTAAGAGTGTGTTAAGGCCCACGCCTAGATGATGGAGATTGCACACACTGCACTGTGACAACTGAAGTCCTGAAGGTTGGGCAGGTGCACACCAGTGATTCTTTCTGCTGTCCTAACAGTCCGTTGCAGTCTTCTTATATCTGATTTACTGGCTGCCCCAAACCAGACAGTTATAGAAGAGCACAGAACTGACTTAATGACAGCGGAGTAAAACTGTGTCATTAGTGCCTGTGGTAGATTGAACTTTTTCAGTTGACGAAGAAAGTACAACCTCTGCTGGGCTTTTTTCACAATGGTGTCAATGTGAATGTCCCACTTCAGGTCCTGGGAGATGTTAGTTCCTAGGAACTTGAATGAGTCCACTGCAGCCACAGTGCTGTTCATGATGGTGAGAGGGGGGAGTGCAGGGGGCTTTCTCCGGAAGTCCACTGTCATCTCTACAGTTTTGAGCGTATTAAGCTCCAGGTTGTTGTGACTGCACCAGAGAGACAGCTGCTCAACCTCCTGTCTGTAAGCAGATTCGTCGCCATCCCGGATGAGACCGATGACTGTGGTGTCATCTGCAAACTTCAGAAGTTTGACAGAGGGGTCTTTAGAGGTACAGTCATTTGTGTAGAGGGAGAAGAGCAGTGGGGAGAGAACGCAGCCCTGCGGAGCTCCAGTGCTGATGGTGCGGGTGCCGGATGTGAGTTTTCCCAGCCTCACTAGCTGCTGCCTATCTGTCAGGAAGTTGGTGATCCACTGACAGATGGAGGTGGGTACAGAGAGCTGTGACAGTTTAATCTGTAGGATATCTGGAATGATGGTGTTGAAAGCAGAGCTGAAATCCACAAACAAGATCCTTGCATAGGTCCCTGGTTTGTCCTGATGTTGAAGGATGTAGTGCAATCCCATATTGACTGCATCATCCACAGACCTGTTTGCTCGGTAAGCAAACTGCAGGGGGTCCAGCAAGGGTCCAGTAATGTCCTTCAAGTAGGACCATAGCATATAAATAACAGAAGTAAATAAAAAATAAATAAATAAATAAACATTAATTTATTTTTTGGTCAAAAATGCAGATTTTTTAAAGGTTAGGATTAGGTTATATTATTTATAACTATTAAAAAAAAAAGAAAGAAAAAAAGAAAAAAACATTCAGACAGTGAAGTAAATGTATATGTGGGCTGTTAAAGTAATCAGTATGGCTTAGAATTGTTTTCTTTTTTCTTTTCTTTTTCTGTTTTGTTCAAAGATATCTATCTATATACAGGTATATCTCAATTAGAATGTTGTGGAAAAGTTCATTTATTTCAGTAATTCAACTCAAATTATGAAACTTGTGTATTAAATAAATTCAGTGCACACAGACTGAAGTAGTTTAAGTCTTTGGTTCTTTTAATTGTGATGATTTTGGCTCACATTTAACAAAAACCCACCAATTCTCAATCTCAACAAATTAAAATATGGTGAAATGCCAATCAGCTAATCAACTCAAAACACCAGCAAAGGTTTCCTGAGCCTTCAAAACGGTCTCTCAGTTTGGTTCACTAGGCTACACAATCATGGGGAAGACTGTAGATCTGACAGTTGTCCAGAAGACAATCATTGACACTCTTCACAAGAAGGGTAATCCGCAAACATTCATTGCCAAAAAAGCTGGCTGTTGACAGAGTGCTGTATCCAAGCATGTTAACAGAAAGTTGAATGGAAAGAAAAAGTATGGAAGAAAAAGATGCATAACCACCCAAGAGAACCGCAGCCTTGAGAGGCTTGTCAAGCAAAATCAATTCAAGAATTTGGGTGAACTTCAAGGAATGGACTGAGGCTGGGGTCAAGGCATCAAGAGCCACCACACACAGACGTGTCAAGGAATTTGGCTACAGTTGTCGTATTCCTCTTGTTAAGCCACTCCTGAACCACAGACAATGTCAGAGGCGTCTTACCTGGGCTAAGGAGGAGAAGAAATGGACTGTTGCCCAGTGGTCCAAAGTCCTCTTTTCAGATGAGAGCAAGTTTTGTATTTCATTTGGAAACCAAGGTCCTAGAGTTTGGAGGAAGGGTGGAGAAGATCATAGCCCAAGTTTCTTGAAGTCCAGTGTAAAGTTTCCACAGTCTGTGATGATTTGGGGTGCAATGTCTTCTGCTGGTGTCGGTCCACTGTGTTTTTTGAAAACCAAAGTCATTGCACCCGTTTACCAAGACATTTTAGAGCACTTCATGCTTCCTTCTGCTGACCAGCTTTTTACAGATGCCGATTTCATTTTCCAGTGGGATTTGGCACCTGCCCACACTGCCAAAAGCACCAAAAGTTGGTTAAATGACCATGGTGTTGGTGTGCTTGACTGGCCAGCAAACTTACCAGACATGAACCCCATAGAGAATCTATGGGGTATTGTCAAGAGGAAAATGAGAAACAAGAGACCAAAAAATGCAGATAAGCTGAAGGCCACTGTCAAAGAAACCTGGGCTTCCATACCACCTCAGCAGTGCCACAGACTGATCACCTCCATGCCACACTGAATTGAGGCAGTAATTAAAGCAAAAGGAGCCCCTACCAAGTATTGAGTACATATACAGTAATGAACATACTTTCCAGAAGGCCAACAATTCACTAAAAATGTTTTTTTTTTTTTTTTTTTTTTTTTTTTTTTTTTCATTGGTATCATGAAGTATTTTAATACTACACAAATAAAATAACCAAATACTTATACTACTTCAGTCTGTGTGCATTGAATTTATTTAATAGACGAGTTTCACAATTTGAGTTGAATTACTGAAATAAACTTTTCCACGACATTCTAATTTACTGAGATGCACCTGTATATCTCCATAGGGTCATCTTATCACCATCTACAAGAAAAAAGTGAGACGTTAAAGATAATTAATTTGTGTTTAGCCACAAATTAAATAACATCACATACTATGCTATACTGTAAAAAAAAAAAAAAAAAAAAAAAAAAACAGTGTGCGTGCTAGATGTATGCGTGTCCATATACTTTAATGTCAATCTCTGTATGCACTGGCCCTCTGTAAAACCATCATTGTTGCAGAGCTCGGTGGTTCAGTGCAGCTGACCAGTTTCACCCCAACAGCCTTCTTTTCCTCTCCCCTAGATTAGGGTCACCACCCGGCCAGTGTGTCTGCCTCTCCCTGCTTTAATGCTGGAACTGAACAGACTCATTCTGATGAGGACGCTCTTCCAATGTGTTGCCTGTACGCTTCCATAAACAGGTCAGTTCAGGGGTCCGCACAATATGGTTGTATTATTCCCCATCCTAAACTTCAAGGGCTGTTGTTCCTCAGGGTAATTTACCTGCTTGTGCGTGGAGAGGTCTGTTGTCTCCAGGGATAGAGGACATTGTGTCAGGGTTATACTCTTTCACTGCAATGGCCTGGAGGTTTATGTTACACAAGAGACAAGTTGTCATGATAGACATTTTAAAGAATAGTAAAGTTAATTTGCTTTCTATGAGTTAGTTATTGTTTTTCTCCCTTAATTTAAAGAAATGAAGTTTAGTGGTGCACCCTTAAGTTTGGTCCTGTAAAAGGAGATGTGTTTCACAGGTTTGACAAGTGTCAGGTTTACACACACACACACAGAGAGAGAAAGAGAGAGAGAGAGAGAGAGAGAGAGAGAGAGAGAGAGAGAGAGAGAGGTTTAACAATACATTTATTTATACAATTTACTTCACAATTCTAAACAATATAACCTTTTCTATTAAACCAATTTCCAAAAACCTTCAAAAATTAAAAACAAGCTGATCATCATACAATATACATAACACTTCATTTACACACCATGTTTCACAAAAACCCCACAAATTATTTGTCAACCTATAATAGGCAAATTCAATCTTTAACCTCCCTGCTATTAGCCACTTCAACATTTCTTCAGGATCTATATTAGCTAGTTGTAAACCTTTATTTTTCCGTGTTTTCCACACTGCCAGTTTAGCTGTTCCAATCAGGTAATTTAATAAACACATTTTTTTCCTTCTTGAAAATTTATATTTTACTCCTTCAATGAAAACTTTGTTAGAAAACGTTTCCTCAAATTTGCTAAACCAGCTCTTAAGCAAATTAAAAATACCTTTTAATCTCACACACTTTAAAAACAAATGCTCCAAATCCTCTTTTTCCCCACAAAATCTACATTCCCCCTTCACAGATGTATTCATGTGCGCTACATGCACATCTGTGGCTATTGCCCCATAAATAATCCTCCATTGTAAATCACCAGTGCGCTTCTCTACCGGCGGTTTATATAGGGTCCTCCACCGGTCTCTTATTAGGAATTCTGGGTTCAACAAATCTGGCCACTTTGAAACTTGTTGTTTTCTCAATGAATCTTGATGCATTGCTTTTATGGTAATATTATACATTTCTTTTTTTGCCACATTTTTAAACGAACAAAAATCAGAAGTCTGAACGAATAAAATAGCATCAACCACTTCATCTTCCTTTATTGCAGGAGAAATGAGCAGCTCTGGAAATTCCACATTATTCCTCATATCCTGGATATTCTCAAGTCTTTGTGCAATAAATGTCCTGTATCTGCTTGGTAACGCATTGTGAAGTTCTTCCTTTAATTTTGACACAAGACGTAACGATCTCAAGCCTGTTACTTCTTTAAGTTCTTCAAGGGACTTCCACCCTTCTTTATTCAATAAATGGCCCAACTTCACAATTCCATTCCTCAATAAACAATTCCGTACAGTCACAGAAGTCAGCAGCCTTGTTTGAATCAATGGATTAAAAAATAGTGGTTCCTCCAGTGCCCATTGTTCTAGACTAACCACATCCCGTTCTTTTCTTATAACACTATTCCATGTTTGTAACATCGATCTATAAAAGACTGTAAGTTCAGATAAGTTCATCTCTTCAAGATTCATTAAAAATAGTTGCTTATCCAATCCAAAGTCACCGACTCTCCTCATGATTGCACTTGCAGTTTTCCCCCATATCACATCATTATCATATAGAAATCTCTGCGCAGCTTGTATCCTGAAAGCACGAATTCTATTTCGCACATCCACCAGTCCTTGGCCACCTTCCTGTACTGGCAAGTACAAAACTGCAGCACGAGTCCAGTGCTGTCCATCCCAAAAAAAGTTGACTATTATCCTTTGTATGTTAGAAATCAACTTTTCCGGTGGCTCCATGACAATAGTCCTGTGCCACAAAATAGAAGCAGCCAGATTGTTTACTACCAGAACTCTTCCTCGATACGACAATTGTGGTAACAGCCATCTCCACTTCAACAGACGGGCAGACACCTTTTCTTTCAAACCCTCCCAATTTTTTCTTTGAAACTGTTCATTTCCTAAAAAAACTTTTAAAATCTTTAGTCCATCTTTCTTCCATTGCAACCCTCCTGGAAGCTGTGGAAATTTTTCTAAATTACCCACTATAAATCCTTCACTTTTTGTCCAGTTAACCTTAGCAGAAGAGGCTCTTTCATATAAATTGATAGTATTTGTTAAAATTTTAATATCTTCTTGACCTGTAATAAAAACTGTAATATCATCTGCATAGGCTGATAAAACCACTCTAGAGTAACCATTAACATGAGGAATTAAGGTTCCTTTTAAATTCTTTCTTAACCTACATAATAGGGTTTCAATAACCAGACTATATAGTTGTCCAGAAATTGGACAACCTTGCCTTATGCCTCTTGTCACAGGTATTGGACCACTTAAACCACCTCCAACTTTCACCATCACATGTACATTAGAATACAACAACAATACATATGAAATAAAAACATCACCAAATCCATAACTTTTTAACACTTTGAATAGAAATGCATGATCCACACGGTCAAAAGCTTTTTCCTGATCTAACGATAACACTCCCAAATCGTTCTTATTATTTTGATTAAAATCGATTATATCTCTTAATAAAAATAAATTATCTATAATAGATCTCTTAGGAATACAGTATGTTTGATCATTTTGGATCAGCAAATGTAAACAGTGCTTAAGTCGATTTGCCAAGCATTTAGAAAAAATCTTATAGTCCAAGCACAACAGAGCAACTGGCCTCCAATTTTTTAACAGTCCAAGGTCTACTTTTTTTGGAAGCAATGACAAAACAGCTCGACGACAACTTATTGGAAGTAGATTACATTGATGCATTCTAAAAATACTTCATATAAATCTGGTCCTATTAAATCCCAGAATTGTTGATAAAATTCTACTGGTAATCCATCAATTCCAGGCGATCTGCCTTTAGATAGTTGCCTCATGGCCTCTGTGAGCTCTTGAAAGGTAATTAAATCGTCCAGAACCTGCTTCTGCTTTTCTTCAAGCTGAGGTAAGTTTTTAAGTAAATCTTCAATACATTCAGTGTCACAACTCTCAGCTCTATATAGCTCTTTGTAAAAGTCTCCTGCCATTCTCCTCATTTCTGTAGGATCTGATGTAACTGATCCATCTGCACGACGAAGATGGCACATCATCTTTTGCTGGACATTTTTCCTTTCAAGATTGAAAAAGAAGCTACTTGGAGCATCCATATCTCTAATGGAACAGTATCTTGATCTTATCAATGCTCCTTTAGCTTGTTCATGTAGAAAAAAACTCAGTTCTTGTCTCTTCTTATTTAGCCCACTACATTGTACAGCCTCATTATTATTCTCTATTTTTTTTCCAGAGACTCAATGTCCATTTGCAAAGTTTTCACTGTTGCTTTCAATACAGCTGATGAATGAAAAGCATAGTTTTGGCAAAACATTTTTATATTAGCTTTACCCACATCCCACCATTGACTTAGGTTTTCATAATTTTTTTTCTTCAATTTCCATATATTCCAGAATAATTTAAATTTTTCACAAAAAGAAACCTAACATTGTAATAACTGTAATAACCTAACATTAAAAATCCAGTAATAATTGGATTTGAATTACGTCTTCAGATTTATATCTAATGTAACCATATGATGATCTGAAAAACCATTCGGTCTAATAAAAGTATTCATCACCCTATTATTCCATGTCTTTTTTAAATAAAACCTATCCAGTCTTGCACCACTAATTCTATCATCCACCACTTTTAACCATGTGTACTGCTTTACTCTTTCATTTCTCGTTCTCCACACATCAGTTAATTGAAATTCATTAATAACTTGTTTTAATACATCACTAGACTTATTATGTGGCTCTTCACCATTTCTGTCAAAAATAAAGTCTGTTGTACAATTCCAGTCACCTCCAAGTATTAAACAAACATTATCATCATATTTTTCAATGACCTTCCTTAATTCCATTAGAAAAATCAGCCGTTCTGGACCATTATTAGGAGCATATACATTTACAAATACAAATTCAATTCCCTTATACTCAATTTGTGTTAATAGTAATCTTCCTTTAACAATTTCTTCTGTCTTTAAAATATTCACATCTTCAAAAAATAAAATAGCTACTCCAGCACTATTTCTTGTCCCATGGCTCAAGACAAAATCTCTTTTCCACCATAATCTCCATTCAACTTCATTATCTTTATCTGTATGCGTTTCTTGTAAAAAACAAACATTAACCTTATCTATTCTCAAAAATTCTGAAATCTGTACTAATTTATTCTTATCTCTACCCCCATTAATATTTAATGACCCCACTCTCCACACATCCATATAGAGAAATAAGAAGTAGATAGAAACAGAAAGAGAAAAGCACAGAGTAAAGAATGCC
Source organism: Cirrhinus mrigala (assembly GCA_036247105.1). Lineage (NCBI taxonomy): Eukaryota > Metazoa > Chordata > Actinopteri > Cypriniformes > Cyprinidae > Cirrhinus > Cirrhinus mrigala. Next base: position 1,163,715 of record CM070015.1, read on the forward strand.
ACTCGTGATATGTTCATATAACTATTTTTTTTGAAGTTTTCACTTTACTTCTTCTTAACTTTGTTAGTATCTTTTTCAACCGAAATCTTTTCTTTTTATCCAAGGCTTCATAGCTCATGGTTTTTTGCAACAACAACACTGATCCTATAAATTTTTCCACATCCGGAAAGAACTCCTTAACATCAACAGTTTTACCAAATGTTGTGTCAAGGAACTCATTAATTTCCTCTAAAGAATATGTGTCCTCCATCACTTGTGACCCAATGTCTGAGATCTCAGAAAGTACATCCTCATCTCTCATTTCTTCATTACAGTTATCTTCAATTTCATCTTTTCCAGCACCGCTTTCTCCACTTGTTGTAGGCCTAAAGTTTTCCACATCTTCTCTATTTTTTACAACTGTTTCTAGTTTTCCATCATTCAAGATCACACTATCAGTTCGACTGTCATTTTCTTCCATTAATTCTACAACTTCCTCAGCTCCTTGGGCCTCATTTTCTTCTACCAATTCCTTGACTTCTTGAACCTCATTATCTACCACTTCTACCAACTGCACATTTTCAACATCATTCACAGCAACCTCCTCATTTTGTTTACCATCTTCCTCAACAGCTTGAACTTTATGTGGGCATGCTAATCGCTTATGCCCAATATCACCGCACTCAAAACATTTAATGTTTCCAGTATTTGCATACACCATGTACGCTCTTCCTTCATGCCAAACTCTAAAAGACACATCTAGCTCCTGTTCATTTAAGAACATAAAGACCTGTCTTCTAAACGACATTACGTGTTTAAGCGCTTCATGTTTACATCCTAGTGGAACGGTTTTAATTGCGCTAGCTAACTTCCCATATCGCAAAAGCTCTCTTTCTATCTCCTGATTTTGAATGAACGGAGGCACATTTGAAACAGTTACTTTAATAGTTGGAGCGACCAGCGGCGAAACTGTAATAAAGTCTCCACTCACCACTAAGATTTTTTTTTTTTTTTTTTTTCTTTTCTTTTTTTTTTTTCCCTGAACAAACTCCTTATTTGCTGCTTATTAAGTACAATAGTTGGTTTAGGTGTGGATTAAGGGATCTAAAATAAGATCATGCAAAATAAGGCATTAATATGCGCTGCTTATAAGACGATTGACTTGATTCTCTTCTTTTACAAACACAACTACCGCCTTGTTCATACGCGAAGCTGATGAAATGTTTTGATATCCAATTTCTTCTCCTACGGCCAGCAAAACTTCCTCCACATTCACCCCATTCGGCGTCTCACACCTAACTCCATGGCGAAGGGAAACAGGTGGCGTAAGTGACGCCATCCTCAAAAACGTTTAACTATCACTAACAAAAAAAAACTTTAATTAGAAAACTGAAAAAAAAAAAAAAAAAAAGTTTAGAAAAAGAAGTTAGAAATAAACAATCACCCTCCCCTCATGAAAACCTCACGCACACCCAAACACTTCCAGCATGCACCGAGAGAGAGAGAGAGAGAGAGAGAGAGAGACTAACTTTCTGTATTTTTAGTTTCTCAAAAAAAAAAAAAAAAAAAAAAAAATAATAATAATAATAATAATTAATTAATTAATTAATTAATTAATTAATAAATCATTTAGGGGTGCGTTTCCCAAAAGCATCGTTAGCTAACCATGGTGGTTAGGCCCAATGAACTCTGTTGGTAACGACGGAACCTGCGACCATAGTTGGTTTTGGGAAACGCACCCCTGTATGATTTATAAGCTTTTGTACCCATGGGGACTTCAATTTAGATCCCCACTGTTACACAAGTCCCCATGAGTGTGTGTGTATTCCGGTCCCCACCAGGATATATGAACCAAACGCACACATACACAAACATACACTAAAAAAAGACACCCTTTTCACTGCAGTTTTTTTCCAATAATTCCAATTCTCAATGATTTATGCACCCCAAATATCTGTATCTCTGTGTACTTCTTTCTTTCTTTCTTTCTTTCTTTCTTACTTACTTTTTGTAGCATGTGTCTATTTTGTTTAAAAGATTTTTGCTTTTGACCTGTTGCAACAAGAAGTCTAGAATGAGGGTAAAACCACAACTGTAATACACCAATAAACAAGTAATACACAGTAACAAAGTTTTTTTTGTTTCTACAATACAGTAGTTAATTTATATTTATTTACTTTACATTTATATATAATGGTTTACTAATTAAATCAATAGGCCAAATACAATACTGTCACCACAACATTTTTGGTAAACACTCCCAATAACCATATATTTCATTTGCACACCAGACAAAATTGAACAGCAGTTAATGTGTTACTGAAAGTAAAGATGTAACTGGTAACACTTTAGAATAGGGAACACATATTCACTATTAACTAAGATTTTTTTTTTTTTTTTTTTTTTTTTTTTTTTTTTTCCCTGAACAAACTCCTTATTTGCTGCTTATTAAGTACAATAGTTGGTTTAGGTGTGGATTAAGGGATCTAAAATATGATCATGCAAAATAAGGCATTAATATGTGCTTTATAAGTACTAATAGAAGGATAATAATATATATGCTAATAAGAAACTAGTTAATAGTTTGAATTGGTCCTTAAAATAAAGTGTTACCGATGTAACAATATCTTTAGCTTGTTATCTAATTTTACGTGAATAACGAACATGGAGACAGCTATAAACATCAGCCTCTGTCAGGTTACTTTTAGAAAGTGAATATTCTCATTTGAATAATTTCAATAGTCCTGAACCCATCTACTCGTCACATTATCATCTCTTTAAACACACACGCACACACACACACACATACACACCAGGATCCATTCAGAGGGTAACCACAGCAAAGGTCATGCTCCAGCATGCCAATCTCCTGCTGTAATTGACCAGTGATGTTTAGTGATCATTATTGCCCCCCTCTTCCAGCATAGCATGGGGGGACCCATCGTTTCGTCCACCCTCACAGGAGGAGAGTCCAATGAGGCACAACTCACAGCAGGGGGGTGGATATTTCATGTATGATTTCATAATTGGCAAGCTTAATTGGTCACAGTTGTTATGAAGAGAAGGGGTTTGGCTGGAGGTATTAGTTGAATTGGGGGTTCAAAGTTCAGGCCAAAGTTGATTGTGTCGAGACAGCTGCCATAACTGTCAACTGTCGTCTTCTGTTGGTCCAATTAGACACTACCTGAGTACATTACAGGCCCCTATCATTTTGGTTAGATAATGAAAAAAAAAAAAAAAACCTTCATAATAGTATTGGCTGTGTGTTTGGCTGTGTTTAATTAATTACAGTGAAGTGATATATTCTAATATATAACTGAATACATGTTATAGATATTATTGTGAACAATTAATGTGTGCATTTATTTATTCATTTGTCTATTTGTCTGTTTTGACCTCATAATGTATTCATAAAACATCATAACTGAACCTTCCAGTGAAGACAACAGGCTTCTCTCAGGTTCTTTTAGTCTCAGTGAGAGGACAGCTCAAGTATTCACATATTCCCTTCTTTAATTCATCTATTCCTCCATCTCGCTTATGATGGGGAGAATTTTTCTCTTCTCATACTCCTCCACTCTATTCTGACAGTATATAGTGTACACCTCTTCCTGAGCTGGATCCTGTAAGTTCAGTTCATTTAGGAACTTCTGAATCCTTAACAGGATCTGTTTAATGGTGATGGCAGGTCTCCAGTCTTTATCCTCCTTTTTCCTTTCAGGATGGAAATACAGCCCGGATGGATTCCTGACGGACATTCAGATGGAACAGCGGAGGCTCAAATTTGCATTTTCGGGGTTGTGAGAGATAATCATCTTTAAACAGCATCCTTAACTTAAACAAACCCCTTTCCCATGGAGTCCCCTTCTTTCCTGGAATAGCACATTCCCAGTTCATAAGTTTTATTGTACAGTCAGGATTTTTTGTAGGTGCAGTGACAAAGAAGAATAAATGGTCTTTCCTCCATGCTTGGTGCTCTTGTGCAAGCCGACTCAAAGCAGACATGACCACTGATCACTGACTACTGATTGTGAAACCCTGTGTTATTCCACTTCTGGGTCTGCTCACTCAAACCGTGTGTGACTGTGAACCAAAGCTGTGAAGTTTCCTTCCCTCAGATTATTTATGCAGGACTTCTCCAGTCATTTAGTGTGTGCAACACCCCATCACCTAAAAATCTAAACAACAACCAATGCATAGAACCAAGTTCCAACTTAACATTTTTAAAATGGTCAAAATACAGAAGAAAAGGTCAGTTGCTACTTGTGTTTCATGGCAGCTTTAATGGTGCACTTCTTAAGTGCTTCTTTTTCTTAACTTCTTTTGGACTTATCCAAAATGGTGGATAAAAAAAAATAAATAAATAAATAAAAAAAAAAAATAAAATAAAATAAATAAAAAACTGTATTTATATGGACAATATAGACAGAAGACAATAAAAGAACAGCACTTGCTACATGACAAGACCAGCCAAAGGACAGGCTGCTCATGCTGGGCTTTAATATCTGTGTTCCTGGTTCTGTTCTACACACCCAGCCATGTCAGATGACAAAATATAGATAAAGAGGAAAATCCAGCAGGGCAAACTTCGCTGTTTGTTTATTTGCTCTCACATATCCCTTTTCTGTCCATCACATACAAACACAGACAGTGAAAGAGATCAACAAAATAGTGTGTGTGTGACCCCTGTGAGTGTTGTTCTTCCTCAAGACCAACAGCCTTGCTAGGCTTCAGCATGTCCAGTCACTACAATTGACACTGCTGCTTTGCTTGTAACGCTGAGATTATCGTATTGTGTTGTTCACAAACATCCCCATATTTTACACTTAATTTGTAATCGGACAGTGTTAATGTTTCTGATGCCAGAATGCAGGATTTCTGTACAAACTATTTTTGTGGCTTTTGTGGCTCAGTCAATCAATAAATCAATCAATCAATCAATCAGTCAATCTGAAATGGGGAAAGGCAAGTTGAGTTCTAAAACTTACAGTATGTTTTCGTAGTACAATGAACTCTTTTATCTCTAAAGATTAAGGAAAAATTTGATATTACGCCTTTAATTCCACATTCAGAAATCCCATCAAGCACCTGTTTAAGGGGAATCAGCTGAGATTGGAAACCTGTGAGCATGTCTTATTAAGTCTGTTAATAAACGGGCCACCTCATCAGAGAATACGTAATGCCCTCAGGGCGAACAAGAGACACCGCTCACCCATAAAGCAGACGAGAGGAATAAGAGGCAGAAAATCACCGGATAGCTTTTATGTTGCTCGCCGTCCATCAGGCAGCAGAGAGAAAGGATTTTGCAGCCATAAAGACAGAGCCCGGGAAAAGAGCAGGCGAGCTTGTGCTCGCTGGAATTAATCAGTTTGGGTTTTGGGCCTGAACTTAAATGTCAGGCGCTGCTCTCTCAATGCTTCTGGGCGATTTCTTAAAGCAGGAAAACACGTTAAGCTCACTCACACACACTCACGCACACACCGGAGGTCAAAGTTGGTCAGTGAGCCAAGAAATACCATATCAGAGCTGCCTTCCTCTGCTATTGCCAGCAGTATAAATTGCAGAATTAGTGTATTGATTGGGGAATGTAGCATCCAGCAATCACTTTTAGAGTCCTGACAAGATTATTTTATCCTTGTTTTCCTGTATGATTATGTGTTATGTGTGAGTTATGCTCCCAGCATGGGAACTGACAGACTAAATTTACTCAATAAAATGGGGCAGTTAGTGAAGGCAGTCAGCCACAACAGAGAGATCTGTTACCGTTAGCATGTGTGCTAGCTCGACAGACTGCCAACGGCCCCCCAGAAAGATCAATATATCAAACCACGCAACTTTCTTGCGTGGAATGTGTGGGGGGCATGAGCTGCATTCAGAAATATGACTTGAGAAACCTGTATTGCACATTTAAATAGTAATGTTGAGAATTTTCTGTCTTCTTTCTTTGTTTTTGTTTTTGTTTTTGTTTTTGTTTTTGAAAAACATGATTTAAGTGTATTCCAGTGATTTAAGCAGATCAGGATGAAAAGTAACATTTTAGTGCAAGTTGAATAAACTAGTTGTGCATGTATGCACACACACACACACACACACACACACACACACACACACACACACACCATCTGCTGTTTCGTATAGCTTTATTTGAAATGTCTAGTTGGCTCCAGATGTTTGTGAGCTGATCCACACCATGTTCATGACATTATCATATATTAGACAGAAAAAAAATTCAGCCACAGTGAACCATATAAAAATCAATAAAATCAAGAATTCATATTTACTTCCATTCTAAAGAGACAAACACAGGGTAATTCATTCTATAATATGAAAATGAATTAATTGGTAATCACAACTGTAAAGAAGATGATTTTTATTTAGCAAAAATTATTTTTATGGCACTTTTTCCTCTTTTGGAACTTGACATCCACTAGTACACATGAATTTTAATCGAATGGAAAGAGTCTTCAAAACTATTTTCTGTTTCATGGGTGGACGAATATTTAATAAAAACACAAGTCTTAAATGACATAAGGGGAACTCAAGAGATTATTACAAAATTACTATTTTTGGTTGAACTGTACATTAAAGATAGTATTTATTGTTTGACAAAATACACATAATACAGTTAGAGTGAAGCATCTACACATGTAACCAGCAGTTTTCCATTGTTAAAACCACATACATGTTCTTTTGCACAGCAGCGTCTAGTCATGGGAAAAAGGCAATATCACGTCTGCAGTCTGATTGATGAACTCTGTACGTTTATAATCTCATTTGGAATGGCTTTCTCACTCTCAGTTGTATATGTGTCAGTCTGTGGTGAGGATTTCATTATAGCTGATTGATACTCCCCTAGTAAACAAAATCCCTCTGCAAAAAGCCTTAATCTCTGATAAGATGACTCATTTTCCTGAGTAATGGCGCTTTATGATTATATCTGTCATACAAATGCTGTGACATAAATATTTTGGAAAATACTGTTGGTCCTTTGGACCACTGCAAGTATTTCAGTGTTGATGAAGAAGTGTTTCATCACCGCGTAGTAAAGCAATAACAACGACAGTTGTGCTAATCTGGGGTGCTTTTCCCAAAAGTCTGTCGTTACCAACAGAGTTCAATGGACCTAACTACCATAGTTAAGTTAGCTAACGATGCTTTTGGAAATGCACTCCTGATCACTTTTTTTTTTTTTCTTTTTAATCTAAAAACTACAGTAAAACTGGTTTGAATTAAAGGTAAGGTTTTTCAGTGTCTTAGACAGTAGACCTCTGACAAAACCTACAAGACGGCACTATTTCTTTCAAGATAATTGCTGAATCTATTTCCCTTTAATTTCCTCATGGAAATCAATGTGTAACATACTGTTCCAGTGACAAGCTATTTACCCCCAACTTCCACATTTGAACACAGATTAAAAAAAAATAAATAAATAAATAAAATAAAAATCAGCTGTCTTGTCTCATGGTTTTTACTGCAACTGTAATCTGACACATTGTGATGGTGTCACACGTTTGCTCTTTTGTCAAATACCCGATTAAAAGTGTAAAGCAGGAGGAGAGAGTCTCCTGAATCTCTACGATTATGATCCTTCTTCAAAGTGACACATGACAAGACAGAGTGTCAAGTGTCAAGAAGCACTGGCCAAAGGGCAGCAGTTCAGCAGGCCTGCATCACTTTAACACACAGATTCATACACCCACACCCAACACACTCTTGTCTGTATGACATTATGGGGTTATGTTTGGAAGGTACATGCTGGGAAATCCTCTTTCAAAAGGTCTTGAGTCCACAACAAATCACATGTGGACTTCATTTAACACATGGAAATACATTTTGTATTCTTGACACACAACCGTGTTGTGAAATCTGGCAAATCTACTGCAGACATAATAATTGAGAGACATGATATTTCTACTTTTAAAATATTCCCTGTGTGACAGATTTTTCTTCGTTGAAAAAACTGTTTCTTTTTCTTTCTTGTTCTTCTTCTTCTTCCTCATCAGTTATGTACACTAGGGTTTTATGTTATATCTAATGTTAATGTTAAATGTTTATTGCTTTATGTCAGTGTGCCTGTGTGTAGATTTACTCAGGCTCACAATTATGAGGAATATGTATGGTCCTCATCGATAAATTAAGGGTAATGCCCTTTGACCCGTTACTTCACCGCACCTGAGTGGATACACAACATGTCCATGTGCTTTTTATCAGGTCAACTGTCAGTTCAAAATTTATATAAATGTATAAGGGAAGATGTTCTGTGACTGGTCACTTTTTCTAATGTTTTGTTTCGTTTTTTGTTTTGTTTTGTTTTGTTTTCTCCCCCCTAATTGTTTCTGTTGTTTGTTGTTGTTGTTTTTTTTTTTACACCTTTCACTAGTGGACAAAAGTCATGACAAAAAAGTGCTACTACTACTACTACTACTACTACTACTAAAATCTTAATTAATTTGAGCTCATTAAATCTGTGGATAATAATTATATATATATATATATATATATATATATAAATAATAATAATAATAATTAAAAAAATAATAATAATAATTTAAATGCTGTTTAAAAATATTTCACATATAGCATTTCACACTCCATGACAAAAATATTCTTCTTGTGAAATAATAATTTTAGGTAGAATGTTCGGTGTGCCATTTACCTTCAGACCTCCAGACACAGAAAGAATAAGAACACACACAAACAAATAAATAAGTAGCTTTCACAGCAAGACCACTGACAGGCATTTTGTGACAAATCAAAGTTCTATTGACATATTGTGATTTAGCAATGTGTTTCTTCAGTCAGCATTCTCATAAACATCTCTGCATGTGTCTGAATGTACAACACCTGTCACATCTCTGATCAATACACTCTTTAAGAATATGAAATGTCTGTAGGAAAATCCATACATGCATCTGTAATGATTTCAAGACAAAAATCCCTTGTGTCATGCTGCGTTTCTGCAGGTTTAAGCAGCAGGGAGAAATTGCAGCGATTTAAGAGCAATTCAGCATTTTAATTGCATTTACTGTAGAGGGCCTACTCTAAAATGCTATAAAAACATGTTGGAAATTAGCTAAATAGAAATAAAACACATAGATATATAGATTTTTTTGTTTTGTTTTGTTTTATCAATATAGCTATTCTTTTCGCATTAACAATTTACAGAATCTTTGTAAGAAATTAGACAAAAATATTGGATAGCAAACAACAAACTTGCGTTTTCTCTTTCTCACTGCCATACATATAGACAAATAGAAATGTTTCACTGTTCTTTACATTAACACAAATAAATAAATACGATCACATAAATCCGTCATCCATCATTAGATGGGCAGTACTTGTTTTAAGAACTGGTTCAAATATGTATTGGCTCCTTATTAGAACCTCAACAAGTGAGCGATATACTGAGCTTCTAAAAGTTTTCAAGCATTGATAAGTCTGCTGTTTTTGTCGTAATAAAAGGCCTTTTAAAAGCTGCTAAATCCCTGGTGGTGATTATTCACTTCTGGGCTTCTGATACCAGTGAAAGCAGCACTTACCTAATTACAGATTAATACATAAATGTGTTTTTAATCATCAGAGGTTTTGAACAGGATGGTCTCATTTCTTGGCGACAGCTGGGGACGGTTTCTTCTGATTCGTTGTAATCCACTTTTTATTATGAAGAAAATTGTGCCGTTTCAGATACAGACGGCTGCTGAGGATAAGTAATAGAGAAGGTGGCATGGGGCACCTTTTAATAAAGGGAGGAGGCAAATACTCTGAGTGTAGCACCATACTGATCTCCTAATTTTACAAACATTGAAAAATAATTATATGTGATTTACTGAGTAAAGAGCTGGAAAAAAAGTGTTAACGTTAAATTGCTCACATTAAACACATGACCACACATTAAAAAAAAGACAGTCTTGGTGTGTTTTCTAATTGGTTTATTTAATGTCTCTTTAGTAAGCCGTCACTCTCGTAAGCACTTTAATGTAATGATTTACACAAAAGTCCATGAAGACAAATGCATTCACATTACAACCAAAAGACCTTTATAAGAATTATGCACATGATGAAGCGTATGCAGTTTGGTGCTGTGACTTTTTTTTTTTTTTTTTTTCGTTTATGTGTTTTTATTATGTGCACTGTTATGCAAATGTTCCTGACCCAAATCTGCTTGGTTTAAATTAATGTATTTTACCTTTGAGATGAGGCGCTGAGCTCTCAGTGGGTCATTTGTGTAAAGCGTTCACAGGGAGGTATATAGTACAGAATTAAGTGGTTAAACAGTGATATCTATTACACGCAACCCCATGACGGTACAGCATTAGACTTACTAAATGATATATACAAATTCTATCAGTAACACAGCCTTGTGCACACAGTAATACTTCATAAAACAGTCATTACTCTTGTGAGTTGCAACGTAGGGCTTTCCTCTTATTAAAGATTTATTCACTTACACTGGAGGAAAATAACTGCTCTGTTTGTGTGGTAATACTTCTGGGGCCATTTCTGTGCATGACTTTACAAAGATACAGTGAAAAATGTGGTATATATATGCATTTATGGTCAATCTTTGCAGTATTCATGTCACTGTGCATTTATTGTGTGATACAAATTAACAGTAGCAAGATTTACTTGTACTGATGCACTGCTATTGTAATAACAATGAAATACTATTGTAATAAATGTGTAGCATTTACTGATAAGTACATATTTATTCAGCAGCTTATATATTAAATAAGTGGTTTTTTTTTTTGTTTGTTTGTTTGTTTTTTTTTGTAAAGGATTTAAAGTGAGATCCAACCCTTTTTTTTTTTTTCCTCCTGAAATTCTACAGTGAAGATTTGACCAGGTTAAACCATATTATCAAACTTATCTATTAAAAATTAAACTGCTCTAAATGGACTGGGCTGCACGCACGGATTGGTTCTGTATCTATATTCTGTTAAAATAATGACTAAATAATGGTGTCTACAGCAGGGGGTTAAGACCGCTACAATACCCAGCCATTAGACACAACAGTACAGGACTACGACTGAAGACACCTTCTTTTTATCTGCTTCCACTGCAAACACTGCTATGTTGATTAAAGTTTAATTAAGAATCACATTTGGCTGAGTGTCTAGCTCCACTCTACAGGAACAGATTTCTGCAGGCTTAACTCTATAGCTGGCAAAATCCTCTTTTATTACATTCAACCTGTTGTGGAAGCACGGGGCAGGAGGGAAGCCAGCCAGCTGCTGAGACCTTGTTTGCTGTCGGAAAAATCCCAAGTCTCCTGAGATTCCCCTGCAGCGGCCCGACTTAATATCAGCACCATCGCTGCACAACTATTATTAATGATACTCTTCATTAATTTCTTGTTGGGCTGATGTTATTTATTAAAATATTAAAGAAAACTCCAGGGACATGTGTACACACACGCACACACATACACACACATGTAATGAGGGATGTGTACCCCCTCCCCTCTCTCTTTCAAACTCTATTTCTCTCTGTTGCTTTTTCTTTTTCTTTATGGATGGAGTGTGGAATTACACATGGACACTGCCATCTCTCTCTCTCTCTCTCTCTCTCTCTCTCTCTCTCTCTCTCTCTCTCATTAGCTGCTCTCTTGGGCTGAGTGACACCATAAATCCATTCTGCATGCGGCCCATAGCTGGCCACACACACATACAGAGAGACAGAGAGAGAGAGAGAGGGAGAGAGATCAGTTCTCTTCTCTCATTAATGAGGCATCCACATGAGAGATGAATTGACTACTGTCCATCTGAAATAAGCATCCAATGTGTCGGGCCACCACAATCACCAAACATGCAGATTTAGGTCACGAGGTGACACCCTAATTCTTCATTGGGGATATATGGTAATGTCACTCCTTTGATCACGCCAGTACTACAACACACATTCCATACTAATGCATGGCAGTATTAGATGGCACTGCAACATTTGTTTGACTCATACAAATATATAAACAATATGCCAATAAAAGATCTCCATAAAGAAGTTTGGATTTAAAATATGTGTTTGTTATTCATGTTGCATATGGGCAGCAGTCTTCATGAAAAGGCAAAAACCACTATGAACACAAATATTAGGACAACAAGCAAAACATTTAATAATTGAGTACAAATTTCTATAATAAAATGTAAATTTCTAACATTAATATATATTAGCAACATTATTAATATAAGATATTTATATATTATACATATAATTTATACAAGATTAATAATACAGTTTTTGTTAATATTAAACAACAACAACAACAACAAACTAATACAGTTCACATTTGTGCTCAATATCACTAATGGTCACTTTGGTTTTCTGTATTTGTGCAGCTGTCTGTCTATCTGGCATCAGATGCTCAAGCATCTTTAAGAGAAGTGGAACCTTTAATTTGTCCCACCTTCAATTTGTCTCCGTCCCTCATTTGATATCTGCCGTATTAATGGCTGTGCCCGCAAAACTGTTCCCTATTAATCATAATAATGAATCAGATCCAATTATATCATATATAAATGTGAACAAATTGCAGGAAAAGTAATGATCTATCATGAAGGTGGCGCCAAGAAAAAGAGAGTAAAACAATAATTAGAAGGGGGGATTTCAACAGCGGTGTTAGGCTGCAGTGTTTTACAAACACGACCATGATGATGTAATTAGTGCGTGTGTGTGTGTGTGTGTGTGTGTCAGCAAGTCTCCTAATACGCATCTGGTGAAATAAAGAAGAAAACTAAAGAAAGGGAAAGTAATGAATTTCTGGGGTTATAAGTGTGTGTGTGTGACATGTTGTTTTTTTGGTCATGGTTGTTCATTTGTTTGCTGGGCCCTCTGAAGTCAGTGCCTGAAATGCAATTAAATTTTGTGCTTTTCCTGTGCTGAAGTTAGAGGTGAAGGGAGCAGCAAAACAAGACATCTTAATTATCTTCATTATGAAAAATAATGCATCACACCCTTCCAAACAAAGACGGAGGCAAATAGTCGAACAATACAAGACTTTGTCCCTCTCTATTTACTAATATATTCATGATGCTGTCTGCAGTACTATCTACAAATTAGCATGACTGTAGTATCTATTATATCCAGTTTATATGGTGCAACCCAAAAGCCTTAAGGAGTTAAAATGGCCTACACCCTCACAGTTGTTCTTTCATCTTGATGTTGTGGCAGCCACAAAGAAGTTAAACCCTTATCATGACAGTTCCAGAATCTGTCAGCATCACTCGACGGCAAAACCTCATCCACTCGAAGCGCATTTATTTCCTGTGTCAGAGATAAGAGGAGGACAGGAACAGGTAAATCCCTGGACATGAAACAAACCTACTCCAGTATGGCCAGCCAAGCCAAAAGATAGAGACATAAATCTACTTTTCCTTCTTCAAATGGACCATTTTCCATTAACACTTCAGTAAAGCCATAATGAGAAAAAAAATCTGAACATGTATTATCAAATTATAGCTTCTGTCCAAAACTCTTTCAGAGCTGCACAAAAACAAACAACCACACGAAACCTTGTACCGGAAAAAAGCAACACAATTCTAGCAAGCAAGCAAGAAATGTGTATATGCGTGTATAATATGGTATTAACCCTTTTTAGAAGTTGCTTTTTGCTTATGGTATTAATGTTTTTTTATGGCTTTTCTACATTTTATAGTTATGTTAAGCTGCAGGTTGGCATTTGTTTTATTTTTTTTATTTTTTTATTTATTTATTTTTTTTTTTTAATTGTGATAATGAATGCAGTTTTATGACCTCATACTAATTGAGAGACTGCATGAAATACTTAAAGGAAATAGTGACCAACTGCAGTGTCTCAAATGTACACTTTCTTTACTCATTCATATATAATTTAACCTAAAATCTTTATTAACTATTATTATTATTATTATTATTATTATTATTATTATTATTATTATATTATTTTTAATTGCATCATCCATTCCTGTTTCCAAAGCATCTATTCCTATGTCTTATTATGAGAGGCAGTGGTGTCTTCCTCTGAGAGCCGGTATTAATCACCCCGCTCATGTGCTCTCAGAGCAGACCTGGGAACAGGCCTAATAAGACAGACCCTGCACTACCAGACCAAGGGGAGGAATAGTCTCCCCGCCTATGCATATGCAAATCTCACGCTTGCATATTTACATATTTATTTATTGCCTCCGCTCATGTGGAGGTGCTGGCTGGAGAGGGTGTTAATATCTGTGGGGCAGCTTTTAGAGAGAGCGCTGGGAGAATTGGTGGGAGGTAGAACTCAGTTCACAGAGGAGATTCAGCTGTAATTAAGGGCTGTTTTACCGAGCATAAATAATGCTGTTTGTATTGAAGAGACAGAAAGAGAGATAGGGAGAGAGAGAGAGAGAGAGAGAGAGAGAAAAAAAGAGAGAGAGACAAAGAACAAGAAAATAGATGGCAGATGAAAAGGCGGGATAGAGAAGTGTGGGTCTGGCTGGGATTAAAAGCTTTCTTTAACGAGGACTTTGATGTCTCCTATAAGCAGGTTTAAAACACACTCTGGCACCAGCAGCTGCAGGCTGTGTAAGTTATCCTGTAGAACTGGTCATGGAGACCTGTTGGAGGAAGTGATTTCATCTATTTATTTTCTTTTCTTTTTCTGGTAACACTTTATTTTAAGGTGTCATAATACAGAGTAATTACCTAATCAAGTACTTAGTAGTAGCCATTGTACTTACATGAAACAAAATGTACTTACCATGCAACTAAGTTATGGAACAGCCTGTAATTACAGTTTGTAATTATGTAGATGTAATAGGCTGCTACTGTTACACAGCTACATATGTAACCAAAAGACTGTTACATTTGTGTTGCACACTTTATACAACATAATTAAAAATGTAATTACACAGACATAAGCTACTTACAATAAAGTGTATCAAGATTGTACTTAATTGTACTTCATGTGTATTTATACTGTACACCTTATCCAGCTGCACCTTAGTTTGATTTAACCCACCAGTACACAGCTTAAATACATGTAATACCTTTCTAATTACATTAAAATTACAGAATATTACACAGGCATAAACTACTTAAAATAAAGTGTATCAGGATTGTACTTAAGTGTACAAGTAGCTGTGTAACAGACTCGACCTGTTACATATGTGTAACAGTAGCTGCCTATTACAACTAATTACAATATTTTTTTTACATTTTTTTAATTTATTTTTTTTTTCTTCTCCCTGTCCTGCCAAGTTTCCTCTATATACATGGTATACATGTCATATGAGAAGAGATGTTGTAGCGAAGGGGAGGGACATGTTTAAGGTTTTGATTACAGTGGCCTTCCCCCCCCCCCCCTTTTTTAATAATGTTGTGTATAAATAATTTATAATAAACACTGCAAATGTCCGTAAAACATAAGAACTGTTGATTTTGATGGAAAGTTATGGAGACGTTTAATTTTGGTTTGTGCTACAGACACAGCTGATACCTTAACTCAAAAAATGCAGGGTATAATAGACCATTTACCTTGCAAGGAAAAATATGAAAATTGATTAAAATATAATTATACAAATTTTAACTCTTTAAAAATTGCATTTAAAATGTTTATATAGCCAGCTCTGGAGATTTGAGCGGTTTAGTTTGCTTTCTAAATGGTGAAAACTAAACAGCTGCTGAATTAAGCTGCTAAAATAAGCAAAACTTAATTAGGCAATGACTGAAACTTTGATGAAAATTAAGCAATGGCTACTTGAACACTGTGCTGTGCATAGCAGAGAGAATCATCCAAGGAGGAATAAAAAGCAAAAAAGTTAAACGCGTTAATTGATTGATTGATTGATTGATTGATTGACTGATTGATTGGTTGATTGGTTGATTTAGTGCATTATCACATCAAATGCTGGTAACTGGGTAGTTTTTAGATGAGTTGTGTGTTTTAACATGGCTCATTCGACTGGCAAACCACAGATTCATATGTGTCTCATTTCCTTTTGCAACAGCCATTTTTCCATCAACTGTTCAGTCACGCACCTTCATGGGTCAACAAGACAACCAGATAGATAAATATGTTTACTCATAGCCTTCTGATCAGGGATTCATGTCTGTCTTATTGTTGTATTTACTCAAAAAATAAAAACAGTAGAGTCAAATATTTCCTTAGGATCCCTTCTGACAGCTGAGTTCTTGGATACCAGAATATAGGGGTTTAGGCTATTGTTTAGGCTATTGTAGATCCATATACAGAGAGCGAAGGGGAGGGACATGTTTAAGGTTTTGATTACAGTGTTTTTTTTTTTTGTTTTGTTTTGTTTTTTTTTTTTCACTTTTTTAATAATGATGTGTATGAATAATTTATAATAACACTGTAAATTTCCGTAAAACATAAGAACTGTTGATTTTGATGGAAAGTTATGGAGACGTTTAACTTTGGTTTGTGCTACAGAAACAGCTGATACCTTAAATTAAATGCAGGGTATAATAGGCCATTTGCCTCGCAAGGAAAAATATGAAAATTGATTAAAATATAATTATACAAATTTTAAATCTTTAAAAATTGCATTTAAAATGTTTATATAGCCAGCTCTGGAGATTTGAGCGGTTTAGTTTGCTTTCTAAATGGTGAAAACTAAACAGCTGCTGAATTCTGCTAAAACAAGCAACACTTAATTAGGCAATGACTGAAACTTTGATGAAAATTAAGCAATGGCTACTTGAACACTGTGCTGTGCATAGCAGAGAGAATCATCCAAGGAGGAAAAAAAGCAAAAAGTTAAACGCGTCGATTGATTGATTGATTGATTGATTGATTGATTGATTGATTGATTAATTGATTGGTTGGTTGATTTAGTGCATTATCACATTAAATGCTGGTAACTGGGTAGTGTTTAGATGAGTTGTGTATTTTACATGGCTCATTCGACTGGCAAACCACAGATTCATATGCGTCTCATTTCCTTTTGCAACAACCATTTTTCCATCAGCTGTTCAGTCACGCACCTTCATGGGTCAACAAGACAACCAGATAGATGAATATGTTTACTCATAGCCTTCTGATCAGGGATTCATGCCTGTCTTATTGTTGTATTTACTCAAAAAATAAAAACAGTACAGTCAAATATTTCCTCAGGATCCCTTCTGACACCTGAGATCTTGGATACTGCTTACAAATCAACTAATCCTGAAATATAGGGGTTTAGGCTATTGTAGATCCATAGACATATGTTATAGAGAGCATCCCTACAATTAAAATGTATACGTTTAAGTTCATAATTAGTTAAGACGGGGGAAATATTTGGAAATTCTCTTGAGTCTGATTCCTGACTATAGGACAGAACACAGACATGTATTCTCACAAGAGATATTAAGTTCCACTGGTTTCTAATATTTCCCTCACAGCACACAAATTAAAGATATGAAAAATATGAATCTCTCTCTGAGGACAAGCTATACCTGTTCAACACTCCAGAGCATATAATTAAAGAAGGATTTCTCACTGATCCATATAAACATTTATGTAATCCGCACTACTCATCTCCCTCTTTTAGTTTAATATACCTTTGTTAGTCTCAATTCAGTTGTTCTCACATCACTGTGAGCAGAGTTAGACAACAGAAACGAGCTAACAATATGGAATACAAGTTCCTTTGGGTGCAATTACTATGTCTCTGCCTCTCTTTCGGAGAGAGGATGCCCCCCCATGAGTAAGACACTTTAGTTGTCATGGCGGTGTGGCGGGATGCTGCCCCGGTGTCTGAGTTTTCCGCTCCCATGAGGAGGGGAATAATAGTGTCCGACTCAAAGGGCCAATAAATCAATCGCACTTAACAGCCGCAGTTCAGAAGATTTCAGAATGTCTCTAAATGAAAACATAAGGCCAGTCTGTTCTCTATGCCATTTGTCATCAGGTGACTATGACACAGCAAGATTATTGTCATTACCTAAAATAATTACAACAATGAAAAAAAGCATTAAAAAACAAAAAACAAAAAACAAAAAAAAAAAAAAACATTTTTAATTGTATTTTTTTTAATTAATATTCCATTGATTGTTATTAAGTAACAAGAAAATCAGATTAATCAATTAGTGAGCACTGAATGAGGTTGTTCACTGTTAGCTAATCAGCACATTAGCTAATCAGTACAAAATTTCGCCATCCTTCTCAGCTTCATCCTTAATTGTATTATTTTTTTTATTACAGAGAGTAAAGACAGCTTAGGTGTACACTTTTCACTGAATCACTAGTCATCAGCCATACATGCAGTTGGAGGGGGGAAATAAGGGCTGTTTGTTGTCAGTCATATAAAAGACCATGAAGGGGGCCCTGAGTGGATCCAGTGCTTGATACTTGAGCAAGTACAAGTGTGTCAAAATGTGCATTTATTTGTATTACCTATTGCTTGAGCATCCTATTTCATTAAATGACATTAAATGGCTACCAATTTTAATTCAACAGTATGGTGGTGTATTTAGTATGAATGCATGGTGCCTTCTGTCTCAGTCTGAGCAATGTTCTATTGAAACGTCTGTCCACATTTCTGAGATTTTGAATGTTATTGTTAATGAGGAAAGCTTTTTAGGCACTGAAGGTGCCATTTCAGTTCTTAAATTAGTTTCCAACCTTATTTATTTATTTACTTGGGGATAGGTGATGGGATAGGTTCCAAACTCCCCACAAGCCTTTATAGGACAAATGGTTTGGGAAATGAATGGATGGATAGATTACCCAAAAATGAAAATTTTGTCATTTACTCATCCTCATGTCCATCCAAACCAGGAATTAATTTATTTCTTCTGTGTGAAGATAAGTCACAAAATGGATTCTCAAAAAGGAATGTTTCATGTGTATCACAAGGGACAAATGGAATGACTGCAGAGGGACTCACCTGACTGTCATAAACACCAAATTAATCACTTTCAGAGACAGAGAATATTAGCAGTATGCCTTGTGACAGAGGAAAAAAGTTTGCATATGTTTAAAAAAAACGTGTGTGCGTGTGTTGAGTAGGTAGCGTGTGTTAAGCTGACATCACCTGCACAGCCTCCTTTGTGTGTATGCATGAGGCATATTTGTGTGTGTGTGTGTGTGTGTGTGTGTGTGTGTGTGTGTGTGTGTGTGTGTGTAGAGCAGGTGTGCATTTTTGTGAGGTGTGTGCATGTGGCTCCTGCCTCTGGAAATGTCAGACAGACTTCAGGCTTAGAGGGGAGCCCAGCAGAGAGATCTGCACTGCCCACTGTCATACACACACGGTCAGACAGTAAGTGAGCTTTTGGTTTCAGTGCTGTCATACACACCGCTACGGGAGAGGAACAGAGTACATGATAGGACACACATGCACACATCCATACTTTGTTTCTATTGCATTTTGTATGCATTGTATGTACACACACACAGACACACACACACACACACACACACACGCACACATGCAGAAAGACAATAATATTATCCTCTAGTGTTAAGCTGGGAAAACAAAGTGGGATTTAATTACAGATCATGTATTATCTAACATGGCAAGGTCCGAAAATCACAATATGCAGTGATGTGCAGTGTGGTGGGGGCAGGGGGTGGTGCTGATGAATTATTTTGTATGTGTGTGTGTGTGTGTGTGTGTGTTGAGAGAGGGAGGCATTATTTGTAGTAAAGCTACAAGGAGCATTAGCCATCAATCCTGGCCATCAAATCAGGCCATAGTGTGCTGTTGTGCCTATTACTTCTGAATTTATTTCCCTAAATTAAATCGGACTCTGAGCTCTCAGCTGCTTCATGTGTACGTGCTGTTTTTTTTTTTTTTTTTTTTTTTTAATCCATTTTCCTACCTATTTGTCAAAATGTAGTGTGTGACAGTGAAGTAATACACATTTATTATGCCAATGTGAAACAACAGGGTGTGTGTATCATTAATTAATGTAATATCTGTGGAGAGAGTTACGCTTGTGTATGTGTGTATGCATAGGCAAATTCTGTATGTGTAGCTCAATCTAATAAATCCTAATGTACTTTTTCTCCTCACACCCCTTTATTAGAAAATCAGTATCAATTTATTTTAGGCCAAACTTGATGGAGTGATTTTGAATATATTGCCCTTCAGGAGGAATAATGTATAAAGGTCTGTCTTCTACAGTCATATACTTTAGGATGGTTGTTATTTAGCTAATGTAGTTGTGACATAATTTCTGAATGGACCCATATATATATATATATATATATATATATATATATATATATATATACATACAGCTTGTGTTTTGTTTACACTTATACAATGACAGTTTCAGTGACGACATGACTACTGTGTTAATTCACTTTCATCCGCAACTGGAAAGCCCAAAGTCCCTCTTATCATTAATAATACAACGAAAATGATCGCTTTTAAAATGATAAGTGGATGAGGAACTACTTTAAATGCAGTGTTTAAATTAATTAACTGTAAACATGATTAAATTGAAGGATATTATCTAAAAGTATAATTGCCCACTGGGAATAAAATGAACTCTGCTGGTCGTACGGTCTCCCTACTGCGCCGTAACGCTGCAAAACCACACCACTTTTATTCAAGTAAAAAGATTAATATGAATTTAAGAGAAGCAGGTCTTAATCTCAATCTAAGGGACATTTAAAGCGCGCTGGGAGTCGCGGCTGTGAGCGTGTGCTGATGCCGGCGGTCATGCTCTCTAATGCGGCTCATTTGAAGCTGCGCGCCTGCTGTGCGCATCAAGCGATCCGGATCACCATCCAGAACCTCAAAAAATAACAAGAAATACCAATTTCTCCGCCGGACCTAAACATTCTCTGCTCTGAATTTTCACCACAGGATTAAAGTGGCGCAATTAAAGTGTTTTATTAATACGGAGTGGATAAACACCGGAACGGATCAGAAAGTTGGTGTGTTCTGCATCAAATAATGGCACATTAATCTCTCTCCCTCTTGATGACGTTTATTAGACTGGTATTTTCAGAAAGGGAATTGAGAAAAAGTCTGAAAAGAAAAGCTGCCCCCCCTCCCCCTCTCTCTTTCTCTGTTACTAAATCATGTTTATTTATTTATTTATTTACTAAATAAATAAACTGTGATCAGTAATACCTGTTAATATTCATATTTCCAACAGTTAGTATATATACTGATCATCTGCTATTTTGGCCCACAGTGTAAACCACTAAACAATAACAATCAAGATTTCAAATTAGAAATATTTAATCTGTAAAATGTTTAAAAATTTTAAACAAACAAACAAATAAACTCTTATCCAGTTGCCTTCATCAGCTTATCCCAGTTGTCTAGGCCTTGAAAGCATCTGACACAATAGGATTCTACTACTTGCTGCCCACCCCACATTTATTTAAATTGCATGATTACACTAAAAGGCATCATGTTATGAAATATGTCAATTTAAACATCAAAGTTTAGTTTTATGGTCATAAGGGACAAGAAGCTATTCAGTGTTAACGGGAGAAGGTGAAGTGAAATAAACTTTGTTAGTCATTTTCAGATTAGAAATCATGCTCAGTTACTAACGTAACCTCGGTTCCCTGAGATACGGGAACAAGCACTGTGTCACTCAGGCACTATGGGAAAAAGTCCTTTTATCTCCTTAACTGAAGCCTTTTTTTTTTTAATAATGGGCAACAACAGGCATTGGTTTGTGCAGTAAATTGAAAACGAATCAATTACTCTGTAGCGGTGTTGCACAAGCCTATGGCCACGAAGCCTACCAGAATGGGCGGGGCCATCTGGCTATATAAGCTGCCGTTTCGCCATAGGATCCTCAGGTTCCTTCGACTGAAGTGATGACTAAGTTGTACAGTGACACGGCACGGGCAGCAACACAGTACTCATTTCCTTATCATCACCTGGGTGATGTTTCAAAGGACCCGTAGAGCCTCGGCAGTCTAGGGGCTGGGAGCATATATGCAAGTGAATCTGACGAGCTCGAGCAAGTTAGCCAGTCCTCGTACAGAACTAGCTCCATTCAAGGCTAAATTATTGTAATGCTTTATTGGGTGGATGCTCTGCATGTTTAATAAATAAACTCCAGCTGGTCCAAAATGCAGCAGCTAGAGTTCTTACTAGAACCAGGAAGTACAACCATATTAGCCCAGTTCTGACAACATGGCACTGGCTCCCAATTAAACATTGTATACATTTTAAAATCTTGCTAATTACCTATGAAGCCCTAAATGGTTTAGCTCCTCAGTACTTCAGCGCGCTCTTATCACACTATAGTCCTTCACGTCCGCTGCGATCTCAAAACTCTGGCCATTTGATAATTCCTAGAGTATCAAAATCAACTGCGAGCGGGAGATCCTTTTCCTATTTAGCGCCCACATTCTGGAACAATCTAACACTGTTTGGGATGCAGACACACTCTGTCAGTTTAAATCTAGATTAAAGACTCATCTCTTTGACCTGGCTTACATATAATTCACATATAATTATACCGCATTTCTATAATTCAAATCCGTTAAAGGATTGTTAGGCTGCATTAGGTAAACCGGGAACACTTAACACATAACACCCGATGTACTTGTTACATCGTTAGAAGAATGGCATCTACACTAATATTAGTCTGTTTCATTCTTATTCCGAGGTCACCGTAGCCACCCAGATCCAGACTGTATCCAGATCAGATGGTGGATCAGCACCTACAGATGACCTCTATAGCCCTGAATGTCAGTGGAGACCAGGACAACTAGATGTGCCCCAAAGACTGATCCCCTCCGAAGACCTTGTCACCTAGGCGGCCATTGGCACAAGACCAAGGGAAACAGATGAGTCCTCTGCACCTCATCTGACTCATGCCTAGATTTAAACTGCAGATTTTGTATGGCCAGAGGAGAACGACACACTATTTCCCCGTTTAATACTGCAGGGCGGGGATGTCCAGGTTGTAAAACCTAGCAAATGTGGACAGCGAGGCCCAGCCAGCTGCTGCACAAATCTCTGCAATGGACACACCGCTAGATGGCTATGCCTCTGGTGGAGTGGGCACATACTCCAATGGGCCGTTGTAGTCCCAAGGAAGAGTAAGCTAGCATATTATCATCAACTATCCACCTAGAAAGTCTCTGCTTCATGACCGGATGGCCTTTATTGCAGCCACAGAAGGAAACAAAGAGTTGTTCTGACTGCCTAAATGGGGCAGAACACTCAACGTACACTCTCAGTGCCCTGACTGGGCAGAGTAAATTCAACTCCCAGTCCTCCTCCGAGGGAGGGAGTGCAGAAAGCGTAATCACCTGTGCTCGAAAAGGAGTGGAAAGCACTTTAGGTATATAACTGTGTCTTGGTTTCAGGACCTTAGAGTCGCCTGACCTGAATTCAATACAGGTGGGGCTCACTGAGAGCACCTTTCGAGCACAGGTGATTACGCTCTCTGCGCTTCCTCCCTCTGAGGAGGATTGGGAGTTGAATTTACTCTGCCATATGCTTGACCGATGCATTCAGCTTTCAGTGTCCTGGACCAAAGGTCTGAAGTTTGCAACAACTCGAAAGGAGGGCTCTTCAGAGCTCTCAGGACAGTGGGCAGGTCCCATGAATGGACAGTGAGGGGATGAGGAGGGTTAGCCTTCTGGATCCCTTCAGAAAACGTACAACTAAGTTGCTCCTGCCCACTGACTGGCCCGCTATAGGTGCATGGGAAGCCGTTATAGCTGTTACATAGACCTTAAGTGTGGCTGGGGAGTGTCCCTTATCCAACAGCTCTTGCAGGAAGGATATCACTGATATGTTAAAGGAGGTTGGGTCTTCACCGTGGTTTGAACACCAGGCGGAAAAGACAGACCATCTAAGGGTGTAGAGGTGTCTTGTAGACAGGGCTCTAGCTTCAGAAATAGTGTTCAGAACACTCTCAGAGAGGTTTGCAGACTCCCTTTTAAAGGCCAGAGGTGCAGAGCCCACAGCTTGGGGTGGGGGTGCCATATTGTCCCAAGCTGCAGATCGTGTCGAGGGTCACACCATTTTCCCTCGATTGCGAATCCTTCCAAGGGCCCAGGGCTGCTACACAGGTGTGGTCCACCTTGATACACAAGTGTTCATAATGCCAGGCATGGGATGGAACCCATGGTTTCAGCCAATACTGAAGGGGCCATATACGAAGCAGACCCAGCTGTAACCGGTGATTCCGAGGCCCTGAGTCCCAGGCATTCTAAGTGGTTGAGGAGGAGGGATCTGTGAGATAGTAGCTGGGCTAGCATGAGACAGTCGTTGAGGTAATTGAGAATGTTGATTCCCCTCTGCCTCAGAGGGGAAAGAGCAGCATCCATGCACGTTGTAACAGTACGAGGAGCCAGGGACAGCCTGAAGGGAAGGAGTATTGATAAGCCTCTAGGGCGAATCTTAAGAATCATCTGTGATGGGGGCTATCTGAATGTGAAAGTAAGCATCTTGCAGGTCCAGAGAAAAGAACCAGTCCCCAGGGCGTGTATGGGAGAGGATCTGCTTTAACATAGTGATTCTGAAAGGCCTTTTCATGAGGGCATGGTTTAGGTGTCTGAGATTGAGGATGAGCTGTAGGCCACCATCCTTTTTAGGGACGAGGAAGTACCAGCTGTAGAAGCCTGACTCACTCCTAGCTGGATGAGTGGCTAGCTGCTGCGCTAAGGCAAGCACTCATATAAGCGAAAGGGGAATTTTGCTCTTTTTTTGAAAATGTTTGTGTTTTATTTTTCTTGCTGTAACAGCAGTTGACTGAACGGGGTCCCTGGCACTTCAGGAGCGGGTAGCATTTGGCTGGACAGGAGCGCTGTCGAGGCTTAGGCTTGGCTGTCTGAGCTGTGGCAGGGGTGGCAGGTGCGAGTTTCACAGGCTGCTGAGGCGGCACAGACTTGGATTGGCAGCTGCAGAGCTGCAGTGCTTCGGCAAGAAGTGTCTCATGGCTTGGGATGTCTTTTGAGCTGCAGTGAAGCACTCTGTGAAACCCTCAACCGTGGGTCCAAACAGGCCAGTGGGGGAGATGGTGCGTCAAGGAAGGGGACTTTATCTGCATCCTTGATCTCCGTCATCGTTAGCCACGAGTGCCTGCCAATCACCTGGGCCGTGGCTTTGGTGGTGCGCAGAGCCAGGTCCGTTGCGTTTCACAGCTCCTTTAACAGCTGCAGGGCAGACTTATCCATACCAAGGAGAAGTTTGGTCTTACTGACCTGGAGAAGCACCATGGAATGGAGTGCCAAGGCAGCCTGTCCAGCTGAGGAATAGGCACGTCCTGTGAGGGCTGACGTAGTCCTGCACGGCTAGATGGTTAGGCAGCCTTTGCCTTCCAGCCAATGGCAGTGGGCAGGCAGAGATGCGCAGCCACTGACTCATCCAGGGGAGTCAGCTTCTCATACACCTTTTCTTCGGCGCCGTCAACTGAGGTGAGGGCGGTGGAAGAAGTACGGAGGTGCACTGAATAGGGAGTGTGCCACGACCTGGTGAGCTCATTGTGGACCTCCAGAAAAAACGCAAGATGCTTGACAGTAGGGGCTTGACAGTACACCGGCAGCAACCACTCATCCAGGCAGCTGCAAGAAGGCTCCTCTGGTGGAGACCACTCTAGCCCCAGTTCATCCATAGCCTTGGTCATGACATAGAAAAGGTCAGCCTCCATGCCGGTCCTCGGACCACTGGGCTCAGAAGACAGCAGGGGGGCGGGGTCATTGATCGAGCCCGACAGCTCCTATGGCAAAGGGCGGCAGGCTATATATATATATATAAATATATATATATATATATATAAATATATATATATATATATATATAAATATATATATATATATATATATAAATATATATATATATATATATATATATATATATATATATATATATATATATATATATATATATATTATGAAATAATATATAAAATATATATTTGTTAATTAGATTTTTTATCATTAAACTGAGAGAGAAAGAGAGAGATGTGAGTTTGTAAGTGAGCTGCACTCACCTCTCAGCCCTGAGTCTTGTACCAGGCTATGGAGTGACATGCACACACTGACCCTAGATGACACTCTGGACTGAAGAATTGAGATTTGTGTACTGGGGGGTTTGAGGATGCTAGGGTTGTGGTGATACATAAAGCTCTGACTCACAATGATGAAATGTCTCCTAAGGGTCTCAGGGCATAATATGCACGTCTCATACTTCAGATTAAATATTTAGATCGACATATGTAGAGAAACTCCCCGCATCATTTGGGCCAGAATTAAATTTAAATTTAACATCAGGAAACCCTTAAATTCTAAAAAAGGAAAAAGCTAACTTTGACAACTATAAATGGGAAGCGACGCTGTCAAAAAAAGAAAAAAAAAAAAAGAGGAAGAAAGAAAGAAAGAAAGAAGGAAAAGAAAAAAAAAAAGAAAGTGCCACAATTGTGCTAGGCAATCCAAAATGCATCAGCATGTAATGCAAGTGTAAAAATGTATGTAAGATGTGATTTTTTAATTTATTTATTTTAATTTTTTGCTATACCTATAGCCTTCCAAATCATTCATATCATTTAAGATGCTACTGTACCTTAGAAGATATCTGTCTAAGCAGGAAGTAGAAAATGAGGTGGCTCATAAGGTTTTGGAAGACACCCATAAAGCCACTTTAAACTACAGCTCAGAACAAAATTGTTAGCTGTAGCTGTAGCCATTTTACAGAAACAATTATACTGTATACAAGCTGATAAAGGATTATAATATCTTCGGTTGATAGATGGTCCTCATAGCTGTTCTAAAAATCACTATTTTTATGTAACTGTAGCTCTGCAGGTTCAGATTTGTCTGACTCTTTTTTTTTTTTCCCTATATGTATCCTCATTGTTACAGGTCCTATATACCACAGAATGCAAATGCAAATGAAAAATAAATAAATAAGTTGAAATGTCTTCAACTTGAGCATTTTCCACCTAATTTTGACGGTGTGTCCTTTACAGAGTCACCTAACTAGTCTGTATCTGAGTGTTGGCTCAGCAGAAAGAAGCGTGATGAATTGAGGAGAGAAGATTTTAATGAACGCACCTTCTCAGGGTCACCTTCTGTTCTACATATACGCTGATGGAATAAAACAAACAAATATGATTCTGTAGAATCAAGTTCATACCTTAATGTTACATTATCTTTTTTTATTTTTTCTTCGTTGAGCACATTAAAAGTTCCGGTGCATTTAATAATACACCAATTAGAGGAAAGTTAAATGCAAATGTAACAGACAGGCAGCTGTCCTCTTGGTTGTTTAGATGTATTCTAGACATCCTAAAGGGCAGAATCCATGTATATGTATACTGAATGTAAGGTAATATGTGCTGATGTTATATAGATAGATAGATAGATAGATAGATTGATTATATACTATATTATAGTCATATTTAAATTATTTATATTTATAATCATTTGCTTACACTTTAGTTTAGGACCAATTCTAACATTAACTATTAATTATGACTTTTACCTCAATGTACTCCTAATTTGCTGCTTATTATTAGTTAGTAATGTATAGTTATAAAGTTTAGATTTGGGGTAGGGATGCACAATGGTCATGTAGAATAAGACATTAATAAGTGCTTTATAGTACTAGTAAATAGCCAGTATGCTAGTATCATTGTATGCTTTCTTGAGCAAAGTTTCTCCACCATTTACTGATAAATGAGAGGTTATGATTTAGTTTAGTCCTTTATATGAGGACTAAACTTGGTCATCTGCGGCAGGTCCCTTTTAAAGGTTCCTCCATTCCAACCAGTCTTCATATGATTTGTAATGATTTGCACATTCTCACATATTAAAAATATTTCTAATTAGTTTCAGTCCATGTTTACTTTTTCTTGCTCTGGTGTTACAGTCAAATATAACAAAGGCCTAAATTTTATTTTAAACCATGCTCATCTTTCTGAATGACAGAGATATTCACTCAGCCATAACCCAAACTAAATTGACAGAAACCTGCTGGTGGTTTGGTCTTTCATGTTCATGTCAGAAGTGCTATGAAGTCTTAAACAATACTTATTTTGATCCCGTCAGACTTTTAGTACAAAGCAGGGTAGAAAGGGCAGTCTCTGTGCCACACGAGGAGGCCGGAGTCTTGCTAAAGCATCTGTGCTTCACAAATGCCACTCCTTATTGGACGGAAGTACCCAGGTTAGGCTCATCTGCACTTCTAACATTTCCTGTCATCTCTTGTTCTCTTGTTCTCTCTATTAAAGCAGATGTGTTAGTCACTGGGATCACTGGCTAGGAAAACTTGACAGCAGAGTCTATATAGTTCCACTAATACAACCTCCAAATTGTAGTTATTTTATATCAATTAAATGTGTGTGTGTGTGCGTGTGTGTGTGTATGTGCGTTTAAAAATACATGAAGGCCAAAGAAGTCCAAGTTCTTTAATTCTCTAGTAGTAAATCTAAGAAATGCACCATCCAGTACAAATGTGTGATTGTGTAATAAGATCTGATATAACAAATTATAACAAAAAGTATGTTCTATATTTTATGAGTGTGTGTGGTATGAACATAATCTGGACATACTGGATTTGTCATATTCTTATTATTAGGTGGCCCACCAGCATCAGATGTGTCGTGTCACTGCCCCTCATTCTACGCACACTTCAAATTCTTGCTGGACGTAGTAGGTCACCCAGGTACTTATTTACCCAGGTGCCTACTTATTTATGAATACAGTGAATTCAGACGTACTTCTTTTGTCACATACTGTTTTTCACGTAGGGAAGTATGCAGTTTCGGAGGCAGCCATCGTCCATGTGCTTAGGTCTGCTGACAACAGGACAAATGTCTAAACAGCCTTCAGAAGGATCCCAGTGATAGGAACAATTTGATGGTTTATTTTTAATGGCATCCTATCTTAGAGGACTATATGTTTATTCTGAGCATTATTATATCCTGCAGATTTTTTTGTAATCAAGGCACAATGTAACAGAGAGTCTGTAAATAAACTTGGGTTGAAAGATGAAGCAGTCAACTGTTTTGGATCTGACAGCAGCTGCATCACAAATAATTAAACAACTTCATAATGCTTTGTCTGTAAATGGTTTCATATGGACAATGTTTTCAAAACACTTACTCGCATACAATAGAAAAAGGGCGTTGATACTGTTTCCTATTTAATCATGTTGGCTGATAATAACAGTTGCTGTTGAAAGGGTTGAAAGTAATAGTCTTTCTTTCTTTTTTTTTTTTCTTTTTTTTTTTTTTTTAACCAATTGTACCAGTATCAATTACTTTACCTGAAGGAACCTGAAGGAACAAATCCATTTCATGACGTATCAGTGTGTTGCTGATGATTTCATGTACAGTCACATATACACCTCAAAACATTAGATTCATCCGCGCTGGATGTCTGTAAGCACATCCCACGCAAAGAAGATACGACCACAAATAACTGCAATTGCAGGTTTTAAACAGAGAAGGCGACAAAGAGGCAAAACTTACTGACTGCTGCTTTAACAAGCTGACCATCATGACACATTTAAAGAGCAATTATGTTCCTCCATTACACCCCTTTGCAAAATTGTGACATAACAAATAAAAATATTTGATAGCAAGCCCGTTATGAAAATTATATAGTGAAATATGGAAAATGAGTGCCTGTCTTTTGGTAATCCTGAGCACTATGTTATGCTAAATATTCAAATATAGAAACACACATTCAGGATTTACAACTAAACTATTTCCTTTCAAGTTCATACACACATATCAAAAGAAGAATAAGGCAAAACAGCTTTGTGGGTCAGTGTACATAGTTATAGATAGAGTTCAGAAATCACTATACATTATATATACATTCAGGTTGCTACTCACAAGATGACTTTATAAAGATCCTTCACCATAATTTACATATTCAGTGTAGAGAGAGTTTTCACAAGCATGCCATGTTTGTGTGATGTTGTGATCTCTGTGTGTTTCTCTCTTCTCAAGGTGATGAAACATTTGCCGTCAGTGTTAACTGGCACATTAGCGGTTAGCATCAGCTTCAACAATTAATGAATGTTAATCTTTAATTAAGCTAATTGCATTTGAAATGAGCTTAAAGGGTGAGACAGCACAGCTGGGTGAGACAGCAGAGTTGAAAACATGTTCAGTAGCATGCAAATAAAAGTACAATATCTCCTTCAAGTCAAGGAAAGAAGGGAAAAAAAGACTATCTCTATAACTATTGGTTATATGTTTAAAGGTAAATAAAATTATTTTTATAAAATATATATAAAAATTAGTATGTATGAAATGTAAAAAAAAAAAAAAAAAAAAAAAAAAATGAAAGTAAAAGTATATAAATAAACAATTTCTACAATATAATTTATATAATAATCTCTCTCTCTCTCTACACACACACACACATACACACACACACACACACAAATGTATTATTATTATTATTATTATTATTTTCATTCATTTATTTATTTATTTATTTATTTTATTTTTTTTTTAATTATTTTTTTTATTTATTTAACCTAACTAGATAATTATTCACTATATTTATACATTTCCTTGTACCCTGGCCACTTCCTATTTAAAACCAGGACTAATCAACACCTTCATTTCTTACCTAAGGCCATAACCCTCATAAACACTGACACTTCTGTTGCATTCTCTGAGCAATCACTGAGACCACTTCATTTAATAGCACATCCACCTGCAGGTTTTTTTTTTTTTTTTTTTTCCCTTGACTTATAAGAACAGCTTTTACAAGCAATTTCAGGAATTCAGTATTGTACTGAATGTATTCTCTAAAAAAGTGTGTCACTCTCTTAAATAGAGTTCACACAAATATACAGAGTAAAACCATGGAGGTTTACACGTGTTACTTTTCATCAAGCAGGTCAAAACGTAATATATTTCACATTCTCAGGCTGTTAAAAGGAAATAATTATAACTAACACTGATTTAAAACTACAGTGCACTCTATTATTAAAATCATGCTAAAAGAACTACTTGAGGCGATGTCTGTTTTTATTAAAGGTTTCATTTCAGATCAAAGAGCATCCTTGATAATGTCACACCAGCCAACGCGAGTCAAGTCAAGACTGTATTTGCCACTCCTAAAAGTGCAGGCAAAAAAAACAGAGTGCATTTTACACTTTCTGAGAACAATAACAGATCCTAAAAAAGCGTGTTCATACTCATCGAATTGAAAAAGAGGGGAGAGTTCACCTGACATGCTTTATGCACACCGTCAGACACAAGCAGCCACGAATAAGCCATTAAATATATGTAAATGAAGAGCGTTGGCAGAGAGCTAGCACATAATAGCGCGCACAAGGGACAAATGGAGAAATGGATCCTGGGTAGTGATTAATTTATCTGATGATGCCTCTAGTGAGGAATTTTAGGTCACAAATGAAGTGACAAGATGACAAATTACCATTTTAAGGAATTTACTGGGAATCGTTAAGGAACAATTGTCAGGTAGTTTGTGTCAGGCAGAGAGAATGGTAGAAATATAGTTTTTCCCTATCTGAGATCTGTATTATTAATTATCTTATATTAAGATTCTTCTCCACAGTGCTTGTTTGATTGGCTGTAATGCATGGAGTACTTCAGTCTAAATTGTAAATTCATTTAGCGGAGATTCAGCACAATTAAATTGGTAGACGACGGGGGGCGAAGACAGAGAGAGAGGGAGGGAAACAAAGTGTCTGTTGTTGCACTGAATCACCGGTCCATGTCCGACCTGCTGTGCTTTTATTTGAATGTTTACCATTTTTTAAAATTCACAAATTAAGCACAAATTTAGGAAGGGAGAGTGTTCCTTTTAGTTCTATAAAATAACTATTTGTCCCTAAATCACAATTTTTTTTTTTTTTTTTTTTTTTTAAACTACACATAGAAGATCAGATATTACATATGATCACTTACACAGGTTAAGCATTACAGATAGATAGATAGATAGATAGACAGACAGATAGATAGATAGATAGATAGATAGATAGATAGATAGATAGAATTGGCAAAATGTTAATAATTTTACCAAAATAAGAGGAATAATACAAAATGCATGTTATTTTTTTATTTTATTTTATTTTTTTATTTAGTACTGACCTGAATAAGATATTTCACATAAAGGATGTTTACTGATGCTCACTGATGCTCCAGAAGGAAAAACGACACATTAAGAGCAAGGGGTGTAGACTTTTAAACAGGCAAACACAGGCCCATCACTAACACACAGGACAATCAGTGCCTATACAAATACCTTCCAGAGGGACCCACAAAATTGGATTTCCCCTCCAAAAGTTGACGAAACCTCACAATGATCCATTTCTCTGTCTGCCTTTGCTCTCCTCCCAGACTCAGAAACTAAACTGATTTATTGATTATTTAATGAGGTTTTTAATCACATGTCAAGAAGTCAGAGGCAGCACTCTCTAGAAATACATCAAAGCTTCCTCTCTGAGCATGATTTAAAGACTTTCATTTTAAAAAGCTGCACTATACTAATCTAAGAACTGAATATTAAATACAGAAGAATGGCAGAATGATACAGTAAGTTCTCACTGGAAAGTGTTCAATAAACCTGCTTAGTACCAGTCTGTGAAAGTGGGTGTGTATTGAAGTAGTGAAGTAATGCTATACAGACCTCTACAGTGCAGTAAAAATAAATAAGTATTTATTTATAAATATAGGAAAATGGTGGGAGTTTTGATTTAAAATTCGATAAAACATTTTTTTTTCTTCAGATAAACTAGATTTTATTTTAGTTCAGAAAAGATTCAGTACAATACTTACAATTTTTACAAATTTACACATTAGCCAACCCTTTAGGTGGCATTTGAGGGACAGGCTTTGGCCTAATCTCTCAGGTGATTCATATGAGGTGCAGTGTTCACAAGATGCGTAAGCCTTCATGAGCTTGCTGCCATTAATAACTGTCTCTTTTAGGACACTTATTAAGGTTTAATTTAATTTAGGGTGAAACTGCTGTGTGTTTTTATTTTATTTATTTATTTATTTTCAAAGACTAGTGCCACATTTCGGAACTCACAAATAAATAAATAAATAAATAAATAAATAAATAAATAAATAAATGTAATGTTGTGTAAGTATCCTCTGGTGAGATTTCTTTGTTTCAGATTTTATTGTTGCAGTTACTTTAATCTAAAATTCCATGGCAAAATTCAATTTATTTATTTATTTATTTATTTATTTATCAATCAATCAATCAATCAATCAATCATTAATGGTCAGCCATCACTTGCAGAATAAATTAACTTTTTTTTTCCTATTCAGTGTTACTTCTACTTTCTGTAAGTAAACACAAAGTTGCAGTCAAAATTATTCAACCCCCTTGACCTGCAAGAAATTTTGCTACAGAAAACAAAATTTTGTGAAAACAGTTAAACAAAGGCATCAGTACGCTATTGGAGAAAATTTACACATTTGAGTAATTCTGAGAACGTAAGTTCATGAATAATGAAAAAAAAAAAAAAAAAAAAAAATACCCTAAACATTCATGTTCAAAATTATTCAACCCCCAAAAGTAACATTTGGTGCAGAACCTTTTATTCTTTAAAACCACCAATAAACACTGCTTGGTGGTGCTTAGAAGCATCTGTCACCTCTCTACTGCAATTCTGGCCCATTCCTTATCTGAAAAAGCTTTCAGATCACTTATAATCTTTAGTTTTCACATTGCCACTGCTTTCTTCAAATTCAACCCAATATTTTTAATGGGAATTAAATCTGGAGACTGAACAGGCCACTCAAGAACATTCTATGACTAATCCCTGACTGATCCCCAACCATAAGTAGATTTGGATGTACGGCTATGGCTGCCCACTGCTCCAGGTGTGTGTGTGTGTGTGTGTGTGTGTGTGTGTGTGTGTGTGTGTGTGTTCACTACTGTGTGTGTACACTTGGATTGGTTAAATGAAGCGCACAAATTCAAAGTATGGTGTCACTTCACTTCACTTTCTTCTTTCAACCCCATAACAGGACTGGCCCACCTCTATGTTTGACGATGGAGATGGTGTTCTTCTGCTTGCAAGCTTTCCCTATTTTGCACCAGACATACCGCTGATTCATGGTTTCAAAAAGTTCCATTTCGATCACATCACTCCATAAAACATTCTTTGAGAACGCAACAGGTCTATCTAAATATAATTCTAATATGATAAACTACTTCTTCTCTGTGAGAGCTCTGTTGACTTTACCATATTTGCTACTCAACTTCAGCACATGCATGGGTTAAATAGGTAGAAATGGGTAAATGGGTATGTTTAACACCCCAAGCTGTTATTTTCTTTAGAAACAGAGTTTCTAAAGGCTTAATTGTGTTTTAAGACAGGATAGCAGATCTCTGGGAGGGGTTGAAGACCTAACCACACTAGCATCCCATACTGGGTAACAGCAAACCAGCAACCAAATTCCATACTGGTTGGCTCTGGTATTCAAAGTAGTCTCTGTAATCGCAGATGCAAGACCAGAAATAGTGTTCCATTCAGAAGCCAAACCCAGAGTTTCCACATCTCTGGATAAGGTTGCCAGATGCTGTCCCCAGCCAGAATGGAGTCACCAACATAAGATTCCCAGACTCTAAACAGAAGTGCCAGACCATCTATCCCTATAGGCGATGGAGGAGATAGAGCTAGAGGGGATAACGGGTTGTTTCATAGGATGCAAACAGGTCCACCTCTGTCCTCCCAAATCTCCACACAAACCTATCTGAACCACTCCTCCTGCCCTGAATTGATCTAGACAAGCACAAAACACCTGAATGAGAGAAGGGGATATGGCTGTGCCTGCATTGTGCAAGAGTTCAAAATTATCCCAGAAATGTTATCTGATGCCTCACAATGAAACAGATTTCTGAAGGCTTATCCTCAAGTCCATCCTTGTGTAGATTATCAAGAAGTAGTTGTTTAGTTGGGCTCATCACTGGGCTCATCTCTGAGGGGGATAAGTATGCCTATAGGTGGGAGATTGACCATCTGGTGACCTGGTGCAATCAGCAAAACCTGGAGCTCAATGCTGTAAAAACAGTGGAGAAGGTGGTTGACTTTAGGAAGAACCCAGCCCCACCTGCCCCATTATCCTGTGTAACTCCTCAGTAGAAACTGCGGACTCTGTCCGCTTCCTGTCCGCTTCAGCTACAAAACCAGACACCAGAAGATTACAGAGAACGGTTCGGACCACCGAGAGGATTATTGGTGCTCCCCTGCCCACCCTTCAAGAACTGTATACATCCAGAGTGAGGAAAAGGGCTCAGAAAATCACTCTGGATTCCTCACACCCATGTCATCCCCTTTCGAACTTTTGCCATCTGGTCGGCGCTACAGAGCCACAAATACCAGGACAGCCAGACATAAGAACAGTTTCTTCCCTTGGGCAATACACCCTATGAACAGTTAAATGTTCTTTTTCTATCATCTGTAACACAACTGTATATACAATTTATTTATTTTCTTAAATCTTATATTGCAATTTTTGTCTGTTTATATTTACATATATGTATTTTTTTTTTTTTTTTTTTATTCTCAACTTATATTATTTTCTCTGTGTTGTTGTTGCCGTCTCTGTACACTGAAAGCCTGTGACACCAAAACAAATTCCTTGTATGCGTAAGCATACTTGGCAATAAAGCTGTTCTGATTCTGATTCTGATTCTGATTCCTGAGTACCATCACCACCCAGGACCTCAAGTGAGAGTTCAACACCAGCTCTCTGATCAATAAAGCACAGCAGAGGATGTACTTCCTGAGTCAGTTGAAGAAGTTTTGCTTGCCAAAGTCACTGATGGTGCACTTCTACTCCATCGAGTCCATTCTAACTACTTCCTTTACCATCTGGTATGCTGCTGCCACTGCCGAGGACAAAAGTCAACTGCAACGTGTCATCTGCTCTGCTGAGAAGGTAATTGGATGCAACCTTCCATCTCTTCAGGACCTGTACACTTCCAGGATCCTGAAGTGTGTGGTTAAGATTGTGGAGATATTTCTCACCCTGGACACAAACTTTCTGAGGCACTCCCATCTGGCAGAAGGCTGCGGTCCATAAGGACCAGGACCTCATGCCACAAAAACAGTTTCTTTCCATCTGCAACTGCCCTAATCAATAATACCCAGGACCCATCAGGGCTTCTTACTCATGCCAACAGACAGTATATTTAACATTAAAAAATAAAAAATAAAAAAAAAAAGCACCTTAGACTGTAAGCACTTGCGCTGGCCCCTCACTGCAGCTCTTGCACAATGTTCAGAAATGTACAGTCTCAACCGTAAACATTTGCACTGCCCCACTTTGCATATTCTGCACAAGTGTAGAGTTAATGTTTTGAATGTTTAAAATGTTTATTTTGTATTTTATCATTTTATTTTTTTTTTTACCTTCCTAATTTTTTTCTTGCTTTTATTGTATTACTTACTTAAAATTGTTTACCTTATTGTTCTTTACTCTCATTTATTCTTGATTTTCCTTTGTATTTGTCAAGTACCGATTTACCAAGACAAACTCCTCGTAGATGTATACCTACATTACTTGGCAATAAACGTGATTCTAATTCTGATTCCACAATGACATCTAAAATGTTTTTGTTGCATAGAGAAAGAATCCAGAAAATTAATTTAGTAGAGCATGTGTGTTCCTCAAATGCAGCCATGAGGGCCACTGCCTTACAGAATTTAGCTTAAATCCTGCAAAATCATCTGCCTGTAACCTAGTAACTCTGAACACCTTGATTAGCTTATTTGGGTGTCTTTGATTACAGTAAGAGCTAAATATGCAGGTCAGTGGCCCTACATGGCCTGATCTGAGGAATTCTGATGTAGACCTTATATAGAATGAACATACAGTGCCCTCCACTAATATTGGCACCCTTGGTAAATATGAGCAAAGACGCCTATGAAAATAAATCTGCTTTGTTTATCTTTTTGAAAAAAAAATTCACAAAATTCTAACCTTTCATTGAAGTAAAACAACTAAAAATGGGGTAAACTTACATTATGAAATAAATGTTTTTCTCCAATGCATGGTGGGCACAATTATTGACACCCTGAGAAATTATAATGAGTAAAATATCTCTGAAGCATATTCCCATTCATATTTGCATTTATTTAGCACACTAGAATGACTAGGAGTATGATATTGTCCAGCCATGACTTCCTGTTTCACAGGATGTTAAATATGAGGAGCACAAAGGCCAAATTCCCTTAACCATCCATCACAAGGAATAAAACCAAATAATATAGTTCTGATGTGCAGAACGAGATTGTTGAGCTTCACAAAATAGAAAGTGGCTGTAAGAAAAGAGCTAAAGCATTGAAAATCCCAATTTTCATCATTAGGACAATAATTAAGAATTCCAATCATCTAAAGTTGTTATAAATCTGCCTGGAAAAGGATGTGTGTCTATATCGTCCTAATGGATGGTGAGGAGGACAGTTTAAGTGTCCAAAGACTCTCCAAGTATCACAGCAGGAGAACTGCAGAGATTAGTTTAGTCTTGGCGTCAAAAGACTAAAAAAAAATTCAAACAGCCCCAACATCACCACATGTTGTTCAGGAGGGTTTTAAGAAAAATCCTCCTTGCTCATCCAAAAGCAAACTCCAGCATATTCAGTTGTCAGACACGACATGAATTTCAAATGGAACTGGCTTCTGTGGTCAGATGAAACTAAAAAAAGAGCTTTCTGGCAGCAAACCCACCAGATGGGTTTGGTACAAAAAGTACCCCATGTCCACGGTCAAATATATTGCTGGATCTCTCATGTTTTGGGCTTATTTTCCTGCCAGAGGTCCTGGACATCTTGTTCAGATACATGGCATCATGGATTCTAGCAAATACCAACAGATAAAATATCTAAATCTGACTGCATCTGTTAGAAGTTCTATATTGAGCTGTGGTTGGATCTTCCATCAGGACAATAATCCAAATCAAACATCAAAATTAACACAAAAATGTGTCACTGAGCATAAAATAAAGCTTATGCCATGGCCATCCCCGTTGCCTGACCTGAACCCTGTAGAAAATGCATGAGGTGAACTGAAGAGAAGAAGCACCAGCATGGAGCTGGTAAACTGAAGGATCTGGAGAGATTATGTATAAGGGAATGGTCTCTGATCGCTTGTCAGGTGTTCTCCAAACTCTTCAGGCATTAAAGGAGAAAACTCAGAGCTGTTATCTTGAATAAAGGACAATGCAATAATTGGGTGCCAATAATTGTGGTCAACATGAAGTAGAGAAAAACGTCTCAGGTTACGTATGTAACCCTGGTTCCCCGAGGGAACGAGACGCCGCGTCGAAACGCTTTGGGAACGTCTTCAGCGTGACCGTGCTCTGAATCACATGTGTAATCAGTCCAAAGGAAGAGCGAGACGTCAACGGCGGGTGACGTCACCAACCAGGAAGCTATAAAAACACGTGCGTTGGAAACCGGCGTCAGCTTCAGGAGAGAAGCAGCGCTCGCAGGGATGCAGGATGAGGGCCTCGAGACGCGGCGTCTCGTTCCCTCGGGGAACCAGGGTTACATACGTAACCTGAGACGTTCCCCTTCAGGAACTCGAGCCGCGTCGAAACGCTTTGGGAACGAGATGCCCACGCCGCCAGAAGCCGAGTCCCTGCCTAGGAAGAGCTAGGACAAAGGACAGAAGAGCCAGGAGCGACTCGCAAGTCCAGGTCGTAAAACCTGACAAAAGTAAGGGGCGTGGACCATCCCGCAGCATTACAGATGTCCTGAATAGAGATACCTTCAAGAAAAGCTTTGGAGGCCGAAACACTCCGAGTTGAGTGAGCCTTGACCCCTAAAGGAGGAGGGAGACCAGAGGACTCATATGCAGTAGAGATAGCATCCACTATCCAACGACTTAAGGTTTGTTTGGTGGCCGGAAAGCCACGCTTAGCCGGACCATAGCAAACGAAAAGCTGATCAGATTTTCTCCACCTGGCTGCTCTGTGGACGTACGTGTCCAGCGCTCGAACTGGACACATACAGTTTAGCTTCTGCTGGTCGGGCTCCCGGAAGGGAGGAGGACAAAAGGCCTGAAGTACGACTGGCCGTGGTGCTGAGGAGGGGACTTTAGGGATATAACCCGAACGAGGGTGCAAAAAGGCTTTTGCCAAACCTGGCGCAAAGTCCAGAAAAGAAGGGGCCACTGAAAGGGCCTGGAGATCCCCAACTCTCTTAAGAGAAGTAATAGCAATGAGCAAAACTGTCTTAATCGTAAGGTGACGATCGGAAATCTCTTCAATAGGCTCGAAGGGAGGCCTACAGAGAGCCTCTAGCACCAGCGACAAGTCCCATGAGGGAACACGAGAGCGTACAGGAGGCCTCAGCCTCAGTGCACCGCGGAGGAAACGAGAGACAAGGGGGTCTTTACCCACCGAGAGACCACCGAGAGGGGCGTGGTAGGCCGCAATGGCCGCCACGTAGACCTTCAGGGTGGAGTGGGATAACCCTGCGGAAAGCCTATCCTGCAGGAACTCCAGCACTGTACCAACTGGGCAGTTAACTGGATCCTGCTGGTGGCGTTCACACCAAGAAGTGAAAAGCCTCCACTTCAAGGCATAAAGTTTCCTCGTAGAGGGAGCTCTAGATTGGAGGATGGTCTCAACAACCTCGGTTGAGAGACCGGAAGCTAAGAGATGTGCCCCCTCAGGGGCCATACCCAAAGCTTCCACAGCTCCGGCCGGGGGTGAAGGAGGGAACCCCCTGCCTGTGAGAGGAGATCCCTCCTGACGGGAATCTCCCAGGGAGAGCCGTCGAGGAGGGAAATCAGGTCCGAGAACCATACTCGGCCCGGCCAGAACGGGGCTACTAGAAGAAGGGACACCCCATCCCGGCGCACTCTCTCTAGAACTCCCGGGAGCAGAGCGATCGGGGGAAAAGCGTACAGACGCAGCCTCGGCCACGTCTGTACCATGGCATCCAGCCCCAGGGGAGCTGGATGAGCTAGAGAGTACCAGAGGGGACATTGCGTGTTCTCCCTCGAGGCAAACAGGTCCACCTGGGCTGGACCAAACACTCTCCAGATCTGCTTCACCACCTCGGGGTGAAGCATCCATTCCCCGGGCCTCGGCCCCTGTCTCGACAGGATGTCTGCTCCCACATTTAAGTACCCCGGTAAGTAAACCGCTCTCAGCGAGAGGAGTTTCCCCTGGGACCACACAAGGATCTGGTGCGCCAGCTTGTACAAGGGGCGCGAACCCAGACCTCCTTGGTGGTTGATGTAAGAGACCACCGATGTGTTGTCGGTGCGGACCAACACATGACGGTCTCTTAGGTCCGGGAGAAAGTGCTTCAGCGCTTGGAACACGGCCAGCATCTCCAGGCAATTTATGTGCCAAGTGAGTTGGTGACCTCTCCACAGACCGCGGGCGGTGTGGCCACTCATGACCGCACCCCAACCGGTGAGGGAAGCATCTGTTGCTAGCGTTACGCGGCGACAAGGAGCTCCCAGCACCGGCCCCTGAGACAGAAACCAGGGATTTCTCCACATGTCCAAGGCACGTAGGCATCGCCGCGTGACCTTGATCATGCGAAGCGGGTTTCCCCTCGGGGAGAACCCCCTGGTTTTGAGCCACCACTGTAGGGGTCTCATGTACAGCAGGCCAAAAGGTATCACGTTGGACGCAGCTGCCATCAGACCCAGCAGTTGTTGAAACTGCTTGACAGTGAGTGACCGGCCTACTTTGACTCTCCTGACTGCAGCAAGGATCGACTCTATCCGAGCAGGAGACAACCGTGCCTGCATCGTGGTCGAGTCCCACACCACACCTAGATAAGTGGTTCTCTGTAATGGAGACAACACACTTTTCTTGGCGTTCAGTCTCAACCCCAACTCTTTCATGTGAGCGAGCACAACATCTCGATGCTGAGCCGCTAACCGTTCTGACTGTGCTAGGATTAACCAGTCGTCGATATAGTTTAGTATGCGGATGCCCTGGAGTCGCAGCGGAGCCAGAGCTGCATCCACACACTTGGTAAAAGTGCGGGGGGAGAGTGCTAGGCCGAACGGAAGAACCCGATATTGGTATGCTTCGCCCCTGAAAGCAAACCTCAGGAACTTCCTGTGTTGAGGAAGGATGGAGACATGGAAGTACGCGTCTTTCAGATCTATCGTCACAAACCAGTCCTCGGACCTGATTTGTGACACTACTTGCTTGAGAGTAAGCATCCTGAACTTCAGCTTCATGACTGAGCGGTTCAGAACACGAAGATCTAAAATGGGACGCAGGCCCCCATCCTTCTTCGGAACAATGAAATACCGGCTGTAGAACCCGGACTCCCTGTCGTGAGGAGGGACCACCTCGATGGCCTCCTTCCTCAGAAGAGAAACTACTTCTTGTTCCATTACCAGACCCTGCTCGGGGCCCACCAAGGTGGGGGAGACCCCGATAAAAGGCGGCGGAGGAGCGCCGAACTGTATTCGATACCCTCTTTCTACTGTACGCAGGACCCAAGCAGACACATTGGGCAGTAGTTTCCACGCTGCCAAATGATCTACTAAAGGAACCAGTCTCTCGAGACTGGCCTCTGGTGTTTGTTGAGCCACTAGAACGGTGTCCTGTAACGGTCGCCCGGCAGGAAGCACCTGAACTAGCGGCCTCTGAGACCCCCTCGGGGGTGGCGAGCTCCCCGGCCCCGCTACGTTGCCGGGCGGGAGAAACCGAGGTATATGCTCGCTGGAGCCCGCTGCGCCCTGAAGCACAGGCAGGGTTAGCGAAACGGTCTCCTGAGGGCACAGGGGGGAGGCGGACACCGAGGAATGCGGTGCACCCCGCCTTACCCCCCTTGGGGCTGCCCTCAGCGGTCCTGAACTGTCAGGACCGCTTAGTCGAGGACTTCTTAGACTGCAGCACGACCCTCAGGTCGGGCCTCGCCCTAGAAGTCCCCGACTTAGAGCGTATGACCACTCGCTCTCGATGGGGCGGAGCGCGAGTGGCCACGCTCTGTTTCTGTGCGTCTCTATATGAGGAGCTGGTAGACGGCCGAGGCTGCTCCCGCCCAGCAGCCTCACGAGCTGGATGGCGGAGGGGGAGGAACCGCTGGAACGCCGCCGCTTGTTTACGAGCCTCCTGGTACCTGTCGACGACCGAGTTAACAGAGTCGCCGAACAGGCCAGAAGGCGAAAGCGGGGCGTCCAGAAGGAAGACCCTGTCCTTTTCTTTCATATCGGACAGGGTCAACCAAAGATGCCTCTCCGCGGCCACCAGGGCAGCCATAGACCGCCCGATAGCGCGAGCGGTCTCCTTAGTGGCGCGGAGAGCAAGATCAGCGGTCCTCCTAACCTCCGCGATATCAGCATCTTTGATGTCTTCTCCCTCATCCAGCTCTTTTAGCAGGTCAGCCTGGTATGCCTGTAACACGGACATCGTGTGCAGACACGCACCAGCCTGACCTGCCGCCGTGTACCCCTTGCCGACCAACGCTGAGGTGACTCGCAGCGGTTTGGTCGGCAATACCGGAGCCTTGAGAGACGATGCCGAACCGGGGGACAGATAGCTGGCGAGGGTCTGTTCCACCCGTGGCATCGCTCTATAGCCGCGCTCATCCAGCTCCGCAACGCTGCCATAATTATAGGAAGCGGGGACGAACAAGCGGGCTGAGAAAGGGGAATTCCACGATCTCGACACCTCGGTGTGGAGATCGGGAAAAAAGGGAAGGCTCCGGCGGGCTGAAGGTGGCCGAGACTGCAGAAATCTCTCATCCAGTCTACTTCTCTGAGGCTCGGCCTGTGACTCGGCGGGCCAATCTATTTTAAGCTTTTCAACCGCACGAGTCACAACCTCCAGCAGCTCCTCAAATTGCACAGATTGAGGTGTATCGACGATCTCGACCTCACCCCCCTCGGAGGATGAGAGACGGACCGTCGAGCCCGATCCGCGGGGGGAAGAAACCGCAGTGCGGGCTTCCGATGCCGCGGACCGGGCTGCGGATCTGCCGGGTGAGGCAGAAGATAGGGGGACACCCGTCTCCATACCCTCCAGCAGATCCAACTGCGAACCCCACGAGTGCAGTGCCCGCTCCGCCTCGGCGGAAGCGGGACCAGACCCGCGAGGAGCGCTGGTGAAGGCTCCCTCCTCGAAGAGAGCCTTCCGGGAGCGGAGCGTGCGTATCGAAAGAAGATCGCAATGCGGGCAGTCGGCTTTCTCGAAAGCCGATGCCGCATGCTCCGCTCCCAGACAAACCACGCATAGAGCGTGTGTATCCCCGCTCGTGATGTAGCGAGGGCAGGGAGGAACACACGCTCTAAAACATGGTTTGTCTATGTTCTTAGTCTTGTGACTCTTCTTAGACATTGTGCTCAGAAATAAAAGTGGTGCAAACTAGCAACCAAAACGAGCACAACACACACATACACAGAGCGCTGCTGAAAGACAGAAGCTGACGCCGGTTTCCAACGCACGTGTTTTTATAGCTTCCTGGTTGGTGACGTCACCCGCCGTTGACGTCTCGCTCTTCCTTTGGACTGATTACACATGTGATTCAGAGCACGGTCACGCTGAAGACGTTCCCAAAGCGTTTCGACGCGGCTCGAGTTCCTGAAGGGGAACATTTATTTCATACTGAGATTTTCCCCCTGCTTTCCATTGTTTTACTTCAATGATAGGTTAGAATTTTGTGAATTTTTTGAATGAAAAATTAAAAGGATAAACAATGCAGATTTATTTTCACAGCCACCTTTGCTCATATTTACCAAGGGTGCCAATATTAGTGGAGGGCACTGTATATACAGTTTAGTGGACAGGTCTATTGGATATGCTTTAAATAATTCTTGCATGTCTTGCACTTATAATATGGAAAATTCTCACTAACATTTCAGTGTAAAAGACACTGGGGACAATTGACATAATTTATCCCTTGTGTGTGTGTTTGTGTTTATTTATTTATTTATTTTTTCCAGAACTCTTACTAGAAAGCCTTGCTAATTTAAACAATCAAGCAATTTTAAACCATTAAAGTGCAAGAAGACATGAAAGAGAAGACACACTTTGGTTACTAACGCAACCACAGATCCCTGGGATACACTGGAAGATATTGCCTCAGATTAGCTGAAGCTAGTGAGATATCACTTTCACCCTTTCTCTGACCTGCTTGGGAGAGGA
The DNA here is from genome assembly GCA_036247105.1 of Cirrhinus mrigala. NCBI lineage: Eukaryota > Metazoa > Chordata > Actinopteri > Cypriniformes > Cyprinidae > Cirrhinus > Cirrhinus mrigala. The sequence continues at coordinate 1,207,666 of CM070015.1, forward strand.
GGTCTCTCCGCAGCAGAATAGGCCAGGGTGCTGCCATCAGGGCCACTAGAATGATCAGTTGTCTGTCTACCCTGATCCAGATGATGACCTGCAGGAACAGGGCCACCAGAAGAAAGCCATACAGGAGCATTTTTGGCCATTCATGGGCCAGTTCATCCAATGAGAATATCAGACAGTGTGCTGTCCGTCAACAGCCAGGCAAGCATCTGGGGCCAAGTCAAGTGCCGCACCCAGGAAGGATATTTGTTGGCAGGGTGGAAGCTAGCTTTTCACCAAGTTGATTCTGAACCCCAGATATTCCAAGTGGCTAAATAGCAGAGATCTGTGCACACATAGCTCTAGGAATGCCCCCTAATAGTCGACTAACTGTTAGTCAATTAGAAGAAGCATGGTTGTCCAAAATTTTATTAGTCGTTATGTTGCAGAAAAAAAAACTAAACAATCCAGTAAGTGGCAAAGCCACACAGTCTGTGTCGGACACAGGTTGTTAACGGTTGGTCTATGTGGTAATACAGTATATCGGGAAAGACATACAAACGCTCGCCTATCATTCATCGACCTTAAATATGGCTTATCATCCGAATTAGGCAAGAAGTAGCAACTTTATATGACTACTCAGTCCAATGTTGACCTAGAAAAATGTGTGCTGTTCACGTGTGTGTGCGCAGTGTGAAAGCTGAATAGTAGCACGCTTACTGCGCGACAGATGGAGGCGCCAGTGTGGTCACTTGCTCTTACAATGCTCATAATCTGTATGACGTAATTTTTGGTCATACAGAAAAGAGTAATACATCTTTCGAATCTGTAAAGACTCTATGTTTGTTTATGTGCACTCACAATAACAACAAAACATTGCGTTTTGAGATGACCAGCCGGTGTCGCCGACTTTATCTCTTAAGCCGAGAACAAAGAAAGCACTAGTTTATCAACAAATTAATAAAATGTTAATGCATCCTCCTTATTGTTTTTCCCTGACACATGTATTACTTCTGCCGGTGTGCTGTTGCAAGCTTTATCTGTGCGCTTAAGCACTTATTAGGCTAAGTGGGCAATTTAAGGCTTGTTATGATTTAAATGGTTTATTATTAAAAATGCGAGTAGTCGACTACTGCTTAAAATGAATGACTATGACTATGTTTTTCTAGTCGTCCAGAAAAACCTTTAGTTGAGGGCAACCCTACATAGCTCCTCCCTCAACTAGGCTATAATAAGCCAAGTTCGCAAAAACCCGCCTTCCATAGTCATTGTTGCTATGTCCATCAAACAATGCCGCTTTCACACTATACATCATGTTCTCACGCAGCGAAAAATACATTGCCGAGCAAAGAGGGAACTGACAACACGCCAACAGACAAGACAGAGCAGGTTACTTCTGGTATGAAACAAGGTCTCAGCTTTAAAATGTTGTCATTTTTTTAAAGAAATTCAAACAATAAATACTGTTTTTTGGCGCTTTAATGCGTTGTGACAGATCACTGTATTGCCTTATTAGATCAATTGACACGTGAACCGATCATCTTTTCTTCTTTACATAAAGCACAAAAAAAAAAATATATATATATATATATATATTTTATTTTTTTTTTTTTTTTGAACAGTGGAAAGACGTCAATACACACAATTTTCTTTAAGTTTAAGTCCGCTTAAGTTAATCTACTCTCCCGTCTGATTTGTTTGTTGGACATAACGGTGGATTCAGTGTTATAATTTGTCAGATCGCCTGTCAGTCAAGCTGTTTGTGAAGGGTCAATTGTCGAGGTAGTCCAGGATGAGCACCTCCTTCTGTCTCAAGGTGGAGAGTGCCACATCCATGCATTTCATGAAGGTGTGGGCCACCTGTGACAGTCCAAATAGTATAGGATGGTAAACTGGAGCACCATTCCTATAAATGATTAAACCATTTGTGAATCTGCGAGAGCATTTGTTTCAAGGTTAAGGGCTACGGTTCAAGGGGATTGAGCAGTTTTAGATTTAGGCTGCCATCCTTCTTTGGCAAGAGAAAAAAAAAAAAACAACAACTTTAAAACCCTGGCTCAGTGTGCACCACAGGGATTACCTTCACTCTGCCTTTCGCCAGCAAACACTACATTTTTGTTCACAGTACATGCTTCCCGCTGTCTCAAACTATAGACTGGACCACACCGTTGAAGTGTGTTAGAGTAAGAGCAAGCAAACTGGAGAGAGTAGCCTCATTCAATCATGTTCAAAACTCATTCTGACACTATATCCTGATGGATGACAAGGGGCTGTGGTGCTTTGAATGGCAACCCACCAGTCTGGGGTAGGGAACTGACTCTTGCACTGTTGAGAGTGTGAAGAGGAAACTTGCAGAACTGTCATTGCATAGACGGCAGATTCTGCTTGGTTAGCTGCTGTGTAAGTTTTGGCTGCCAGGGCTGACATGGTTCTACAAGACTTAGAAAGATGGGTAGCATGGGTATTTCAGCTGAGAAGCCTGCAGTAACCTTATTTTGAGGCAGTTGCGGACAGGCTCAGTCATAGCTGACCAGTTCAATCCCAACTTCTCAAAGACCCTTGGAGAGGACCCGGATGAGCTCAGAGCTCAGCCCATGCTGAGAATCATCCGGCTTATTCGACCACTCCTCCACATCCAAGGCAGCTAGAGATATGTAATGATCACCATTGTCCTCTTCTGAACTGCCAGCGGAGACCATGCTGCTTGCATTACAAGAGGGATGCTGGTCTTTGTGGGTGCAGAGCACTGGAGAATAATAAATTTCTATATGGATAATTTAGATTAGTCGTGGGCCCTGTGTCTCACCTGGCTACCCGTAATAGCAACATTGCCCAAAGTTGCCCCATGTATCATCAGCCTTAGAAGTGGGCACTTCAAGCTATTCTATAGTTCTATAGTTCTTATGTCTGTGTGACAAGTAGACAGTATTGCTGAGTTTTTAAAACAGACATTTCTGCATGTTGTCTTGCTCTTATCGGACAGATATCACATCTTTTCACTGATATAAGAAATATAAGTGTTCTCGTCGTTGTCTGAAGAATGCTGTTATAAGTAGATATTTGGACACAAGAGAAGTACAAAGCTTTCTTTACATAATAAATAATAGCTTAGCAACCAAATGTTACGATTCACTCATGGAAACCTACCACACTGTAAAATCCAATAGTTTACCTTACTTAGATATAATTAGTTATCTTTACTTAGTAGTTATGCTTACTAGGTTTAATTAAGTTACAGCTAATTTCAAGGCAAATAAAACAATTTACTTACCACTTTGAGTGACGCTTACTTAAAATATTCAAGCATCCATAAAGGAACCAATGACATTAATAAACCAGTGAGAAGCAGCAGTGCACTAAAATTTTGCTAATGTGCAACATAACAGAAGAAGATGAAAAGAAAAAATGTTTTTGGTGGGTGAATGTCCCATCCTTCTACACTGTCCTGCAGAGTTTAAATCAACGAGTTTCAATGTTGAACAAACAAATAATAGAGCAGCATTGAGTGACCTTATGAGAAAGGGAACATACAGCAGAGATGGATTTTTGTTTAGCCTTGCAATCATTGCAACCTTGAGCATTCTCAGATTTTTGCCTGATTTAGAGCCTATATTGGTATTGGTCAGAATTCATCTGGAAGACACCAGAAGTCATAAACGTAAAGTTCTAACCAATCTGAGCAAAGTTGGATGTGTTTAAAATATGTACAGTGTATTGTGATGCACTTATTTTGATATTTTCTTAATAAAAATAATTCTTCACTCTAAAATATATTACAGAAATAATATGATGGTGAACAAAAAAAAAAAAAAAAAACTCTTTAAAAAACATTTGGCTCTAAATCCTAGCAAATAAGTAAGATAAAAATAAATTAACTAACTCAAAATGTAAATGTAGTATGTTGTGTGTAAATGCAGCTTGATTGATGTTAAACAGCAGAACTGTGTGTATCATTGCCTATTGAACTGCTGGGACGTTTGGCTGTGGCTGTTCCAAAGGTCTGTACAGCTGACGGATGCCGGCTCGATCCACTCGGGTCTAATTGTCTGTTTTCTGGAAGCTGAAGTTATCGGCAGCTGCCACACGCTCAAACGCTGAGGCGCCACCCCAGCAGAGCTAACCAGAACAGACTAATTGCAATGGCCTTTTCATCATCTCGAATCAACCACTTTTCTGCACGCACAGGGGAAGAGGTGCCCATAAACACACAAACACACACACACAATCTCTCTGCTTCTCACAGATGGACACGTACAGACAGTAGTATGGCCTGTATCACTCTTAAGTCAACCTCATCCAGCAGTCTGAGGAGCATTTAACAGAGAACCATGCTGACCTCCAGTGTACACCCCTACCTGCAAGCCTTAACCTGATTTCAGCAGCCGTTTAAGAGGGCAGGGAGGCATTGGTAGGGGAGGGGGTTAAAGGTTCAGTGGTACTGGAGGGTCCTGGCAGCTGGCCGGTTTGTCTGACATTAGATCAATAGTGTCCGTACTTTGGGTGCAGCCGGGTTGACAGCAATCCACGTGCCATAATTGGACCAAAGATGCAGCTAGGCCCATCCCACCACCCTCATCGGCCTAATACCACCACCGCCCCCTCCCCTCCAAAGCAGACTATCCCCCCGTGCATCAACCACCCCTCCCCCCCCTGCACTGTCACATCTGTCATATGTCATCCCAAACCTCTAGTGTCTCCACAGGAGACTGGTCACTCCTTACGCTCATTTCCTTGGCTCTTTTTTTCATTTTCCTTTTTTTTTTTATTTTTTTTTTTTTTGCTTTCTTTCCAGGAGTCATGCAAATGTCCACTTAAAGAGATGAATGCCAACCATATTAGGGCCGTTCTTCATGCTTTATGCAAAAGAAAGATCTGTGTCATCTGAGGATTTCACGGGAATAAAGTCACCGTTTATTTGCAGAGATGAAGCTGCCTGTAGAAAAAAAAAAAAAAAAAGAAATGATTTGGTTCAGCTTATTAAAACTGAGAGGAAGAATACACAACAAGCCTCTTGTGAAGAGTAACAAACAATAGATGAGCCATGGATGAGGTGACCATATATAAGCCAAAAGAAATGAATAATACCAAAATGTAAAATATGGCAGCTGGAGAGGTCCCTCACCCTGTTTCCAATCTCAGAGATTTTTGTATCGCAGCCTCACAGAGGGACTTGCATATTTCTAGAGCAAATATTGACTGAAACCTTCGGTTGAATTTCAAATGACTGACTGCACGATTTCATTCAAAGCCATGACTGAAATATTTGTGTAAAGCGGCAGCACTTGCCAAAGCGTGCGATAATTCCTTCTCTGCAGTATGGGAGGCCGAGCGTTGTATTCTTTCGTACGATTTCTGTATCTCCTCACAGTTTAATCTAAAAAGGTAGACGGCATCTCCGATTTCAGAGGATAGCCCTTTTGAAGCTTAAACAGTGAAAGTATGCAGCCTGATTTACTTTATCTGAAGAATGAAGGGCTTAGGCACAATCCTATAAAGAGGGGAATTTTACTTTTTGAACAGATGAGCGAGATATTTAGCTCAGCGAGACTAAAAGGTTTTGCTTCACTAACAGTTGGGAAGCTGTATGACTGTCATTTCTTTATCTGGGGAGCCAAAAAGCTTTTGGATTTTCATGCATCAAGTGACAGCGTGAGAGATTTTAAAATGTAATCAGATTAACAAATGATAGCACATTAGGAAGGAGAAGCTATTAGCAAACCCATCATCAATATGCACCAATTAGGAGATGCTTGTTTGTGTTGCATATTATTTTAACTTTATTCAGTTCTCCTATATGTAGTCTATTTTCTTAAATTTATAATTTGAAAGACTAAGATCTACCCAACCCATGAGATAAGAGTCCACACACACAACACAGATACTACTACCTACACTACTTATTAGAGACGAGAAGTGGCTAACACTGACAATGCTGTCATTGTGAAACGGAACTAATCACACACCAGCAGGGGCACACACACTCACAGCTATGGGACTAATGTCACTTCTCTTGGTACTATGCCAGACCCCTTTTCCCAACAGACATTGTGCTTACTTCCACATGTACTTTGGTTCACTGGCCTAAAATATGTGCTTAACAAACAAGGAGATGGGGGAGGGGTCAAAAGAGAGAGTTGGCGCATCGTGGCAGGTCTGTGTTAAGTGATCTGTATTCCATGTGAGTCCACAGTTCCCTAACCCTGTGAAATTAACAACACATCCCTCCTCTGCGACCCCTGACCTCTCACATAATACCACATCCAACCAGCGCCATGCATGAGTGTGTCTGTGTAATGTAAAAGGGACCCAAAATGTCCATGTCAATGTTTTCATTAAACACTGCCTGGAGAAGCAAGGTTCTGCTGCTAAACCAGAGACCACGGCGTCCTTTATCCTCTAACCGAAAATAATAACATTATTCTTTGTAAGAGAAACAACATATTTTTCATCCTTTAATACAAGGGCAACAACAGTGAATATATTCTGCTCAGACAGAGTGGTGAATCTTAAGAAACCTGTTATATTGAACCAAGATGTTCTAAAACATAAAATGAATAAATAATAATAATAATAATAATAATAATAATAATAATAATAATAATAATAATAATAATAATAATAATAATAAATTATTATTATTATTATTATTATTATTATTATTATTATTTGCAAATACAGAATGATCACAGGGCCAGAAAAATGAAATATTAAACAAACAAACAAATAGTTTTTTTCTTTCTTTCTTTCTTTCTTTCTTTCTTTCTTTTTCTTTCTGTCTTTCTTTCTTTCTTTCTTTTCCTCATAATTTTTTGAGTCAATTGTGATCTGTTTTAGTGATTTTCACCTGAGTGCACTGTAATACCTCATCCCCTGATAAAGACATACACACACACACACACACACACACACACATATATACACACACACGTGCCTGCACACCTAACATTGGTCTTGGACAAAGTGTGGGAGTTTCAAATCTAGGATGAGGCATTAAATTGAGGATAAGAGGTTCTGAATGAGTGTTTAGTGAACATAATTTCCCATAGACCACCTGGAGGATGACAGCTTACAAGATAAGGAGCGAGACTCAACTACTCTAGCACTAAAGCAGAGATTGGCAGCTGAGAGTAGAACCTGCAAACTGACCTACACGTGAGACCTCCTCACCTCTGCCTCATAATCACCAGTCTGAGGGAGGCAGCGGCTCGCTAAAAGGGAGCAGCAGCCATTAGAGAGCTGCTTAAAACTCCACTTAAATATCTCTTTATGGGCGATTACTTAAACTGGGGTTTGGTATTTAAATGACACTTTCAGGGGCTTTCATGTGTGGTAATTCAATTGCTCGCCGGCATCGACTGAGACTCCATTGTTACAAAAGATGAGCAAACATCAGCTAGAGGTGGTGAGAGGTTTCTAAAGACAGCTATACCCACAACCAACTTCACTGATAAATGCAAGAAGGAAACTATTCACTGTTAATTTTGGAATAGCATTTCATATTTCTCAATGACATGCCTTTCGACCTGAAAACATCTCTACATGGAATAAAGGCACAGTCACTTTTAGAGTAGCAAATAGACATGGACATGCTGTTGTGCTTTTCAGTTTTTTTAAATTTTTTTTAATTTTTTTTTTTCCTCCAGTGGTGGCATGAAAAGACGCACACGCGTGTGTGTGTATGTGTGTAGAAGGTCCAGGGCCTTGGTCCCCCAGCAGGAGGAGGCTTGGATCAGTGGAGACAGCCGTTAGCCTGGGGTTAGCTGGGCCTGCACGCCAATGCTGTGACAGGGAACAGGGGCGATGGAGCGGAAAGCAGACAGCAGAATTTGTGAATGTTGTAGTGGCCGTTCAGAACAGCTGAAGCATTTAAAGATGGACGCCTCTAACCTGCCTGCGAGCAGAGCAGGGCCGAGCGTGGCAGGACACTACAGCGTGCATCACTTTCCATTTCTAATGCTAGCAGAAAGGATGCGGCTCATGGTTATGTGTGAGGTGTGGAATGGCAGCTGTTAGGTAAAAAGATTGTTAAAGATCAGTGTCAAAAATGACTCAAAAATTAACAACAATCCTTTACTCACCTTAGTGTTGTTTTGAACGTGGATTATTTGAAACCTTTGAAACACATTTTTTTTTTTTTTTGTACATATTCAAACTTGTGTCATATGCGAGCTATTGCTTGCTAGCAATACAATAATTCAATGAAATGTTTTATTTTATGAAACTGAGTGTGGTTGGCAAAAGCTCTTGGGAAAATATTCCGATATGAAAATGGACACTCTACTGAGATTCCCCTCCTTTCTTTGACATTTCCCACCAGCTCTACATTAAGACTTTTGACGTTCCAGACACACGCAGAGACATTTGAGAAACCATAACATAAGAGAGGTGGTGAGGTAGTGAGACAGAGAGAGAGAGAGACTGTATATTCCTGTGTCTGCGGGTCAACAGAAATACCAGCTCATGACTGGGCAGCCAGACAGCAGACTGAGAAGTCTGTCATAGCTGCCATAACTGACAAAGCATCTGTGATCCAGCCAATCACAGCTGTAGTAATTAGCCGGTAAACATTCCATTCTCAGATAATGGAAGAACGATATCGCTGTGATCTGAACACTCATACTGCTCTAAAAGTGCATGAAGAGCTCTTAATGGAAATCATTAATATACTATAAGCCAGAGCTCTACCCCTCAGAGAAAGATAGCAGTGATCGTTCCATCTGAATTAAAACATGCTGCGTGTCCATGTGGGCTCTTATCATGACCCTACCAAGAACAGAATCAGATAATCTTTGAGTGTCATTCCCTTGATGGTATTCTGTCGCCTGACTGCATTATAACAAGAGCTGTAGGGACTCTCCACAAATATGGTTACACTTTGTTGTCTCATTACTTTTTTCCAACATTAGCGACACAAATCCCAGTTTGTATGTGTGTATGAGAACTAGCATGAAAAACATCAAATGTATGTATCCCTTAAAATGGTCATCTTCTCATCTGTACCAAACAGTTTAAATAATACAACATGGCATTCATCTGAGTTGGTGGTAAGACAGGTAAATAATATAATTCATTTTTTGCGATTCAAATCACAGTGTGGACTGCATGCAACATGCTCAACACATTTAAAGAATGTTGAAAAAAAAAGAGATAAAAACAGTATTTGCATTGATTTATTAGTTATTAGACTGTAATTCAGTTGCAACCCTTTTCCCATATATTCCTATAATTTATACCTACGATATTGTTAGGTATAAAATAAATTCAGTCAAAACTTGAATATAAATAAAACTAAACACTTATGCCGATCTCCTGGGGTGGAAACTCAGTACGCTTTGAAGCATTCTCTTTCACTTTCATTTGTCATTTGTTCAGTTGAAAAACAAAAGCAAAGAAAAAAAAAAAAAATAAAAAAAAAGGAAGTGCCTCTATTCTATACATTGCCAGATTGTTTCCCCTTTTTCTCTCCCCCTTTCTCTTTTTATATTCAAACAGAATCATATCCTCTATTTATCATTCATATCTGTGTTTATGCATAATCACACCTCTGAATATTTGAGTCAGTTTAATGAACATCTCCTCCTCTCTTTCTCTCTCTTTCTCTCTCTTTCTCTCTCTCTCTCTCTCTCTCTCTCTCTCCAGCAAATGCTGGTTTCTGTTAGAGTTTGTCTAATATGAAACAGGGCCATGGGGAAGGATTGCCAATGTTTGCCTGCGAGTTTACTCAGAGATGAACCACAGACGAATCTTCCTCCTCTATATATATATGCCAGAGACTTGATTTTAATTCACTGTTAAAGTATAACACACACACATTCACACACACACCTCTCAAGGCTTTTGAACTCTTAAACGTGTTTAAAGGCTGAATAAAAGATTAAAAAAGCATAAAGTTGAACAAAGCCTCTATTGTGCATCTGCTTTTATTAACCCTTATTGTCTCCTTATGTCTCATTTGAGAAATCCTAAAGAAAATAAATAAATAAATAAACAAACATAATAATCAGATATGTTTTTTCCTCCTTCACAGATGCATTAGCCAAGGGATAAAAGCTTAAAATGATATTTGCTTTTGTTTATGGCTAGTTTGTATGCCGCCAAAGGGTCCGTAAAATTCACGGTGGAATTCCACCAAAAAGGAGAAAACAATCATTTGGATGAAGTGCATGGTTCATTCCACCCTAATTCCGGATTCAGCCAGCATATCATGGAAATTTTAACAGTCATAGAGGATTAACCCATGCGGGTTGCAGGGGGTCTCGCTTGCCGCTAGATTTAGAGAATTGCTGCTGTTTAGAGAGAGAGAGAAGAGAGAGACAGAGATTTCATTTTCACCTATTGTTCCCCTGTCCTGACCTCCTTTCTTTTTGCATAATCATGATAGTTATGCAGGAATATTTAGGCATTAATAATGAATTGCATGAGGTTCACACTCACAATTCAGAAATGGAACCTAATGACCTTCAAACTGGGCAAGAGTCATTCAAAACAAGTGGCCATCCTTCAGCCCCACAGGTCTTTCTCTGCTAATCATTATTGAATTGAATATTTGAAGTTTCTACTTTATGGCTAAAGCCACCAGGGCTTGAAACTCCTCCTCCTTTTTTTTTTTTTTTTTTTTTTTTTTCAATATGTTCAGGAGTTCAAGCTAAATATTATATGAACTGTTATTCTCTATTAATTTTCCATGAGGTTTGGCATTTTTCAAAACTGATTTGTGTGATTTAATTGTTTTCAACCAAGAGATAGCATTAAATAAACAATATATATAGTGTAACAGTAATGCAAGTAATGAACATTTTGCCAAAATAGTTGGTGGTAAATGTTTGGGACAAAATCATATTTTAAAAGTTTTTAATACAATAACGTTGGTAAGTTATTGGTGATTTTTTAAATATTGTTTTTATCATTTTAAATATTTTTTCCTTCTTGCTTTTTTTTTTATTTTTAGTTGCAAGTATAAGCAGTTGTGGTGTGAATGGTGTGTGTTTGCCAATTTTTAATGTCACACATCAGTGTAAAAATGCTGGTCAGGATGTTGACTTGTCTCTTGATTTGACATTGGTAGAATTTAGGGTTGCTAATGAATTTGCATATTACAAACAAGCTGATAATGTAGCTTTTTTTCAAAATGGGGTGGGGTGTGAGAGATGCTTCAGTGACACTGAGGGAGTTTGGAAATATGTTTTTTTTTTAATTTTGTATATTAGTTATTTACTGTTTTTTTGTTTGTTTGTTTGTTTTTTGTGTAAATTAAAAAGGTTTCTTTCTTTCTTTCTTTCTTTCTTTCTTTCTTTCTTTCTTTCTTTCTTTTTTTTTCTTTCTTTTCTTTCTTTTGTAGTAAGGCAAAACCATGCGGTAAAAGGGTTACACACAAAACGTGGGACATATTTTAATATTACTTTTGATGTTTTGTATAATTTTAACTGTTGCTGTTGTTGGATGTAGGACAAATAAAAATGAATGAATGATGCGTTAATGCTTTGAAAAAAATAACAGAATGCTAATTAAAAATTAATGAATTAATTAATTAATAACAATAATAATAATAATAATTATTCTTATTGTTATTATTATTATTATTATTATTATTATTATTGTTGTTGTTATAAACATTTTGTGTAGAGTATCTCAAATAGTCTCTCTCTTTCTCTCTCTCTCTCTCTCTCTCTCTCTCTCTTTCTCTCTTTAAGAGAGAACTGACCATACTGGAAACAGAGATCTGTAGTGTAATATTCTGTCAATATAAAGTCTCATTTTAGAAGAGACTGGTTTGGACATAGTTGACATGCATCTCCTGAGACTAGCAGTGAAAAGCCACAATGGCCTGTCTTCATAACCACAGGCATAACCACCGAATATCTCAAGAGCCACAGAAATCCTGTCTGAACATATCACTGACGCCTCCTCTGTGTTACATGCGTTTAGGAGATTATGAGCATTCAACTCTTGTCTGGGACACCAGAGGGCTGCCGGAGACTGTCAGAATCTGTCATGTGTCAGTAACATCAGGACCCAAGAGACTGGCCTTTAGGAGTGAAACAGTCCACCCTCAAAAGAAACATTTAATGTTATTAGCCACACTGAATATTTACATGAATTTTGTTCTAATTAATTAATATGTTATCAATTAGGTTACACTTTATTGGTTTATTTAGACATTCTACTAACTATAAGTAACTTTGCAACTACATGTCAACTAATTCTCATTAATTTGCAACTACATGTCTACTGACTCTCAGAGCAGACTGTTAGGTTAGGTTTAGGGTTAGTAGAATAAGTTGACATAGACTTGCAAAGTTTAGAAGAGTGTTAGAAGATATTAAGCAGACAGTCTACTAATACTCTAATAACTAGTTGGCATGCAGTTGCAAAGTTACTTACTGTTAGTAGAACGTCTAAAGTTGACTATCAAAATAAAGTGTTACCATAAATTATTTTACATATTTGTTTCGATGCTTTTAATGATTACTTCAAAGGGAGAACGTTATAATGAACAGGCCCAGACAGAATTCATAAACTTTAACTTTAATATTTACTGTGCTGATTTCAGAGGGAAACTGCATAATTAAGCAGAATTATGTTGTTCTCTTGCACTTCGCCATCTTACAATATTAAAAAAATAAATAAATAATAAAAAAAAAAAAAAATAAATAAAAAACTTTGCCTGCAGTAGGTTACACAGTAGGTTACACAGACTGGTGAAGAATGACCATTAATACACCTTTATTAAATATGTTACATGGTTTATTTGTTTTTGTGGTGTTAAGAGAAAGCATCTCCTCAGCGTGTTCTTAACATAAGAGATACAGTAATTTCTGCTTGCTGCAATAAATCGCTATTTTTCTGCACTACTAAACAAGTGAATTTTGCCAAGATATTTTCAAAGCTGAAAGACAAGATGTTATAGAATTATAGTTATATCTTGTTGTTGTTGTTGTTGTTTGTTTTAGTTCTTTTTTTTTTTTTTTTTTATAGAATATTATACAAAACTCATGCATTCATTTAAGTGTCTCATGATCCAAAATGTCCTCTACCTAAATGTAACTTTGTAAAGTATCGAGGGAGTTTTCTGTCTGCTCACTTGATTTGTGCACCTTATTCAGATTTAGAATTGTGTCTCAAGACTGAGGAGCTTATTCAATGTCACATATGCAGCAGACAGTCTGTAGGTAGCAGGAAGAGTCCTTCACACAGCATGAAAGTCACCGTAGTCGCTTATTTAATACATAATCGTTTCTCAGTGGGTGTGAAGATAGGACGTCAGCTCTCCATTTGCAGATAGGAAAAGCAAGCAGGTTAGAGAGGACAGTGTGAATATGGACAGGAAGATAACTACACACTTAATAGTGTCTATGAGGAAGATTACATCCTAAACTGGTGGTGGTGGGGAAGGGATGTAATTGACCAGCAATCATTTTGTGTTGTCAGTGGACTGGTGTTTTTTTTTTTTTTTTTTTTCTTTTTTTTGGAAGGACTGGTGGATGGAGGGTTATAGACTGATAGTGAAATCTATGTCTGTTCAATTCTACCCTAGCACTTAATTTAGTAGAAACTCTGGATATTATCATCATGACCTTCCACATACTCACTGTGTCAGGGGTTAGTCCAGAGCAGACGCTGGAGATGGATCATCCTGGCAGGGGTTTAAGCTGAAAACATGGTGCTTGAGGAGATATCATACCGGGAGATGCTACGGAGAGGTCTACTCTCTTTATCCAGCTGTCGCTCACAAAGGACTATGGCCAATCACAGTAGGTAGGCGAGCGGGCAAAGACGTGCGACTATAGTTAGAACATAGCCGGTTCTTTGTGTTCCAGTGCTGCTGCTGACATTTTGGAACATAGTTCAGATATTGCTGGAATCATTTTGTGCTTTTTCTTTCTTAACCTTTGATTTTAAGAATGCATTAGAAAATGCTGAAATTAATATTAACTAAGATTAATAAATGCTGTAGAAGTATTGTTCATTCTTATTTCATGTTAATGTAGTTAACTAGTGTTAACTGAGACCTTATTGTAAAGGAATTCACTCCCTAAGTGAAAACTAAGTAAAGTGAAATAGGAATAGTATGTTGTACTGACAAATACTTAGTATAGTTTACTTACAGGAGAGTTCTAGTAACTAAAAAAGAACTGTAGGGGGTACTTGATCCTTTACTTTAGGTTTACTCTTGACTTACTCTTGAGCTACTCACTCACTCCCAGAGTGCTTTGCGGTATGAATAAATTATGCAATTGCTTTGTTTTACTGTTGTTGCTTTTATTAGCTAATTTTATTTACTGTCTTGTGTCAGTAGTAGCACAGCAAAAAGAGAAAATAAAATAATACAATTATTGACACAATTAATAAAAATAAATAAAATTTAATTGTTGCCATTGTTGTGATTTGCGTGCTGAATGTTGAAGTCTGTCCGTGACTTAAACACATTACCACAAATAATAAAGCACCATATTAACTCAATTAAGTTTCTCAAGATGTTCATGAAGAAAAATAAAATTCTGAAAGATCATTAATAAATTATACATATATATGCTAATGATTTAATTAGAAGATCAGAACAAGAAGGTTTTTCTTTTTTTAAAAGCAACCTACTTATTACTTAAATATGATTTAATGTTGCAGAGCTGCGCCAATAAGAAGAAAATCATAACAAGATAAACAAAGTGCCCAACCAAAGGGAACATTAATCACTATAATGGTAAGCAAAAAAAAAAACAAAAAAAAAAAACTTTTTATGAAAATCAACATCAATTTATGAAGTCAGCTCATGTGATGTTCTCTCACATATTTCAGTTGCATTGAAACAATATTCAAGATGACTTTGGGAAATGAGTGAATGTAACTAGTGAAAAATAGCTGCAGATTAAGAATTGCCCCACCTCAAAAACTTTTATTTTCTTCTTCTTCTGTTGTTATTTTGCAAATTAGCAACATATTAGTGCACTGCTGCCTCTCACTGGTCTATTAATGTCATTGGTTCCTTTGTGGCTACTTGAATATTTTAAAGGGGTCATCGGATGCCCATTTTCCACAAGTTGATATGATTCTTTAGGGACTTAATGAAAAGTCTATAATATACTTTGGTTAAAAATTCTCAATGGTAGTGTAAAACAACATCTATTTTACCTTGCCAAAATCAGCTCTGCAAAAATCATCTCATTCTGGTCGAGGCTGCTTTAAATGCAAATGAGCTCTGCTCGCCCCGCCCCTCTCTTCTCTCTGCTGCTCTGAGAGATTGTTTACTTTAGCCACATTTAGCGCGTTTAGCCGCCAAACTTGCTAACTAGCACATTATTAGGAAAGGCGATCGCAAAGATTCATATAAAAACCCTTATACTCACTTCTGCTGTAAGTGAAGCTGGATCACGAATGATTCGCGCGAACATAGACGGATATATGTAGATCGGGAGGCGCATTCCCTTCACAAACAAACATAATCCACTGCATCTTCAGCAGCTCAGATGTCGGGGGTGAAAGACGACCACTACGTTCATTATTACATCCAGCAACACAACACCTCAATCGCTCAATCGGAGATATTTTTGTCTAACTTGCATCCCTGCTCCGGCATCAAAACAAGGAAAGTTACTGGACTGTGACAGCTGGTCTGAGGTAAGACGCTCATGTCAATCAACTATCGTGGGAGCGGCCTCTGTCGGTGTGACGCCACAATAACAGGCATCTGAGAATGGCTCCATTTAAAAAATGGGATATTATTTTTACAGATTAATTAAAAACCACTGTGTGGATTTTTATCATTATAGGGTAGATTGGTACATACAATCCCAGCCCACATTAATGTTAAAACAACATGTAAAAGTGAACTTAGCATCCGATGACCCCTTTAAGTAAGCATCACTTAAAGCAGTAAGTAAATAGTTTTACTTGCCTTCAAAGTAGCTGTAACTTAATAAAACCTAGTAAGTATAGCAACTAAGTAAAGATAACTAATTATATCTAAGTAAGGTAAACTATTGGATTTTACAGTGCAGGTTTAACATGTCATACACTGTTGTATCTTTCTCATTTTGTTCAGTTATAAACAAGAATTACTGACCAAACAATAGGATATTTTCTTGTGAGTCGCACAGTTGGCATGTCCGCTGCTGTCCTTGTTGATCTGGGTTGGATGTGAAATGGTTAGAGCCACTGGAAGCCATCAGACTGAGTTAGTGTGGACAGTGCTGCTCTCTATCCACTGCCCAAGACCGGTCATAGCCACCAACACAACACACTAAGATCTGCCGGGGTGGGACACGGGGGGCTGACAGGAAGCATTAGACAAGGGGAAGTCTAATACCACCACACCTCTGCATGCAGTCACCCCTGCTACATGATCACAGTTCACAGCACAACACAACAACAAAGGACAAAACACAGACAAAAGCTGCGTTTATTTTTTTTTTTTATTTTTTTTTTTTGGGAAATTCTGATATTCTACATTTTACTTTTACACAACACATCTTTTTATAATATCTATTTTAATATTACATATATGCAAATGTCAGATGTTTTTACCCAAAGCAACTACCCAAAGGGTATTATTACGAATGTCTATAAAATTATACAATGTTTTGCACAGGTTGAATTTGCCAGTTTGTTTGTTCCTTGAGATTCAAACCTTGGTGTTGCTCAAGCCATGTTTTACCAGTTGAGCTACAAAAACTTCCCTCTGTTAGAATCCAAAAAATCCCATACATAATAAAATACTGGAAAACACTCTAATTTAAGGACCAACTCTCACTATTAACTAGTTGCTTATTAGCATGCATATTACTAGCATATTGGCTGTTTATTAGCAGTTATAAAGCACATATTAATGCCTTATTCTGCATGGCCATATTTTAGATCCCTTGATCCACCCCATACCATAAATTTGCAACTACCTTACTAACTATTAATGAACAGCACATTATGAATTATTGAGGAAAACCTCTTAGTTATTAATAGCGTTAATAGTGTGAATTGATCCCCAGCTAAAGTGTGACCATATACTGTATCATCGTGATGGGTGCCCTAACAGCTCAATGGTCAAACAATTCCAATGACCAAAGTATGTGCTTCAGTCATCAGGTCATCAGTCAAGCTGTTTTTTTTTTTTGTTTTGTTTTGTTTTTTGCCATCCTTTAATTCAAAGCTCTGCCTTGGTTTTACAATTTTCTTTTAGAATAGCTGTCTACAAATATTATTATCATGACTGCAAATCAGTAGTGAAACCTTTGAATAAATTGACAAAATCCTTTAACAAAGCTAAACCCAACGAAGCAGGAGGTGGTTCTTTTGCAGGAGGTACCACCCAGAGGTGTCTCTTCTTATCCCATTGTGGGGGGAACCATGAGGTTTCATAGCAGCTCTTGATGAGCAGACAGTCAGTACCCTACCATCACTCCAACTGCACACATCTCAGAGAGCATTTAAAACAACAAAGTAGAGATGGGCTGCGGTTTCATCCACGGGAGAGAGAGACGCCTCTTCCCTTCCTGCCTTTGAAGCTCCAAGGAGTCATTTAATCAATTATTAATCAAAGTGGCGTGTGGAACTCAAAGACACTCAGTTATGCTGTAGATGCTGTAAGGGGCTTCAGAGAGAAGATTTCAATGTGCCATCATTGAGGTGTCTCTGGTTTTAATAAGGTGGTTTCAGGTACACGTGCACTCAGTGAAAGGTTCCTTTTAAGGTTGAGTTCTACAGTGGGAACACGACATGCCTGACTAGCGCAGATTAATGGGGTGTAAATTAGGATCTAGGTGTTGGAGCGCTGCAGAGTGAGAAGTCAAGAGCGGCTACAAAGCCTCGGGGGAAGAGGATGTCTTACACACCAAGGAGGATGCTTTTGTCAATTAACAAATCAATGCTCAGTGCACACGCTAAGCTTGATAGCCATATGGAATTCAATTATGAAAGCTTTAAAGCCAGTAATTAAGCCTGTGTATCTTGGAATTACTTTATTCCATATCAGATTTCAAGTAAAGCATCACTCATCAGAAGTACCCATTCCAGATGAAAACTGGATCGTTCTTCAGCATACAGTGAGGGTAAACAATTGCACAATTACCATGGATAGAATAGTTCAAATCATTTGGTCTGGGAATTTTTGCATTTGAGTGCAGACAAATCTGAGCACAGTTGTGATTGCTTCTGAAATTCTTTTTCGTTGTTTTTTTTTTTTTTTTTTTTTTTTTTTTTCTGTCTCTTAAAATGCTTTCTTATATTCTAAAACAAAAAGCATTGTTGGCATGAGTTTGGGGTAGAAAACTATTTTCTTGGGGTTCCATTCCTTTCGGTAATACAATAAATGATACACTTTATTATACATATTATAACTTGCTCTCCATTTAATCTCATTGATCTTTTAGTTGGAATAACTGATGTATTTAGAAGATCTCGTTTATTTCAATAATACTGGGGCTCCTGAGCAATCCTAAAAAATGATAGTGCCACTTTGTTAACATCCTGTTATGGAGTGATGTAAACTACATTGCAAACAGCGACAGTAGACCATAACACTGCAGAGCACAGGGGCGATGAATGAAAAGCTCTAAAATGTGTTTATCAATGCATTGGCATTACTCCCCAGGCCCACAAGAACACAACGGGAGTTAGTTCATTTGATAGAATTGATTCCAGGGGTCACTTTATGGGGCATGAATCCCTCAATTCCATTTATGAATAAAAATGGCGCCTCTTGCAACTCAATCCAAGCATTCCATAAAAAATTCATCCGCTTTCTTTCGCATTTTTTTCTGCCATTCTGTCAGTCTTTTAGTGTTAGACAAATTGAAGTGCGC
Source organism: Cirrhinus mrigala (assembly GCA_036247105.1). NCBI lineage: Eukaryota > Metazoa > Chordata > Actinopteri > Cypriniformes > Cyprinidae > Cirrhinus > Cirrhinus mrigala. The sequence continues at coordinate 1,226,430 of CM070015.1, forward strand.
GCTCAGAGGGAGGCCAGCAGTAAGCGGAGAATCCATTTGCCCAGTCTATCCGTCGGAAGAGAGCAGAGAGCCAATGTTCAAAGACGGCAGCCACAATACAGGTGACACCGGGTCAGTCTCTCTTCCTGTCCATCACCTGCATGATGGGTTTGTTCTCAGTGGAGGAGAAGCTCTCTGAAGCTCAGGCTCTTTTTGTGATGGTCATATCTTCTGATTGATGGCTTCATGGCCAGGGCCAATGTGGCCTTTTTAAATAATTTATGTCGCAATTGCTGTGGACAACTGCTTTATAACAGAAGTTGTTATTTTTACATTGACTCAGCGATCAATAGTTTAAAAGACATCAGACCTGGACTAATGAACTTCTTAAGAAGCTCTCTGGGGGGTAAAAATAATTACTGTTCAGGCACTGACCACCAAGAGGACAGATCTATTCTCATCGTCTAACGTAAAACCTGGAAGTAGTGGAACATAGAGGAGCTTGATTGACTGATTGATTGATTTGCTTTTAAATAATTTTACTTCATGTACTCCTATGTTTTTGGCAAATACTCTCAGACAAGAAAATGTATATACATTACAATTTCAATTTCAAAAGCTTTATTGTCTTTCCCCAATGGAGTATATATATATATTTTTTTTTTCTTTCTTTCCCAAATGGCCATATTATAGCATACTACTGTAAAACTGAGCTTTCACAGGAAATGAAGACAGACTGACCTCAACATAAATCTAGAGTTGATGCATGTAAGATCACATGAGTCTTGTACTTCACAATAGACATGTACAGTGTTGTGTAATATGCTTGGACTTTCGTTCGTCCATATGCTGTATGATAACAGTGGTGTCACAGGCAAATTTTCCTCTGTGCAGCCGTACAGTAGTCCTGAACCTCGTAAATCAAACCCTGTATTCGCCCTGCTTTTAACCAAGTGACAAATTGGCCAAACAATACTGCTTGAATTCTTATTAAGCTTGATTAATTCATATCATTAGTTAATCACACAACAGCTCATAAAATATAGTAAATTAATTTCTATAATGTGATTAATTTGTGAAACACTTGAATTAACATCAATAAATCAATTGGTGAATCAATTACATTACCATTTTTAAATACAAAGTTAATAGTGTGCTTTAACTAGTGCTGTAGAAGTGATCATCTATCATGTGATATTAGAGGGCCAGAGGGAGCAGCTCAAATGTTCAATGATCTGAAGGCTTTTTTGCAGTCTCTCAATGGGTCAGAGCGTACAGGGGTCCAGAAGTGCTGCGCTCCTCTTAAAGTGGTGAACAAACACTTTTACTCCCTTTCAGCTGCATGAAAAACAGATGGATTATAGTTATAGCCCAAACTTGAATATGCAAATCATAATAGTGATTACTTCTACTCAAGCTCTTGCTTGGATGAGAGAATGGTGGATGCATGTTCACACCATAAGTTATTAAGTTACTGTAAATGATCACATTGTCAATTATTCAAAACAAAATGTGAGCTCTTTTTCATATGATTAAAGTTAATGGCCAAGCGGATCAAAAAGCGCCAAAAAAGTAAACCATGTAAATTTTGCGCATACAACAAAACTTTGTGTGAGGAACATGCAGAAATTGTACTCAATATTTACTGAAAAGATTACAGCTACAAGTAATTTGTTGGTCCGCACTAATAGGGGAAAATGTGATTAATATTTGCGGTTTAATGTACAGTTTGTGTGGCATTTTCATAGAGATTTTGGGACAGTTTCAGTGTGTGAGGCTTACCAAGCCGATGCCGTGGAAATAGAAATGGAACTGACAACAAACCATTCTTGATTTGTCACAGTTTGGACACAGTCATTCGGACTAAAATAAATGTACATGGAAGAGGTAACGTTTATCCTGTGTGACTTAATTTTGTCATGCCTGGTTAAGACACTGTTCTGGGTGTAAAGCTTATAATTCCTGAGCTTTAACCTATACCACACCACCTTGAAAAGTCAGGTCTGTGCCTGTAGACCATGTGACATTAAATATATGATTAACTGACAGTAGTGTATACAAAACATTTCTTCTTACAGGTTTTGATCTGTTGTCGGAATTATCAAACCACACAGAAAGTGAAAGGATAGAGGAGAGAGTGATAGACTGTGAACAAGACTCTTCACCAATGTAGGAGAAGATAACACAGCTCTTAGCTTACATAGCAATCTCAGCAGCAGCTTGGCTTACACAGTCACTACATGCAGTTTACTGCCCGTGCTCTGGTTAATAGTCCTGCTCTCTGGCGCAGCTGTCCGATCTCTGATGTTCCGAGCAGGCAGTGGAGAGAAGACGCTGGCAGGAGGAAATGTCACCTGATGAAGGGAGAGAATGTTCTTCTAACTTTGGTTAAGGTTCAGGTGAGTTAAGCTTGATTGGACTTTGTGTTTGTGCCACTGGTCCTTATGAAAGTACGGCAGTGGGTTTGACAGGTCCCTGTTTCTACTCCGTCGATGTATACAGGGGATTTTGTCGCTCAGAAGTGAGAGGAAAAGGTTAGAGGGACTTGTTCTCAGCTGTGAGACGGAAGTGAGTGTGCTGCTCTAATTGCTGCTGTTCAGATGGGGGCAGGGCTACATGATACTTCTCAACACGCACCGTTCCGCTCAAAGCTCGCAGGGTGTTTTCACATGAAATTCAGCACTTGGGTCCAATATCTTCTGTGGAAATGCTTTAATTCAAGTTACTAAAAGCAGAGAAGGCGGAGTAATAAACTGTAAAAAACAACCTATAGAATCTACTCAATAAAATTAGGTAACAATTTGCACTCAGTTTGTTTGGGTAGATTATATCCTATTTATTTGAGTAAAGAATACCTAAATCTAACAGCTATGACAAACTAAAAAAAAGTAAGTAAAGTCTACACAACAAAAAGCCCAGTGTTAAACAAACTCTCCTGGGAGTCCATACTCAAGAGTGTTAAAATGAACACTGAAGCAGTGTTAAAGTTAATGAGGTAATTAAGTGATTAATTGAGTGATGACTGACAACTATTGAAGACACCTGATGTTAATAAGCAGAATAACTAAAAGGAGAAATAATTGTTTTTACGTCACCATTATAGTGGTTAGTGTTACCATTAGTTGGGCTCTTGACTCTTAGCTTTTTAGTGTTAGTTTTTGTTTAGCTGCTGAAACTGTGTTAAAACAGCCAGACAAGCCAAAGAATAAAAATCATCTGGTGATAATAATTCTGTTTTAAAATAAACATAATTTGAGCCATTGAAATCATTTAGAGTCTAGTCTTTGAGTTACATTTTCTTTATTGATTACAACTGCCTTGGGGTTTAAAAGCCTGTATTTTCTATAAATTTTGAATCAATTTCTTACACACTCCTCCGATCAAAAAAAACTTTTGAAAATTATTCTTCCAGGCACACACAGACATCAGGATTCAGCATATGAATCTCAACAATGGTGACAAACAGCATATTCAGAAATAGATCAGCTCTAAACATCATGGAAAAAGCGACTAAAAAGTCACATAAAAACAGTAAAAATAAAAGAAAACAGAATAAAAGAAATTACAAAGACAATTCAGCTCATAATTTATTCATGCCGCAATGCATGATGGGAGTCATGGATGAGTTTGGATTGGCTACAACATATGTTTTTGATGGTCAACATTGTTGTGATTCTCATACTGATTTTTGATGTTTGTGTGTCTAAACTAAAATTCTATTTTTTATTTTTTTGGTCAAAGTAAGTTTGAACGACATCTGTCTGATTATACCGACATAATCAATAAAGAAATCCTAACTCAGTTATTCAGGTCACTACATAATGATTATGTCAAAACACATTCAACACCACATAATCACCTTTCCTCTAGTTGTTATAACTCAGTTATAGCATCCAAATAAAATGTAATATTGAAATGTTAAGGGTAAAGAGCCCAACTAATACAAACACTGACCACTATAATGGTGACTTACAAAATTTGATTTTCACCTTTTGGTGATTCTGCTTATTAACATCAGGTGTCTTCAATAATGGTCAATCATCACTGAATGAATCACTTAATTACCTCATTAACTTTAACACTGCTTCAGTGTTCATTTTAACACTCTTAAGTATGGACTCAAATAAACTCCCGGGAGAATTCATTTAACACTGGTCTTTTTGTTGTGTAGACTTTACCTACTTTTTTTTTTAGTTTGTCATAGCTGCTAATTTTAGGTATTCTTTACTCAAATATATATGATAGAATCTACCTAAACAAACTGAGTGCAAATTGTTACCTAATTTTATTGAGTAGATTCTATAGGTTGTTTTTTACAGTGTATGTGAGATTTTATAATTGGAGTCTGTAGTCTCAATTTTCTTAATACTATACATTTTAGGATAGCATTCTGTAACTTTCAAATTCAAAGCCAAAATGAAACTCTTTATACAGAGAAAAATACATACCAAAATTACAGTCATTATTGTCTATACCGCACAGTCAGAACTTTATCTGCTTAGATCAGAGGTACCAAAAGGGTGATTTACACAACTCAGATAATATACGGTACATTTTCATACAGAATAATTAATATAATGTACAAGCTGTATGGATCCTCATGCCTCCGACCCTTCATTACAGCCTTATCTATGACTTTTGCCTCTATAAACTCATAATTACTGCTTATTAATTAGTAAGGAAGTTGTCAAGTTTAGGTATTGGGTAAAGTTGAGGGATCTTAAATGGTCATGCAGAATAAAATAAAATAAAATAAAATAAAATAAAATAAAATAAAAAATAAAATAAAATAAAATAAAATAAAATAAAATAAAATAAAATAAAATAAAATAAAACTCTGAATAAGGAGCCACAAGGACCAAAGAAAACATCATATCCATATTACACAATCTCTTCAGCTTCATCTACACATCACATATTCAGCGCATGTAACACCTCGAAATGAATTTTATGGAACTGCACTGATGTCTTAAATTGCATTCTCCAAAAGAAAACAGAAATGCTTCACAGGAATCAAAACGCTTACCAACTTGAAACAATCTGTAATTATTGAGGTATTAAATCAATTCATTCCTTTGCACCAACAGTTACGCAATGCTTCAGAAAATAATTTGCCATGTAAATCTATTCTGTCTCACAGACGACAGAGCGTAGTGCCTGAACCCTAATGACAGCAGCCTGGAACTCGCACCCAGTAAACAAAATGTTTAGCAGAGGGAGGAATATTAATTATCACATTCATAAGTGTGGTATCATGGAATGCTCTGTTAGGAGAAGGGACAGGATGAGAAAGGGGTAATGGTTGGGGGGGGGGGTGCCGTTTATGAATTGCAATAGGTGCAACGAGTCTCTCTCTAACCCCTCCTCAAGTGAGGGGAGAGAAAAAGAGAGGGGCGGCTGAATTTATGCTGTTAAACCCCCGCTGATTGCTGGGAAGGTAAAAGAACCAATGGCGGCATCAGTGGTTTAATTTAAAGTGTGTTTCTCACTAGACTGCCCACAACACTTAATTAAACTCTCCTGTTTTGGCAATGACAAATGCTGCCGTGCAAGAGGACGGCAGGCAAGCTGACGGAGGCCGCTGTAATTTCTTTCATGTGCAGCGACAGCCAGATTCAGGTCAGAAAGTGGAGAATTAAAGAACTAAACAAGATTTCTGCTCACTGAGGGCCTCGCGACAGGCTTTTCTTTCACATGAATACTCTCTCTTTATTTGCCCTCATTTAACGGGAGTTTTGTCATAGATTTATGGGGCTTGCGGAAACGCGCCATGTTTGCATAGATCTTGCTTTGCTCCGCTGTGCTTCCCATTTTCGCCTCACTTTGGAGGAGAATTTTCAGCCTGTCAAAGCAGCAAAAGTCAGTGCCGTTTCGTACCTTACAATGCTTCGACACGTTGCGAGATTGCACATAATATTGTAGATTTATATATTAAAAAAGGAACATTTTGGCGAGAACATGCAACTTTTGTTCCTCTGTGGGGACATTTGTCATTCGGTCCCCGAAGTGTGAATTGGGGGCTGCGGTAATCACACGCGGCATGTGTATTGCCTGAACATCAGCATGACGAGCCTTTAATACAGTCTGGACTTACATACTGTACGATGTCATCTACTTTACAGAAAACAGAAACCCATTTACTACAGCTCAACAGCTTATTTGGTTGTGACACAGCCCCAAATCCATCATTCGTGCATTTCCAAAGAGTGCTTGAAAGTCGGCTCTGCCACAGCCCTTAAGAACTCAAAGGCAGAAAGCTGCCGTGTGAAATAGACTCACCGTGGAACACAAAACCTGCCACGCTTCTGAAATACAAACACATTTATGCCTGTAAGGCATTCTGTAATGCAACATGCACTTTCCTCTCTCTTATAAAGTTGTATGACTCAATGATATTAGGGCAAAAACATTATTTTCTTCTAGATGTGGCAGTGTTACTGTCTACAAATTCATTCAGCTGTATGAGTACATTTGTTGGGAACTGAAGTCACATTACTACAAAAAGTAGCAGTGTTGTGAGAACAAGTGTGTTGGTTGTTAAAGGATTACAGTATATCTTAGAGAAGCAGGATTTAAAAAAAAAAAAAAGACTGAAGTGTATTTTTAGGACAATGCCTAATGTCTTTGGTCAAGTAATTTATCTGCCTAACAGTGCATGATATTGTTCACGAGTGTCAAGCTACATATCAACAAGTCAAATTTTGGGTTAAAGATCATTAGATGTCTGACGTCTGTTGCACTGATGAGCCCATTGGATGGTCCTCTGAGCCATATAATTAGACTAATGATGGGTGACTGAGTTACACAGGCTGTATTAGAGAACTGATTATCAGTGCTTGATCTGTGTTATCTTGCCAAGAACAACCTTCCACAGTTGACTATTTTAATGACCACTGAAAAAGTATTTTTTTGATTTGCCTTACATTATTGTTGCTTATTTATTGGCACAAAATATGACGCTCAAGTTGCTTTATTGGCATGACATTTACATTATAACATTGTCAAAGCATTTTAAGTAATATTATACCACCAAAGTAATTAAGAAGACAACAATAATAATAATAATAATAATAATAATAATAATAATAATAATAATAATAATAATAATAATAAAAATAATAATAAGCAATTTATACAAAATATAAAAATATATAAATTGAAGAAATACAGCAAATTAATACAATGGACTAACCATTGGTTAGTATGGTGGTGTATTTTGCAGCTAGCTTGACTGCCATGTCATCCTCTCCCAGTTTATGGCAGAGTTTCTCTGAGTCATTTAGAGTAAAGAATGAAAAATTCAATGATGCAAATTGTGGAAACTCTCTCTCTCTCTCTCTCTCCAGCAAATGATCAGTAAAATGCTTAGAAAATTCTGATAATGTTGCCATTGTCAAAAGGTCAAAATAAATATTACATGAGTTTTATATTCATTTGCAATTTTTGGAATGATTTAACTACTATTTAAAAAATGAAAATATCATTGGGTTGCAAATATAAATTAAGATGTTTAAGACGTCACTCTTTAAAGTCTACCTGGTTTGGGACAAAATGATAAATTAATTCAGTAAATTCAATAAATGATCTCCCCTCCCCCCATAATGATTATTCTTGTTTGAAAGAAGTCACACAACACACCTTTAGTAAGTAAACTGATATAGTGTTAGCAAAATAGATTCTATACAAAGTGAAAGAAAAGAGAGTGAAATGAAGGGAGCTTGTGGGTGAATTAATGTTTTGGTAAATGGCTGTGTGGAGTCAGTAAGAGAGAGAGAGAGAGAGAGAGAGAGAGAGGTATCTGGTGGAGTTAAGCGTGCAGCACTTTTTGTGTTCTCCAGCGCAATCCATTAATCATAGCACAGTGCGGCAGCCATATTCTTCTGTGTAGTGGCTGTACTTTCATTACAGGAGCCTAATTAAATAGCTCTGTGAACTGGAATCTGAGATTCCTCTGTTACAGATTATCATTAATTATGGTGAAAGAGCTGGGAGATGTTGGACTCAATTATACCCGGCTCAAGGCTGGCATGCTGTGATTCATGGCCCTCGCCTGCACACCGACGCTTCTCCGCCGCTTATCACACCATCCCACTTCTGTAAATTGGGCACTGCCAGCCGACACACAGAGAGCCATGGGCAGCGTACTTCATTACAAACATGTTGGAGAAGCACAGACCAATTAAGGGTCGCTGATTTGCTGGGAAGGACAGAGAAAAGGAATATTACTGTGCTTGTGTGTGTGTGTGCATCTTACTATTAAGAAAATATTCAGAAAGAATTACAGTGTGTGCCTGGATTTGTCTTCTTTTTTTCTTTAATTAGCCTGTTGCATGGAATAATGTCACCTGACGCATTTAACATGATGCTAAATACCTTGAGCTTAGCATCAGATACACATAAAAAGATGTTTGTTGTCATTTTATGAAAGAACATTTCTTGGGCGGCTATGTTTTTTCTGGCAGTATTTCTAAGGAATAGTTCACCCCAAAATTTTAATTATGTTATTATTCACCCTCATGTCGTTCCAACCCTGTATGACTGTATTTCTTTGTGGAAAACAAAAGGAAGTGTTTAGTTTAAACCATGCAGTGACCAAGAACTGTCGAGGTCTTATAAAATGTTACAAAGCACCAGAAAATCAGTCTAGAAAATGTGTGTGCTATACATAGCCATTCAAAAGTTTGGGATCAGTAAGACTTGTACCGTTTTTTTTTTTTTGTTTTTTTTTTTGTTATTTTTTGCTTGTTTGTTTGTTTGTTTTAAGAAGTCTCTTATGCTCATCAAAAAAATAAAAATAAAAAAGAAATAAAATAAAAACAGGAATATTATACTGTTTGTACAATATAAAATAATTATATATATATATATATATATATATATATATATATTTTTTTTTTTTTTTTTTTTTTTTTTTTCTATAGTTTTTCTTTTAATGTACTTTAAAATATAATTTATTCCTATGATGCAAAGCTGACTTTTCATCAGCCGTTACTCAAGTCTTAAGTGCCAAATGATCCTTCAGAAATCATTCTAATATGCTGATTTATTATTAATATATATATATTTTTTTTTTGTTTTGTTTTTTTTTTCTGTTATTTGATGAATAAAAATAAAAAAGAACAGCATTTATTCAAAATATAAATCTTTTCTAACAATATAAGTCTTTGCTATCATCAATTTAACACATCCTTGCTGAATAAAAGTATTAATTTCTTTAAAAATTTACTGACCCTAAACTTTTGAATGGTAGTGTACATATATGAAAATTTCTATTTCATCTGTGAATCCTGAAAAAAAAAGTATCACAGGTTTCACAAAAAAATATTAAGCAGCACAACTGTTGCCAACATTGATAATAAATCAGCATATTAGAACGACTTCTGAAGGATCATGTGGCACTGAATACTAGAGTAATGATGCTGAAAATTCAGCTTTGATCACAGAAATAATTTAGATTTTAATATATATTAAAATAGAAAAACATTATTTTACATTGTAATAATATTTCTCAATGGTACCTTTTTCCCCTGTATTTTTGATCAAATAAACACAGCCTTGATGAGCATAAGAAACTTCTTTAGAAAACATAAAAAAGTTCTTAGTGATCCCAAACTTTTCAATGGCAGTGTATATTAAAGTCTATTTCAGTCTTCTGAAGTCATACAATATGGAAGGAACAGACCAAAAGTTATTTACAGAAATTCTTGCCCTTCACCACAGCTCAAATATGCTGGTGTCAGTGTCAATGATATTCAGCATGAGACACATGAGATCCAATGATGTTTGATGTCACTGATGTCCAACATGCACAACAGATTACATATTTCATTTGAGAGGCACAGCGGTGAAGACAACTTCAATTTTGGTCTTTTCTTCACACTTAACCGTAACATGACTCCCGAGGACTTGAAATACAGCATACAAGTTGTATGGACTATTTTTTACAACACTTTGTGGTGTTTTTGTGTTTTGTGTGACACAGTCTTTATTGAAATGTGCTGTATAGGATTCTTCATTTGTTCTCCACTAAATATGGTTTCAGTTTGACAGTGGGGGTTAATAGGTGCAAGTAGAGGGTGTTTTCCATATCCCTAAATGTACATTTGCATCAAGTATACAAACAGTGTACAAACATATTGTGTTCATCAAATGTGTGTATACGTGTTATGCTCACAGCTGTGGAAAATATAAGCCTATACACTGTCCAATTATGTGAAAATATATTTTAAAAGAGCAATATTTCAATAATTAATTAATATTAATTTCTGATTCACTAACTTTTTTTCCCCTCCATGATTTCACCCCAGTAGGTCATTTCAAACAGGTTTAACTCACCCTGAGCTAAAACACTCCCCAGTCTCCTCTAAACAATAGAATTTTCATTACCTTAGATGATCAAAACATTTCCTATTTGCTTGTTAGTGATTAAGGATGCATAAGGATTATTAAACGTATTGAAATATTGTATAAGTATTGTTCAGATAAAAGGTTTTTATTATTATTATTTATTTATTTATTTATTTATTTATTTTTATTTTTTATTTTTTTGAAGGGTTTGAAAACCCAGAGGAGTAATAAGACGTAAGAGAAACATAAGTTCTGGTAAAGCCAAGGCCTTAGTCGTTTGCTCAACTCCACATGTCACAGAGGGCAGCCATTTTAATATATATGAAAATCATCTATCTAGTATGCACTATAGGGAACTGAACAGCGCAGATTTTCATAGAAACAAGAGAAGACTCTGGAACACTGAGCATGGGACATGTTTATCTTAAGAGTATGTGTACTTGTGAAATGTATAAAAATGTAAGAGTCTGGAAAAGTCATCATACAGACTGTTATAAAACTATAGAAAATATAAACTTTTGGAATTCTGTATATTATTTAAATAACTTGATTATAAAATCAATTATTTATTATTACAAATAGAAAGAAAGGGAAAAAGAGAGAGAGAGAGAGAGAGAGAGAGAGAGAGAGAGCATGCCTGCTGGAGGGGATCGTGCAGCTCTGCAAATGTAATACACTGCTGTCAAGACAGAGGTCAGCTGGCAATCTGAATTTTAAAAGGAATATGAATAATATTCTGTTTTATTTTCAAAAATGAACTTTCTGCCCTCTATCATGGATCCAATATATGTCTTAATCTAAGGGGCTCTGCCTGCCAGGGGGTCCTGGATGCCGGCTTTGACTTTACACCTAATAAGGAAATGTGTGTTTCCCTATCCTGCCTCCTGCTTTTAAAGTCCCAACACACACATGCTTTTACACATGCACACGCACATAAACATATAAAATGTGTCTTTGTTCCGCATGCAACTGTCAATAAATGTTTTTTTTTTTTTTTTTTTTTTTTTTTTTTCCCAAAAAAAAAAAAAAGCCTTCATTGTAAACATTAATTAAGAATCTTACCATTCTTAAACAATCACATTTTAGTAAAATGATAATATTCAGTTTAGATTATATGATGTGTTTAGGTTTATTTGATGTAATATAGTTTCATGTATTCAAGACTGAGGTACTTTAAATTGTTAAACTGCAGTTCCACAGTAGCTGGGAGTGTTGGGGTTAAACACTCTGTATTTTCAGAAAGTGCAATTCTGCAATAAATGTAATTAAGTCTAAAGCAGGATCACATGATTATATGAGACTAATCCATAACCAACCACACCAAGAGCCAGTAGTGTCTCTCCCTATACGTAATGTCTGTTTGAGAGAGTGATCCTGTAATATTAAATATGTGTGCCACCTTTGGACAAAATTAAAACGTCATTCCCACTAATAAATGTGTCTTTACATTTTAACTAAAGCTGTCTGAGTCTACAACACCCTTCACTGCAAAAAAGCAGCCACTTAGCTTTGACTGACACTAATTTTTAATTCATGAAACCCCCAAAACCCTCTTATTTCCCAGCTTATGTCTGTCAGACGATTACAAAGGACAGACTGGGCCACATCCGCCAAGGTGCTAGATCCGTAATCATGTCAGATGGCTGCGTTTGATATGATGCCGCGTTAGCTCTGCAGGCTAACGTGCCAGCGAGAATAGAGAAGTACGTGGGACCTGTCAAACCCACAGCAACATCATTGCCGTGACTGATCTGAGGCCTGTGAGACTGTCAACTCTCTGACTGGACCAGTCAACACAAATAAATGCAGACATTCCAGAGCTATAATGGCATAGGAGATCTGGGCTGGCGGCCGCCATTACTTGTAATCCAACCTTACATATGACACAATGTGAAAAATGAGCCTGTGTGCTGTCGGGTGCCCATTAGTGAGCTCTCACATTATCTCTCACTGGCTGATGCTTCTTTTGAGTCATTCACTGGGCTTTTGACTACCATTCTGCTTTAAATGCAGGGCTAGCACCTCACAAAGAGGAAAGAAAGAAAGAAAGAAAGAAAGAATTAATTGAAAGTAAAAGTAGTAACACTATTAATAAGACAATACCCATCTATTTTCAGAACAATGTAGCTTTTCAAGAATAGTGATGCAATGTGATGTTAAACCTTTATTTATTTATTTATTTACTTACGTACTTACCCTTACAGCTGAGAAAGCTAAGGAACTAGTCAAAAACTGTGCCATTTCTCTTGTATGGAGCAAAATACAAAACAATATTAAAATAATTATTACAATAACTATAAAAGTATAATATTTAGTTAAATACAGCTATTTGTTACTATGTTTACTGTTTTATTTGTACTAATTAGTTAATATTTATCTTTTCAGTCTGCTTAATTGAGATTCTAAATGAAATGGTATTTACATTTAAATACTACATTTAAGAAAGAAAGAAAGAAAGAAAGAAAGAACTGAAGTGGCATTGGTAGTCATCCCCACAGGCAGCTGCTTTCAGTTTTACTTCCTGTAAAGCAACTCTGTCACTCGAGGGCCTTTCTGTTCTTTTAAACACTAAACTGACACATGCTGTACTCACTGTGCTGGGATCAGACACCATGAAAAGAAGAAACGTAGGCATGTGTGACGGATGTCTAATAACTGACTCCTCTAATATCTACTGATATCTAAATAAAATAAAGTAGGCTGCTAATTATTAAGGATATTAAGTACACTGAATGGAGCTCTGGCTGTAACAAGAATATTAGTTGTGTTTGCCCATAATGGTTTGATTTGAACAAAGCCCTAACACATAATATTCCTAACATAACAAGTATAAACATACAGGTATCTTGTATGTATACTAAAACTCGTTCCACAGTTTTTCAGCTACAGAAAAAATACAATCGGCACAATGGCTTATGCCTGAATAGTTAAAAAGGTGAATAAAAAAAAATCCTAAATGAAAAGAAGTCAATTTCATATCTGAAGGTCATAGTATAATACCTGTACCAAAATATATGATTGCATTGCAAACGTACTGAAGTTATAATTAAAAAAGCCTCTTTTTTGCAGATTCCATGAGCAATAGTTGCAATGTTTACAAACTGCAAATTGCTCTCAAGTCATGGTGGTGATGACGGAATCCCAAGTGTGTGTGTATATATATGAAGAGTTCAGATGCAAAAGCCTCTAAATCCTCTTCTTTAAAATTAGCATTTCTTTCTGGCTACTTTGTATATGTTTCTATGTAAGTACTGGTACTTCTGATTGGGCTGAGGCTGGATTTTAGCAAGTTTGACGTAAAAGTGTATATATGTATGTATATATATATATATATATATATATATATATATATATATAATAGTCAAAATGATTATATATGCATATATAACTTATATAGTCACTACATAGTCATATATAACAATCTAGTCATCACCAGACTAATGTTTTAGTACATCTGACCAAGGCCTCTTTGGCTGCTTTGAACAAATGCCATTACACACTCGCTTCATACACAAGCTCAAGCGCACACACACATACACACTGCATGATGATGAAGGAAAATCAATTCATCTCTGTGTTAGTGTCACATTAGAGTGACTGGGATTGACACAGTAAATGGGTTAGTGTTTCCCCTCAGCAGTTTAACTAGCGATTGGACCTGACAGTCCCAGCACAGGTTTACAGCAGTACAAGGAATCTCAAGGGAAGATCTTTCAGGTGTTTTCACTCTGTTCAAGCCCCTGACACTGTCAAACAAGATTCAAGCGATCAAACTCACGGTTTCCTACGCACACTTGTACATTAAAGCAATAAACCATGTGATGTTTTTTTTTTTTTTTTTTTTTTTTTTGGGTAACATTTTAGTAGGGATTAATTTAGTAGGGACCAATTCTGTCTCCTAACTAGTTGCTTATTAGCATGCCTATTATTAACATATTGGCTGTTTATTAGTACTTATAAAGCACCTATTCTGCATGATCATATTCTGAATCCCTAATTCTACACAATACCTAAATTTAACAACTACCCTACTAACTATTATTAAGCAGCAAATTGAGTAAGCAGTGAGTTGATTGAGGCAAAAGTCGTAGTTAATCGTTTGTTAATAGAATTGGACCTTAAAGTGTGACTGAAACTTTCCGGCAAAAAACATAACTCTTTCTTAATTTGCACAATTACCAAAGATGACAGTTTATTAAAAATGTATAATACCACATGCAACATGTTAAGCTTAAATTATCTAATGTATTATCAAATGTATTCTTTTATTATAATAGAATATAAAGAAAAGTGTATATATGTATGTATATATATATATTTATATATATATATATATATATATATATATATATATATATATATATATATATATATATATATATATATATATATATATATATATATATACTTACTGTGCATAAGTCAATTTAAAATAAATTTACATTTAAAACTACAAGAAGGATATATTGCAGATTCCAAAGATGGACACAGTTTCTAGGATTTATCCAAAACTTTAAGAGTTTAAACAGATTGAATAGCGCTCTTGTGGAGTGAGTGTGTGTTTGAGTGTCAGTGAATAGACTGTGTGATATATTTAGTCTCATAGGGCCTGCTGCTCAGAGCAGATAACTATATGCCAAGAATGCAGATGTCTGTGCAGTCGGACCACCAAACTGCTGAGGCAGTCTAATGCAGCCAAAGACAAGAAGTTTCATCCCATTAGGGCTGGGAAGTCTGATCCATTTTACCAAATTAATTCTTTCCAACAATGAATTGGGTTAAAAAAATGAGTAAGTAAAAGTGTTTCCGGACAATTCTCTCTCTCTTATGAATAATTACATTATAACAATTTTTTTAAGAATCATATGTGATTTTTTTTTTTTTTTTCTTTAATTAAAATAAAAATAATTTTAAATGTCCTCATTTTTATTTCACTGTAAAATGTAAACATGTGCAGTTGTTTATTTATATA
Organism: Cirrhinus mrigala; assembly: GCA_036247105.1. Classification (NCBI taxonomy): domain Eukaryota; kingdom Metazoa; phylum Chordata; class Actinopteri; order Cypriniformes; family Cyprinidae; genus Cirrhinus; species Cirrhinus mrigala. The sequence continues at coordinate 1,241,728 of CM070015.1, forward strand.
CACACAAATTTACATACAACTTCCCATAAAGCTCAGGATGGACACATTCCAAAACATACATGCCTGCTCTCGGCTGATGGGCAATTTTTGCTTCAATGAGAATATGATTTGGAGCTCTTCAGCACAATGGTAACCACAACATTCAATAACAGAAACTTCTCTAAATGTCCAACTTGACTGAACATTAAACATTAACATAAAATGCCAACATCTTTCCCTTTATAAAGAAAAAAAAAAAAACATAAAGTTGTGTTATTTTAAACATTTTTCAGTAAATGGAAAGATGTTGGCAGTTTATGTTAATGTTTAATGTTCAGTTATGTTGGACTTTTGTTAACATTGTGCTGAAGAGTAGCGCTTGTGCTTAGGCTGTGGGCATTCAATGTTTGTTGTGATTTTCAACTAAACTGATTTGTTTTTATATAAAGTAAATTAAGTTGTGTGTAAAATGTATTCAGTTAAATTAACTAAGGGTAATTTTTTTTTTCTTTTGAGTGTATATATATACACATGAAGGTGGAAAATGACTTTCATCATATAAAACAAAAAATATTATATCAAACTTAAGCAATTTTACCTAGCTGAAGAAATCAGGTTACGTCTGTTATGCTTCTTTCCTTTTCTTTTCTTTTTTCTTTTCTTGTTTCACATTTCACATATAGATATTATTCCATTAGTAATAGTAAAACAATGTGTGATTAGGAAGCACTAGTACTTTGTTATAGAGCCACTAGCATTTAAACATCCAAGAGTGTTGAAACATTCAGTGTTTAACAGAACTGAATGTCATGAACATCAAAATCAGTCAGTTCCAGTATATTTTTATAAAGAGTAGAACCACTTCTTCTTTAGAACCAATTCACAGTCCTACCATAGTGACATGAAGGGTTTAAAGAATAATCTTCATTCATTTCCTTTAAACAAAGGTATCACAGAATCTATCAAAGCCACTTGGACCACTGGCTTCACAAGCTCAGTCGAGCGGTCAGGTCTATCTGAGACTGCAGCCCTCAGTTCAAACTAATCTGAGACATAAAACACTGAACCTCCAGGAGAGATCCCAGGACACACACATGCTTCACACAACAACAAGAATACAGGGGTTCAATACCAGCACCAGGGGAGCCACATGCTTTATGCGCTCTGTTCCGTTATGACATTACTGATGGAGTTGTGCGTATGAGTGCTCTGCAACTAAGTCTCTTTACTTTTCTCTCTCTCTTTTTCTTGCCCTCCCATACTTTTTCTTTCACCTCTGTCAGTTTCCTTGGGTGCACAAACCAAGATGTGTGTCCCATTAGAAGCTCACCATAGCAGCAGAGAAAACCAGCAGCTTTCAACTAAAATATCAGAGAACAGAGACATACAAAACTGCTCCTATTTACACATACTGTATAGGTATAACATTGCTAAACACTACAATTCTCTTTTTGAAATACAACAGTGTTACTGTAAAAAAAATAAACCTAAAATACCGATGCTACAACTTCCAAAAAACTGTATTGCTAATATACTCTGATATCAATTGATGTGAACACAGGAAAGTGGAGTGAATATAAAACAGCTAGTTCTGTTTGTTAGTTAATCGGTAGCAATGCCCCTTAGCTGTTCTAAAATCCCTATAAACCATGGTTTCTTGCGGCTTAATTGCTTCATTAGCACTTTGGAAAATTCTAAGTGATTAATTGATTTAAAAATGTTAATACAGTTACAAATAATAAAAACAAATTTTCAAAAAGTCTCTTTTTTTTTTTTTTTTAGAATATATGACGTAAATTAAGGTTAGCTGGTCTGTTTGCATGCTACCCATCATTTTATACATATACTTCAAAATATTTGTTTTAAATTAAATAAAAAACAATAAAAATAGATATTCAAATACAGAAAGCTTAATTAAAAAGACATGTATGACATTGATTACATGTGTATACTTGTGTGTTGTTTGTGAGTGTGTGTGTCTATCTATCTATCTATCTATCTATCTATCTATCTATCTATCTATCTATTCAGTTTTTCAATTAGTCTGTGTCAGCCTCCTGCAGTTTCAATGCTAACTAGAAGAGACACAGAAAGGCATGGGGTCCTCGGCAAACACTTCACAATCTATTTTCACCAAAGCTCTTCCCACTCTGTGTCTGCTGACACCCCTCTGAGCTTGCCCGCTTCCCCACAGAGAGCCGGGGCGAGTCCACAAATCTGACCGTCACTTCCAGTCAACTGCCTGTGTGGGACTTGGAGGCAGGCAGCGCCACGGCAGACACTCTGGGTTAACACGGAGACCAGCTCTCACAGCTGCCTGTGTAATCCAACCCCACACACGCCACACACACTCCACACGGGAGAGACACTCAGATTTCTCTTAATCATAATGCTCATGATGGACTCTGACGGTTTGTGTGTGTTTGTAATGTATTTGTGCACCAAAACCCTATGTGTTGTTGTAAACTTTGAGCATCTCTTTTAAATTATGAAAGTGAAAAATAAATAAATAAATATAAATGTATATTATTACTTCTAAAAGTAGGAAATGGAATAATATTTACTTCATCAGATTAAAATGAGCCTGCAAAAGAAGGAAAATACTCATTCCAATAAAGTGTGTTACAGTCAATATTCTTAAAGCATTTTTAATATACTCCTGTGGATATGAGCTGAGATCAGTGGCAATATTCAGTCATGGTTTTGGTGTTTGGTGTTAACAATCCATTCACTTAAATAGAAGCAGATATTCAGATATGATCGCTCTTTGTGTGGGTGAGTCCTAAGTCTTAAACAAACAGGGGTGCCGAGCTGAGTGTGAGCACGATAACAGCCCCCAACAGACAGAGAAACACACACACACACACAGAGCAAAAGCACAACGAAAATATCTTTGGTGACTGACATGTCAGTTCCTCCTGGAAGAAGTTTACCTTTTAATAAGTGCCTCCATCTTTCCGGGTTCTGCAGACAGGCCGGTGGTCGAGGCACAGGTATGGCTTTCAGACATAAACGGCAGCTACCTCGATAGATCCCACTGCTGTTGAGTAAAGCCATCTGAGGAAAATGAGTAGTTTGAGGATCAACAGTCTTTCTGGAGGAATTTGGGTGTATTTGAAGATTATGATTTCTCCAACTAGACTACAAAGCAGCTAGTGAACAAAGAGAGAGAGAGAAAACGTTGCCCTCTACTGCTAGGTTTGGTCACAGCCAGATTCTGTGATACAGATCAAGTGGTTTAGTTCTGTTCTAATTCAAGAATTTCAGTGAGCACTAAAGTAATATTTAAATGTACAAGCTGTACTGTAAATTTTCTCCTCAAGAACTAACCATAATTTAATGGAGTAATAGTCTCCTTAATATTGACATGATATTATTTTTAGGTAGTACAAAAAAAGGAATGACCCGGATACATAAACATATAAAAAATAACCTCACAGGTTGCAAACCTTAAAACTGACAAGATAATGGAAACAGAATTGAATTGAATTGAATTGAATTGAATTGAATTAGTTTGAATTGAATTTGTTTTTCTTCATACATTTTATTTCTTTGTTTAAAATGGTATTGTGTAATTGAGTTAACAGGTATATTTTAAAACAGAAAGAAAGTGTCCTAAGTGTCCTCATATTAAGAGATAACATGGAATATGTATGCTTTTAAAGATTCATTTGTCACCAGGAATTTTCAAAATGTTTTTTTTTTTTTTTTGTTTTTGTTTGTTTGTTTTTAAACTAAAGGGTGCTTCATCAGGATGTCATCTACAATTTGCACTTTATATTATACATTCAAGACAAGTAAAATGCTAAAATCTTCATGCAGTTTAAAACGAAGTTCATGAACATAAATGAACAGTTAATGTATAAAATGCTTATAGAATCTGATCATTCACCAGAAATCATTACCACGTCATCAACACATGCATAAAGATTCAGCGAATGTTCAATATTAACAGATGTACACATTACGTACACAGGCCTCAACACACGCATAAATAAACAGACATAAATCCAACCCGTTTAGGTGAAAGTGGTGAGATGGAGACATCCAGAAATCCCTGGTGTCTAATAAACTAGGCAAGAGAATCACTTGACTAAACATCATGAATGTTATGGATCTGTGTTCATACATACTGACCTGAAGTGTGTATGTCCTGAGGCCCATGGAAGTCCAAGAGAACCTTCATAGAGGCCTCAAAGAATGAGAAGAAAAGCCAAAGAGAGGTTGAGAGAGTGAGAGCTCTTCAGCAGACAGTGCCCAGCAGGAGACGGACTTGCTGTAGTCACATCAAAAGATGGCACCCAACGCTGGGCCACCTCCTCTGGCTTTGAACACAAGATAAATTAAACAACAAAGAACACAATGACATTCACAGCCCTGTTTGCTCCTGTTAACTGAACACCAGACAACCATCAATCCTCATAGTCTACAGATACACACATCTACTTTAGTTGGTTGGATATACTAAAGGCCTTATGGCGTTTGTTTCATGAGTTATATTCCATTAAAAAAGGATGCAACCTATACTTAACTTATAAAATGGTAGAAGTTATGCTACGGTTTAGTAGGATTTAAATGACCACACATTGTAAAATCACTGTAAGACAGGGGCTTTTTTGCTATTAGAGAAGACAAAAATGTACCAATATTTTTGTGGTTATGCAGTTTTCATCTTCATAAACACACTATTTGTACTACCTATAATTATGTGACATAGCATTTTTTGAAATTTGCTTTACAGTATTCAGCAAAATTTCAGAAATACAGTAAATAAAATAAGTGCTTTTTTACTATTACTAAACACCACAAACAATAAATCAATAAGTAACAGCAATTCAGTTTGAGGCATTCACAATTGGGAATGTAAAATTTAATTTGAAAGAAATAATTAGAAATAATTAGAAAGAAAGAAAGAAAGAAAGAAAGAAAGAAAGAAAGAAAGAAAGAAAGAAAGAAAGAAAGAAAGAAAGAAAGCTTGTTTCAGCAGAATGACCAATGATCAATAAACTGTTTACGTTATACATTTAATATTAATCATATTTACAAAAACTTTTCTTTTGCCACACACTTTACTTAACTGTTCATTACCCTAACTGTATCAGTGATATTGTAGATGTGGAATTAATATATAACAGAATTAATTATTTTAATTAGAGAATTAATACAGAAATTAGTTACAGTGTTCATAAAGTGCAGTAAGCACCAAGCTCAAATTAAAGCAGCAGCAGCTGTGAAAGTATTTTGAAAGTAGGTGAGATTTGGCTGCTCAAATTTTCCTGTCTAAAAACGTCTATCCTCTCACAGTGGGACAGGCTTTAGCTGCATTCTACTCAGGATTACACATTACAGATAATGTAGAACACCTGTGAATGGATTTTTGGATATAAGCCATATGCATTCCACACGTAATCAGTCAGCATCAACACTTCAGTTAGTAAGAGCCATCGTTTCACTAAACACACTAAATATCTGATAGTAGAAAGCTGTCCAACCAAGTGCATTCATATGTAGCATATACATACAGGGTTTCATTTTAAACACTTAGGTACGCAAAAGTGTCAAAAGCAAAATGTATATAAAGCATACTAAAGTAGAAGAGTGTGACTGAAACAAAGGTGCTGTAAGTGCTATTAAATGTTCATTGACTTCTGCCACAATTACTCACTGAATTAGACCCCCACCCCACCACCACATGACCTCTCTCTAAACCCAGCCCTCTAAAGACATATCAGCCAACCCGGAATCAGACCTGAACACGCACAATGATTAAGATGCAAAAATAGTGCGGGCAGTTCAGTGATATCTGTCGTTTCATCTGTGGCATTTCATTAAAAAAAAATGCTTACAGCACTTTAAATACAAGGTCAAATATAAATGTAGTGGAGCTAGAAATAAGGACTGTAAAAGTGATCAGCTTATGTGACTTTTAAACACTAAGAAGAGAAAGCTAAAATGAAGTGAATACGACTTGAAGATTTGATACAGAGAGAGAGAGAGAGAGAGAGAGAGAGAGAGAGAGAGAGAGAGAGACAGAGAGACTTATTTCTCCTTTCTTCAGTTCATTAATCAGACACTCGCGGGACAGATACACACCTTCATTTATTGGAAAGATATTAACAAATCATTACTGTAAATCTGTTTTGGAATAATTTAACTGTCAATGCATAACAGCAGGCAGTTATGTGCTGACATATAGAGATGGCCACTGTCAAATAATAACAAAATCAATAAATTTGTTACCCATAATGCCAGCACGTCAAGTCCAGAAGGGTTAAATTAAGTGTCACAGTATGAATTGTGCATTGCTTTTTGTTTTATTTATATGTAATTGAGAAAACTATAAATGAAATCAAAACAAAGCTGTGTTATTATATTATATATGTAAGGAATTGAATATTGAGTGAAATAAAAAAAATAATAATTTTATATTTAAACAATTTTAGAATAAAAAAAAAGTATATATATATATATATATATATATATATATATATTATATATATATATATATATATATATATGTTTCATGTGATGTGACACGTGTAGGTTTTAAAAGTAACAATGCTATCATTAGCGGAACAAAACCATTTGGCAAAGATTCTTCTGGCAAGCCACTGATGAAATCTGATCACTAAATCACAGACAGTGTTTGTCAGAGCTGGTGTAAAATCATATGGCTGTTTACTGAGAGTTTAGTCACGATTACACTGATCAGCTTCTGGATCCAAAAGAATGGTTCACTCATCTCCTAGTTCTATATAGGCTGGATTTTACTGAATTTCAAAATACTTAACTGAAACATGCAATTGCATATAAATTGGTCCATATATTAATCCATATATTTTAATACAATTTCAAAATATCATAGCCAGTTTTATAGGGGGGAAAAGAATACTTTTATTTTATTTATTTATTTTTTATATCACAGAGACATACTCATCCTCTAATGTGCAAATGTGCAAAGATTGAAAGAGAGAGATAATAAAGGGGGAAAAGGCTAGTGCACAGCATTGCACATTATATTCATGTCATTTAGACGCACAGAGAGAATGACACAGTGTCAAATCTGTGTGACAGAATTAGGTGAGCGTTGAGAGAGGGGGCCAGCAGGGGTACAGAGATGCTCAGGGCACACACACACGGTCACACATACATGCAGTACATAAGAGCATTTTCATCTCACACACACACATCCCCTAACATATCACATGAATTCAGTATAAAATGCCAGATCACTGGTCAGTTAATTTGCCTGCAGTGAAAGAATTTATAAGATCATCTGTTGGAAACACAATCAGACAGTTTGTAGCACCTTCAAAAATACAGTACGGAAAAAGAGAAGGACAGCTTTATTGTTGTTAATCTATTAAACACTTTAAGTACTTAACTATGTGTAGGACCTTCTATTATTTACGATCATTAATTTGTGCTATTTTATATTCCTTCTAAAATGTAATTTTAATTATATAATTTTAGTTTGTTGTTGTTGCAGTAATGTTCAGACCATAGATTACAGACTTTTAATATCATTTAGTAGTTCCTTACTATTATTTTAAAGCTCATAACACAATAAAGCTGTATTCAGAGCTGAAACTTTCTTTCTAAGCGTGTAGAGTATCTAACAACATCACGGGAACATGAACGGCTACGTTGTGTCTCAGTGAATGCGGGAAAAAAGAAATCAAAAGATTGGGGAAAATATTTTTTAAGGACACACAATGTTTATTTATTCATTTATTTTTAGTTTTATTATTATTATTTTTATTTTTATTTATTTTTTTTTTTTTTGACCACTCAAATTAACATGAGATACATCTGACCATCTCTCTTTCTCTACAGTGGGTTAGAAATAGTAAAAGCAATTTCTGACGTTGAATTTTGGTAGGGAATCAGAAAAATATGAAAAGACTGCTATCCGGTGGACGGAAACAGAATTGCACTTTATATTTCTCTTTCCAGCTGATCTGATATACATATTACTTGTGGTTTAGTTAAATATAAATTAAATACTGTTTATGCATTCTTTTCCATATATATTTTCAAATTCAAGGTAAGGTAGCAACTTATGCAAGTCATTATGAATAAGAATTTCAGTCCTAAACGCACTGAATGATATAATTTAATATAATAACATCATTCAATAACAGCAAGCAATAATACATGACTATGCAATGTCCAGCACTGTGCAGATCTTGGTATTTCTTGAGCTGATAGCAACTTTGCACGCCAACTCTCATAGAATTTCTATACAAGACTGACATCTAGTGGACTGTCAAATCCTACCATTGGCACACATCTCTCAAATACAGAAACAGAAAAATGTGAAAATGTGTTACAAAAGTGTTACTGAGCTATTGTATCTCTCTATATATGACACAAAGCCGTCAGTTCCTGTGTGTGTCAGGTAATGTCAAACTCATGTTTAAATGTCTTGAGAAATTTCTGCTACACAATAAAAATGACAAATGTCACTAGACGACTATAGGAGATGAAGTTTGGGACTCAGGTAGGGCTGTCTTTTTTTTTTTTTTTTTTTTTTCTCACATACACACACCCACATACAGATTTAATTGACTTCTTTCATAAATTGCATTGACTGCTCTAAAATGAGACACCAATGTTTCAGAAGTTTAGGACACAGAATCCCATACAGAAATGTAATATATGTGCTTATATGAAAATACCCATATATTAAATACATGTTTTATATATGCCATATCCATATATGATTTCTATTAGAAAATGGAACAATTTCATATATTGATATATAAGTCTACCCCATACAAATATATATGTTTATGTATGTATAATACATTTATTGCCTTATATGTATATAATTATTAATATATGTGAGATATATGTATTTTTTTATTATGTGTTATATACAAATTAGACATGTATGCATGAAATATATGGTACATATAATGGTACAATAAGCTACACAAAACAACATCTTTGTTTAAACAGAATTTATTTAAAGAGAAGAAAAATCTTATTAAGATGCACAATCAAAAATAAAAAAAGAAACAATTACATATATAACTGATTGCAACACTGAACAGAAACAGAACATCAACCAATTGTCAATTCACAGCTTGGTTAGTTTTTGGTTTATTGCCATCCCCAGTAGGCCCCAGGTGAAGAAATTTCTGGATCAATCAATCAATCAATCAATCAATAAATAAATAAATAAATAAATAACAGTAAGAGTTAGGTTTTTATAATATAATTACAATAAATTGATTTACAAGGCCGAGAATTACGTTTAAACTTAAATGCATCGTTAAAAACCAAACTTTCTGAATCATATATGCATTTCAGGAAGTGTACAACATTTAAAAGAAACTTTTTAACTTTGGTAGTGTTGGGTGGTACAGTAAACTAAACTTGATTTTAGTCAACATGTTATTAAAATATATAATCTGCTTAAGTCATGCACTCCAACATTGTACCAAAGTTTATTTTGGCTTTTAAGTTAGAACTGTGCCTATATCTTAAAGTGTTTAACTACTATAAGATGACAAATATAGTGAGTATTAAACATAGTTGGTAAAGTTAAAAATTATGTTAAAAACTAAAAAAAAAAAGATTTTAAAAACTGCAGAATACTAATTATTTACATAATAATTATAATTTGTATTTGTAAAATATTCCCAGATACCACAAGGATACGGCAGAGCACAACAGAGCACAGCCTGCACGCCCACTCAAATAATATGCCTCTATTTACATGAAGAACTAAACTATAGTAACCCAAATGTTCAGTGACAGAATTCACAACTAAGGTTACAATTTAATTTGTTATTTAGCATAAATGAAATAAAGAGTTTACATTCATAATACCTAATGAGTGCATCGTTTTAGCCTGGAGAAAAGAAATAGAGGGGTGGAACTATGACATGGATTTTTTGAATGCCAATTTTGATTAAATCCCTTAAAATAAAGTCTGCGGTTCACACAAGCTCAAAATACTTTCACGTTTTATACTATGACATAAAACACACTTTCAGACCCCTTGGACTGTTTGTGTTGGTTTTGCCCTTTGTCACACCCCCGTTGGACTGTTTTGTTTCTCCCTCTTGTGTCCATATATGTTTTTCCTGTTCCATTCCATGTTAAGTCATTATTGGTTATTTACCCACACCTGTCTTTGTATCGTTAGCACTCCTTTATAAATTGGATTCTGTTCATTGTTTGGTTGTCGGATGTTAAAGTTATGTTTGCGTGTGTGTTTCCCTTCTGTTTATGTCTGGAGTTACCGTTTGTGGAATTTATTAAAGACTTTTCATTATATTACGTCGTCGTTCGTCTCATTCAACACACAGCCGTGACAGAACATCCGACCTACAAACAATTAAAAAACGAATTCTCCTCTGTTTTATTTTTCCATTTTTAACAGTTTTTTTCTTTTTGCCCCCATTGACCTCGCCTCTATTAACGTTGCCCCAAGGAGGGGTAACACCATTCTGGAAGGATTCACCATCTTCATCTTCCAGAATGGCAGGGACCTGGAGGAGTTCGTCGGCACCTGCCACCGTGCTATCTGCGACGACGTCTGCCTGATGGAGGGGTTTAGGTGTGAACTGGACGATGACCTCCGCTTCGCCTTACCCGACGGAGATCCCTGCTGGACCTTACAGCAATACATCAACCTTGTACTGTGTCCATGTGGTTCAACGTACACCGTAGGCAAAGCGGAGGAGGATAACAACCTAGTTCAGCCACACCTTGCCGACGTCTCGCAACAAGACCAAGAGCCCAGCCAGACCACACCCCAGCTCGTGGAGCATGAGCCCGAGCCCACCGCGGACGGAGAGCCAGAACCGAGAGCTACAGTGCCATCACCAACGGGAGCGACAGCACGTGAGATCGCCACGGAGCCTGAGCCTAGCGAGTCTGACCAGGTGCGAGAGCCGGCCATGGAACCCGCGACAGTGGATGTTCCAGTTGGGTGTGAGGGTGCTAAGGACAGCACCGCCCACTGCACTACCGCTGAGGGTGAGCAATGCTTGGATCTGGAACATTCTAATATGGAACTAGATTTGATTGATTTCACTAAGGATATTGAATTGGAACTTCCTGCCTGCCCTGAACAATCTGCCTACCTGGAACTGTCTACCTGCTGGAATTTCCCACCCACGCTCCCTCTGTTGTTCCCATCTAGCAGCCATGCTACTTCAGCCATACTACCGCTGTTTCCTGACAGCCCCGCTGCTCACCCTCAGTCCACCATCTGTGCGGTGGGTTCGTTGCGGGTCTGCCAGTCTCCATCGGCATCATGGCTGGAGGATCCCTCGTCTCCGCCTCCAGCCTCTGAGTCCTGGACTCCGCCTCGGCCCTTCGTTATGATTCGTTATGAGTTATGATTACTTCATTTTATTACTAACGTCTCATAGTTTGGCTCTAGTTTTGTATTTATTCCAGTTTAATGTGTAATGTGAAAAGGTTCATGTAACGTAGATTAAAATTAAAATTCTTGGAACGACCGTGCTGTTCGTTTAAGTTTATGTATAAACTTAAGCTAAGTTTAGCTTTTAAGTTCTGGTGCTTTTATTTAGGCTTCAAATTTCATAAAATTATTTTGTGATGGTTATCTTGATGGACAAAACATGTAAGTTTCATGAACTATAGTTGAACACAGCTTATTTTTTGTGATAATCCAAAAGCCTATGGAAAAATCCTATTGGCTTTTTTTTTTTTTTTTTGAGGGAACCAGTGTGATGCTAACAGCTGATCTGCTTACAAAGTGACGTCATAGTTCCACCACTTTATTAAAAAGGTCAGTTGATTTGTTTACATGTATATTGCAGATGCTAGTTTTGGTTTCAATAAAATATGTAACCTTTTCTGGGCAGATGCTCCACCATTCACATCACTGCCATCCACATCTGCAGGTTAAGCCTCCGGTTCTATTTTCTGAGAATTTCTGGACTCATTACCTTTTCATGGCACACAATCAGGAATAGCACAATTATCAGCAAAGATATGAACAAAATTTACTACAATAGGTTAACCATATTTTAAAAACCCCACAATCACATCCTTCAGTGTACTGTACCTTGTGCTATGCACCCACTCTAAGCATGTCACTGACATGTCAATGCACTTGGTGCAATATAACCAAGTACTGTACTGCACTATATGAATTCAAGGTGCTTGTATTTAAATAATTCCATTAATAATTTCCATTTATAGTTCTAGTCTAGATAGACTACATTTCAGAGATAAATATTATAATTTTCATCCTTTACTTTTGTCACACCTTTAAATAATTTCCAAATGTGGCATTGCTTATCCAGTGAAAACAATGAGCTCACAGTATCTCTATGCAGATTAACCTACCCTATAGTATATAGTTAAAATTATATATAATATAATTTAACTTTAACGCGAGCAAACTGCAAAACACATCAATTCAGCTGTAATCATAACATCATATACAAAACAATGACAGGGAATATTTAAAACATTAGCTGATCTATATAGAGACAGAGGCTCTTGCAGTCAAAAACAATCATATAACACGTAGATTATATGTGATATTGGCGTAGGAATAAAGCGCTGTGTAAAATAGCGTAAATTACATGCACCACTGCCACATACAGTGGGGTTTCATCGTTTCCACCTGATGTCGGTCTGTCTTCGTGCCCGTCTATAACATCATTGTCGTTTATTATGTGAAGGTACTAAAGGTCTGCATGGGCTTTAAACAGATGCCCGAACCCGGCCCGTACCCGAAATTGGTTTTCACAACGAATAACTAATCTTTTTAAATATGCTGTATTTCGCGATTGCTTGCAACGGCAAGTAAACAAATACACAGAAAGAAACATCATAATTATTCCACTGTGCAGTTTTCCTTGTAAACTGTATAAGTTTTCCTGATTGATTGCTGTATCGCAATCATTGCTCTCGACTTGCAAACGTGCGTGTGCCGTTTGCCATCGCTAGATCAGGGCAGGCACAAGGGCTAAACGAATTTCGTTTTTTAATACAGCCTATACAACAAAAGGCACGCACACGTTAAATATAAGGGATAATCCAGCTAGCAAATGAGCCTTAAAAGATTTTAATGCAGGACTTGGAGGGCAAAGGGTAAAAATTACATGACATTTTTTGTCAGTTATGGATCGTTCTAGCATTCTGTACTCTTTAAATCAAACACAGAGATGAAGGTGGTAAGATCACATTTATTTGAATGAATTATAACATTTGTTTGAATTAATTTACCAGAGAGAGGGGAATGAAAGTTGCATGTGTAATTACCTGTGTCTGTGCGTGTCTCTCTCTCTACAACTATGAAGCTGAGTTTAGTTACAGCGATTTTACTCACTCGTTACTTGAGAAATATAATGTAGCCAGTCAGTATGGAGGCTATTTTATTAATAAAAGTTTCTCTGCGCCACGGTGTTTCTGTGTTTGCACTGCGCGTTCTCCGATCTCTATGTGCAAGTAATATCTGTGCGTGCGTCAGTGAAAGCGTAGCTTGCTGCATATAGTTTTACATTAGCTACAAACCCGGGTCGGGTAGCACACCTTTAGAAGGTACTGACACATTTGTAATCCTTCCATTTACTAAAAAAACATCTTAACGCAGATGACTGTTTGAAAGCTCGCTTAATAATCAAACTCCAGCTGGTCCAAAATGCAGCAGCTAGAGTTCTTAATAGAACCAAAAAGTATGATCATATTAGCCCGGTTCTGTCTACACTGCACTGGCTCCCTATTAAACATGTATAGATTTTAAAATCTTGCTAATTACTTATAAAGCCCTGAATGGTTTAGCTCCTCAGTACCTGAGCGAGCTCCTATCACATTATAGTCCCTCACGTCCGCTGCGTTCTCAAAACTCTGGCAATTTGATAATACCGAGAATATCAAAATCAACCGCGGGCGGAAGATCATTTTCTTATCTAGCGCCCAAACTCTGGAACAATCTACCCTACAATGTTCGGGACGCAGACACACTCTGTCAGTTTAAATCTAGATTAAAGACCCATCTCTTTAACCTTGCTTACACATAACAAATCAACATATTCTTATGATTCAAATCCAATAAAGGATTGTTAGGCTGCACTAATTAGGTCAACCGGAACCGGGAACACTTCCCATAACACCCGATGTACTCAGTGCATGTCAGAAGAATGGCATCTACGCTAATATTAGTCTGTTTCTCTCTTATTCCGAGGTCACATTAACCACCAGATCCAGTCCGTATCCAGATCAGATGGTCACTGCAGTCCCCCGGATCCAGTCCGAACCCAGCCCAGATGGTGGATCAGCACCTACACTCAAAAAAATGATTCTTTAAACCTACTTAATTCAATTATGGACAGTGGTTCCACACAACCAAATTGTTTTTGATGAACATGAATGGAATTTTTTGAATCTATGCAAACTCTTTGTGTTGTGACAACACAGCTGAATGAGGAAGATTTTATGTGAAATAGTAATGTCCAACCAACTCAATTTATTCACTTCCTTGTAACTTAAACCGATTAAGTTCAGTGAACATGTTTTGGTTTATTAAAAACTGGCCAAATATGTTTCACTTTATCAACATAAGGAGGTTTGTTTCAGACAACTCATTTAAATTATGGATTTAGATAACCATAACCAACCATGTGAAACTTCAGCAGTCAAAAGAAAAAAAAAAACTACAATGTAATAGTAAATAATTATTTTAGGTTTATGTAAAACATAAGAAAACACCACTATTACTCAGAGACACACAGACATCAAGTACCAGCATATGAATCTCAACAATGGTGACAATCAACAAAATGCTTCATGCTGCAATGCATGCTGGGTAACAACATAGTAAAAACTCCCATCATGCACTGCAGTATGAATAATTGTTGTCACCACTGTTGAGGATCATATGATAAGTCTTCATGTCTAAAATCCTGAGCAGATGCACATCTTTTTTCCAAAATTGAAGCTTTATGGTGGTGATTGTTTAATAGGACCTTTTTTCAGCAACATGCCCATCAATAAACCAAAGAGAAAGATCGCTTCATAACGTTCACACAAGTGAGTTATAAGCAGAAAGTGTAAAATAATCTGTTGCTTCAAACATTTGATTCAGCAATACACAAATGTTTGCTGTGAAACAATATTACAAACGCTTAGAAGCAAAATTATTGTAAGTTATTAAAAGGGTCAAGAGACAAACTAAAGCAAACCTTGACCACAATTATGGTGGCATTATGTTTTTTTTTTTAATTATTATTATTACAATTAAGCCAGTCTGCTTAGTAATGAGTGAAGCTGGTGATGCTGTTTGTGGAGTTGTTTAATCAGATTTTGAGAGATTTAATGTCTTTTATTTCAGTTGATTTAATCTATGGCTGAAGTCAGTTGTAGTTCTTGTGTTTCTCGTTTCTTCAGTGATTCTGCTTGTTCATCACTAATGCTCAGTCACCTTTTAATTGATCACTTAATTATCTAATTTTTTTGAACGGTGAAATTAAACCGTTTACGTTAGTTTAACGATTGATAATTAAGTAAAATGGAAACTTAAACAGTTTAAATTAATAGAGCACAATACAATAGTGTTTTGGTGGAAAAAGAAACATACTTGTGTTGTTTTAACAATAAATACCTGGGTAAAATGAACAGTGGCACAAAACCATTTTTTTGAGTGTAGAGACGACCTCTGCAGCCCTGAATGTCAGCGGAGTCCACATCAACTAGATGAGCCCCAGAGACGGATCCACAGTGAAGACCTCGTCACCTAGACGGCTGTCGGCACAAGACCACGGGAACTTTGGCCAGAGGAGAACTGGCCCCCCGACTGAGCCTGGTTTCTCCCAAGGTTTTTTTCTCCATTTGTCACCGATGGAGTTTTGGTTCCTTGCCGCTGTCGCCTCTGGCTTGCTTAGTTGGGGACACTTTCTCTTAACACAATATTGCATTTTATTTTATTGTTTTTGATTAACTACCTTTACCTAAAATGTGAGTGTTTACTGTTGCCTTTGGCATTGTTGATGTACTGTTTCCTATTTAATACTGTACAGCCGCCTTGTCACAATTCTGTATTGTTAAAGGCGGTATATAAATAAAGGTGACTTGACTTGACTTGACTTTAGCCGCACCCATCGCTCAGACGCCCTTAACGCGGTTGTGTTTTTGGCCCATGCGCAAAAGCGGTATTGTGACGTTCACGCACAATCGCGCATGTAGTATAATGAAATGCGTTTTAGTGCAATGAATGACAATGATTGCAATGATGACAGCGCGTATGTTAAATTAAGTGTTTTGTTTGTTTGTTTTGTTTTGTTTTCCCTCAATAACTCTATAATACTTTCCTTTTACTACAACAAGTAACTTATCCAATCATTGACATTTAGTAGATTTTAGTACACACGGGCATTTTTTGAACAGGTTATATATTCATCTCTACTTTTTCCCCCAGAAAACTAAAATTGAAACAATTAATGAAGTTAAGAAAAAATAAATAAGCAAATCAATACTGTTTAAACACTACTTGCTGATACATATTATTGTTTTATTATAATCCTATCACTTTTTACTTCTTCTTCAACCCGCGCCACACACACACACACACAAAAGATAAAATCTAATGTATTTATTTGTTAACCTGCTTGAAATACACATGATATACTGTAAACAATCCACATTAGAAATTTGCTGCATTGCATGTTTATGTGAGTATATTGTATAAAATTGGATAAAATTGTATACATTCATAGCAGTTTTAAGATGGAAATATTCAGTTGTTATGCTGTGATAGAATTTTGACTCTATAAGATTTTGTACAATTTGTACAACTGTTTGGTGTACTGATAAGCCTAATTACTATTTGGGCTTTTGTAAGACCACCACTGTTAAACAATGTGAATAAATGATTGGGGTTATGAATTTATTCATATTGCTCACCTCTGAGCAGTTTAATGGAGAAGTTCACTGAAATTCATGCCATAACACTTTTACAAGTACATTAATAAAGAGTATATGACACAACATATTGTTTAGTCCCCTAATTTGCAAACTAGTGGTGACTGTGGCATGACATGAAAAACTGAAAAACTCAATTTGATGTTGGATAATGAAGAGAAAGTAGGATGCATCAGGGAGGCAGTTATCTGGCTATTCAGTCAACATAATGTCAGTACCTTAGCAATTAAGTAAATATATTACTACATTGACTGAACTGTACACTGTAAAAAATTGCACTGTAAAATAACAGTAATTTACTGGCAGCTGTGGTTGCCAGCATTATACTGTTATTTTATAGATCTCTACCGTTAATTTACAGCTCTTCATTTTTACAGTATGTTACCGTTATTATACCATGTGGTAACTCATTTTATTTTGGAAACCGATTGCTTCAAACCATTTGAGTTTTAAAAAAACTATTGTTTATATGTTGTTAGTACAGTGAACTTATTTAATTTGAGTCCACTAAGAAGAAATATTTCTTAATATAACCCCACAAACACTTAAAGTGTAATAAAGAAGCAATCGACTTTTACTCAAATCTTTATAGATTGTCATTAACTAACAATAGCACAAATTTGTGTAATAAAGTGCTTAGTAAATAGATTGTCACTATATCAGCAATTCCACAATTACTGCCTTTAAATAAAGCAGCAAAACATCAGTGTTTGTGGCTCATCATTGCCTGAAGCACAAGCTCTACTCTCCAGCACAATGGTGACCCACAAAACTAAATTAAACTAACAGATCTCTCTTGTACAAAAACACATCAGTTAGGCACAATTCAATATTTACTCTCCTTACCAGTTAATGACTTTGCATCATTGTGTTTCTATGAACATTCACTAATATTTTAGTGAAAATAACTTGATTTGCTTGGTAAATCTGACTGTTATGTTTTACACTATATTACTGTTTTTTTCTTGAATTAACAGTAATTTACTGGCAGCTCTGGTTGCCAGCATGTTACTGTTTTTCTACAGTGTGTTGCCGTAAATTAATTACAGTTTATTACTGTTAAATTACATTTCATGCTGTTTTTTTTTCCATCGTACATCTTTAACCCTTTAAAACCCACAGCAAAATCCTCAGTTTTAAATGAACACTTCTAATGTGTCAACACTACAGAGTGTTTGAGTAATACTGAATTAGTGCTGAAGTTAATGAGATAATTATATGATTGATCACGTTCTGATTGAGCATTAGTGATGAACACCAGCTGTTAACAAACAAAATCACTGAATGAAAGAAAAACACAAGAACAACTGACTTCAGCCACAGCCTTAGATGACATCAACTGAAATAAAAGAAGACATTAAATCTCTCAAGATCTGATTAAACTCCTAAAACAGCATTACCAGCTTCAATTATTACCACACTGACTTTATTTCTGTCAGACGTCTACAGAAGAGAGTTGCAGAGGTTTAGGTTTTTTTTTTTTTTTTTTTCTTTTACTACCACGGTGGAGATCAGTGTTTACTTTAGTTGGGCTGTTGAACCTTGACATTTTAAGATTAATTTTAGTTTAGTTGTTGTAATTGTGTATGTTTACAACATGCTTGTTATGACAAAATATATGTATGTATTTATTAGTGACTACAAAGAAATCTGGGATTGTTTATGGTTTGGTAATAACAGGTTTTATCCAGTGTGTTTTCTTTTATTGAATATTGATGTGAAATAAAAAAAAAAAAAAGAACTGGGTATGCAGATGTAAAAAACACCACTCATTTAAAAAAAAAAGAAACTTCAGCATATTTTAGATACACACATCAAGAATCATCGTGTGAATCTCAACAATGGTGAGAACAAGTCATAGGCGAGGTTTTGTAGTGTGCTGATACCCAGCATGCATTGCAGCATGAAGCTTTCGATTGTCACCATTGTTGAGATTCATATGCTGATTCTTCATGTCTCTATTTGAGTATAAATGCTACAGTAGTTTTAAATTTTAACTATTAAATCCTTCTTTTCTGGTTGCCACATTATCAAAAGATCTCATGCTCTAACACACTTGGTGGAAAAAAAAAGCAACAACAAATAAACACACACTCAAAAATAGACTCTTAATGAGTCTCGCAAGACTCAGAACCAGTTCAGCAGATGACTTTCATGCCCAACTAGACACAGCTGACATCAACTGACCAGCATTGCTGTAACTAATGCATCATAAAAACCCAGTTACAGCAAACATCTCTATGTTTTAATGTCAAGAGTCAGGAGCCCAATTAAAGCAAACACTGATCTCCACAATGGTTTCGTCAAACAAAACAATAAAACATCATCATCTAAACATCTGTTCATTCTCAATAAGATCTTCTATAGACATCTGACAGAAATAAAATCAGTCTGGTTAGAAATGCGTGAAGTTGGTAAAGCTGTGTGTTGAGTTGTTTAAATGTTCAGTTGATTTCATCTAAGGCTGTGGCTGAAGTCAGTTATATAGTTCTTGTGTTTGTCTTGTTTCTCTTTCAATCATTAACAGCAGCTGTTCGTCAGTGTCTGAAGTCACTCATTAGTTTTCATTCTCTCTGTAAGGTGGACTATATTAGTAAACTCATGTAGGGAATAGTGAATGAGGGTGTAGAGTTTGATTTGAAACACAGTCTCTGAGTGTCGATTTTGAACGCTGTTAATTCACCATACATAGCAGCAGGCTACTTTTTCGAAAATGACAAATAATACCCAGAATGCACTGTTTTAATGGAAAACAGCATGTTACTGTCAAAATTTGGCCGTTTTTTACAGCAATTTTTAACAGTGTAAGATTAGGGTGTAAGTGTTTTTACATTTCGTCTTGGTTTGAATAGTGCAGGTGGATTTAGTATCTATGCAAAAACAGCAGCAGTTTGTCATCTTTGCTGACCATTAGGAATGCTAAAGAGATGCAGATGTTGATCCATTGAATGTCCCTTGCCTGTTGCTTGGCACAGGTCACAATATGTAGACACAGGACACAACATCAAGCTGGGCCTGAGCTAAATCCAGGCTAAGTATACCAAAATTGGGATGTACTGTAATGCAAAAAAGGCTAACATTAGCTTAGATGTGTGATGGAAATTTTTATTTAATGGCCTTAGAATACGTCAAAAGGGTGTGTTCAACATAGACTTGTTTAGAAAAGTGCAGTCTAAGTGATGCTCAGATCAAAGACCATGTATCCATGATTAAATAATCTATACTTACCCAAAAAGTGCTTAAACAGTAGAACTAAGTCATATGACAAACCATTGACCAGATCAGTGTAACCAATTACAGTGAAGAAGACTTGAGTGATATTGATTTTTACTCAACTACAAGGTATAAATGTACATGTATCTTTCTGTTCAGGGAGTCTCTCTTGGTTGTTGTGACCAGTGGGCTCCCGGCTGTGAATAAAACTTTCATTCCTGCAAAGAGCAACTTGGGAGTGGTGTCTGGTATATGCTGCGCAGCTGAGGAATAGAAGCACTAAAGACTCTATGCTCAAAAGACCACCGCAAAGACAGTGATAGTGTTGGAAGACTATAGAGCCGTCCTCGGGCTGAGGTAACAGCGTACAGCTGAGAAGGGCGGTGAGAGTGTATAGATGCTAAAGACCTGCATGCCATGTGTGATTGAGGTAGTGATAGTAGCTTCTTGACGGGACGCCGTCACCATACTTCAGGGAAGTATTGGATTATATTGTATTCGAGGAATTCTGGGAATTAGCTCGAGATACAGTAGTTCTTTGGATTGTATTGCAAGTATTCGGGGAGTTCAGGGAATTAGCCCAAGATACTGTAGTTTATTTAGTTATTTGAGTTGTTTGTGGTGAAATCAGATTAGCTTTGAGAATTTCCACGACAGATGCCATTCAGTTATCTTAAAGTAGATCTGAATAAGAATGGTATGAGCCTTCAGTTCCAGCACACCTGAATAACAAGGCATAACCATGAGCTGTGAGGAATAGGCTATGAATGAATTAACTAAATGTATGCTTGATTACTATTTTACTATTTTGTCAACAAAATGGGAAAAGGACCTCCTTCTGTGGATTTCATTGTATGCGTGTTCTTAACAATGGTCAAAGATAATAGATCAAAGGTTTTGGATTTAAAAAGCTATAAAGCTGTCAGGCTAGTGGTATGCTAAGCTAGTATGCTTTTTTTTTTTTTAAACTTTAGTTAGTGTGTAATGTTGCTGCAATCATCTGCAAAGCTACAAGGCTGAAAGTCCAATGCAAACAGAGATATTGTCTTTTAAATTTATGGCAGTTTAATGCCTACAAAAATGGCTCATAGAGACTACAATAAGCTACTTCACAGTTTGGTGACATCACAAACCCAGATACTGTATTTACATAAACCCCACCCCTGGGAACATGCAACAAAGGTGGCGAGGCAAGAAGAGGAAGAGTTGTTGCCATGTCGTCAAAACGAGGGGTGCAAGAAAAAATCTATTTATATATGAATCGTGATTCATAACGACTATAAATTCACAAGTTTTAAAATCAATGTTGTAAAGCACCGGTTCTTAATCCTGAATACAATACACATTAAAAGGCCTTTCAGCCAATGGCATCTGTGCAGGGAAGCCAATTTGTTCATGAAATCAGCATGGCTTGAAATTTGAACATTAGTGTACATAAGTTATGCCATCACTTGCACATGGACACTATGGCCCTGTGCTTTGGCCAGTGGGAAAAGAGTATGATTATTTTATGATTAAACTAATTTTGACTAGAATCACAGATTTGTTTACATGAGCGGCAACATATGGCAACAGTTCTGCTATAAAACCATTGCACGGTGCATGTTCTTTTAAATGATAATGAGCTACTGCTCACCCCGCCCCCTCTTCTGTTCCCTTTCAGTCAGTCACTCTTGACGTCCCGTCGGTAATATGACCGACTTTGGGATCTCGCTTAGAGAGACCAATCCACATCAAGTGTAAACTAAATGAGCCAATGCACATTGGCATGCAATGATTGCATCCAGCTGCTGCTCATCACAGCACGAGCATAAGAGGCAGAAGGTGGCGAGCGATCACATCGTTCTGCTCTGACTGTTGTACGGAGAGAAAACTGAACAAGTTCAGTGCAATCTTGGAGCTCTTAGTGTTGGCAGTACAGAGCTTCAGTGGTGGTCTTTTTCCGGCCACAAGATTTGAAAATCGTGGCGCATCAGACACTACAAGATTTTATTAGGATTACTATGCTGGAGGGAGTGCCTCACGTGATCTCATGCAGCAGATTGTTATTTCAGCAACTAATGTTTTCATATGTTAGCTAACATGCTAGCAGCTTTCGCACAAGATTCTATCTGTGAACGTCTCACATTACCAGATAATCCGTGCCGAACATCGGGACAGATCGAGGTGCTGGACAAGATTTTTGCTCCGATTCTTGGGAGGGGAAAATCAGGGCAAAATCGGGCTAGAAATCCTGTAATGTGAGCCCGGGTTAAGGTACTTTGTTTAAATTCACATTTAGATGCAGATTACACTCTACCTGGTGTGTGGCATCAACTCAGGTGCTATCTAAAGGGGCGTCCTTACAAGATATTTGTGTGGCAGCAAGAGGGACCTCTATACACACTATTAGCAGGATTTATAATCTGAATATGGATTTGACTTCTGGTTCCCAGGTTTGAACAGTGGTCATTCACATCTAGAGCTTTATTTAGTCTGTACTGAGGCATGGGCTAGTTGAATAATTGTTGTTCATAGCATAGAATGGTTCGGTAGAGTTCCTATAGTGTCAGCTGATTCAGTCTGCACAGAAACTTCAGAGCATGCTTCCGTGTCCAGAGACAGTTGTATTTAGAGGGTGAGGGGTGAGAACAGGTGAGGCCAGAGAAGTCAAACATGGTCTGGATGTTAAGATGAACATTATAATAATATATGCCATTTAAAAAGAATCATGAATAATAGCTTGCTCTCATTCTGGGGGGAAGAAACCATATTGCAGGCTTCCAAACCCTGAAAGATAGCGCTAGATCCAGTGGGTGAAAGCGGAGAAAGGGCGAAGCCCGTCTCCAAACTTTCCACTAGATCTATATGCGATCCCCACCATCTCAATCGCTGCTGTGCCTCTCCAACAAACAACACAATGATTGTGCGTATTTGCACCCGTAATGTTTAGGGTGGGCGGGGAAGAACACAAAGTGCTGCTTGCTTTTTTTTTTTTTTTTTTTGACTGACACACACAGAGTGCTTGATGAACACATGCGCTTTTAAGCTTCCTGTCTTCTACATCACCCTGCCCAAGATGTCTCGCCATTCAATTGGACTGACTTCACACATGTTTCAGGACCCGGTCATGCAGAGGCATTCCTGAAGTGTTTCTGATGCAGTGTGAGTTCCTTGGACAGGAATTGGCATTTTTATATGGACTTTACACAGTCATCACACCTGGGGATGTTCCCATAGCATCAAATACTGACACAGCATCACACTTCTCTATTGAGTAGCCAAGACATTTTGTGTTCCTTGTGCATAAAGTTGAGCAATTAACCTGCTGCAGTTTAAATACACTGTAATCCCTATTAACTGTCCGCATTTTGATTTCAGCAAATCACTATGACAGAACACAGACAACGTTATTGTTATTCATTAGCCCAACCTCTGCTTGCCTGTCATGCAACAGATGTTATATGCTTTTGACAACATGCAGTCTACCTGAAGGAAGACATTATCATTATAATTTAAAAGTTAATATTGTTTAATAGGTAAAAATTATTATTTAGACCAAATATATTTGATTTTAAAATCACTAGCTTTTGTTTAACTTTGACTTTTTTGTGTCCACAGATCAGGCCAGTTGGTTGGTGCAAACAATTGTATTGTCCTGCTTTTACCAGTGTCCATGATAATATATTACATATTATATTCAATATCTTTGTTATTCAGTCACTACTGATATACTGTATGACCATATTGTTGTTCTTGAGTACTATTTCTGTTTCTTTCTATACCCTTTTTTTTTTTTTTGGTCACACTTTAATTCGTGGACAAAATCTCACTACTACGACTTGCCTCAATAAACTAATTTGCTGCTCATTAATAGTCAGTAAGGTGAGTAGTTAAGTTTAGTTACGGGGTGGATTAAGGGATCTAACATATGTTCACGCAGAATAAGGCATCAATATGTGCTTTATAAGTACTAACAGCCAATATGTTTGAATGTGAATAATGTAAACAACTGAAGTGAAGTGTTATTTTTTAACAGCAGAGGGCGACATCAGTACATGTTCATCTTTTTATTTACAGAGCATGACTATATGGATATGTATAGACCTATTGTGTTCAAAATGTATGAATATGTACAAAAATAATAAGTAGAGTTTTTGTTGTTGTTGTTTTTACCCAGTTTGAAACTGGTGATTTCTGCCAGGTTCACTGTAGATGCAGTACCAAATAGGATTAGTTAAGGCTACCACTAGTGATCTCTAAAGCCTGTATACACCAGTTAAGTTACCTTCCTTATGTGAAGAAAACTGTTATGTTTCCTTTTTTTTTTTTTTTTCAGTAGAACAGCAGAACAAACTGAAACAATGATTTGTTTGTAATTTGGGAAAATGCCTTATTCCATGCACTCCTGTTGCATAATTGGTTTGAAACATCCCCCACATCTTCGACTGTGTAAAAAAAAAAAAAAAAAAAAAATTGTATATATATATATATATATATATATATATATATATATATATATATATATATATATATATAATAAAATCATGTATTAGAAATAAAATAAAAGCTGTATTATAGTTCTGATGTCACTGTACTATAATGAATGTGTTATCTACATAGATTACAGTAATTTGCAAGAGTTCTATCATGTGTGTAGTCTTAATTGTTAACTGTTTTGATAGTACTGTCCTTAGTTTGGTGAAATATGCATAACTGACTGGGAATATAAATTTAAATAATTTGAAATGTCACAGCATGAACTATAACTTTACCAAAACTATAAATAGTAAAACTACAATTAAATTAAATAAAGTAAACAGTACTGGACTGTAAAGAACATGTATTATTAAACTGTAGGAGAGCATGAACAATAAATGAAAACCAGAGAAACAGGAGTGAAAAGGATAGGGTGAAGTCTGCAGAAGAGTGAGAAAGAGACAGATTAGTGGGGGGGGGGGGGGGGGGGGGTGATTGACTGGAACAGGCACAGACAGTGATGGAGGTAAGTGACGTGCATTTATGCGAGACGCCACCAATAACCTAAGGAAGCTTCTCATCATGCTGCTCACAAGACATGTGCTGCTCCTGACAGCTGATCATGACTTCCTGTGTGCTGACAGACAGCAAGTCAAGATTCTGTCCTCACTGAGAGAGAAAGAAGAAAGAAGAGGCTATTGTCAGGGTTTTCCAGTTCCTCCTAAAGGATAAAGAGTACCTCTCAGACTGTACTGCTACTGACTTTTTTTTTTTTCTACACATCTTGTAAGAATGTTTGCACAGTACAAGTTAAGATCTGTGGCCAATATTTATGGCACATATGCCATAAATACTGTCCACAGAGCTTAGCTTTCATTCTTAATAAAAGTAGTATAATACAGCATGATGTTCTCCAACATCCATCTCCTTTTGTTCCCTGTCTTGATCATAGTACACTTATATTCATATCATTCTTCTAAAACTGTCTGTATTTCTAGAATCTGAGTTCAAGTTGGAACACTGATACTGATTCTGAGTCCTTTTTTTTTTTCCTTTGGCATGTTCTTCTTTTTATTTTACCCTTGAGGTGGGAGAAAAAAATTAGTCTCCCATCTGGTACTGCAGACAGGCCTCTTGTAACTCTCCACTGTGTGTTTGTGTCTGCGCTGTGCACCACATACAGCCCGAAGCTTTGAATGAATGCATACACATCAAGCTGTACAGTGTTATAGATTTAGACAACTATGTTTTTACCATTGTTGAACAATAAATGGCTGGTCAAGTATTAATATGATGATCATCATCATTATGGGTTTTCAAAAATGGTTTACTTGATTAAGAAGTTAATGCAAATGTTCATAATTTTAATCAACTATGTCAGTATTTTTGGCTTGTGTTGTGTTTTGGCCTCTAGAGGTCCTCATAATGCTCTCTTGTTTAGCTTACTCTACTTTTAATAGTGTCATGTTCTGTTCACATGTGTCTCATTCAGCTCTGTGTATTTAGAGTAAACCCTGGTTTCTTCACCATAACCCCCATCTTGACTGGTCCACTAGTGGTATCCTCACAGATTATCAAGGCCTTAACAAGATCACTATACGGAACCACTACCCCTTGCCACTTATGGCCACTGCTTTTGAGTTACTGCAGGGAGCTTCCATCTTCACCAAACTTGACTTGCGTAATGCTTACCATCTAGTGCACATTAGACATTTAACACTCCCACTGTGCACTAGGAGTACCTAGTTATGCCCTTCGGCCTTTCCAGTGTTCCCACAGTTTTTCTTAGGAACATGCTCAATAAGTTTGTATTTTTCTACCTGGATGATATTGTAATTTTTTCAGGTTCCCCATATGAGCATGTGGGCCATGTCAAGAAGGTTCTAAGTCACCTCCTTGATAATCACCATCATGTTAAACCTGAGAAGTGTGAATTTCATGTGACCCAAGTACAGTTCCTGGGATTTATAATTATGACTGGCCATATATATCCACGGAAAGTTCAAGCAATCACAGACTGGCCCACTCCCTTCATTCATTTTGAACATCAGCTCTGTGGCAGCTCCCCTCTTTTCTCTTACTAAGGGGAAGAATGCTGGTTTTCACTGGGGTGCTAAAACAGAGCCAGCCTTCAATGAAGGCAAACTCCACTTTACTTCAGCAGCCATTCTTACTCTCCCGGATCCAGACAAACTATTTGGCGTAAAGGTGGATGCCTCAGATCTGGGGGTTTGAGAAATGCTTTCCCAGAGGGGATGCTCTGTCTTGAGCATATGCAAGCAGTAACCAAGTAGATCCTATCTCTTCTATTATCCTGAGCAAGATAGTGGCCCCTGTAAGGTGGGAACTTGAAAATACAATAAGACAAGCCTAGGTCTGGGAACCAGACCCATGTGGAGGGCCTACCAAATGCTTGCTTGTCCCTAAATCATTTTTCTCCCAGGTCCTCCAGTGGGGTCACTTCTCTCATCTGATCTGCCATATAGGTACCACTTGCACCCTTGAATTCCTTCAGAGATGGTTTTGGTGGCCGACCATCAAGGAGGATACCAAAAGCTTTGTAAGCACCTGTACCACATGCAATCTCACCATCCCAAGGTAACACCACCATAATTGTCATTGTTGACAGATTTTCTAAGGCTGAAAGATTAATTCCCTTGCCAAGTCTTTAACATCCCACAGGACAGTGTCTCTGATCAAGGCCCTTAGTTTTCCTCTCAGTTCTTGTGTTTATCAAGATGGCGGCGCCTGCACACGCTGCGGCTTCTCTCTCTCCCGACAAAACAGTGTTTTCGTGTTTTTCGTCCTGTAAGTCGCAGTGTTTTTGTACGTCTTTGTCGCGTTTATCTGTCTTTAAGCGCGTGTATAGCCGAACATTTTTGCTCAACATTGGCAGGAACAAACTTTTTAAGTTAAACTCTGCGGACGCCGAAGAGCTGAATGATCTGAGTCTGCTCCGGAGGCCTACTCAATCACCGACCCCCACTCCTGCACCTCGCCCACAATGGAGGCGCCTCAAATGGCGTGAGAGGAAGCAGAAGAGGGGTAAGCGCGGAGGCATCCGAGCTAGGCTAGCGGCTAGCCCACACAAACCCGCTATTCCCTCCATCGTTCTGGCCAACGTACGCTCATTAGACAACAAACTGGACTACATCCGACTACTACGTTCATCTCAGAGGAATGTAAAGGACTGTTGTGTTTTTGTGTTCACGGAAACATGGCTCAGCGACAGTGTCCCGGACCGCGCCATTCAGCTCGACCAGCTAACATGCTACCGTGCTGACAGAGTTGTTGTCGCGGGAGGTAAGACCCGTGGTGGCGGACTTTGTGTTTACATCAATGACGCCTGGTGCCGCGATGCTGTTGCGGTCTGCAAATACTGCTCACCAGTGTTGGAGTTTATGGTTATTAAGTGCCGGCCGTTCTATCTACCGAGGGAATATACAGCCATACTGCTGTGTGCTGTGTACATCCCTCCCTCCTCCAATGGCAACAACAGGAGTGAGGCACTGAATGAACTGTACCAGCACATCAGTGAGCAGCAGACAGCCCACCCTGATGCTTTTCTCATCGTGGCTGGGGATTTCAATCATGCAGACTTAAAGAGTGTGTTTCCCAAAATACAACAACACATAGACTTTCCAACACGGGGAAATAACACACTGGACTTTGTTTACACCACCCAGAAAGGAGCTTACAAAGCTTTCCCCCTCCCCCACCTCAGTGCCTCGGACCACATCACTGTCATGCTAATGCCTGCTTACAGACCACTCGTTAAAGTCACCAAACCGGTTCGTAAGCAGATACAAGTGTGGCCGGAAGGGTCTTCAGAGGCTTTACAGGACTGCTTTGACACCACAGACTGGAGTATGTTTAAGCAGACTGCCACCTACAATAACACCACCGACCTCCAGGAGTATGCAGAGACTGTTACAGCCTACATCAACAAATGCTCTGAGGATGTAACAGTCACTAAAACCATCACTGTCCGTGCCAACCAAAAACCATGGATGACAGGGGAGGTCTACAGGCTGCTGAAAGCTCGCAACATTGCCTTCAGAGCTGGAGATGAGGCGAGCCTGAAGACGGCTAGGGCCAACCTGTCCCGTGGCATCAGAGAGGCTAAGAGACAGTACTCCAGGGGAATATCCCACCACTTCAAAGACAGCAGAGACACACGGAGCCTGTGGTGGGGCATACAGACCATCACAGATCACAAGCCCCCACCACAGACCTGTGACAGCACCATCTCCCTGCTGAACGAGCTGAACACCTTCTTCGCTCGCTTTGAAATGCAAAACAGCACCACTGCACAAAAGACCCCACCCCCTCCTGGTGACCAGGTGATGACTCTGTCCCCAGACAGTGTGAGGAGATCCCTCAGCAGGATCAACGCACGCAAAGCTCCGGGTCCTGACAACATTCCTGGTCGCGTACTGAGGGACTGTGCAGTGGAACTCACTGATGTCTTCACAGACATCTTCAATATTTCTCTCAACCAGGCCATTGTCCCGACTTGTTTCAAAGCCACCACCATCATTCCGGTCCCAAAAAAGTCATCTCCCTCCTGCTTTAATGACTACCATCCTGTTGCACTTACTCCCATCCTCATGAAGTGCTTTGAACGGCTAGTCATGCAACACATCAAGTCTGTCCTGCCCCCCTCCCTGGACCCCTTTCAGTTCGCGTATCGGCCCAACCGCTCAACTGATGACGCCATCTCCACTGCACTCCACTCAGCACTCACACATCTGGACAAAAAAGACTCATACGTCCGAATGCTGTTCATAGACTTCAGTTCAGCATTTAACACCATAATCCCCCAACAGCTCACACAAAAACTGGTCCAGCTGGGGCTCAACACCTCACTGTGTAACTGGCTGTTGGATTTCCTCACCGGAAGACCACAAGCAGTACGGGTCGGCAGTAACACTTCCAGCACCATCATTCTTAACACGGGGGCCCCTCAGGGATGTATGCTGAGCACCCTCCTCTTCACTCTGCTGACCCACGACTGCACACCATCACACAGCTCCAACCTCTTCATCAAGTTTGCGGACAACACTACTGTGGTGGGTCTCATTAGCAAAAGGGATGAGGCCGACTACAGAAGCGAGGTGAGCCGCCTGGCCGTGTGGTGCAAAGACAACAATCTCTCTCTGAACGTGGAGAAAATGAAGGAGATTGTTGTTGACTTCAGGAGAGCGCACACTCAGCATGCTCCTCTGACCATCAACGGTGCGTCTGTGGAGAGAGTGAGTAGCACCAAGTTCCTGGGTGTGCACATCACTGAGGATCTCTCCTGGACGAACAACACCACTGCACTGGCTAAGAAATCACAGCAGCGTCTCTACTTCCTCCGCAAACTGAGAAGAGCAAGAGCACCAGCCCCCATCATGTACACCTTCTACAGAGGCACCATCGAGAGCATCCTGACGAGCTGCATCACTGTGTGGTTTGGAGCCTGCAATGCCTCCTGCCAAAAAACTCTCAAACGCTTAGTGAAAGCAGCTGAGAGGATCATTGGTGTCCCTCTTCCCTCCCTCCAGGACATTTACAGCACCCGTCTCACCAAAAAAGCCCTCTGTATAGCAGCTGATCCCTCCCACCCTATGCAAAGCTTCTTCGGCCTGCTGCCATCAGGGAGGAGACTGCGGAATCTCCAGGCCAGGACCAGCAGACTGAAGGACAGTTTCTTCCATCAGGCTGTCAGGAAGCTAAACTCTCTCCCGGCTCTGCCTCCACTCCCCTCTTCTGCCCCACAAACTTCCTGTACTGTGACACCCATCAGGCCGTCAGGAAGCTAAACTCTCTCCCAGCTCTGCCCCCACTCCCCTCTCCTGCCCCACGATATTCCTGATCTGGGACACACACAAACACTCACGCACTTACACTTACACTCACTCACACACACACCCCCCACCGACCGGCACCAGTCACTTTGTGTAGTATTGGTGCTCCGCTAACTACCTCATACTACTCAGTTACTACCCTCAGACTACCTCTAAAGACTATGTCACTTTATGTCACTTTATTACAAAGTGACTGTCACTTTATTACAATCATAAGCTCTTTTTGCACGATATTTCTATATATTCTATATATTATATGTATAATTGTATTTATGTGCATCCTTAAAATTGTACTTTTTGTATTTAAATGTTACGTGTATGCAGCTAGGGTCTGAGAGTAACGCAATTTCAATTCTCTGTATGTCTGGCACATATGGCAAAATTGACAATAAAGTTGACTTTGGCTTTGACTTTGACTTTGGTGGGCATTCTGTCAATCCTCTGGATTTTATCCTGAATCCAATGGTCAACAGAGAGATTAAATCAGGATCTGGAGACTGCTCTGAGGTGCATGACTGCCAATAATCCTTCCTCCTGGTAAGCCTTCATTATGTGGATGAAGTACGCACACAGCACTCTATGCTCCTTTGCTACAGGCATTTCTCCCTTTGAAATCCAGCTTGGTTACACCCCTCCACTGTTACAAGAACAAGAACTTGAAGTTGTAGCTCCCTCTGCACTGCAGTTCATCCGACACTGTTGTCTGACATGGAAGAAGGCTCGACACAAGCTTTTCAGAGTTTCTCAGCAATACCACTGACAGACCTATTGTAGACGCAGACCTGCTCCTAGTCAGGATCACTTCATTATCTTGTAGACTGGGAAGGCTATGGCCCAGAGGAGTGGTCCTGACTTTCTGCAAGGGACAATTTGGACACCAAATTAATTAGGGACTTCCACACTCATAAACCCAATCTTGTCAGGATTGTGTCAGGAGCTAGAGGGGGTCCTAGAGGGGGTCCTGGAGGGGAGGTCCTGTCAGTATTTTTGGCTTGTGTTGTGTTTTGGCCTCTAGAGGTGCTCAAAGTGCTTTCTAGTTCAGCTTACTGTACTTTCAATTAGTGTTATTCTGTTCACATGTGTCTTATTCAGCTGTGTGTATTTAAGTGGTTCTGTCTCCTAGTTTCTTTGCTTGGTGTTTAGTTTTTCTAAGAAAACTGTCAAAGTAATTGCAGACTTCAGCTTCCAGCCTGATAAAACCTCACCTGCCTGTAGCTTTTTAGCAACCTTTCAGACCTTGATTAGCTTGTTCAGGTGTGTTTGATTAGGATTGGAGCTGAACCCTGCAGGACTGCAGCTTTCCAGGACCAACGTTCGCCTCCCCTGGCATAGTTCCACGAGTCTGTCTTTTCCATGTCCATAGTTCCAATGAACATTCGCAAACAGCATTGCAAAGTTGTGTGGTTGGAACGACAGCTCTCAACCTGTGGTTAGAACTAACTAGTTGCTTTATTTAACGATGCAATGTACTATGCTAGTTAAGCAGCAAGTTATATCGTTGTCAGGAAAACCCACCCCAGATCTGCACTTTTAGGGCTGACTGAGGATAGTGGCCTAACTACTACAAAGGCCACACCTCCTGAAGGTGGAACAACAAATCCAAAAATGTAATTTTGAGCTGAAAGTGTTTCTTTCTCATCAACGATCAGTGTGGGCTGGCAGATTTGGGTGCTGTTAATCTTTCATTATTGTAACAGGAATATAGTGCAAGTTATGAAGACTAGTACTCATGAAATTAATAAAAGAACATTTTGATATAAGATATGATGCATATTGGGTTACATTAAAGACTGGTTTCATGCATTTATTATGCATGCATAATTTAACAATGTTGAGGGGAGGTTCTGAGATTACAGGTAACACCTCTTTCAACAGCTTTGTACCAGTGCTCACTGTATAACGATGTGAGACTTTTCTCTTTAACTTTCTTTAGAAAGATGGGTGCAACACTACCTAAAGTGTTTGAAAAGACTGCATTCATTGTTTCTTAACATGAAGTTATTCGGAGCTTTTGAGAAGTGCATTAGTGATAGACCTAGAAGATTAGAAGAGATATTATTAGTAATATCTGCTTCATCAACTGTTATCTAGAAAATTGGCAAATTCTTAAAGCAAGTCTGTGTAGGGCAAAAGGGCTCTGTATACAGCAGCAATAACAAAAGGCAACAGAGACAATTGGTCTAATTCACTAAAAATTGTGTGGATTATTTTGTATTTATACGCATAGGAGAATTTCTAATGAAAACAAATAAAAGAACTCTGCATAATACACAACACACATACTCACTTTTTTTTTTTTTTTTCATAACTTTATTTTTTTTATTGAATTTGAAATATTCTAAAATAAATCATCTGCATAAAACATGCCCAAATCATCTCAATAAGTACCAAATCATGCACAAGCAAAACACAAGTACAAAGAAGCTCATCTCTACTCAAAAACTTTTAAAAAATCAATGGAAACATCATAAAAAAGACAGTATATTACACTGACCAAAATTATAAATGCAACACTTTTGTTTTTGCCTCCATTTTTCATGGGCTGAACTCAAAGATCTAAGACTTATTCTATGTACACAAAAGGCCTATTTCTCTCAACTATTGTTCACAAATCTGTCTAAATCTGTGTTAGTGAACACTTCTCCTTTGCCAAGATAATCCATCCACCTCACAGGTGTGGCATATCAAGATGCTGATTAGACAGCATGATTATTGCACAGGTGTGCCTTAGGCTGGCCACAATAAAAGGCCACTCTAAAATGTGATTTACCAGATTAAATGAATTTACCAGATTAAAATCTATCATTTGTAGCCTGTTTTTTGTCAGATCGGCCAGCTTGAAATAGTGCCTTCTCATCCAGTATGTTTCTGTAGAAGTCCTGGCAGGTAGTTAGCTTTCCTCATAATGAGGTTTATACTCACTCTGTTCTGGTTACACTTCATTTAGTCCACTTTAGCCATTCTACTAACCATAAGTAACTTTGCCACTGCATGTCAGCTAACTGTGATTTATTTGCAACTACATGCAAACTAACTCTCTGCTAGTGTTAGGGTTAGTAGAATACTTAGTAGAACAGTTGCATATTGTCAGTAGATTGTCTGTTGGAGGACCATCAAAATAAGGTGCTTGCAGATATTAACCAAGCAGTCTACTCATACTTTAATGACTGATAGTTGACATGTAGTTGCAAAGTTACTCATAGTAGAATTTGAAGTATCAAAATAAAGTGTTAGCAAAATAAAGTGTTATTGCACATGCAAAAGTCTGTTTACCGTACATTCAACAGCTCTCCAAATGCATGGTTGGTTACTCCCTTTCTACCTAGAACATTACTCTAAACACATGATTATTTCTGAGGTGTGCACAATCTCTCTTTCTCTCTCAATACTCTCAGCTGCCTTGTTCCCATCAGGGGTCGTCACAATGAAATAATCCACACAACCAAATTGGCACATGAGTTGCACCGGATGGCCTTCTTTCACTAACTCGTGCAATCCCACTGCTGGAACCCACTCACTCACCCACACACACCTATGGCCAATTTCTTTTGTCCAATTCACCTATGCTGCATGTGTTTAGAAACCCAGAAGAAACCCACACAGACACAAGTAGAACATGCAAACACGCCTGCGCCGTTAGCCTTGTGGGCAGCGTGCTGACATACAGTGCTGTTGCACTCCGGGAGTCCCGTGTTCAAATCCTGACTCGAGGACCTTTCCCGATCCTGCCCCTATCTTTCTTTCCCACTTCGCTTTCTGTCACGTCTGATCTGTCCTGTCATAATAAAAGCAAAAATGCCAGAAAGAAAGGCTTTTTGGTTCCAGCTGGAGCACTAACCAGGGTCCAGATGCATACAATGTTTCTTCAGGTTAAAAAAAACAAACAACAAACCACAGTGTCTCTCTGAGAGGAAATATTTGCTTAATTACATGTCTTAAACAATTGATAAGCTGGGTATTTCCCATACTAGTTACCTAGCAACCATAAGTCCTCACAATTCTATATAGACCTAATTTGAATTTGAATAAAGGAAACTTATGAGCATTTCTCTCTCTCCCTCTCTCTCTCTCTCTCTCCCTCTCTGTCAAGATACCTTTGTGAAAAACAGGTGTTTTGCAAAAGAAGTGTATTGAATGTGCACCCCTGTAGTGTAAAAACTGTACTTCCAGATAATATTATATTAATTAAATAAAATGTCAACAACTTTTGAAAAGTGTTAAGTTAATGTTTTATTTGGTGTA
The DNA here is from genome assembly GCA_036247105.1 of Cirrhinus mrigala. NCBI lineage: Eukaryota > Metazoa > Chordata > Actinopteri > Cypriniformes > Cyprinidae > Cirrhinus > Cirrhinus mrigala. Next base: position 1,276,389 of record CM070015.1, read on the forward strand.
CATTTTAAATCAATATTTGTTAACAATCTTTTGTTGTGCTTTTCAGAAGTATACACTCTAAAACATGCTGGGTTAGAAACAACCATTTTTGGGTTATTTGGCAGCTCAGCTTTTCCCTCATAAATGTCTACACAATCAAGAACACAAACTTTCCAGTGGAAACCTGTTCCATAGGCTGCAAATTTTTATTTCTCCTTTGGTAAAATGGATTAAAGGTTAATTGCCTGACCATTACAGATGCATGATATCTACTTAGTTAGTCCAGTAGGATGTTATGACTCATTGGCTGAGTCACTGACTCCTCTGAGATTTGAGTTTAAATTGGGTGCCAAATGACCAAAAAGTATTGGATTCTGTTTGTTCAATATGCCAGATAGAAGGTGGAGTAGTATTTGCAGCGTTGTTTATACAAATGGACATTTGCAAAACAGTTTGAGACAATAGAAAAAGTAAAACTAATAAACTTGCACAAAATACCAGATTAGCTCACCATTAACACACTAGAATGCTGTTCCATCATTAGTAAATTATTACACATGAACAAATGAGTAATACAGTATTTACATTTTAGCAACTACTATTAACTAACAACAAAATCCAGTTAACAAATTAGTAAGTAATACTCACCCAGTTGACTGTGTTGGTTCACTGTTCGGTAATCAGTAACTACTATTTTATTCATTTTACCTACCAGAGAACTACTAAGAAACTACACACTATTTCATAATTAATGTAAATAATGCTTAATGCATAATTCTAATGTGAAGGTCATGGTAACCTACTAGTAATTACTCAAGGATTACCAAATCTATCAGAAGGAACTACTAACTACTAATTGAAAAGCATGATAACTCCCTTGTAATGATTGAAGTCACTGTAATCTTTTAAGCTTTTTGTAAGGTTTTGAATAGTAATTCCTTCTGAAGGATTTTGTAACACCTCAGTCACTACCAGTGGGTTACCATCGAGAAGTGTGGATGTAAACTGTCTTCTCTTTATTTAAGTAGTAATAATAATGTTAATAATAATAATAATAATAATACAGAAAACAGTAAGTTCAGAGGGATGCCAGAAAATTGGCAAAAAAAAAATAAAAAAATAAATGTGATTAAACATTTCTTCTGTAAGAATTTAGTTCTCTAACTCAGTTCTGTAACAAGACTAATAAATGTAGGCTACTAATCTTTAACATAGCACCTATTAACTGTGTTTTTTCATTACCCAACTGAAATTGCAAATTGAAAATACAGCCAATGGAAATGTCAATTTCGCAAAAACTCTCATATATTGCAAAAAAAAAAAAAAAAATTCAAAATTCAAAAAAGGAATATTTCGCAAAACAAAATATTTTTTTTTTCACCATTTACAGCTCACTTGACGTATATAAAAGTCACATGATCATTCTTTAATATACTGTACTATAACCTCCAAGAAACACCTCATATTTGAATATTGTCAAAAAGTTAGTGTCAAAAAAAAATGGTATTAATGGGTATTAATGATTGTCTTAACGTTTTACTTTACATATAATGAATCTAGAATATATGAAAGTTTCAGTTTTTGAAAGAAATTACAAAAAAAAAAAATTCACGATATTCATTTTTTTTTTTTTGATGCACCCGTATAAGGGGCTTTCCTTCCCACTAATGCTTGAATAACCTCTTATTTACACTGCACACATCTGCAGCGCAGTACAGGGGCGCAGATGGGATTTTTTAACTGGGGGGTCCAAGCAGTCAGCAAATGATTGTAAAATGTGTTTTATTTAGCTAAAATTTAACGTGGCCGCATTTGTGCGAGTGCATGGTAGGCACTGCTTCAAAGCTTCTGCTCTATAAAATGCACGTTGCAGCAGGAGACAGAATTCACTGATCATCTAAAGAGAGGCGCATTCAGTGCGATCGCTTCGGATATAGAGCCTGGTTTATACCACTAGCCGCGTTAGCATGAGCGTGAAGGTGAGCGCAGTTCATGGCAAAAATGACTTGAATATTGATTAAACGATGGCAGATGGAGGAATTTTGTTTTCAAGCTAAACTAAAGTTAAAAAAAAATAAATAAATAAAAAAAATAAAGAACGCTTCTTAAACAGAGAAGGTGAACATGTTGGTATTCTTGTGGAAAAATAAACATGCTTGTCACCGACAGAGATTCACTTTTCTTTTTGTTTTCATTTTGAAAAGCTGTCATTTACCTTACGTTACGTTATGGAGGCTTTCTTTTAATTTTTTAATTTGACTCCTCAGTGTTTGCTAAACATTCTGTAATTCATTAGTCTGTAGGCTAATACAGCATGTGGTGTATACCATGCTTCATCTTGTTCGTTTTGTACCCTGTTATATTGTTGTTATGCTTTTAATAAAGAATAGGCTACCAATGAATCCATCTTTTGTTTTAGTCTTAAAAAGTGAAAGGTGTATACATGTAAGCAAAACAGACAATAATCTTTTTTTTGTAAAACGTGACATGCGAATTCGAAAGCGTCTGAAGCCTGACTTATAGCAAAAGAGGAACTCCCGTTCACATAATTCAAACCAAAAATAATACTACTGATGAAAAAAAATGCATTGAATAAAGCGACTAATTTATGTGCTCCTGCAGTCAACTGAGAAAGTTAGTCGCAAATGAGCGACCTGTGGAAAGAATGAGAGCCCTGGTCACCCTGCAACTGATTCTGAAGCAGTGGCGGCAATAATTAAGGAGTGGGGCAGGGACAGTGAGGGGGATGGATCTGATCACTATGAATCTGGGGGGGTCATGTCCCCCCCCATCCCTAGTGCCATCTGCGCCCCTGGCGCAGTAAAGCTCCAACACAGCCGCCGGAGCTGATCGCAGCCACTCTAATCAGTGCTTGTGTTTATACCAGCTGCACAGCAGCACTTTTCAGAAGTGCCCCAAAAGCAGCTCTCCATGCTGCTTTGCTAAAGATACATGTCTACGTCTGCTTTGATTAAAAATAATGGCTAGTGCGGTGTCTATACATAAACCTACCAAAAACCGGCATCATGACTTATCGCGAGAGGAAAAAGTTATGTTTTAGTAGCATAACATTGGTTAATAGAAATGCCGTCATTTCGCAGTTATTGACAACTATAAAATATTGCAAAAATTGTGTGCAAATCTGTAATGGAAATGCACTTAGTGAATTTTAAAGTGGTTAAATGTTAATCAAAGTAAAAAATTAAGTCAATACTTAAAGTTACTAAAGTTTTACTAAAGAAAAAAAAAAGAAAGAAAAGAACATTAAAATTAAGATAAAAAAAATAATTTATCTTGCGTTAGTTACTGATTAGTTTCAAATTAATTATGAAACTATAATTTCTTATTAGTTCTCTGGGACACATTAAAAACATAGTAGTTACTAATAGTGAGTGCTACTTACTAATTCATTAATCAGAGTTTCTTGTTACTTAATGGTTGTTAATATTTTGTTACTTATTTGATATTAATTTATTCTTGGGTAGATATTCATTAATGAAGGAGCCATATTCTAAAGAGTTACTGATTTCAGTAAGGACTTGGTAACATTTTATTTTAAGGACCAGTTCTCACTATTAACTAGTTGCTCATTATTATATTAGATGTTTATAAGCACATATTAATGCCTTGTTCTGCATGATCATATTTTAGATCCTTTAATTTTTACCACATACCTAAACTTAACAACTGCCTTACTAACTATTAATAAGCAGCAAAGCTGCAAAGCTCTTAGTTAGTGAATATGTGTTCCCTATTTTAAAGTGGTGCCAAGGACTTTTACTGTAGATCAATGTTCCTCCACCCTTGTCCTGGGCACCCCAAGCCACTGCACATTTTGCATGTCTCCCTTATATCGAATCAGGAGTGTTTCATTAGGGAGACACACAAAATGTGCAGTACCCAGGACCAGGGTTGAGTAACACTGCTATAGAGAGTAGAACTTTGTACCAGCAGAGGTCTCTTTCTTTCTCAACAACATTAAAAATTCATACAGGTGGACTGAGAGACAGGGATGGAGTGAATACAAAAGAGTATGTTTCTGGTAAAAATACATAACTTTACAGGGTTGAGGACTCTCTAATGTCTTCTATTATGGGACATTGCTCTGTTGTTTAAATGTTCGTTCATCCATAATTCATACTGCATCCACAGAGAAGTGTGCTTGGAGTGTTTTGAGAAGGACTACAGGGGGAAACAAGACTGGTTTGAGTAGCAGCATGTTCTTCATGAGATAGTATAGAACTGACTTGAAAAAAATCTATGAGGTAATATATGAGGTAATCACAGTCATGCTGACAGTCAGGCGGGGCTGAAGTCCTGGGGCCCGAGCAAGGAGGGGACCAGTGTCAGACCCCTTGGACTGTTTGTGTTGGTTGTGCCCTTTGTCACACCCCTGTTGGACTGTTTTGTTAGTTTCTCCCTCTTGTGTCCATATATGGTCTTTCCTGTTCCGTTCCTTGTTAAGTCATTATTGGTTAATCACCCACACCTGTCTTTGTATTGTTAGCGCAAAGTTGGATTCTGTTCATTGTTTGTCGTCGGACCTTAATGTTATGTCGATGTGTGTGTTCCCCTGCCTTACCTGTCTGGATGTACCCTTTTGTGGAGTTATTAAAGACTTTTCATCATAGTACGTCTTAGTTCGTCTCATTCCCACACAACCGTGATAGAAGGTCTGACCAAAACTAACAGATTAGAGACAAGATTTCCCCGTGTTTTATTTTCGTTTTCACCAGTCTTTTTTTTTCTTTTGCCACATTCTGGAAGGTATTACCATCTTCATCTTCCAGAATGGCAGGGGCCTGGAGGACTACATGGAGGAGTTTGTCAGCACCTGCCACCGTGCCAGTTGCAATGACGTCTGCCTGATGAAGGAATTTAGGTGTGGACTGGACGATGACCTCCGCCTCGTCATGCCCTGTGGAGATCCCTCCTGGACCCTACAAAGTTACATCAACTTCGCATTGTGGACGAGCGGATCAACATTCACAGTGGGCAAAGTGGAGGAAGACAGCGCACTCGTTCAGCCACACCTCGCAGACGTCTCGCAGCATGACCCAGAGCCCAGCCCACCACCACCCCGACTCGCAGAGCCTGAGCCCGAGCCCACCACAGATGGAGAGCCTGAGCCGAGAGCGACAGAGCCATCACCACTGGGAGTGATAGCGCGAGGGATCGCTACAGAGCCGGAGCCTATCGAGTCCGACCAGGTGCGAGAGCCGGCCACAGTGCCCGCGACGGTGGATGTTCCAGTGGAGCATGAGGGTGCTGAGGACAGCATCGCCCACTGCACCGCTGAGGGTGAGCGATGTCTGAAACTGGGACTTTTAGAAATCGAACTGGACTAAACTGATTTCACTGAGGATATACATGTGGAACTTCCTGCCTGAACAATATGCCTGCCTGGATTTCCCACCCACCCTCCCTGTGTTATCTCCTCCTGTTTGCCCTGCTGCATCAGCCTCACCACCGTTGTCTCCTGACAGCCCCGCTGCTCACCCTCAGCCCACCATCTGTGCGGTGGGTTCGCCGCGGGTCTGCCAGTCTCCATTGGCGTCATGGCTGGAGGATCCCTTGTCTCCGCCTCCAGCCTCTGAGTCCTGGACTCCGCCTCGGCCCTTCGGCCCAGCGGCTCCACCCCGGCTCTCAGCTCCCTCGTCTCCACCGTCGCCCATCGGTCCACCAGTGCCACCGGGCTCCATCGTTCCTCCGGCTCCACCTTGGTCAGTCGTCATTCCTCCATTGGGCTCCTCCCTCCCTCCAGCTCCACCTCAGTCCTCTGGCCCTCCGGATCTCTACCTCCGCCTCGGTCGCCAGAGCCTTGTGCTCCGCCTTGGCCCTACGGATCCTCGGTGTTGCCCTGGATCTTCGGCTCTCCATCTCCGCCTTGGCCTCCGCCTCCACCTGCTCCACCGCCGTCAGTCGGCCCCCTGGAGTCGTCAGCCCTTCCTCCACCAAGGCTCCTCCCTCCGTCGGCTCCGCCGTGGGCTACCATCGTGGCTGCGATCTGGGTCTCACCTGGCTCCTACTGCTCCGGGTCCCTTCTATCTCCTCCTTGGCTCCACCCTCTGTCAGACCCACCCTGGACCCTTCTGTCTCCTCCCAGGCTCCTCCCTCCATCGTCACCACCCTGGACTTTGTTTGTTGTCCACCTCCCGGGAGTCCATCCTCCGCCTGAGCCTCCTCCTACACTGAACTTTTTGTTGCCTTCCCACGTCCACTCTTTTGTTTTTGTTTTTGTTTTTGTTTTCCTACGGTGCGAGGTCGCACCTTCCGGGAGGGGGGAGTAGTGTCAGACCCCTTGGACTGTTTGTGTTGGTTTCTCCCTCTTGCGTCCATATATGGTCTTTCCTGTTCCATTCCTTGTTAAGTCATTATTGGTTAATCACCAACACCTGTCTTTGTATTGTTAGCACTCCTTTATAAGTTGGATTCTGTTCATTGTTTGTCGTCGGACCTTAACATTATGTCGACGTGTGTGTTCCCCTGCCTCACCTGTCTGGATGTACCCTTTTGTGGAGTTATTAAAGACTTTTCGTCATAGTACGTCTTAGTTCGTCTCATTCCCACACGACCGTGACAACCAGTGGCTGTGGAGCAGACTGACAGGCCATCAGTAGCCTAATATAGCTGCTGTTGTCATTGTGTCAATATTGTAAATGAAACATCAGAAAGAAAACCACTTACTGTCCTTGACTGAATCACTTCTGTATAATAAATAAAAATTAATGTATATTGAATTTATAAAGTGAAGACTATTTAGTGCATTAATACATTTTCTTTATGCAATATATTTATTATTCAGTGCTTTAAGTTTTTTTAAGTAGGTCGATTTCTTATGATGTGGTCTTAATGCGGCCCTGCTTGTATACAGAATTATTTTCTTCCCCCATTCAAATCTTAAAGGAGCACTCCACATGTTTTGCTAATAGGTTAGCATAGATCATTGAATCAGATTAGACTGTTAGCATCTTGAGTGTGATTAACTGCATCAATGTTCATTTTTCAGCTCAATCTCATATTCACAATAAAAAGTTAGTTTGAATGTTGAATTTATGAGTAAAATAAAGCATGATAATAAATACTTTGACATGTTGCTCTACAACATATACTGCACACACAAAGACAATCTTTTTTTTTTTTTTTGATTTGATTAATAAATACACATATTTTATAAATTTTGTTGGAAATATGTCAACAATTACCAATCCCATATAGAGACTGCACTATCAGTGTGATTATACATTTGTCAATGAGTGCATCTCATATTGTTACCATGCTCAAAACCATGAATACCATCCCTTTCTGGTTAAATATAGTTTGGAACAGGGATAGGTGTTGAGCTTTGGGTATAGGGACAATTGGGTCCCAATAAGGCAGCATATATATATATATATATTTTTTTTTTTTCAAATTGCATAGTTTTTTATAATGTATAGCAATTTGCTGTTCAAATTGTCACTATTTGCACTTAGTGTAAATCATATCTAACACTATTTGCATTTAGTGCAAATAACCTAGGCCATTTGTTTGTGTGCTTTTCATAGTGAATGATGAATGAATGTCAGGCAGCATGTCAGTTTGCATAGTTATAATATGAAGTAAAAGTATGCACAATTTTCTTCAGTATGTCTAACATTTACTGTATATAATATGACTTGAGACAAGAACTGCATTTAGCTTGAGACGCTCATTCAGGCTCTGTGTCTTTGCTAATTTTGCTCATATTTTCCAATCAGCACAGGACTTCACAGATATTCCTGATTAGACTAGTCTAAAGTGGCAAGGTTCTGCAGTGATCAGGTTCTTCACAAAGACTACTACATATCAACAGCTGAGAACATGAAGAAACAGGAAAAAGTTGTTGTTGTTGTTGTTGGAAAAAAAACAAAGCAGAAAGTTGCATTCAAGTAATGGAAGGTTTATTCAGATGTATGTTTTTTTTTTTTTTTTTTTTTTTATAAAAACAACTTAATGCAAGAAGGAAATACAATTCTTACTGTTCTATTCATCAAAGTCCTTATTTGGACTCATTCTATCATAAAGCCCCATTGTTTTTTTTTTCCCCTGTCTTATTCATTGTTAATATTAATCACACGGATGAATTAGCAGTTCCTGGTTTGCATACAACTCTTAATTTCATATTTTCTTCTTTTTACTGTCAATCCCTTTTTATTTTAATTATTTTAGCTTTATTCATTGTCTACTCAGTGTCACTAAATTGGTTTAAATTTGCTACACTCTTATCTATTTTTAATACTGGAAGGAATAATAGCATGTACTGTATGCTTATAAAAGCAGATTAAATTGAGTATAATATGTTTTTTTTTTTCTCTCTCTCTCTCAAAGATAGGATTTTATCCAGTTACTATGGAATTCATTATCCATTTATCATTTGAAAAAGACTTAAGGTTAAATCTATTCCAGAACAATTATCCCCTTTGGAGAAAAGAGAGGAAGAGAGGTAACTGCATTACACAACTTTACATTACACAACGTTAACACCTGTTTTATCCTTGAATTGCAAACAGGCGGAATCTGTGATTGTCAACTGCAATCTGCAGATTTTAAGATGATCTAGGTTCACAGAGAAATTCAGAAAACACATTGATTTGGGTCTCCAGAGGCTGTTCATCAGACACTATAGGGGTTACAGAAAAGCAAACTCGGGCCCATATCCTGCAAGTGAAATTTATATTTTTAGAAGGCTTGGATTAAAAAGGGTGCTTGTCTTATTTTAGACACTGTGCTTGAACGCGAGCTGTTATTAGCGTGCAATTACCCTCTTTCTCTCTCTTATACCATCTGCCCTCTAAACATCACCAACAGATGGGGGGAACAAGCATGATGTTGAGCTTTTGGGGCCTGACAGCAGAAGCACTCCTTACGGGCTACCAATGAACTCATCCACTTTTATAGACATCAAAAACTAAAAAAAGTAAATGATCTGATTACTGTTATTATCACTGTTACTGTATATAAGATGATCAGACTCTCTTATGTAGCTTGCTATGTGCTACAGCTAAAAGGATCCTCCGTTCCAACTAATTCCAAATCAGATATACCAATATCTGTAACAGACAAACGGCAAGTAGCAAGCAGGAAAAAAAAAAAAAAGAACAATATCTTATGAGCAAATGAATCAAAAGTGGAACATAACCCCAGTTTGGTGCACATTTTTGTAAATTTTCACATTATTGTCAACTAAAATGTTATTTTCATTGCCCAAATTCACTTTAGCCCGCTGAGTAAAATGAATGAAAAATGAAAAAAAAAAAACACATTGTAAATACTGTAAGAAAAAGTAACAACAGAACTGCATAATTGTAACGGGACTCGAAAAAAGCATGGATAGATCCAAGTGCGAGCTTCTATTGTACAGATTGTGGTCAAGACAGGCAGGGTCAGGCACCAGCAAACAGTAACATCCAAGGGCAAGACAAAAGCGTAATCCAAAACACTGGCGTGGGTCGAGGCAGGCCGCGATACAATCATAGAACAGGGTAAGCAGTCCAAGGTCCAGATCCAAGAGAGCAGTCCAAAGTAACAAATAAACAAGGCAATGAAACAAGGCAAAAACTATGGCAATGAAAACAAAACAATGAACATGGAAACAATTGCAATGAAAACGCTTGGTAGAGTTCGCACAGGCAAAACAATACTTCGCAAAGTCCTGTTTGGCATGGCCCTCCTTAAATGGCTGCCTTAAAACAGGAAGTCACCAACGAGGTAGCAGAGGGAGCGGTAACAGTCAGTACCAGGGCAAGGGCTCCCTCTGCTGGCGTGGCGTTACAAATTCCCCCCTCTCGAAGCGACTCCTGGCGCTGGGGGTGGGGGAACAAAGGCAAAACGGGGTGGGATGGACGGCCAGGTCCATGCAGAGGAAGTTGACCTGGATCGTGGAGCAGTGACAGACAGTGAAGCACTGCAGATAAGAGTTTCACTTATCCAAAGATGTTCTGAGGGCAGAAAGGAAAATGATTGGTTTACAGATTTAAGCAATGAAATTGAAGCAGAGGCGGGGTCAGGAAATTTGGAGGTGTGGAGGGAATACTTCAGACAGAAACGTTATTAACGCTTCGTGGGAGGCATTTGCTGTAAGGTAAGTGAATTTACCATGTATTTTATTTAAAAAATAATAATAAATCAACATAACTCATTTACTGAGATAATTAGCCAGCAAAGACGCACAGAACAAGTAATCATCAACTACATATCATGTCATATGCATTTTCATTCAACTGCTTTATCAGTCGATCGCACCAAAGCTGCTTATGGGGTAGATTGAGTAAAACATGCTTTTCCAATGCTACCGCGCTGTCTGTGATACCGATATGAGCGACAACAGAACTCAAATCTCTGTGACATTTCATTAGTCAGTTAGCGCTAGTATTAACATCAGCGCTGCTCTCAGGGCAGAAGTAAAATAACAGTACTAAACTGCATTTAGCACTGCTCTCAGGGCAGGAGTACTGAATAGGTCCGTATTACTGTTATTTTCACTAAACTATGTGCTGCTCTCGGGACAGGAGTACTCCATAGGTTTGTATTCCTGTTATTTTTACTAAACTATGCGCTGCTCTCGGGGCAGGAGTACTCCATAGGTTTGTATTCCTGTTATTTTTACTAAACTATGCGCTGCTCTCGGGGCAGGAGTACTCAATAGGTCCGTATTACTGTTATTTTTAGTGTACTATGCGCTGCTCTCAGGGCAGGAGTACTGAATAGGTTCATATAACTGTTATTGTTACTAAACTATGCGCTGCTCTCAGGGCAGGAGTAAAAATAACAGTACTAAACTGAATTATGCGCTGCTCTCGGGGCAGAAGTACTCAATAGGTTCGTATTACTGTTATTTTTAGTGAATTTTGTGCTGCTCTCAGGGCAGGAGTAAAAATAACAGTACTAAACTGAATTATGCGCTGCTCCCGGGGCAGGAGTATTCAATAGGTTCGTATTACTGTCATTTTTACTAATCTATGCGCTGCTCTCGCGGCAGGAGTACTCAATAGGTTTGTATTCCTGTTATTTTTACTAAACTATGCGAAGCTCTCGGGGCAGGAGTACTCAATAGGTCCGTATTACTGTTATTTTCACTAAACTATGTGCTGCTCTCGGGACAGGAGTACTCCATAGGTTTGTATTCCTGTTATTTTTACTAAACTATGCACTGTTCTCGGGGCAGGAGTACTCAATAGGTCCGTATTACTGTTATTTTTACTAAACTATGCGCTGCTCTCAGGGCAGGAGTAAAAATAACAGTACTAAACTGAATTATGCGCTGCTCTCGGGGCAGGAGTACTCAATAGGTTCATATAACTGTTATTTTTACTAAACTATGCACTGCTCTCAGGGCAGGAGTAAAAATAACAGTACTAAACTGAATTATGCGCTGCTCTCGGGGCAGGAGTACTCAATAGGTTCGTATTACTGTTATTTTTAGTGAATTTTGTGCTGCTCTCAGGGCTGAAGTAAATCTAACAGTACTAAACTGAATTATGCGCTGCTCTCGGGGCAGGAGTATTCAATAGGTTCGTATTACTGTTATTTTTACTAAACTATGCGCTGCTCTCGCGGCAGGAGTAAAAATAACAGTACTAAACTGAATTATGCACTGCTTTCAGAGCAGGAGTATTCAATAGGTTCGTATTACTGTTATTTTTACTAAGCTATGCACTGCTCTCAGGACAGGAGTAAAAGTGATTTTCAACATTTACAGGACCATCCGAATCCAGAATGTTGGTGTTTTTCTCCCATCACCCTCGTAAAAATTCCCAGCCAACCAAGCAGCCTTGTCATTATAGTCCCTCATGTCCGCTGCGTTCTCAAAACTTTGAAAATACCCAAAATATCACAATCAACTGTGGCAGCAGATAATTTTCTTATTTAGCGCCCAGACTCTGGAACAAACTACCCAACACTGTTCAGGAGGCAGACACACTCTGTCAGTTTAAATCTAGATTAAAGACCCATCTCTTTAACCCAGCCAACACAACACATTAACACATTTCTATAATTCAAGTCCGTTAAAGGATGGTTAGGCTGCATTAATTAGGTCAACCGGAACCGGGAATAATTTCCATAACACCTGATGTACTCATTGCATCATAAGAAGAATGGCATCTACACTAATATTATTCTGTTTCTTTCTTATTCCAAGGTCACCAGATGATGGATCAGCACCTAGAGACCACCTCTACATCCCTAAATGTCCTAAATGAGTCCTCTGCAATCTGACTTTGCTGCAACATGGAACTTTTGCATTATTGACACACTATTGTCCTATTAAAAACTGTAAAGTTGCTTTGACACAACCTGTTTTGTTAAAAAGCGCTGTATAAATAAACGTGATTGATTTACCTCATGTAAATAAGAGGTTGCATGCAACTTATTTCTGCTAATCTTCACATTTCTCATGACACCTATCATTTTGAGAGATAAAATTTAAGAAAACCATTTCAGCTATAGTGGGTTTATTTTTGAACCTGAGATTTAAATAACATATTAAATTTAAATTTATTCTTAATCCAGGCATGTGACATTTAATTTATAGCAGACAACTATGCGACAGGCCATACGAGCAGTGCATTCCTGGGTTCATATGATCACACTGTGAATAAATCAAATCCATGAGTTTTATCACTGAGGTGCCATGTACATAAATTTTCGCATATGTTCCTATTGTCCGAATAGGGCTTCTCTCACAGAGTTCACTTGGTGATACATAAATGTGATTACAAAAGGTACCAGTCATTTTTTGTGCAACCACTTAATGTTCCTCCCATGGACTATTGCAGAGAAATTAAGACTTGTAATTTTAATTGTAACTTGTGAGTTATTTATTTTTTTTAATAATCGTGTTGTTGATGTTGTATCATTCAATGTCTGTTGTACAGAACAAAATGAAAGAAATGTTGATTGAAAATAATCAGTTTACGGGTCCAATATTACAATAAAACAAGTTTAATTATGACTTCTTTTTGTTTTTATACAATTACAAATTACAAACAAATCCAGTGAATTAAATGCATGTATAAAACACAGAACATTTCACAACAAAAAAGTTCAGCAAGATGTATCATTAAACTGCTGTAGTCTTAACTAGTGGATATCATCATTCCTAGAGGTTTTTAAGTTTTTTATTTTTGTATTTTTTATTTTTATTTTAGACATGAGTCTAAGAACAAATTTGAACAGGCTCCCTTTAAACCAAGCCCAAGGTCATATGTTGCTTTGCTAAATATCTTCTCAAAACCAGTCTCTTAAAGTCTCCAGAAATGTTTGTAAGGTCTTCCTGCAATTGAAATGCATAAAGAATTTTGTTTCAATTTACACTGACAGTCATGATAAAAGAAAGAAAGGAAAAAAAAATCTCACTGCACAGCATCTGAAATATAGCAATGTAAGCAAACAGAATTACTAGCAAAATCATAAGATTAAAGATAAAAATCACTTACAACTCCCTCAAAATTGACAATTTCTTAAGGACATGTAATACACCTTTAAACCCTGCCACTCCTAGAGCCTACTATACTCTGGCCTCAGCTACAACCACAATGACTGAGGGCAGATCAAAGTAGACGTTTGAGGGAGAGCTAATGAAGTCCATAGGCTGGAATTATGCAAACAAACCTAACAGGTAATTGGTAACAGGAAGTGAGACTGGAGTTTCTGACACTTAATATGGCACAGAAAAAAAACAAGATTCTCAACTAAAACTAGATGAACTTACAAAGAAAGTCCAGAGATTCCCTCAGACTTCTGCTTTTTTCCAAGAAGTTTTTCTGCAAAGAGAAGAAAAACTACATGAAAGAGTCAATGACAGGCCTATAGTCATACAGAAATACTTTGATGTGCATAGCGCATAGTACATGACAAATAACAGTAATATGAACCTATCCAGTACTCCTGCCCTGAGAGCAGTGCATAGTTTAGTAAAAAATAACGATAATACGAACCTATTGAGTACTCCTGCCCAAAGAGCAGCGCATAATTCAGTTTAGTACTGTTATTTTTACTCCTGCCCTGAGAGCAGCGCATAGTTTAGTAAAAATAACACTAAATACGAATCTATTGAGTACTCCTGCCCTGAGAGCAGCACATAATTCACTTTAGTACTGTTATTTTTACACCTGCCCTGAGAGCAGTGCATAGTTTAGTAAAAATAACACTAAATACGAATCTATTGAGTACTCCTGCCCTGAGAACAGCGCATAGTACACTAAAAATAACAGTAATACTAACCTATTGAGTACTCCTGCCCTGAGAGCAGCACATAATTCACTTTAGTACTGTTATTTTTACTCCTGCCCTGAGAGCAGTGCATAGTTTAGTAAAAATAACAGTAATACTAACCTATTGAGTACTCCTGCCCTGAGAGCAGCGCATAATTCACTTTAGTACTGTTATTTTTTATTCCTGCCCTGAGAACAGCGCATAGTTTAGTAAAAATAACAGTAATACGAACCTATTGAATACTCCTGCCCCAAGAGCAGTGCATAATTCAATTTAGTACTGTTAGATTTACTCCTGCCCTGAGAGCAGTGCATAGTTTAGTAAAAATAACAGTAATACGAACCTATTGTGTACTCCTGCCCCGAGAGCAGCACATAGTTTAGTAAAAATAACAGGAATACAAACCTATTGAGTACTCCTGCCCTGAGAGCAGCGCATAATTCACTTTAGTACTGTTATTTTTTACTCCTGGCCAAGAGCAGCGCATAGTTTAGTAAAAATGACAGTAATACAAACCTATTGAGTACTCCTGCCCTGAGAGCAGCACATAATTCAGTTATTTTTACTCCTGCCCTGAGAGCAGTGCATAGTTTAGTAAAAATAACAGTAATACGGACCTATTGAATACTCCTGCCCCAAGAGCAGCGCATAATTCAGTTTAGTACTGTTGGATTTACTCCTGCCCTGAGAGCAGTGCATAGTTTAGTAAAATTAACAGAAACACAAACATATTGAGTACGCCTGCCCTGAGAGCAGTGCTAAATGCAGTTTAGTACTGTTATTTTACTTCTGCCCTGAGAGCAGCGCTAATGTTAATGCTAGCGCTAACTGACTAATGAAATGTCATGGAGATTTGAACGAGTTCTGTTGTCGCTCATATCGGTATCACAGACAGCGCGGTAGCATTGGAAAAGCATGTTTTACTTAATCTACCCCATAAGCAGCTTTGGTGCGATCGACTGATAAAGCAGTTGAATGAAAATGCATATGATATATGTAGTGGATGATTACTTGTTCTGTGCGTCTTTGCCGGCTAATTATCTCAGTAAACGTTAGAGTTATGTTGATTTATTATTTTTTTTTTTAAATAAAATACATGGTAAATTCACTTACCTTGCAGCAAATGCCTCCTACGATGCGTTAATAACGTTTCTGTCTGAAGTATTCCCTCCACACGTCCAAATTTCCTGACGCCGCCTCTGCTTCAGTTTCATTGGTTGAATCTGTAAACCAATAATTTTCCTTTCTGCCCTCAGAACATCTTTGGATAAGTGAAACTCTTATCTGTTGAAGCACTGGAGGACCTGGGTCGTGGAGCAGTGGCAGACAGTGCCACTGCTCCACGACCCAGGGCAGGTGTAAAAATAACAGTACTAAAGTGGAGGACCTGGGCTGTGGAGCAGTGGCAGACAGTGGAACACTGGAGGACCTGGGCCGTGAAGCAGTGGCAAACAGTTAAACACTCGAGCAGAAGTCCACCATGTTAGATCCTGTGGAGCCTGGAGCCATGGCGGGGCAGGCAGAGCAGGGAGCCCGGGTAGAGCTGGCGACCAGCATAACAGAGTGAACAGGAGCAAAGATCCCCACAATGGAACAGATGAGTCCGAAGATTTACACAGTGAAGCAGACAATCACCACCACAGAGCAGAGGAAAGCAGGAATCCCCACAGCAGAGCAGTGAGTTCATGGAAGATTTCCTTGCCCGTGACGGAACAGGCAGAGAATTCATGATAGACCTCCTTGGCCGTGACATGACATGAGTCTGGACCAGACTCGTGGACAGACGAGGCAGTGAGTTCATGGATGGATGCTGCCTGCTTGAGAGGTTCTACAGCATAAGCTGACACCTCTGGAGGAACTGGTGCAAATTCATGGACAGGAAAGGTCTCTGGAACAGACTCGTGGATGGACGAGGTCTCAGGAGTGCAGTGTGCCGCCCACACGCGCAAAATGGCAACCGCCATTATAGGCAGGACAGTAGATAGTGGGATGCCCGCCGGGCTTGAGGGTGTGGAGGCTGAGAGCATGTGGCTTGGGAGTGTGGGCTCTGCATGGCTTGGGAGCGTGGGCTCTGCGTGGCTTGGGAACTGAGACGAGACCTGGTGAAGCTTTGGAGTGGCAGCGATGACATGACATGGCTCTGGGAGATCAGCCAAGATGTGATGAGGCTCTGGATGAACAGTTGCGATGTGAAGTGACTCTGGGAAGTCAGATGGGACCTGGCGAGGCTCTGGCATGATGGCCGTGGCTTGGCGAGGCTCTTTGATAGCAGCCATGTTGTGAAGAGGCTCTGTTAGGAGTGCAGCTGTGTTTTAACTTAACTCAGGAAGGTCTGCTGTGACTTGGCTTGACTCAGGAAGGTCTGCCATGACTTGACTTGACACAGGAAGATCTACCGTGACTTGACTTGACTCAGAAAAATCAGCAGTGATTTGACTCGACTCGTGAAGAACAGCTGTGACTTGACTCGGCTCGTGAAGAACAGTTCTGACTTTGCTTGACTTAGGAACACCAGCAGTAACTTGACTTGACCCCGAGGGAACGAGACGCTGCGTCGAAACGCTATGGGAACGCCTCCAGCGTGACCACGCTCTGAAACACGTGTGCATACAGTCCAATGGAGAAGCGAGACGTCACAGGCGGGGTGACGTAGAGACCAGGAAGCTTAAAAGTACGTGCGGTGCATGCAGCCGGTAGCTTCTGAATAGAGAAGCAAGTGCTGCAGGGATGCCGGAAGTAAAAAAAGAGCCAGGAGTGGCACAAGTCCAGGAAAGAACCTTAAAGTTAAAGGGGTGGACATTCTGCAGCATTCTGAAGTCAACTTAAGCGAAGAGAGCCTTGACCCCCAAGAAGGGAGGGTCAGAGGACTTGAGGCTATGAAATAGCATCCTGACCACACTTAGCAAAGCTACACCTGGCCAGAGGCCTAGGCCTCAGTGCACCACGGAGGAAATGTGTAACGAGGGGGTTCCTACCCACTGAGGAGCCACCCAGAGGGGCGTGGTAGGCCGAAATAGCCGCCACGTAGACCTTCAGGGTGGAGTGGGCTAACCCTGTGGAGAACCGATCCTGCAGAAACCCCAGCACTGAACCAACTGGGCAGTTAACTGAGTCCTGCTGGCGGTCTCCACACCATGAAGTGAAAGTTTTCACTTCAAGGCATACAGTTTCCTCGAGGAGGGAGCTCTGGATTGGAGGATGGTCTCAACAACCTCAGTTGAGAGACCAGGAGCTATGAGGTGTGCCCCCTCAGGGGCCACACCCACAACTTCCAAAAACTCCGGCGAGGGAAAAAATGGCGCACTCTCCCCAGAACTCCTGGGAGCAGAGCAATCGGGGGAAAGGCATACGGACAAAGCCTCGGCCACGTCTGTACCATGGCATCCAGCCCCAGTGGAGCTGGGTGAGTCAGAGAGCACCAGAGGGGACCTTGCGATGTCTCTTGAGTCGCAAAAAGATCCGCCTGAGCGTGGCAAAAAGCTCTCCAAATCTGATTCACCACCTCTGGGTGAAGCATCCATTCCCCGGGCCTTGGCCCTGCCTCGGCAGGATGTCTGCTCCCAAGTTGAGATGCCCAGGAATATGAACTGCTCTCAGCGAGAGGAGTTTGTCCTGGGACCACACAAGGATCTGGTGCGCCAGCTTGTACACGGGCCGCGAGCGCAGAACTCCCTGGTGGTTGATGTAGTAGACCACCGCCGTGCTGTCGGTGCTCACCAGCACATGGCAGTCTCTTAGGTCTGGGAGGAAGTGTTTCAGTTTTCTAGCCTGAAATACAGCCAGCATCTCCAGGTGGTGATATGCCACACAGACCATGGGCAGGGTGGCCGTCCATGACCGCTCCCCAACTGGTGAGGGACGCATCCGTCGCTAGCGTACGCGGCAACAAGGAGCTCCCAGCACCAGGCCCTGAGACAGGAACCAAGGCTTTCTCCACATGTCCAAGGCAGGTAGGTATCACCGCGTGACCTTGAAGTGTGAAACAGGTTTCCCCTCGGGGAGAACCGCTTGGTCCTAAGCCACCACTGTAGGGGTCTCATGTACAGCAGGCCAAAAGTTATCACGTTGGACACAGCTGCCATCAGACCCAGCAGTTGTTGAAACTGCTTTACAGTGAGTGACCAGCCTTTTCTCACTCTCACAACTGCAGTGAGGATTGACTCAATCTGAGCAGGTGACAGACGTGCCTGCATCGTGGTCAAATCCCACACCACGCCCAGATAAGTGGTTCTCTGTAATGGAGAAAGCACACTGTTCTTGGTGTTCAGTCTCAACCCCAACACTTTCATATGAGCGAGAACGACATCTTGATGTCGAACCCCCAAAGCTCTGAAACGATCTATTATCAACAATTGTTGATGTAGATTAGTATGCGGATGCCCTGGAGTCCAGAGGAGCCAGAGCAGCATCCACACACTTGGTGAAAGTGCAGGGTGAGAGTGCAAGGCTGGATGGAAGACCCCGACACTGGTACGCTTCGCCCCCAAAGCGAACCTCAGGAACTTCCTGTGTTGAAGGATGGATATGTGGAGGTATGCGTTCTTCAGATCTGCAACCTCCCCCTCCTTCTTTGGAACAATGAAGTACCAGCTGTAGAACCCGGACTCCCTGTCGTGAGGAGGGACCACCTTGATGGCCTTCCTTAAGAGAGTGTCTACTTCCTGTTCCATTACCAGACCCTGCTCGGGGCCCACCAGAGTGGGAAGACCCCATTGAAAGGTGGCGGCGGAGCGCCAAATTGAATGCGATAGCCTCGCTCTACAGTGCGCAGGACCCAAGCAGATACATTTGGCAGTATTTTCCACGCTGCCAAATAATCTACTAAGGGAACCAGTCTCTCAAAACTGGCCTCTGGTGTTGTTTGAGCTGCTAGTTCGCGTCCTGTAACGGATGACCGCCAGGAGACGGCCGAACCAGCTGCTGTAGAGACCCCCACAGGGGTGGCGAGCTCCCCAGCTCCGCTACGTTTCCGGGTGGAAGACTGAGGTGTGGGCTCGCTGGAGACCGCTGCGCCCTGGAGCACCGGCAGGGTTGGCAGGCTGATCTCCTGAGGGCACTGAGGAGAGACGGGCACCGAAGAATGCGGTGGACCACGCCCTTCCCCAGTAGGGCCTGCCCTCAGAGGTCCTGGACCATAGGAGTCAGGATTCTCCTTATACGTCTCATAGGTCTGGGTGAAAGTGTTTCAGTACCTGAAACACAGCCAGCATCTCCAGGCAGCTGAAGTGCCAAACTGGATGGTGACCACTCCACAGACCGCGGGCAGGGTGACCACTCATGACCACTCCCCAACCGGTGAGGGACGCGCCCGTTGCTAGCATACGCAGCGACAAGGAGCTCCCAGCACCGGGCCCTGAGACAAAAACCAAGGTCCCCTCCACATGTCCAAGGCACGTCGGCATCGCCGCGTGACCTTGATCATGTAAAGCAGGTTTCCCCTCTTGGTCTTGAGACACCACTGCAGGGGTCTCATGTACAGCAGGCCAAAAGGTATCGCGTTGGACACAGCTGCCATCAGACCCAGCAGTTATGAAACTGCTTCACAATGAGTGCCTACTTTCACTCTCTTGACTGCCGCGAGAATGACTCAACCAGAGCAGGAAAAAGACATGCCTGCATCATGGTCGATCCCACACCACGCCTAGATAAGTGGTTCTCTGTAATGGAGAAAGCATACTTTTCTCTGCGTTCAGTCACAACCCCAGTTCTTTCATATGGGTGAGGATGCCGAACCGCCCATGCTCAGAATGAGCTAATACCGACAAAATGTCAATAAGGTTCAGTATGCAGATGCCCTGGGAGCCACAGCTAAGCCACAGCAGCATCCCCACACTTAGCAATAGTATAGGGTGAGAGTGCAGTAAATAAATTTAATATAAAATTAAATAACAATGGGAGAAGAGCTAAACATTCAAAATGCACGTCACTTTTTTGTTATTGTTGTTGTTGTTTTCTTTTCTTTTCTTTTTCCCTTTTTTTAATGAATGAACACATTTATGAATGAACACAGCCGCCCCCTAAAGGGCGGACTGTACATGCTCAGCTCCCAAACAAACCACACATAAAACACTTGAATCCCCATTCCTGTTATTTATTTATTTATTTTTTAAAGCGAGGGCAGGTAGAAACGAGCGATTTAATATGCAGTCAGCTCATATGCGGACAGCATCAATCTCCTTGGAGAAAGATAGCCGCAGCAGCGCGAGCTCTCACTCAGAGGGGGAAGAACTGCAGCACGGGCTTCCGAGCCCCGAGAGAGAGCGCTAGATCTAAGGAGAAAGGCAGAGAGAGGGCGGACCCGTCTCTAACCCGTTCACAGATCTATGCTGCGATCCCCATGCCCGCAGTTGCGGGGAAGCTCACGAAGGATCCCTCCTCGAAGAGAGCCTTCTAAAAGAGCATGCGCAGGTAGAGCGCGGGCCGTCAACTCCCTCAAGAGCTGACGCAGCCTGCTTCACCGCAAGCTCTCATTCAAAGGGGAAAGGACCGCAGCGCAGACTTCTGAACCCAGAAAGAGAGCGCTAGATCTAGGGAGAAAGGCAGAGATAGGGCGGACCCGTCTCTAACCCGTCCATAGATCTATGTGTGATCCCCACGGCCGCAGTCGCCGCTCTGCCTCGGCAAAAGCGGGACCTGAGCCGCGGGGAAGTTCACGAGGGCTCTCTCCTCAAAGAGAGTCCTCCAGGGGCGAAGCGTGCGCAGAGAGCGTGCGGGCAGTCAGCCCCCTTGGGAGCTGACACAGCCTGCTTCGCCGCGAGCTCTCACTCAAAGGGGAAGGACCGCAGCGTGGGCTTCCGACCCAGAGAGAGAGCGCTAGATCTAGAGAGAAAGGCAGAGATAGGGCGGACCCATCTCTAACCTGTCCGTAGATCTACACGTGATCCCCACGATCACAGCCGCTGCCCTGCCTTGGCAGAAGCGGAAGCTGAGCCGCGGGAACGCAAACGCGGGCAGTCAGCTCCCTCGAGAACTGACTCCCATGCTTCGCTCCCAAACAGACAACAAATAGACTGTGTGTATCGCCACCCGAAATAGCGCAGGCAGAGAGGAACATGCAGTCTAAAAAGCCGCTGTTTATATTCGTAAGAATGCTTTGTAGGACATAGTGACACTCTCAAATAAAAGCTGTGCAAACTAGCACAAATAAACAGAGTGACACACACACAGAGCGCTACCGGCTGCATGCACCGCACGTGCTTTTAAGCTTCCTGGTCTCTACGTCACCCCGCCTGTGACGTCTCGCTTCTCCATTGGACTGTATGCACACGTGTTTCAGAGCGTGGTCACGCTGGAGGCGTTCCCATAGCATTTCAACGCAGCTCGAGTTCCTGAAGGGGAACAGCTGTGACTTGATTTGACTCAGGAACAACAGCTGTAACTTGACTTGGCACTGAAAGTGCAGCTCTGACTTGACTTGCTTTGGGTATGGTAGACATGATGGGACGAGACTCTGGTAGGATGACCTTGGCATGGCGAGGCTCAGGCATGGCGGCCATCTTGGCCGGGGATTCAGATGGGGTGGCCATCTTGTGAACTGGCTCTAGGATGGTGGCCATCTTATGAACTGGAGGGCAGCCATGACAGGTGCAGACTCTGGAGCAGACATGACAAGTGCAGGCCCTGGAGTGACAGGCATGGAGCGACAGGCTTTGAAATGGCAGCCATCTTGTGGTGGGGCTCTGAAGTGGCATGACGTGAACCACTCCAGACATGATAGTAGGGGTGTGAAGATGCTCTGATTTAATTGGTACTGAAGGATTGCAGGGCTCCTCATCTGCAATCCCCATAGTAAATGAGGATCCACTTAACCTGAGAGCATAATCCACACACTGTTCCAGAGACCAGTGAGTGGGTCTTTTATCTTCTCTCTGCCAGACTCTTTCTACCTGAGTGGTGAAGGGCAAAGCCTCTAAACATGTACACTGAAAAAGTGTATTTTGGTGTATATTTTGCATTCCTGCATTCTGAGAACATACAGTAATACCTTTGCACTTCAGATTGTTCTTTAACATGTAATAACTTACTCTGCCAATGAAAAAACTTTCCTTTTTGCCATATATCATTCATCAAGTTTTCAGATCCTCTCCAACAATATGTCAGAGAAAATAAATAAACAAATAAATAAATACATTCATACATCCAGGCAATCCCTCATAGGAAAAACAAAATAAAAGAAACCAATGCTCATAAAATATCCTGTTATACTCCTGTTATGCATCACACACACAAATTCAAAAAGTTTTACTTGACAGTATCCAATAAGGAGCATTTTCTGCCACGGTATCCCTGCATGCAACCAGAGGTGGAAAGTAACAAATTACATTTACTCGTGTTACTGTAATTGAGTAGGTTTTTTGTGTACTTCTACTTTTTAAAGTAACTTTTAAATTTTGTAATTTTACTTTTACTTAAGTATGTTTTGATTTAAGTATTGTACTTAACTACATTTTAAATCCTATCCGTTACTGAGTAAAAATAAAAAAATAGTAAAATTAAATTAAAAAAAAAAAAAAATTTGCGTAGAGGGAAGGAGGGGAGGGTGCGCCGGAAACTACTGATTGCTTGAAGAGCGGGAGAACAAACGCAGTGCGCTAACTCAAGAAAGATGGAGACGGACAAGACAGACACACATGATGTAGACCCAGATGAAAGTGAAATGCTGTTGAATTTGAATTCTTCAGAAACAAACCCATGGCCATATTTACAAGACCACTTTGAATTTAAGTGCAAGAAACGCAACAGCTTTATTAATGTGGTGTAAACTTTGTTTGCCCAAGACGACTGAATTGGCAGCTTACAAAAGCTCAACATCAAACCTGCGCAAGCATGTTGAGGTAAGTTAAACATGCTTCTTTTTTTTTTTTTTTTACGTAATTATTGTTCTGTTGCGTTGCATCAGTGCGTGACATTGCTAATGTTGGTTAGCACTGGGGTTGGAAATTAACAGTAACTTAGGACAAAATTGTCAATGCACTAACACTGAGCTTAATATTGTTAACTAATATGGAAACAATATTAACTAAGCAGTAAGTAATAGCAAATATAGGACAAAAGTAGTTCCTTGTTATGTATTCAGTAATTACTAAACAAAAATATTTGCATTGAGAATTACTTGCTAATTATGATCAATTAATAAAGAATAACCACTTAATTACTAATCATAACAGTAACGTCTAAAAGTAAACTACTGTCTTGTTTTATTCTTAACATGGTCATAAAATGCCTTTTTCAGAAGCTTGCACCTCAAATGGGCTCTTTGCGGAGAATAATTTATGAATATTATATACCCACAAATAAGTTGGCTACAGATTGAGATTGTGACTACTATACTCTTACCAAAAAGTAGTTTATTGCATGCTTAAACACAGAATAATAATAATAATAATAATAATGATAATAATTAATTTCAAATTTGAAATAACTATGAACAGATGCTGACAAGCCCATGATTGGATTAGTTCTCTATTATGAGCTGTATTCAGTGTCAGTTCAATATGTCTCCGATTCCAAAACACCTAGATAGTGACAGTATCCTGGGAAACACCTCTCTTTAGGATATGAATATAAACAATGATGGTCTCTTGTCAAAAACAGTTTGCATCCTTAATAAAGACGTTGACTGCATTGTGTCTGTTAGGTTAGAATATCACTAGGGCCTCAGAAATGTATGGTTATATGTCAGATATAAAATATATTAAATTATTTAATAAATTACATGTGAAATCAATGTCAACTCCTCACAAATTACTCAAGCATTACCTTGCCAGCCCACAGGAACTACTAGTGATCTGGACCATTATTTTAAAGTGAAAAACACATTAACAAGACAGCTTAACATGTCACCAATACTCAAGTGGATTGACAAGGTAACGCTTGAGTAGTTAGTGAGGGGTTAATGTGTTTTTCACTTTACAATAATGGTCCAGATCACTAGTAGCTCCTGCGGGCTGACAAGGTAACACTTGAGTAATTAGTGAGGGATTGACATCAATTTCACAAGTAATTTAATACATTTTTAGACGTTACTGTTGTGATTACTAATTAATTGGTTACTCTATATTAATTGATCATAGTTAGCAAGTAGTTCTTAATCAGGATATTTTTATTTGGTAATTATTAAATACCTAATAAGGAACTACCGTTGTCCTAAATGTGCTATTACTTACTGCTTAGTTCATCTTGCTTCCATATAGTATTAAGCTCAGCGTTAATGTAGTACTACCTATTACCTCCTGCGTAGTTACTTGTTAACAGTGGAGCATTATTCTAAAGTGTTACCACTACACTAGCACTTTAAGCCAGATACCAATGCTGCGTCAGTAAGTAGTAACTAATGAGACACCCTCCAGGTGTAATGATTGGCTAAAGCACACATAGACTTATGCCAGTTAATTGGATGATGGCTCTAGCACCGCTCACTGAGGTATTGCCTCAAAAGGACTTGCTCATGTACACAGCTCAGATTTTCATACAAAGGTAATCATAGCAGAAACAAAGGAGGAATACGGCAAGTCATGCAGCATCTTATTTACTACTCAGGGAACTAAGGTTACATACATAACCAAAACATTAGCTGGTTCACTTGATGGTGCATCAGTAGCTGATGTTGGGAGATCACTATATCACATTGTTGTACAAAAAAAAATACTAAATACTAAAAAATACTGAAAAATAAACACCGGTTCAGATAGACAAAACCTTGGAACCAGGGATCGGATATACATCCAGGTTGTAAAATGTGGTAAAAGTGTGCAGCCCAGTCTGCCATTAAAGAATTTTCTTCCAAAATGCACCCTTAAACAAAGCCTAAAAGTGTCACTCAAAAGTGCTCATTATTCAGATATTGTTCTGGATCACTTGAGGTAGGTTTGAGGTTGAACTACAAGAAAAGCATGTTGTATCTCAGACAGATGACAGTTTTTCTTGTTGTGGTATGGGACTTACAGGCAATTTTTGACCATCAGTTCTAGACACTTTTGGTTCTTCTGTCTGCAGCAGAGTTTACCGCACATGAGGCCCTTCCAGTGGTGTCTCAGGAGCAGGGGGTTCCACTCCTTGTGAAATCCACTGCATATGATGATTTGGAGGTATCCCAGGTTTCTGACCTTGGGTCCTTAATTTGGGGCATGTTGCCATCACAAGACCAGTGGTGTATAAAGTACCTGAAAACCATACTTAAGTAAAAGTACAGATATCTTACCAGAAAATGACTTTGGTAAAAGTTGAAGTCAACGTTCAGAATATTACTTGAGTGAAAGTCTTAAAGTATGTGATATTTATCGTACTTAAGTACAAAAAGTATTTTTTAAATCTTAAACGTACTTAAGTATTAAAAGTAAAAGTGCAAGTAAAATGCAAAATGGAAAAGAAGCAAGTAAATATGTGTACAAAATGTTCACACGCAGCTTGAGTAGCAAGATTGTGTTCAGTTTTTACTTTTTCTTCCATTTTGTATTTCTGGGTAAGAATAAGAAGCACTTCATTCAGTACTTAGTGTCTTTCTTTCCGACAAAAGAAAACATTTCTGCAATCTGCATCTGAAATAGCGTTTAGACGTATTTACACAGTTTAATGTATCTCAGAGGGGACATGGATGCATTATAAACTGCAGTTACAGATAAATAGGCCTAATGTTTTGTTTTTAACATAAAACGTCTGAATACTGATATTCAAAATAATTTAAGACATGAAAAAATAGTTGAAATGTGAAATTTAAACCGCCACTAGGTGGCAGCAAGTGGCTGTTAATGAGTGAGTCATTGAGATCAAGTAGTTATACGTCTAAAATGTAAGTCAATTACTGCTTTACTAAACTTGTATAAAATGATTTTAAAATGTGTTATCATGCTGATATCTACAGAAAACGGCAATCTTTGTGTGATATAGATTAAGTTACCTATATTAGATTACATAAATATAAAAAGCCTACAGCCTACAGAAGCATTTTTGCCGTCTACAATTTAAAATGCCTGGGATTTTGAGTTTTAATAGACTAATAATGGAAGTACGTGCACTCTGTGTGTGATTTGGTGATATAGCCTACTTGATAATGTCAGATCGCACATCATTACAACAACACTTACCATATTATCGCAAAAGATATACTGTATATTGCACACCCCAGATTGGACTTGAGTGGAACATGAATCATCCGCGGTTGTGCGCCTACTTGTTTGCACGTGAGCAAAGGTGTTTTTAGGAGTCTAACTTGCAAGCACCAGACCACTGATTCATCAAACCTGCTTTACTGCAATCAGTGTTCTTCTGACTTCTGTCTTTTGTAGTAAGTAACGAATATGCTTCAGGAAAATGTATCAGAGTAAAAGTATTCATTTTAATTAGGAAATGTAGTGGAGTAAAAGTGAAAGTAGGCTGAAATATGAAAATTCAAGTAAAGTGCAGATATCCCAAAAAATACTTAAATACTGTATTGAAGTATTGTTACTTCGTTACATTACTTTACTGCACAAGACTATCATATGAGATGCCTCTCTCATGGGCTGTCCAGGTAGTGGGAACTGGGAAGGCACATAAATTGCCTAGAAATGAGGGCTGTGTTTCTAGCATTGAAACATTTCCTCTCATAGTTTAGCTCCAATCTCAGTATACCTGCCTTGAAGTTTCTAACATGCCTAGTAAGACCTTGATTAGTTGGTTCAGGTGTGTTTAATTAGGGTTGATGTGGACAAACAACACATCAGTAGTGTCCTACAAAAATCACCAAGACTGGCTGCATTTATGCCGCCTTTTTATGTTGATGCTTAGGGCTGGGGACAAACTTCTCTCCCTGAAGGTAGTTGACCTCCCTGGAGACCTGAATTGGTAAGCAGACATTCTGTCAAGACAGGGGCAGAGGCAGAAATTGTTAGCTCTATTCAGAAATGGCTTAGTCCATATGAAAAAGGTACAACCGAATGGAAGTGGACTTGTTCGCCTCTAAGAAGATGATCCATTGTCCCCTCTCGTTCACCCCTTTGGAACTGTATGCCTTTCCTCTAAATGCTCTGCTCCTAGGAGAGCTAGGGTTAGTCAAAATACAGTACGTCTGATACTTCATTCTGGCCAGCCTGAGTATGATTTTCAAACTTGGTGTCTCTCCTGGAAGGCTCTACATAGGAGATTCCAACTAGGAGGGACCTTCTGTCCCAGGTTCAGGGGGCAATTGTTCTCCCCCGACTGGAAATTTAGAGACTGAGGTCTGGTTGGGGTACCATATCATAGGCCTCGGTCTGTTGACAGAGGCCATTGATACCATTCTCGATGCTAAAGCTCCCTCCACTTTATGCTCACATAATGCATCACAGTGTGAGGAGCATCTCTTGACTTCGGTTAGCTTTTGCTGAAAAAAGTTGATTTTGCTGAATGTGGAAAAGCAGAATCCCAAGAACAGTGTGGAGAAAGGCAGACACGGTTAAACAGTCATAAAGTTCTTTGATTAGCCCATCCAAAAACAGGAGAAAATACAATATGAGGGAATGCACAACATGGACCATGGGGCGCACCCTGTTGTAATCACAATGTTGTGGTCGTGAGCAATGCTTCCATTCTCCAAAGGGATTACTGCATTGGGGAATGAGCGATCATTTTAAAAATATCCAAACATGGGCACTTCAAAATTCCATTTAAGCATTTCCGCAGCCTGACGTAACATTGAGGGTACGATCTACATAAACAGATCAACAAGAAAAAAAAATGCTACATAATGTGATAAATATTTTTTAAGCATCTGTATATTTATGTGTGTGTGCTTGAGTTTATCTGTTTGTCTGTGCATATCTTTATGTGTACCCACTACACATGAGTGTGTGTATGTGAAAAGGCTGAGGGACGCAGGTGCACCCCCATCTGTACACTCCACAGTAAAGAGGGCAGCTGCTGTGAATCAAATATTCCCCCACGTCTCTGCAGCCTAACTCAGACTAATCACTTGTACGTCAGCAAAGCCACACAGAGGTGCTCTCATAAGGGACAGGATGAGGAGGAGAGAGAGATGAAGAGAAGGATGAAAGGGGATGTAAGGAAAAACGGAAGTGTGGATAGAATGTACTGAGAGAACATTAGAAGAGAGGATTAAGGAATGACTACTAATGATTTGTAATTATCTAATGAGCTCTTAGTCACCCATAAATGATTTGATGACCTTATATTAAACATTTACAAGTACCATTTACTGAAAACATCCAGATTGCACACTCATGGATGATCTTTGGTCTGAGCTTTCAGAAAATAACTGATATTTCTTTTGATTTGAAAAAGGATCCCTAAACTAAATGTCATACTCAGGGTACAATCTATATACTGTAAGATATTCTGTTTCCAGATATCAAACAAAATATTATTATACAAGCTCTTTCATTTACTGTTATTTTTTTATCTAATGGTGGCATTTTTTTTGCCACCCTGCAACATTGGTACAAAACTTGTCACTGGTGGTACACAATTAAGGATGGTAGCGCATCCTGACGGTATTGAGCTTGTCAGCATGCGCTACCCCTCTGTTGGAGCAGCTTTATTAAGGTACCGACAGCAAGTATGTCTTTTGCGTGCAGTAGCCAGAGTCTGGTTCCTCACTAAAAGCTAAGAAGACCAGAGCCTGGTCTGTACTTGGGTGGCTGACCAATATAAGAAGACCTAGCATGCTGCTGGGGCCAGTTATTATTTGGCCGACTAACAGGGGGCGCTCATTCCCTGACATGTATGTTCCTCAGGAAAGCTAAACAGGCCCCAGCCAGGTCTGTTGTTGGATAGGAGACCCAATAGGGAAGGCTTAGGCTGGTGCTGGTTGTATGCCGAAAAGACATACTTGCTGTCGGTACCTTAATAAAGCTGCTCCAACAGAGGGGTAGCGCATGCTGACAAGCTCAATACCGACAGCAAGTATGTCTTTTGCGTGCAGTAGCCAGAGTCTGGTTCCTCACTAAAAGCTAAGGAGACCAGAGCCTGGTGTGTACTTGGGTGGGTGACCAATATGAGAAGACCTAGCATGCTGCTGGGGGCAGTTTTTATTTGGCCAACCAGCAGGGGGCGCTCATTCCCTGACATGTATGTAATCAACTTGACCTACTGTTTAAGATGGTAGCGCATCCTGACGGCCATATTGAGGCTATCAGGATGTGCTACCCCTCTATTAGAGCAGCTGTATTCAAGAACCATAGTGAAATCACGTCTTTTGCCTGCAGTAGCCTGAGTCTGTTTCCTCCGTAAAGCTAAGAAGGCCCCAGCCTGGTCTGTTGTTGGATGGGAGACCCAATAGGGAAGACTTAGGCTGCTGCTGGTTCTGGTTTTATGCCGATCAAGAGGGGGTGCTCATCCCCTCACATGTATGGGTGCAAATTTCTAAGTATAACACTGCAGATCTCAGACTGTAAAAAGAATCGACCTTTTTATCAAACGGTCCTTGTAAAAAGGAGCGTCCTTCAGGTGAGGAAATAAACTGGCTTCCTGATGAACTGTTGTCCTTAACAATCAACTTGACCTACTGTTTAAGATGGCAGCGCATCCTGACGGCCATATCGAGACTATCAGGATGCGCTACCCCTCTATTAGAGCAGCTGTATTCAAGGGCCCATAGCGAAATCATGTCCTGCAGTCTGCTTCCTCAGTAAAGCTAAGCAGGCCCAAACCTGGGGTGCGTTTCCCAAAAGCATCGTTAGCTAACTATGGTGGTTAGGTCCATTGAACTCTATTGGTAACGACGGAACTTGCGACCATAGTTGGTTTTGGGAAACACACCCTTGGTCTGTTGTTGGATGGGAGACCCAATAGGGAAGGCTTAGGCTGATGCTGGTTCTGGTTTTATGCCGATCAGCTCATCCCCTGACATATATGGGTGCAAATTTCCTAGTATAACCCTGTGGATCTCAGACTGTAAAAAGAATCAACCTTTTTATCAAACGGTCCTTGTAAAAAGGAGTTTCCTTCAGGTGAGGAAATAAACTGGCTTCCTGACGAACTGTTGTCCTTAATAATCAACTTGACCTACTGTTTAAGATGGTAGCGCAGCCTGACGGCCATATTGAGGCTATCAGGATGCGCTACCCCTCTGTTAGAGCAGCTCTATCAGCTGTATCAACAGAATCATGTCCTTTGCCTGCAGTAGCCAGAGTCTGCTTCCTCAATAAACCTAAGCAGGCCCCAGCCCTGTCTGTTGTTGGATGGGAGACCCAATAGGGAAGGCTTAGGCTGCTGGTGCTGATTTTATGCCGATCAGCAAGGGGCACTCATCCCCTGACATGTATGGGTGCAAATTTCCTAGTATAACCCTGCGGACCTCAGACTGTAAAAAGAATCGACCTTTTGATCAAACAGTCCTTGTAAAAAGGAGCGTCCTTCAGGTGAGGAAATAACTGGCTTCCTGACAAACTGTTGTCCTTAATAATCAACTTGGCACAGTGTTAAGGATGGTAGCGCATCGTGACGGCGGGTATTGAGCTTGTCAGCATGCGCTACCCCTCTGTTAGAGCAGCTTTATTAAGGTACCGACAGCAAGTATGTCTTTTGCATGCAGTAGCCAGAGTCTGGTTCCTCACTAAAAGCTAAGGAGACCAGACCTGGTGTGTACTTGGGTGGCTGACCAATATGAGAAGACCTAGCATGCTGCTGGGGGCAGTTATTATTTGGTCGACCAGCAGGGGGCTTCTTTCCTTGATATGTATGTAATCAACTTGACCTAGGGTGCTTCTCATTTCTTATTTGTGCATCCTCGTTTCCTTTCCTTGCTTCCTTTCCTCCCGTCTTAGCTCCACCCCTTCAGGATACGACGGAAGGATGCAAGGAAAAGACGCGAGGATGGAGGAATCAAAGGATGAACATTGGAATATTCCTGACCACTCAAGCGTCACTTCAAAGCGTCATCAGCTGCGCTAAAGGGATCTGCCCATATGTTGTTAAAGTTCGTTATTTAAGGCATTCATAACAAATATGAATAAAGCAAGACGCCGAGTTTAAATATATTACATTATTTAAACTGCAAAGGTAAAATACAAATGTAAATTATTAGGACAGATGTGAAGGGGGAGGAGAATTTATACATGCGTCACGTTTAGTTGATAAAACACTTCCGCAAAGGATAGACCTGTGTATCCTCGCTCATGACTCCTCAGGCAGCCTCCTCACTCCTCGATCCTCGCCTCCTCGCGGTGCAATTAGAGAATTGAGATGTCCTACGAGATGGCTGAGCTCGATCGGTTTCCGGGTCATAGGATGGAGGACGGAGGAGCGAGGAGACGAGGAGGGATATTGAGAAGCACCCCTTCTGTTTAAGATGGTAGCGCACCTGACGGCCATATTGAGGCTATCAGAATGCGCTACCCCTCTATTAGAGCAGCTGTATTCAAGGGCCCGTAGTGAAATCATGTCCTTTTTCTGCAGTAGCCAGACTCTGCTTCCTCAGTAAAGCTAAGCAGGGCACAGCCTAGTCTGATGTTGGATGGGAGACCCGTTAGGGAAGGCTTAGGCTGATGCTGGTGCTGGTTTTATGCCGATCAGCAGGGGGCGCTCATCCCCTGACATGTATGGGTGCAAATTTCCTAGTATAACCCTGCAGACCTCAGACTGTAAAAAGAATCGACCTTTTGATCAAACAGTCCTTGTAAAAAGGAGCGTCCTTCAGGTGAGGAAATAGGAAACTGGCTGCCTGACGAACTCTTGTCCTTTCTAATCAACTTGGCCTAGTGTTAAAAGGTACACCCAAAGAGTGGATATTAGTTTCTAAGTAATACATATTAGCGCATTTTGAAAGGGTACCACACCAGTGACAGATTTTGTACCAGTTTAGCTTTTCTGAGAGCGTATATTAATTTAGTAAAATCTTATCTATAAATTTAAAAGCTGTCAGTAAGTACGGGCTAGCTAGTTTAGGACCATATGTGGGTTTGTAATTAATTAAGAAGAAGAAGAAGAAGAAGAAGAAGATGATGAAGAAGAAGAAAAAGACGACGACATTATGGAAAGGTAATGCATGACAAACAGTAAACAAACAGGACAATTTTCTTCATTATGGAAGTTCATTATGGATTCTTTTTTTATTCCGGGGAAATCATGCCACAGGACAGCAAGATAGAATATCATAAGAAGCTTTAGGGAAAGTGCCAGACATCCGCCTGCTTCCTACATGTTGAGTCTTGAGCCAAACACCTGTGCTTCTAATGGAGTGAGTGATTCAGTATTAGGGCTGATCTTTTCTGAATGGTAACTACTTTCAGTGCATTCACTGGTGCTTGATAAAAGAAATCCTACACTGAGAGATGTAAAAGCAAAACACATTCTCTTGATATTTTCATTTCCGCACAATTCCACCTAATTCAGTAGATGCCGTATGGGTAATTCAACTTATCTGTGTGAAGGACAGACATAACTAAACCAAATGTGTGAGGGATGTTATTTGGAACATGCACAGCTCAAGTAGATTAGAAAATTTAAATCCATCCAAGTTCCACTCAGCAGTAGGTCAACAAGGAAACAAAACAGGCACACTCAGCACCTAACACAAAGTCAACACTCTAAATTTAGCCTCGGCCATTCAGAGCCTTCCTCAATGAAAAGAGAAAAAGAGCTTTTATGAGTGCAAATGAATGGCTGACACATCAAACTCTTAGCAAATGGAGACTGTATGTGAGGTATTTTAATAATATAGCTTTTGGATGGAGTTAATTTACATGAACTATTTGTGTTTAAAAGTCACTTTATTTTGTGGATGATTGTAGCCATTTTGCACAGCAGAAAAAAACCTAATGAATTGATGTAGAGGTTCCAAAACAGTTCTTTGAAAATGCTGTGCCATTCTTATGTCAACGTACAATGTAAATCTGCATTGCATTTAAAATGTTGGAATGTAACATGCCTGTGAATGTGAGATGGAAATTCTTTCATTCATGTTTAAGACACGAATAAAATCTTCTTTCATTCATATTTTAGACACAAACTTGTGGTTGTGAATCTATGCAAGTATACATATAATTAACAAGCAAACAAATGCTGTTTGTCACTTAGATGACAAATTAAGCCATTTTATTATGCATATTTTGGTAACAGTTTCTCTACAGTATCCACAGTTGTGCAGATATCCCCACTCACTCTGTTCCTCAGCTAAGACCCAAATCTACAGTAAAAATGGCATATTCAAGCATTTCCTATGTATTTATTTATTTGATAATTTTTATTTTTTTTAATTTATTTATTTATTTATTTATTTATTTTTTTACCTTAATAGTCATGGAGTGTATTGAGGATTTGTCCATAGCATTCCACTTAAGCACACTGTCAAAGCAAAATCACCTCATTTACCTTACATTCTCAGTGCAACAGGAAATGACTACCATTGTATAATGCAGTGGTTCCCAAACTTTTTCTGCCGGGCCCCCCTTTCGCAGAATAAATAAAATTCAAGCCCCCCCACCCCCTTCGTTTACACATAAACATAAACACAATTTCAGAAGGAATTATTTGAAACGTAATAATTAATACAATTATTATAATTCAGTGTGTGACAATTTACTGAAAAAAACTAAACAAGGAACTAGTCACTTTTAGAGTAGAAACATTAAAAGTAAAGCATGCATTTTTTTACTATGAAACAGCTTTTATTGTTTTTTAAACAGATTTTCTCAATTTTCTCATATTTTTATCTCTTTGTTGTAGTTGCGATCTCTGAAGTAGATTCATCATCTACCTCATCTACAATCTATCTACGTTTACCTGGCACTTGATGTCTTTTCAAAAACTTGTCCATGCTTAGATCAGAACTACTATGCGTCATCCATTCATAATTTTACTCGGCTAACCGTAGTTCTCATTTCTGATATCAATTGCACCATCTAGTGGTCTGTTATTTTACGACAAAAACAATTACAAACTGCGAGTCGTCTTGAGGTAATAAAATATGATAAAATTCATATTTTGTGTTAAATTATTTACATGTGGCAAGTAGCCATATAATAAGCAAGATAATTTCACAGTGGGGTCTTGTATCACCCTATAAACGTTTCTTTTTACATAAAAATCTAGGGATGTACCGAAATGAAAATTCTTGGCCGAAACTGAAACTGCTTTGTAATAATTATTTATTATTTTATTAAATAATATAGTCATTTTATAAGACTTTTTAGTTTAACTCAGTAATTTTAATGATACTGAATAAAAAATAATCACAAGCCAATAAAATAACCACGTTTATTGAAAGTAACAATAAAACTGGACAGAAAATATACGAATATTAAATCTCAATATATTATTTTTTATTCAGTTCTATGAAACGGAATTAGATATTAGAACATTTTTGGACTAATTATCAAAATAATTTATAGTCCTAAAAAGCTATTATTATCAGAGCATGTGATCAGAGCATACCGTCACGAGAGGGTAGCGTCATTTTACCAGCGTTGTCCAGTACACCAGTACTACAGCATGTTAAAGCACAGTATGCGACACTATTGCAAACAGGAACAAGTACACATTGACGTTTTCTGTCGGCGCGTTATTTGAGCGGACTTTGCTTTTCCGTTGAGCATAAGCGGTACACGAGTGGAGCATTCATACCCAGCCAACATTTGTATGTGGGGCCCATATGGGTATGAACTGGGCTGAAAAATGGGCCCCATATAGGATTGTCCGCGGGTTCCATAATGGCCCCATGTTAACTGCCCACATGGATTTCATATAGGATTGAACTTGTCACAAAGTGGGACCCAACTGGGCAACATGCACAACACCCATCTTGGTCCCAGCTTTAACCCAGCTAACATTTGATTGTGGGGCCCATGTAGGTTTGACATGGGCTGAAAAATGGGCTCTATATGGGATTGTCCGTGGGTTCCATAATGGCCCCATGCCAATTGCCCACATGGATTCCATATGGGATTGCACTTGCCACTTGGTGGGACCCAACTGGAAAACATGTGCAAGACCCATCTCGGTCCTAGCTTTAATATGGGCCGTGAACAACTCAACGGAACGCACATTCATAGAGCGGAATATTGAACGGTGCGCGCTGAATACTACCGGGCAGTGCGGCAGATGTTTTCGGCCGTTGTTTCTTTCGAATCTATATAAAAATCGGCCGACTGTACAGTAGCATTGCCGCGCCCCCCAGTTTGGGAACCACTGGTATAATGCAACATATTTTTTTATTAATTTATTTACTTATTTTTCAAAAAAAAAAAATAAAAATAATAATAATAATAATAATAATAATAGTATCAATTATATCAATTATCTTATAAGAAATGTTTCTAAGAAAGGATATTCTACTACATATTGGTCAAGTGATGTTTCAAAAATGCTGAAAGCACCGGGTTGTTTCACTGTATCATCTGTGTTTGTGGGGTTCCAGACCTGAGTATGTGAGTGGTGTGAAGTAAAAGCAGATTGGGGACAGAAGTTTGTCATATTGTCTGGATTAAGGAGAGTTTGTTGTTGTTCTTTGTTTGAAAGTTGGAGCATTTTTTCCCGCTCAAACTCCAGGTTCACACAGAGTACGAAGTGATTAAAGTTTTAATTGACTAAGGAAAATAATCCGTCTCTCAATTGACATTCCAAACATGATTGACAACAATGCAGCTGGTTAATTTTCAGAAATATGGTTTAGTTTGTCTGATAATTAAGAAGATAATGAACTTTTGTAATATAATTTTATTCACATTTTTTGATATGTTAATGTTTTGTTCTTGCCACAACCAGAAGAATACTGACTATAAATCAAGTTTTAATGTGACAGCTAACACAGCTTAGAAGAACTGATGAACCTACCATTCACTACTGAAAATTTCTTGTGTCCATTGTTTGTCATACTAACTCATCTATCAAAATATTTTTTGATAGATGAGTCATAATTATAATAACGGGGGACTTTTATGTGCAATATCCATGTCGTCAACTCCTATTTACGAAATTCCCAATAGCATATGAAGGCCACCTTGCTGAAATGACCAGACACTAATAGCAATGTTTCCTGTGAATGGCCCAGCTCTGAAATCAATAGAACTAATTAACAAACTGTTCATTAAAGTCTGGTTTTATAGACAACATTTAATTGGGTATTGGTTTCAGCCTCAAACCACA
Source organism: Cirrhinus mrigala (assembly GCA_036247105.1). Classification (NCBI taxonomy): domain Eukaryota; kingdom Metazoa; phylum Chordata; class Actinopteri; order Cypriniformes; family Cyprinidae; genus Cirrhinus; species Cirrhinus mrigala. Next base: position 1,312,659 of record CM070015.1, read on the forward strand.
TTCTTTTCTTCATTGATAATGACCACCGACCTGCTATGGAGAGTCAAAAAGACTTAAATAACAAAGCCAGCAATAGAAAGAAGTGATTGAGAGGATGATAATGAGTCACCAGGCTATTTAGTGCCACTGCTTATGGTTGGAGTAGATCTCAATCCACCTGTCATCTGTTCAGCTTATATAGTAGGGATCTATAAGTGTGCAGGTGTAAAACACTGAAGTGACAGCTCTCTTTTTTAAATAATGCTGCGGCTAATGGACGAAAGTGCAGGGATCTCCATGGCAATTCAGGCAAAAAATCTCTTGGGGGAGAGGTGCTCAGTGAGGGTGCATTAACAGGATTCAGACACTACTGCAACACTTTAAAGGATCAGCCAATCAAGGTTTCTAATGCTCGGTTCTACTTCACTGACTGCGTAGACACCCAACATTAAATTTAAATTCTAAAAGAAATGGCAGTGGTGGTGGGGGGAGTAGAATTAACCTTCCTTTAAATCCTTTTCAATAAGGCAGAAGGTGCACTTAAGTCCAGGGTTATTAAAAGTTGAAGAGGCAGAATCAGATATTTCATTCCTTGAGTCTTCACCTGACTTATTACGAAGAAATAATTTAATAATGTGAATAGAGGGGATTACATTGAGTCCTAATGTCCTGAAAGCACTTCAAAGACATTTTTCAAAGTCCCTGTCAAGTAATCAGTTTTAGAAACTGTTTGCTGTAAAAGATATTGAAATGTCCAGTATTTAAGGTGAAGTGTGCAATTGCACCACTATCATCACAGAAAAGCAATGTGCAATGTAATCACAAAATATCCTCCTGTTCTGTAAATAAAACGCATTTGTGTCATGCTGGGTGCATTTTGTTCACCAAAGTTGTTGTTGTTGTTGTTGTTATTGATGAAATGAAAAGTACATTCACCATTGTTTGCAAAAAAATTAGTCAGGTTGCAACTGGCACCCCATACCACAGAACCACAGCTTGGAAAATAGTGTACATACTTTTAGACTGTTTGGTATCACTTTACAATAAAATCCTCCACTAGACTTAGATTATTAAATGCTTCAGAAGTATTTTACACCGTTTTTCATGCTATAAATGTAAATATATATATATATATATATATATATATATATATATATATATATATATATATATACTTCTAAAGCATGTATTAATCTTAGTTAATTTTAATTTTAATTTCAACTTTTAGTAATACATGAAAATCATTACAATTGTTGTTAGAAAACTAACATTAACAAAGGTCAATAAATACTGCAACAAACTGTTAGTTAATTCATTACTTAACGTTAACTAATGGGACCTATTGGAAAGATGTTTTTACCAATGTTATTTATATATTTATTTTATTTATTTCTGCATCCATTCTTTTAAAAAGTCCAGCATCAATTTTTTGCAGAGCATCTTCTTCTTCATCAAAATCAATGATAGCATTCAAACCACTTGAGGGGGTGAACTGTTATGGAAGAGGTGACAGATACCAGCTTTTGCAAAGTGATTTCTCTATTTCCCCCCTTTTCTAATATTCTCAATAAATATAAAAGCCATAAAATGCTTAACATAGTCAAGTATTCATTGAAAATTCTCAATAATGTTTGTTCTGTGTCCAGTAGGTTTATTATTCTAAATAATTACTTAACTAATTATGTTTTTGATCTGAGAGGATTATTGGCATTACTGGTCTATCAGTTAGCAACCATGCTTTGGAGAAAAAATAAATAAGAATAATAATAAATAAATAAATACTGAAACACTAAAACAATTCCTTAGTGTATGCCTAAACATCTATTTATCGCCTTTGTTAAGTTAAACATGCATCGTAACATAAGCTCAGTGAACAGGTATAATGGTATAATGGTATAATGGTGACTTGAACTTTTAATTAGCCGCACAGGACGAACTGCCCACTATGCCACCATATAGCTTGGAAAAATGAATATTTGGTAACATTTCCTTGGCAAATAAATATATACAGCTTGTCATGCCATCAAAGGGAGAGATATTTTAACATGCTCTTGAGGGTGTCATCCATACCAGATTGTGCTTGTGGTAACAACAACCTAAAGGAGTCTGTTCACTGCATATTAAGCCACCACAGGAACAGACGTTTTTGAACTATGATAACCTACTTCATTAGTAATGCATATAGGGTGTATCTGTCTCTATATACATGCTAAACTTCTCAAATTATATGAGGGCCCTTTTGACAGCAGCTAAAGAAGAAAGTTCTTCTATGTGAAGCGATCAGAGTTCATCTTTCGGAGTTTGGGGGGCAGGTGTCCGTCCATGCGGCCTCCTCCCCCAGCCAGTCTTTGCAGTTTCGGTGGCAAGTCCGCAACTGATTTGCTGATGGCCTCTGTGGCAATCTTAGTTGTCTTGGTAACCTGCTTTTCCTCTGAGACCCCAGGCACAGAACTGATGCGTTGGAGCTTCATGGGCAGTTCGCCAAGGCTGTATGTCATTTCTGATGTGGTGGAGCTCATTCTCAGGAGCTTCCTGGGCAGCCCGTCTCTACCTGTCATCTTCTGCACCTTGGCTGGTAATTTGTTCGTGCTCTCTGGATCCTCCAACAGTTCCAAGCAGTCCAGGGAGCTGTTCTTCTCTCCGCTGTTGCACAGAGACGGGGCCATGAGCGGAGAGGACATGAGTAACGCCTCATCTTGCTCTTTCGCACTGTAAGGAGGTGTAGGAACTTCAAATGTAGCATGGAACTGAGAATAATCAACTTTAAAGAAGCCCTCCTCCAGAGAGATGACCGGGAAGAATCTGTGGCCCCACAGCACCTCGTCCTCTGTGTACGATGTCCGCGCTTGACAAGTCATGCCTATCAGAGAAAATACATGAAAAGGAACAAATGGTTTAATAAACGAAGTGGTCAAAGATTAAACAATCTAATGCAACTGGGAAAAGCTTGCTGCACTCTGAAGAGTATCATACTCAATTCTTTATTAGTACAGTGCAGCACAGGATTGACATATTCAGTCATACTTTAGTATGGACCAATTCTTACTATTAAGTAACTATTAAGTATGACTTTTGCCTCACTAAACTCCTAATTTGCTGCTTACTAAAAGTTAGTAAGGTAGCTACTGGGTTTAGGTATGGGGTGGATTAGGTGATCTAAAATATGGTTATGCAAAATAAAACAATAATATGTGCTTTATAGTACTAATAACGAGCCATTATGCCAGTACTATACATGTTAATAAGCAATTAGTTAGTAGTAAGAATTGGTTCCTTAACTAAAGTGTTACCTGACATTCCTCAAACATTCTGGCTAAGAATTGTTCTAAAATGTAGTAAACGGTAAGACTTTCGTATAGGGAACAATTTTCACTATTAACTAGTTACCTGTTAGCATGCCTATTATTAACAAATGGGGCATTTTAAAATGAAACATTATAGGGTAACATTTTACAATAAAGTTCATTAGTTAACTACATTATTAAAAAACTAAGAATGAACAATACTTCTACAGCATTTATTAATCTTAGTTATTATTTCTGCATTTACTAATGCGTTTTTAAAATCACAAAATGTGTTGTTCATTGTTTGTTCGTTTAGTTAATACATCACTAATGTTAACAAATGACACCTTATTGTAACGTGTTACCCATTACGGTATGCTACGGTATGCTACAAGAAGTGAGTAATATAAATCACTTTTTCTAACCTTTCTGTTTGTGATGCTGCATCTTATTTTTTATGCACTAAACTTGGTTCTGTATGACCAGTTATTTCATAACTCATAATAAATTAAGTAATTGTTTGCTTATCAAAATAAGTACATTTCTTAAATGTATTTGCGTAAATTGAGATTTGTTTTTGTCATCCATATAACATTGTTTTGCCTGCAGAATAAGTATAGTACTAGTCAGATAAGTGCAAGTTAGAGAGCTTTCACATCCAGTTTAACGAATATGAAACTGCCATACATACAAAGTTAACAAGGAACAAGAAAACAAATATTCATGCACTGTGAAATTACTAGATCATTTTAAAGATAACATGTTCAAGAGATATGTTTTCTTCTACATTACATTCTTCCATCATTTGTTCAGGCCTAAAAAAAAAAATAAATGAATTAATAAAAAATTATATGGTTTATATATCAGTAGTGCAACTGCAACAGTATTGTCTTGTGCCACTTATGGAGAAAAAAAAAAATAAAAAATTACGAAACCTCTCAGACATAATTGACTGAGTCATAACAAGCCATGAATGTAAATCTTACCAGCCACACTTTTTATTGTCTCATAGTGTTTCAACATTCAGGCACCATATTTACCTTATCAAGCCAGAACAAACAGAAACAGATTAAGAAAAATTAGATTAGCTAAATTTTGCTCTGACTCTCTGGAATGTATTAAAGTGGTGAAAAGGATTTGCTTTGAGAGATTAATTGTCCTATCTTGACACAATTTACAAGTGAGATTAGCTTTAGTGCTTTATGCATATATTCACATGAAATACACATAAAATACAACGCATGCAGTGTAAATCTACTAACAAAACCATGAAAATGTCTCATACATGAAATGTTTTCAAAGTCTGACAATTTGTTGTCTTGTGTAGTCTTGTGTATTATGTGTGTTCTCTACACTTTGTATGAAATAAGTAAAAATTAAAAGATTTATTTCATTTGTTATATTACAGGTTTTTCCTTATATATCCTGATTTGACCAATAAAACAAGGGTCACATGAAATGAGATCAATATTTGTATCCTTCCAGTGAACAGAATCCAGTTTGAGCTTGGTTATATTCAACCTCAATAAGAAATGTACAATGTCGGTGATGAAAAGCAAATGCCCTCAATACAAAAAAAATAAATAAATAAATGAAATAAATCATAATAATAATAATAATACAGAGGATGAGAATCAGTGAAACTCACAAGAACAGAAGCAAAAAGCCTATGTTATCAGCATGGCCCAGGCTGCCTTCAGCCAGCTGACTTATGGGCTAAGTATTATAGTTTTCTGAATTTCAAGTACAAAATGACTTCCTGAGCAGACAAACCTAAACTCATCAAAAATCCTTTCTTAACACTTTTTTAAACATTAGAAATATTTCAAATGAGGACTGCAGAAAAGTGCTGTTTACTGCTCTGTTTATTTGCCTGTTCATGAGAGTACCTCAGACACTATATTGGTATATTGGTGTGTGTGTGTGTGTGTGTGTGTGTGTATTATAAATGGTATATTGTATTGTATCATAACTAAAATTCGCCTTCAAGGGAACTCACACTGTGTTGAAACACTTTGGGAATGCCTCTGCATGACCATGTCAACTAGGTCAGTAATTTACCATGAAACAGATTCAGAGACTGTTAGCTTGATGGCAGCAGCATCAAAGTGATGCTATTTGGCATGTACATGAGACCTTTGCAGTGGTGGCTTAGGACCAAGGGGTGAAACAACCCTTGGGGTGAAACAACTGTTGTTGTTTTCTACATACTGAGGCCCTGGGAATGGAGGCTCCACCCTGAGGTGATAGATTAGATTTGGAGGGTGTCAGGCCAAGCTCAGGTGGACCTGTTTGGGTTTTAAGAGACCTCATATTGTCCACTATTGTTCTCCCTCCCACATTCAGCTGCTTTTGGACTGGATGCTATGGTGCAGATGTGGCTAAGGCTGCTTCTGTTCAACTTTCCCCCAATAGTGACCACCGTCTCACTCAACTCTATTCCTTGAACTGGGCCCTGTTCATTTCTTGGTGCGGTTGCAATCAGCTGGATCCAGTTAATTCCCAAATTAGTTCAGTTCTGGAGTTTCTGTGATGCAGGGGTGATTCCCTCTACCTTAAAGGTGTATGTGGCAGCCATAGCTTCTTACCATGCTACTTTAGGTGGTCAGTCTTTGGTGACACATTTCCTCCGTGGTGCTTCGAGGCTGAGGCCTGCATCTTGCACTAGAATCCTGGCCTGGGATTTGCCGTTGCCTAGAAAGACCATGTAGAGAACCTTTTGAGTCTATAGAGGAGGTTCCTGAAAAGTTTGTAACATTTAAAACAGTGTTTCTCTTTGGCATTTCATCTCTCAAGAGAGTTGGTGATCTTCAGGCCTTGTCAATGGCTCCTTCATGTTTAGAGTTTGAGTCTGGTACCAAAGGCCTGGTTATATGCCAAAGGCGCCCACTAATGTTCCACGGTCCATAGTGTTGCAGGTCCTCCCCTTTTCAGAAGTTCAGTCTAGGAAAAGCTTAATTAAATGTGTCCGGTCAGAACACTGGGCACTTATGTCCACAGAGCTGCCTTGAGGAGGCAGTCAGATCAACATCCTATGCTTTGGTCCACTTGGTCCTTTTTGGCAACCAATCAGATGCTAAGCAGATGAATAATTGAGGTTGTCTCCCTTGTTTATGAGTCCTCTTTCCTCCCTTCACCATTGGGGTTCAGAGCTCACTCAACTAGGAGTAAGGCGGCCTCCAAGGGCTTTTTCTCTGGTGTATCCTTGCGGGGTATATGTAATTTATAACCTAGATATTGGATCCACTCTAGGCTCCGTGTTATCTTTGTGTGACTTCACACTAGACAGGCGTGTGTCAGCATGTCATTCCCAAAGCATTCGACGCAGCACGAGTTCCCTTGAAGATGAAAGTCTCTAGTTTATGGTTCCCCGAGAGGCTATGTTGCCCCGCCATACCTTCTGCATCCCTGTGAGCAACTTGCTTTGACCTATCAGAAGCTAACACTATTTATGCGCTTTTAAACTTCCTGGTCACTATGTCACCCCAACCGTGACATTTTGTCGCTCTATTGGACTGATTTCACATAGGCCTCAGGACGCAGTCATGCAGAGGCATTCCCAAAGTGTTCAGACGCAGCATCTCGTTCCCTCTCAGGGAACCATGGCTAGATACAAAACCTAGAGCTGTTATTACACGGTACATTTTTTTTAAATTACACTTTTCTTTTAGTTAACTCAAGTAGTATAAGTAAAAAGAATCTATTTATACCTACAGTATGTGTCCTTCTTTTCATGTTAATCTATCTCCTACAAACTGAATGAATTGAGGTATAATTTGCATAATTTAAGTCACAAGAGTTTAGAGCTTTGTTCAAATCACTAAACCTATGTTAAAAAGACTAGGAACACCAGTGCTTGCAAACACCACTAATAATGTCAATGATTAGCAATAGGGTTTATGCAATCAAAACTACAACACTGTGTTTCTATGGAAACCCAGTCTTGCCATGTGCACATGCACAGTTCTTGCATCCAAAGCTGTTCTACCGTACGCATATGTTAATGTCATTAACAAACAAAAGACAGTTCATCTGAAATCAGCAGCACAACAGTCTGAAAGTTATAACACTCAATCACCACTGTTTCTCCAAGTGATGAAGAGTATTGGTTGTAAAAAAACATGTACTCTGGATGTTTCACAGTGAGTAGCATCCCATAAAACACGTGTGATTGTGTTCAGCTGGACGCAGGTCTGCATTGCAGTGGTGTAGAGTAAGAGTGGGGAGTGCATGAAACAAACAGTATGATTTAATGAACGACCCTGTCAGCTCTGTGGATGACTGCAGAAAGAAAAGTAATCAAGTCATACGTTCTTCTCTGACCATTTAAATATGCACAACATGATTTAATTTCTAAATCATCATCAAATGTATAACTCAGTAAGCAACACAGTGTAGCACAAAAAAATATATAAAAATATATTTTCCTTGAAGGAAAGGGGTACTTTATAAAAGTAAATATAACTGAGATGACAAAGAAAGGAGACTTCCTGTCTGCTGATTTGAATAAACACCAAATGAGGCTAAATAAACAAAGCAGTGTCTTTATAAGATTTAAAGCAAATAAATCAGTAAAATCAGTCAGCAGAGGGCACCCTTGCCTGAAAGCATTAATAAACTATGGAATCATCATTGCTATAGACTGCGGAGCTCCATTAACGTATCACATCTGAATAGCGCCTGCATATTCTTAAGCAGGATTACATTTACATCTGGCATTCTGATGTGTGAGATGTTAGATATATTGCTTGCATTACAATGCTTTCGAGACTGCATTCGAGATTGCATTACCTTTCAGCATTTAAAAAATAAAGACTTGTGTTTTTGGTGTGTTGTTTGTCTACTTTAGAAACATCCCCACAGCAAAAAATGGGAACCAGAAGTGAAGAAAGTAAACTATCACAAATAGAATATCACAGAAAATCCCATATACCTACATTCAAATCACATTTAGAATCAATTTCAGAAACCATAATATAATAGATATGTGGGGGCGAGCTCTTTTTGACTTCAGTCAGTAAGCAACCACCTAGCAACTACCTAACAACAACCTAGCACCCACCCACATTACTTTAGTAAAGTGGATGTAACTTCTGCATGGGCAAACATCACTGACATCACAAAGACTGTAGATATTTGCTACCATTGAAACCACACAATTGACTTACATTTGTACTTATCAGTTAATAGTGAAAACATGAATGAAATCTACATGCAGTTTATTCTAAACCCTCTTCTAGCTATATTAGAATCTTCTTGCTTCAAAGTAATACAAGTTTACAAAGTTGTGTCCCACAGCTGCAAATAAAAAACGTAGATTTCAACATTTTAACCCTTTTTGCAATGCATTTAATAAATTTTCATTTTGCTGATAAATTTGCCAAGTTTAGTTTACTCCCTTTAATCTGCTGCTTTAACCAGAGCACTGTCCCTGACACATGATAACACCTTTTTTCTATGTAGATTTTCTGGAAACACTGCAATAGCCATCACCAATGTCAAATTGTTTAATAATAACATACTTACTGCATGTGCTGCAAGACACATAGCCAACATAACCTACTTTCTCATCTGAGTTGCCTCAGCGGTCCATATCGTTAAAGAAGGCAGGCTTTACTGTTCACAGAAGGTGAGCATGAATTCCAGCCTAACTGTGCAGTGTTAACAGCCAAAGCATAGATTTTGTGATGCAGAATTTATTTATTTATTTATTTATTTATTTATTTAATGTTTAAATGTCTTTATTTGTCTCTTTTTGTGTCTTTTTGACAAGAAACCACTAAACTCAGTGTGCACAAAAGCACTAAAGCAGAAATAACTAGGGAGCAAGAACTTGTATTACTCAGGGTTCAAAGAGAGGCAGTGACTGGAAACTGTTTGAAACATACTTTAAATAACAGCTGGAAATGAAGGTGAGTGGAGCTGATACACACAAATCCAGACCTTCACACCTGTAGACTAAAAGGAGAGGATTTCCCCTGATAATGTGAGGTGAGAATTCAGTCTTTTGGAATGTGGACAGTATAAGGGTGACTGTCAGCCTGCTTTTTCGCTCTGCACTTTACTCATCTTTCCACAAAAACTATTTGAATGTGAGTAAAACACATATGGCGTAACCATTAATAATATTTTTTTTTTTTTTCTCCAAGCCAAAACATAAATGCTCCCAAGGATGAAAAGTGTGAAAATAAGAGATGAAGATGAATAGGTGAATGGTCTTTACATTTGCAGTGTTTACACACTCTGTTCCGTCTCACTGCAGCACATGCACACATTCGAATTATATCATAGGCCTGTCCTGAGTCCCAGTGAAGTCTTGTAAATAAGACAGAATAGCACACCAAAACAATGATGTTACACAATCATTTTTCAGAACTACATGTTCTTTCATGATTTCATATTATGTATATGTATATGTAAATAAATATATGAATATATTTATTTATTTATTCCTTTGCCACTTTAATGAGAGGAACAGGAAGACGAGGAGAGGGGAAAGTAGGGTCATAAAATGACAGAAGAGATCACACTTTATTAGTTTGCAAATGCGTATGTGTATTTAAAGTAAATAAGGCCATGATTTTGTTCCATCTTGCTCCTAATCAAAACAAAAACTGTTTACTTATGATCTTTAAAACTGTACATCATTCACTATCGTTCTGTCAGACATCAGCTATTTAATGGCCATCTCTCAAACATCATTCTGTAACCATGCAGATGTCCCTGTCCCTGAAGCTGGTTGGCAATGAAACCACTTGTGCAGAGTCACTATAGTGTCCATTATGATATAGTTGTGGCCTTCTTCTGAAATGGCTTATCACTGACAGAGCTATTTCAGCATGACTGAGTCCCTGGTCAAAGCAGAGTAAAAACTAGTTTCCTCATCCATGATGTAGATGTTTATATAATACACTTAGAAACAGCATATTTTTGTCTCTAGACCAAGTGGGAAAAAAGTTAAAACAACAACAACAAACAAACAAACAAACAAAAATCAAAAAAATAAAATAAAATAAATAAATAAATAAAATAATAATAGTAATAATAAATCTATTGTTGTGTTAAAACAACAAACTCAAGATTATGACAAACTTTTTCCCCATTATCTTATAAAAAAAAACTTTTAAAGGCTTAAAGGATTTAAAGGCTTATGCTTAAATGTTTTGAAATTTCAAAAAAAAAAAAAAAAAAAAAAAATTAAATTTAAAAATATCTCATCTTTTACATATTGTATCATCGTAATGTCTTTACCAAATATATATAAATACAGTTGTGGTCAAATTTTTTCAAAATCCTTCAGGTCCCACAAATTATTTAGTTTTCCAGCATTTTTTGTGTATTTAAACTCTTTCCAGTAATGACTGCACTGTATGATTTGAGATCCATCTTTTCACACTGAGGACAACTGAGGGACTCATATGCCACTATCACAGAAGGTTCGAACGCTCACTGATGCTCCAGGAAAAATCATGCATTAAGAGACGGGAGGTGAAAACTTTTGAAAAGAATGGAGATATGTACATTTTTCTTTCTGTAATAGTTGCATATGAGATATGTACATTTTCCTTCTGTAATAGTTGAGTTCCTGAGTTCCTCAGTTGTCCTCAAAAGATGGATCTCAAAATCATACAGTCATTGTTGGAAAGGGTTCAAATACACAAAAATGCTGAAAAACCAAAGAATTTGTGGGACCTGAAAGATTTTTCTGAAGAACAGCGGGCAGTTTAACTGTTCAGGACAAACAAGGGACTCATGAACAACTATCACTAAAAAAAAAAAAAAATAAAAAAAATAAAAACTGTGGATCATTCAGGTATTAAGAATCAAGGGGGTGTACACTTTTGAACCAAGTCATTTTTATAAATTCAACTATTATCTTCTTTTGTGGACTATATGTAAACATCTTTTATGTAAAAATATTTTATTCAGGTCAGTACTAAATAAACAATAAAATGCATTTTGTATGATCCCTCTTATTTTGGTAAAATGATTAAAATGATTTTTAATGATTCTGAAAGGGGGATGTACATTTTTGACCTGAACATATATTTAATAAGGACCATCACGAAAAACAGCCATTAAGTCCTTCAATAAACCGTCGCTCACTGGAAATATGTGACTCTGGCTACATTATTACATACATTTCACTGCACTTTCCAGTTGAAATTTCCTCCTTATAATGCCTCTTATGGATGTGTCACCTGAAAACCACAGCAAAGCTGGAGCAGCGTGTTTCAGGTTTTGCAGCAATGCAGCAAGAGTCATGTATTTCAAATGAGCCTGGGTTGCTTTTGATATTCTTGGATTATGGATTATAGGATGCATGACATTTTTTTGGTCTCTTCATAATACACATACATCAACTTGCATTAGTAATAAAATACTATTGATAGTAGTAATAGTAAAGAATGAGTAGGTGTGACCAAAAATGGTATGGTCATGTACATAAACTTAAATTACAGACAGACAAACTAAATATTCTAACTCTCCAAACGTATCATTTTCTTGAGTAATTTGTTTCTATAGCAACAATGGATGCCACAGTGAAACTGAATTTCTTAGCAAGATGTTCTCCTCATTCCCGTGGTAAGACTACAGTTCTCTCTCATGGCTATAAAACCTCATTCTCATACAGCCAGAAGAGCAAGAGGACCCTCCAGAACCTCTCAGCATGCTCTACCAGAGAATGAATCAAAAAATGAGAAGGAAGATTGTATGGGATGATAGGGTAAGACTAAAAATAAAGGAAAGGGCAGAGAGGGAAAGAAATAGAAAAAGGATGACAACAGAGCAATAAAGTAATAGATATTAAATGGCGATCAGACTTATACTCAGGCTCATCAGAATATGTTATCAGATACCAGTGTTGGTAAGGTTACTTTGGAAATGTAATAGGTTACAGATTACAAGTTACTTGATTTAAAATGTAATAAGTAGTGTAACTTTTCAATTACTCTATTAAAGTAATGTAACTTATTACTTTTAATTACTTTTTGATTACTTTTCTAATTTTCTAATATTTTCAACTGTTAATCATTTTGAAACATTTAAACCAGGCAGAGTTAACCTTACAGTAGCATTCAACACTGATTACTGTCAGACTTTCAAAATCCTTTATTACTTGAATTAAGATTATAAGTAAGGGATAATATACATCTTTATTTTGCGATAACTGGCTGAATGTACATTATCTCACTTATTACACAGCTGCTTGATAGATTATTTAGATGTTTTGTGTCAAAATTATTAGACACGAAACACTGATCTGAGTTGAAATATATGCTATAAACAAAGCTTCCATGAAGAAAGTTCAAAGTTCAAACTAGACATTTTAGGGATATAGTGCAGTCATACCAATTTTCTTACACAACATTTCACCACATAAATAATTAAGTAGTAGTACTAGTTTGTTAGTTATCTTATAATCCATTACAGTGTACAAAAATAAATAAATAAATAAAAAATGGCAGCAGCTGCTTTGTATGAAACAACAGAACAAGTCCACGATACCAGGATGACAGAATTAGGAAATTGTCCACATAATATTGAATTAAGCTTTAATATTTTATTAGCTAACCAAATACAAAGCTTCCGCCAAGAAAAATTATCAAGCATATAGCACTGACTTAAGTTGCCCCGAATGAGTCTGAGCTGTGTAATAATTTAATTTAAAGCACAGCCACCACAAATTCAGACTTTTTTTACTTATATTTTTGGGCTTTTTATGCCTTTTATTGTGATAGGACAGTAGAGAGATGACAGGAAAGAGCTGGGAGGAGACAAGGGAGCAGCAAAACCTCGAGACGAGAATCAAACTCGAGTCAAGTTTATGCATAAACCCAAATAAGAAATAAAACAGTTATCGAATAAGCATGTGTCCTATTTAAATCAATGCAATTTAAAAGAAGTCAATTAAATCTGTAAGTGGGGGTGGGTGTGTGAAAAAATTCAGATGTAATCCCCTTTGTAATCACTGGCATTTTTCAAAAGTAACTGTAATTTAACTACACATTTTTTTTTCAGTAACTGTAACTAATTACAATTACATTTATTTTGTAATTAAATTACGTAATTCCGTTACATGTAATTAGTTACTCCCCAACACTGTCAGATACACGCACATACAGTATACTGTATATACCTTCTTAAATTCCTGAATGACAATTTGTACATACGTAATTGAAATTCAGTTTAATGGTATAATAAGTAATATCACATCAGAAAGTTCTGGATCATTATATGGTAACACTTTAGTATGGGAACAATTTTCACTATTAACTAGTTACTTATTAGCATTATTAACATACTGGCTGTTTATTAGTACATATAAATTATTAAAAATAAAAACCTATTCTGCATGGCCATATTCTACATCCCTAATCCTACCCAATACCTGAACTTAACTACATTACTAACTATTAATAAGTAGTAAATTAGGAGTTTATTGAGGCAAAAGTCGTAGTTAATGGTTTGTTAATAGAGAGAACTGGACCTTAAAATGAAGTGTGACCAAAATTTATTTTCAAGAAATACATTCATAGAGGACAAAATAAAGCATAACTGAAAGTTATTTTTGAGTGTTTTATGCTTCTCCACCAGTGGTATGATAATGTATTATAATTTATGTCTGATTATTGTTGTCACTTCATATTCAATAATGGTGCACAAGTTTATTTATTGATTATTGCTGACAAGATTCTGACACTCTTTCTGTGCTTCACTCGCCACGTGTTCTTCTGACTTGTTTTGTATTGATACATGGTCTGGGTTGTGTCCATTTAACATGCTCTTTGATTCTGCACATGACATTTGTTTTGTTTCTATGGGCCATGTCCTTATCTGTCTCATGTCTCTACATCAATGCATTGTTCCTGTAATGTTACGTTACAGGACAAAGTACTGAATTTGAGTATCAGTTTTAATTCATTATTCATGAATTAAAACAACTCCCTCCTTACATTTCTTTCTCATTCTTTAGCCTGTTTCACTCTGAAATACAACAGATTACTGAAGTAAAATAGGTTGTGAATGTCAATGTACACTGCCTTCAATAGTGCATGGTCTGTAGATTCATCTGCTTAGACGGCACTAGATTTGACTTTATGTAATTTACTTTGCTGCTCTCAAGAGATGAGCAAAATTCGACTCATGTGTCTCATCAAAAACTTCCTTTGAAAATACACAGAGCCATACTTCAGCAGAGCTGCAGGATGTCTTTCCCATTTTTGTTATGACACCATCATGATATAAATTCACTCCCATGTCCTATTTAGCACAGCAGGACAGAAACAATATAAACTAACGCTGCAATTACTGCCAATGAGGTTAAGGAATTCTTCATGAAAATTACTGACATTAGGAAGGAACATCTAAAGAATCGCTTGTTACTACTTCAGACAATCTATTGATTCCTGCACCTTCAAACCCAACCCTTTTTTTATTGGAGTGGTTTTCTTTTCCATTTTGGTAAAGCTGAAAAAGAGAGAAGAGATTTGTATGTGGGGTGTCACTGGGATAGGTAGAGAGAGACACAGAATAAATGAGGTTGTAGATCAAGTGAGGTCAGAGAAAAGGAATGAAAAGAGCATTCCTTTTCTCTTTTTCACTTGACGAAGGCTTTTCCAGGGCTCTGACAGGCATAGCATAACAATGGGGCAGAAATAGCAACTGTCTTTCCCAGAGGATCACCTCACAAGGAGCCACTCCAGCCAACCAAATGTTCATGAGCCCATGTGTTTATCTGCAATCGATTAAAGTGCTTCTTAGAGGCGTTCAAACACAATCAATCAATAGTACTGAAGACCCTAACAATAAAAGCTACAGTTCTACTTTGACCAGAGGACAATACAGACATTTATGTGATAGCCATCTAGCAATCCTTGACCCAGAATGCCACAGACATTAATATCAATTTGTTATAAGTCTGACCTTTGACTTTTATATCTAACATAGATAGGTCAGATGTTGTAAGAGATTTTTTCAGAGACCGTGAAAACATCATGGGTTATGTTTAGTCAGTATAACACATCCAAACCACCAAGTGAGAGGGCCAAAACCAGGGCAACGTCATGGCAAATGATAAATCTGTATGTATTGTTGTTATGACAACTCTTGGTGGACAAGGTGGCTGTGAAATTAAATCTGCATTGTTTATCCTTTTGATCTCTCATTCAAAAAATCACAAAGTTCTAACCTATCACTAAAATAAAACAATGGAAAGTGGGGGAAAAACTCATGAAATAAACATTTTCTCTAGTTCCCAAGATAACAGCACTGAGTTTTCTCCTATAATGCCTGATGAGTTTGGAGAACACCTGACAAGAGATCAGAGACCATTCCTTCATACAGAATCTCTCCAGATCTTTTAGATTCCCAGCTCCATGTTGGTGATTTTTCTCTTCAACCTACTCATTTTCTATAGGGTGAACACCATATTAAATCTTATTTTACATTTATAATGGGCTATATATCTTGACATTGTTTATTTAAGATCTGCACAGTATCTTACTACATCTGGTTAGGTGTGGAGTGTTATTTGAGTGTTCTCAATATTAATTTTGATGTGAGCTAGTCAATAATTTCAGCTGAAAAACTTGTTTTTCAATGTTTTTATGTTGTGTTACATTTTATTTTGATGCTCCCCTTTGCAACTACATATCAACTAACTCTCAGAGTATTAGTAGGCTTGTGTTAAGGTTAGGGTAGGTAATATGTTGATGTACTTGCAAAGTGACTTGTAGTCAGTTTGTCTTTTGGGGAACCATCAAAATAAAGTGTTAGCACATATTTAGCAGACATACTACTAATACTCCTATGACTACTAGTTGACATAGTTGCGGAGTTACTAATCAACAGGTGACTAAAGGACTAAAGGGTACCATCAAAATAATCGTATTGATATTACAGTAAAAATAGTTCAGAGCAAATGTGTCATATTACACATTCATCTGATCTAATATCTGATCTTATGGCTGTTTGAGAAAAAAAAAATTATTATTATTATTATTATTATTATTATTATTATAACTATACTTATAAGTGGTCATTGATTGCTTTAAGTAAAGTAGTATACAAAAGATGGCAAGATATTAGACTTATAATACATTATAACTATGAGAAATATAATCCACTATAACTTAAGTGAATGAAACATGTTCATTGTGTGTTATAAATCATCATACTCTTAAGCTATAACTACAAATAAGTAAATATTATAATACATTAAAACATTAAAACATAAATGTGGGCTTCACAGAAAGTGTTACCAAGTTTGTTCGTTTGTTTGTTTTTTGTTTAGTTTCACCTGACCATAGAAGCTAGTCCTATTTAAGGTTCCAGGCATGTCTGACAACTGAATATGCTGAAGTTTGTTTTTGAATGAGCGAGGAGAATTTTTCTTGAAACCCTCCCGAACAACATGTGGTAATGTAGGGGGCTGTCTGATTTTTTATTTTTTATTTTTTTTTAATTTATTTATTTTTTTTTTTTTTGTCAGGAGGATGTAGATGCTCATCCTCTTCCAGGCAGATCTGTACATCTTTAATTAATTGGAACAGGTTGATGCCTGTTGCATTTGAAAATAAAGTACACACTACAAAGAAAACACGAGATAAAAATGCATTTGCTGAAGCAACCATGGCATTTTAGCTTGCTTTATCGTAAATCGTTTTTTATCGGACTCGTACATGAGTGCTCGGCATCACAAATGCAGTGCTGTACAGGTGAGCTACCTAGCAAGTTTATCCGTGCATATGGAGTTAGTTACATGATTAAAATATCATTTTAATCAGCAATTGTATGCTTTCAGGCATTAACTGTGCATTCCTGTCCTGCAACAGCATTTCAGCATGGTTTAAGTTTGGACATTCATTAGGAAAGATGTTGTAGAGAATTCTGATACTGTGCAAAATTAGTTCATTCAGTGAGGACTTCCAAGTTCTATTTCAGCAAAACATGGCCAAAAATCACCACCATGCATGCTTAACCTTGATATATAGCAAAAAAAAAAAAAAAAAACTTTTTTAAATATTTGTCCATAAGACATTTCTTTTTATTCTTGACAGTCATCCCGGTACTACCAAATGTGAGACAAACTTTTGTTTTTTAATGTGAGGAATGGCTTCCACCTTGCTACTGTATTGTCTGTATGTACAGACATGGCCAAAAATATTGGCACCCTTTTACAATTCTGTCAGACAATGCAACGCTTCTCTCAACTGTTCCAATTACAGATATTTTGGTATTCACGTGCTTATTGTTTTTGTTTGCACTGCAACAACACACACACACACACACACACACAAAAAAAAAAAAAAAGAAAAAAAAAAACAGGGAGGAAAAGTCAAACTTGATCAAATTTCACACAGAACTCAAAAATGGACTGGACAACAATATTGGCACCTTGTCAGAATTGTAAGAAATAATTGCTTTTCAAGCATGTGATGCTCCTGCAATTTGTATTTAGACACACCTGTGGCAAGTAACAGGTGTGGGCAATATAGTACAGTAATCACACTTGCAACCAGTTAAAATGGAGAAAAGTTGACTCAACCTTTGTGTTGTGTTCACTAAGCATGGAGAAAAGAAAGAAAAAGAGTTGTCTATGGATTTGAGAGAAAAAAAATGTGGAAAAACATGGACAATCTCAAGGCTACAAGTCCATCTCCAGAGATCTTAATGTTCCTGTGTCCACTGAGCGCAATATCATCAAGAGGTTTACAGCCCATGGCACTGTAGCTAACCTCCCTGGATGTGGATGGTGCAAAATTAGTGGATGGTGCAAAGTGCAAAATTAATGAAAAATTACAACAAAGAATTGTTTGAATGGATAAAGAACCCTGATTAACTTCCAAACAAATTCAAGCTGATCTGCAGACACAGGGTGTGACAGTGTCAGCTCGCACTATCCGTCGAAAAGGGACACTATGGTAGGAGACCCAGGAGGACACCACTGCTGACACAAAGGCATAAAAAAGCAAGACTGGAGTTTACCAAAACTTGTGACAAAACCACTTCTGGGAGAACGTACTGTGGACAGATGAGACATCATGGCACTGTTTACAGAAAAAGAAATCAGGCCTTCACAGAAAAGAACACAGTCCCTACAGTCAAACATGGTGGAGGTTCAAATATGTTTTGGGGTTGCTTACTGCTTCTGGCACTGGATGCCTTGACTGCGTGAATGATATCATGAAATCTGATGATTACCAAAGAATTCTGGGGTGCAACGTAGTGGCCAGTGTCAGAAAGCTGCGTCTCCACCAGAGGTCATGGGTCTTCCAGCAGGACACACTTCAAAACACACTTCAAAAACCACTCAGAAATGGTTACAAACAAAGTGCTGGAGAGTTCTGAAAAGGCCAGCAATGAGTCCAGATCCAAATCTCACAGAACACCTGTGGAGAGATCTCAAAACAGCAGTTGGGAGAAGGCATCCTTCAAATCTGAATGACTTGTAGTTTGCAAAAGAAGAATGGTCCAAAATTCCAGTAGAGAGGTGTAAGAAACTTATTCATGGTTACAGGAAGCGACTGATTTCAGTTCTCAGGGGGTGCTACCAAATATTAAGTTAAGGGTGCCAATAATTTTGTCCAGTGCATTTTTTGGGTTCTGTGTGGAATTGTATCAGATTCGACTTTTCTTCTCTGTTTTTTTTTTTTTTTTTTTTGTGTGTGTGTGTGTGTGTGTGTGTGTGTGTGTGTGTGTGTGTGTTGTTCCAAAGCAAACAAAACAAAAATAAAAAAAAAAAAACATGTGAGTACCAAAATAAGCCAACAATTATCTCAGAGAAGGGTTGCATTTTCTAACAGAATTGCAACGGCGCTGTATGACTGTAAAAAATGTGCATGTTTGTAAGTGTGTTTATTATTGCAATTTTTGCCTGATTTACTGTAGATCATAAAAGGCTGTTGCTTTGTGATGAATTACTGACTGGGAGTTCAGACATGTTCAATGCAGGTGGGCTAATCGCAACATTTATAACTGTAAAACCCCATGAGCCTGTCCCTGAACTCTGTACAGAACAAATCATTTATACAACAGAACAACATCAGCTGCACTGCTGAACCAATTATTTATTTTTCTCTCTTCCTCTTTTTCTGTGTGTATGACAGATCCTTGGAAGATATTTTTCCTCACCAAACACGGTTCACATGGGGTTATGCGCCACTCCACACCCTCAGATAATTTATCACCATTCAGCCCAGGCATGGCAAATCCCTAAAGACACAATTACCAAGCCCTTTTCACTGGAGAAACGACACACACACAAACACAACACAACACAACACAAAATACTGCTCTGCTCAGTTTACTCCATTGTTATGTCAGGGCCTGTTCATTCTTCAGCATGACCAGCTGTTTCAGGGGCCGGGGCAGCACAGACTGTCTAAAACAGCAAGTGGGGTTGAATCTAAATGTGTCAGAAAAAAAAAAAAACTAAATATACATTTAAATGGTTTGTAGTCAGTCTGTAATATGAAATACTATACATACAATATCCAGTTTTATTATTAATATCATTGTTTGTTTGTTTTTGTAGAACATTAATATGGGGAAAATCTGTCAGTGTTTATTGTTCGGGAGATAAAAAGAGTTTATGTTATGTCTGGGTTTTGGGATAATCATTGCACTTAAAAGTACAGCCTGTTATTAGAAGATGGATGTTAAGACTATATTCATGCTTTTTTTAAAAAACCACTGGGTACTTTTTTCCCCCCATGCAGTAATAATCTCTTTACTAGTTAGCACATACATGTGAGCTATTGTTAGCTAGCAGTGTATACAGTCAAGGGCCACTAGATCATCACAGCATTTCCATAATTCAGACTATGATTTTGCTAGCACATTGTGGTATATTCTGGCCACTGGTTTCATCATTTATGAAACTCCTTATCACTGGTTGCAGATCAGCTGAGCAAAGCTCAAAGCTTATAGTCTGTATTTATGAAGGTCTTTATCAGGCTGATCACAGTGCAGGGCTAAATTTACACTCTGCATTTAGGAGGATTTTGATTATTCTTTGTGAAGGGATTTTGCTGCAGGCTGCATCCTTCCAGAAAAGCATCAATATCCTTCACAGAGAAAATAAGCGGGAAATCCTCCTCATGAAATCATAATGTGGACAGGGACACAAAATGCTGGGATATGTTTAATGGAAAATGCAAACAAACAGCATGGATGCAAATACATTCATGCATGATTGTACTAAGAAGGACACAATATTATAATCCAAAAAAAGAAACACATGGATACAAGATGTATGTTTTCAATAGAACCCAGAGCCCATCACAGAGACTCTGAGCTAAAGAACCTCTGAATCTGTTTCACTGTATTTTTATAACGTTCTTACCAGAACTGTTGTTCTTAATTATCTCAACAAAAAGGTCAGTGCTCTCAAAACAATTAACACAGCCATCACTGACTCTTAATTTAGTAAAACATTCATTCACAAAAAAGTACTGTATTCTTTACAGCTACCACATATGTTATTTTTTCCCCCTAATATCTCAATACTTAGGTCACTTTTGTAATAAACCTCTTCAAACAGTGAGCCTACTTGGCAGCATTTTAGCAGTCTATTTGCTAAAATGTGCATTATGTGTAATTGAAATAAATTACATGAGGTTCCACATCAAGTACATTTTTAGGTTATATGGGGGAAATGTTTTTACAGTACTGTACAATGAGTAGGTTCTTCACAGAAGTGCTGATTAACCTGAACTTGTGATTTCAGCCAGCTTTTGTATGAGTGATTCATCAGATTGTCAGTAAACAGAATGTGGGGTCTGTGATGTGCCTTCTGATGAGACTATTAAAACACTATTAACCTGAGATATTAACTATATACTTCAGAGCTGAAAATGAAGGATGATATGTACATTCCTCTGAAATGTTGCTATGAACCCTAATAGATGCCTGAGAATGTAGAGTTTACATATTCATGTCCGCAAGGAAATAAGAAATATATTATTTCTTAAGAAAGAAATAATAAAAATTTAAAAAAAAAATTAATTAATTAATTAAAAATAAATAAAATAAAATAAAAACGTGCAGAAAAAAAAAAAAAAAATTCCAAGAATCCAAGGTAGTTCACACAGGGATGATGGATGTTTGCAAAGTCAGATTTACTGAAAGTCACATTTTTAACATTCAAACCTTTTGGTGCACAGTTGTAGGGGAGCGCGGGGCACAAACTAATGTGGGGTTAGTTGTAACACACGTGGTTTAAATATATCCACTTGCAACACTGTACAGAGAAAAAAAGTGTGCCAAAATTCAAAAGCCCTTTGAAGATACCAATGAATATTTTTTACATTTTTGACTAAAATTTCATCTCAGTTTTTAGTATTCATATACAATGAGACAAATCTGCTATTATTTTAATCTGCAATCTGTTATTTATCAGTTTAGATTTCTGTTATTTATCAGTTTATTAATGCTTCACAAACCAGCAGAAGACACTAACCAGTTTTAAATTCCAGTTGCGCAGATGGGTAATGTTGTAACACTGCGTTACAACGTGCCCCACTATTATTAAACTATGCTATTCTATGACATTAGCAATGTAATTTTCACTATTTACTTTTATAGATTTTAATAAGAAATAGGTGAATAATGACTGACAATCGATGTTTAATGTTCAGAAATTATTATTTCAAGAAATGTAAAGCATTTTGGCTCGTTTATGTGTTTTGTGTTCTATGAGAGCTGTTTTTGGAGGGAGGGGAGTGTTTTTCTGAATGTGTTTCATCTATTTTTGCACACATTGTTTTGAACTATACTGTAGAGCTGTTTTTTGTGATCAGGGCCATCCCACGCATAACAATTAATAATTGTAAAACCCCAAAATTTGATTATTTTTAATTATTAAAAACGCCATTGTTTTATTTGAAAAAGTTAATCATTTTATTTTATTGACAAAATATTTTAGTTTGTCATGTATATTTTTTTCATTCGATCACGTAACATTTTAAGCTTCCATATGGTCATGTTTACACTGTGCCTCTCACATGTTACAATGTACCCCACCTATGGGGCATGTTGTCACTTTTCACTTCTGTTCTTTTGAGGTAAATAACGAAAAACGTATACATTGTAATTATGAAAAAAATGACGTGTACTAGACAAATGTGAAATTAACATGGATAAACAATTATACTCTGAACCCCATGTGGATTTACAAAAACTGAGAAATTCATCTGCAAATTGTTTTGTGTGAAACATATTTTATGAATACATCATTTTTTTTTTTTTTTGTGCATTTTAAATGCTTGTGTAAATAAATATATAATCAAATATATATATATATATATATATATATATTATATATATATATATATATATATATATATATAATTATTTTTGAGACTGATCTGACTTCAAAGTTCACCTGATATCTATGATTCACACATGTGCACATTAACGTTGTTCAGTTTGACATACATATTCTTCTTAACCCCCCCACCCCTCTCTCTTTCAGTGTTCCTTGACATATTCTGAATGTAATTAGCTGTGTTTCACAACTGATCTGTCATGAACATATTAAGAGAGATGCTGTTGTATATATAACATTGGAACTAATAGAATCAAACAATAGAATAATATAATAAATATTACAATGTTTGTGATGTCCTAATGTCCTACAAAATGTCCTTTTTTTGTGTGTCTATGCAAAATAAGTAAGTACATAGTGGATTCACACTTTATGTAAAATAGCAGAAAAATAGCACCAAATTATCAAGGTGAATAGAAAAGAGTACAATTACATTTAACAAACCTTGTACTGTTTCTGGCTGTGTAGCACGTGCGTTTCCTTAATAAGAATGCGTTGCAGAAATTTATTTTTAATAAAATCCCTCATCATTTCAGCCTGATGTCAACACTTTAAACTGCACATTTGCACTAAAGCTGTTATTAAATGACGGGTGAAAAAATAAGTGACAAATATTGCCTTTTTAAGTGGACCCCATGCAGGGACAAAAATAAAATGATGAAAAACGTCAATCATGTCTTTAAATTAAGCCTTAACTAGTAACCTGCAGTGACAATTTAGCTAGCAGTATAACTTTAGACTGCTCAACCTCAAAAATGACAGTAACAGAAAGGTGTTCTTCAAAATTCCCTGAACATTACACAATTTATCCTAAATAAAAAGCTTAATTTCACTGGAAAATCTTTAGCAAACACTTTATCAGTGACAGCCTTCAAGGTCTGGCCGGATTATTTTACATGACATTCAAAAGAGTTTGTGTAGTTTTATTTTAAAGCTTCAGGCTGCTGGAGAGATTCTGCATTCACTGACAAAATTTCTCAAATCATCATGATGGGTGCAAAAATCTACCTCTGACGTTTTGTTGTTGTGTCAGAACTATTCAGGAATATTTGCTGAGTGAACTGAGAGCTCTCAAAATAGACTTCTTCTAAAAAAAAAAAATAAAAATAAATAAAAAATAAAAAAAAAGGTCTGTAAGTGTTAAAAGGGGTGAGGTCTGATGTTGATGAATGTTCCCTCATCTATTTCACATACACGCCCATGGATCACACCAATGTTAATAGTGGCTGTCCGAAATATATTTTTCAGCATTCTGTGCTAATGCCTAGAGAGCAGGCATTTGCTTAGCCAATGTATATTTATTGTGTAGACTAATATATTTCAATATTTTCAGACATACAAACTGTACACTGTGCACAATATTGCACAATTATTAGACAATATTTACTTACTAAAATTAGTAAAATCACTAAAATTAGACACAAAGAGGGACCTAACATGTCTGTTAATCTGCCAAGTGGGCAAGGTTATTAATAGTGGATTTTTGTTCATTTTGAAATAACTTACTCCATTTTAGGTTGAGGTTATTCAGGTTCAGATTGTTAAAACTGCTAATATGAAATAAACCATTAATAGTTGAACAGAAACGTGGCTATTTTCTGTGAGCTGTTTAACAGGAACCCAGTGTCAAGGCAGACTTTCGCACTCTCTGCCTCTTTTTCTGGTCTGTCTGATGCACGTCCTCTCACTCTGTTAGCTCTGTCTGTCTGAGGAAAAAGTGCTTTGCACACACTTTTCAGGGTTTCATAATAATCATACGTTCAAAGGCTGCATGGAAACACAAAGGAGGGGGGGTGGGGGGATTCAAAGTGGGTTGCCATAGAAACAGTGTTACAGCCACCAGAAAACTGGAGAGTCTTGGGATTCGGTACTTTCTCTGTTCATCAGTTATTAACGTTGTATTGTGCTCATTCCACATGAGTCTCCAGGAGAAACGCTGGAAAGAAGGTGATGTCTGAGATGTTGCGGATTGGACTTCTATGACTTCTTATTTCATAGTAAGCAATATTGACAAGTCCAGACTTGCTTTTGAGCAGTAAGGTTCAATTACAATGTTTCCTCTTGGCATCTGTTTCTAATTACAAATTACTACTACTTTCACTATATTGCTTTTTAGTATTAATAGTATTAAGAATACTATTAGTATAAATTAGTATAAATAGTATAAATATACTACAAATAGTTAATTAGTATTAATCTATGTGTACTGTATTTGACTACCAGAAACAATGCTTCTAAAAACAGAGGGAGAGTTGTAGTTGCATCCATGCAACCTTGCAGTGCTGTTTGCAAATGTTATGGTTTCTGGAAACATTTGTTTGGTAAACTGCTGGTAATGATGGAACTTGTGAGTTTGGGATGGGACTGTCTGTTCATTGAACTAGAAACTGGGTTGAAGGCCCTTCTAACTGCCTTTATATACACTCTTTGTACAGAATGTTGCAGATTTTCAGTAACATGCCCACTGTTTAATATATCTAAAGCCAAGTTACCAACAAGTCTTGGAGGAAGATACTAAAAAAGTTGGAAAAGAGTGGTTGAGACTTCCTGTGGGTAGTTGACAACATAGCAAAGAATAGCACTAATATAATATGCTAACATGTAGAGTAGGCAGTATAATTATTGGCATGTTTTTAGACACCAACAGAGTTTTTTTTTTTTTTTTTAGTCCTTATAGTGCTGGCCAACCATAGTGATATGTCCACTTCCAAATGTCCAACAGGGTTATTTTATGCTTCATCATATTCCAAAATAACACTTATCCTTAATAAACAGAATATGATTATAAAAACGGACAACCACTTAAAAAGAGCTTTAAAAATGATTATAAGATTGTCAATGTTTTCAGCGTTATTGTGCTTTTCATCCAAAGAGATACACACAGAAACCATACTGGTTTTACCAACCTCCCCAAACGGCATGTTAACAATTACACTTAATTGCTGATCAATATAACACAATCAATCATGTGCACTTCAAGGCCAGTGAGATACCCCATGTCTTCTATTTTAGTAACTCGCCTTAACAGTATGTGGTAGTCTTTCTAAATTAATAAATTGTACAATTTCCTTTTCTTTTTCTTTTTTTTTCCCCCTAGTGCATGGACCTTATTTACCCAAAAATGAAAACTCCTCAGTCTAAGATATAGATTAGTCTGTTTCTTGATTGGAACAGATTTTGAGAAATGTAGCATTATACATCATTATCTCACCAAATGGATCCTCTGGTTGGCGTCAGAATGAGAGTCTAAACAGCTGATAACACATTTAGCATATTGGCTATTTACAATAAAGCACATATGAATGCGTTATTCTTCATGACCATATTTTAAGTCCCTTAATCTGACCCATACCTAAACTTAACAACTACCTTGCTAGCTATTAATAAGCAGCAAATTATGAGTTTGTTGAGGCAGTTAATAGTGAGTGAATAGTGAGAATCAGTCCCTAATAATATGACCGTTTAACTTTAAACTGTTTCTTCTGGTCAAAATATCAGTCCTTAATTCAGAATAATGCTTCCTCTAGTAAAGTCCATCCCCTGTTGTCTTCTCACATTAAAAAACACTGGTTATTCATTTAGAACTTTTTTGCACTATTGCATGTAAACGGCGCCCATTCACTGTGTGATGTAATACTATGTTTCGCCAAATCTGTTCCAATGAAGAAACAAACTCATCCACATTTTGGATGGCCTGAGGGTGAGTAAATCTTCAGAAAATTCTAAAACCTGAACAATTACTTTATCTTTCAGAGGCTTTTTGGCTTAACATCAAAATGGACTTTTGACTGCAATCCAGGCTTTAGACCAATACATGATTTAAAATAACAGACAGAATAACTTACCAGTTGTTTCAACAATACCCTCCAAAATCACGACTATTTCGAACTGTTCCGTCTGCATGGATCGCTGTGAGAGCTCATAGAAGGGGCTCTTGGTGTCGATCACATGACAGATTGTGAGTGGTGACACGAGAAAGAGTTGGTCCGCTCCGGTGCTAAAACCCACATCCAGCTCCAGCTGATCCAGGGGGAGGAACTCACCCTCGGGCGTCTGTCGGGACTGCAGGAGCGAAAAGAGGGGAGATGGGGCGTAAAAATTGCTTTAGACACTGTACGGTGAATTGAGCTGTGAGGATAGACAGTCAGGCATCAAAGGACAGACAGGTAGGACATAAAATTAAAGCTTAAAGTATACAATAAAGAAATCAATGCTATTTTTTATACCAATCGCAAGTTACCAATCGCAGTCTTTGTGGTATCGTACAAGGTTTTGCCAGCATTTCTGGCCAGAATACTTAAATATACAGTAGGCCTACACAGAAACAAGGCAGCCACAGAGATTGAGAACATATTTTCTGCTGAAAATTTTCACATTTTTCACAAGCTGTTTTAATTTGCATCTTTAACATTTAAATGAAATGAAGTTATTTCTCTTTCTCCTTGTTTTAACTCTTTTTAACTAAATGAGAAAACGATTCACAGGCAGGACTGGCTGAGTCTGTCAATGAACAACAGAGGGCAGGGTAACACTTTCCATTGCGGTGCCCATGTTACACATATTTCACGTAAATAAAGCTACATCAGTAACAATGTTAACAAAGTTTGGCAGTTGTAGAAAACAGTGGTACGGTATGTACGGATGTTTTGAAATAGATCTACAAAAATGCAGATCACCTCAAAACAAAAATTCTGTCATCATTTGATCACACTGATGTCATTCCTCTGTGACTTTTTTCCTCCTCTGTGGATCATAACAGAAAATGTGTAGTATTTATTTAACAAAACAGATAAGAATAATAGCACCCAAACCATGTAGCTTTCTATTGAATTCCATGGTATAGACATGTATTTTATAATGGAAGGCAATGGGTATGAACATTTTTCAAAAAATATCTTCTGTAATGTTCCACAGAAGAAAGCAAGTCATACAGGTTGCAAGTTACAGGAACTAAATCAAGCAGAATAATGACCGTATTATTTTTAGAGCTGCTTTACAACATCAATACTGTTATTTTCCTGTTAATTTCTGTAATGCTGGTTACCAGATTTTTTTTTTTTTTTAACAATGCCCTTGTTTACAAGTTATATGTACTTACTGTAGTAATAACAATAATTTACGCATAATTGCATGCAGCTAACCCTAAACCAAACCCTCATTCTAACCCTAAACATATAGTATGCACATTTAGTTAATTAATATTACTTAGTTCTCATATGTATAATTACACTGTAAAATGGACACCATAAAATAAAGTGTAACACATAGACTATATAATTGGACAAAAGGCTGACCCTTACCTTGAGTAATTTACACCGGATCTGGGCCGAGACCATGTGGCTGTTGCGCAGATTTCCCACCCTGAACATCAATGTGAGTTTGCCATCACGCATGGAGATGGCTGCGTTTTCACTAAACATCAGAGTCTCTGCCCTCTTCTTGGGTTGAGACATCTTAATAAACATACAACCTATTAAAAAGGCATCCACTATGGAGCCCAAGATGGACTGAAACAAGAAGAGAATGATTCCTTCTGGACATTTATCAGTGATGTATCTATGGCCATATCCTATAGTGGCCTCTGTCTCAATGAAGAAAAGGAAAGCAGAGGGAAAGTTATAGACATTGGCAACACATGGCGTGTACTTCTCATCATGGGCTCGGTGCAGGTCCCCTCTGATGTATGCAATGACCCACCACATTGAAGCCATGAACAACCAGGCTACTGTGTATGTGAGGATGAAGATGAAGAGGTTCCATCGCCATTTGAGATCTACTAAAGTTGTGAATAAATCTGAGAGATATCTGCTAGTCTCTCCACCCAGGTTTCCATGCTGGACGTTACATCGTCCATTCTTGTCGACAAATCGCTGCCGTTTCCTCCTCTTGTCTTTCTGATGGCTGGAAGATGTGGTGGTCACTACCTGATAGTCGCTTCCAAATTTCTTACGAAGAGCAGACATTTTATCCTGCAGAGACAGAAGTAAAGCTAACTTGACTGTCTAATATTTTAGCAGTGTATTAGACCTGTCATGACCTTTTCACTGGATAAAGATGTTATAAGTAAAAACAAAAGCATACAAAGAACAATGCTGGTTGTCACATGAATAAGTTGTCACACAGGCTTTATTTCAGTAACTACTGTGGCAACTTTTGAGTCAGAACTCAAATAAAAATCATCAATCAAATAACCTCAAATAAATTCCGAAATCATCATATTTTTATAATTGCTGGTGATTAAACAAATAACACAAAACACGCCGTCTACATTTCAACAAAGGTCAACATTTCAATGTAGATTTAATAGAAAGGATGATATGTCAGTTGTATAGTAATGTAATTTAGTTGAATAATTAGTCAGTAGCTTTATAGGTTACACTAACAAACTGCACTTGCTATGCTATTAAGTTTAAGATTAGTTGTTTGTAACCATGCATAATTAAAGTACTATAGTAAGTATGTTCAACCAGAACACTGTAAAATAAAGTGTTGCAGTTTTAAATTTTGTTGGCTTTATCCTCATTGGCTGTTTTGCTCCATAACAACTTTATTGTTTACATTTTGCTGTAACAACATTAATATTTTGTGCAAGATCGCTTTTGTACTCGAGATAGAAAATAAGCTAAAGAAAAAAAAAGTGTTTATGGACAGCAGATTCCATAGTTATAGCTGTAAAATAATAATAATAATAATAATAATAATAATAATAATAATAATAATAATAATAATGATCATAATAATAATAATAAAAAAGTACTGTATCTTGGCCAGTGTGACGGTGAAAATGTTTAACAGCTTTTTTGTAGTCAGCACATATTGACTTTCAAACCTACAGTACCCTGATTAATTGTCAGCATAAACTGTGACGACAGCCCCGGTCTAACAAAAATATTAAGAACAAGAAGAAAAGACAATAGTCTTACCTATGTTTCACCATACAGGGATTTCTCCTCTCTTCTCATTACCTGCGTTCCAGCATTTCAGACTAAAGCGTAGTTTAAAGAGAAGCGATCGTTTATTTATTTTCTAAAACGGTACAACCATACATGATTCCTTGTTGGGGCTGAAAGCAGAGATGCAGTAAACTCTCCACAGGCGCTGTCCAGCAGCTCGGGTTCTGAAACATACGGTCTGTCTTCACTCATCTGTTCATTTGAGTTTCACAAAGCCGAGCCCAAAGTTGTGGATGATTTTCGTCAGTCTCATCACAGATGAACAGTCCAAACACACATGAGCGAATCCTTCCGTCTAGCAATTTGCGCAACAACTGATGGGTACAAAAACTTGTCTTGATGCTTTCCAACACCTGAGGTTTTTCTCCACCTCTGTCTGCTCTGCAGCAGAACATATGCAACTTAACTAGATTACGTTGCTGGGAGGCTGTGTGTTAAAGCCAAACTGATGGTTATCAATTCATCCGGACGCGCCTCAGTCAGATTCACAGATTTCCTTCCCAAACCCAAAGCTAGTCGTTCCAGCGTTATCGAGCTCGTTTTAAGAGAATGAAACAAAAAAAAAAATGGCCATACGATTGCAGGGACGGCCAGGTCGTGTCCTTCAGCCCCTCAGAGTGAGTGTGCGAGACAGCTCTTTGTCTCTTCAGTTCTCCTCGTTTATTTCGCCGTGTCTGAAGCTTCTCACAGGATACTGAGGTGTGTGTATCATTCACCAGGGGTGGGCGGAACTTCACAATCACAGTTCACGTTTATTGGCTAAGGAAGTTACACTTACCAGGAATTTGAGTTATTCATATTACAAACAATCAATGTACTATATATATTAGTACAGTTTTCAATATATGAATAAAAAACACAATGCGGTACACAACGCTACATACAGTACAATAGGATACAGTCCACATTTGGGATGTATATGCTGTAAAGAATACTATAAACAATAATTACCAACTTGTTGGTAACGTGCATTCAAAACAGACGCTTTCTTAATGCACGTTCCTGCTCTGTGTGCATAATTCATCAGTGTGCGTTTTAGACATTGTTTTAGGTAAGTGGTTTCATAATGGAAGGATCAAATTTCAAAGTCCCATATTCATTTTTTTAATTATTATTATTATTTTTTTTTTTTTTTTTCCAAAATAAGTATCATTATGGAAGTAAAATAAGTTTTGCTTGTTATGATTATATGTTATGTAAAGATTAGTTATTCAGTGAGTAAATGCAATAGCCTACACAAAACAGCAGATGCAGACACGAAGCACTATGTTTTAATGGTGCAGTACTAATGAAGGCCACACTCACATATACATACATGGACTATTTCAAATGCAATTGAAGAGCCTCTTTGTGTACAGCACAGCAAATTATGGTCGCTGATTACACAATAAAGCAAACAGTAATGCCCAAAACCTTTGAGTCAAACAGAAAAAAGTGTGTTTTACTGTCTATTGTCAAATTGCTATAATTTGTCTTTTGTCAAGATCAAACACCTTGTTGTATGTGTGTGTATCTATTTATAGCTTGTGTGGATGTCAAATGTAATTTACCCATCAAAGGAGAGCGATGACCAGCCACCTGCCTGGCATATCGCTGTAGTCTACCTGCCTAATTTGATTTGTGTTGACAGTCTGATTTACTGAAACCTTGGGAGGATGCAGATGCACTTTGAAAAACCTTAACAATTTCTCTAAACAGAAAAGCTCTTTGGATCATACCTAACTGAGAAGGCAGCTTAAGTAATGTATTCTAGAAGGGAATCATTTGTTAGTATGTCTTGTGAAGGCATAAATGATGTACATTCATCTTCCTGATTTATCAAGGCAGTAACAGCATATTTACACTCTAAAGCTGTTTTTTTTTTTTTCCTGGTGTATGTGTTTGTGTGTGTGTGTGTGTATGCCGTGTGTCACAAGTCAAAATACATTTTCCATTCCACTACACCTGGAAGAATGAGCAGCTCCTCCCATCATTCAAGGATAAATAGATTATTGATCTGTGCTTGTTAAAGCAAGACACTTTCCTATAAAACCCCTGAAACTGACTCTGAGATATAAAGGAGAAGCTACCGCAGTAATAACTGTAAATAATATGAGTGCTGTCTTTACATCAAAGACCTCACAAAGAAAAAGACTGATTTCTCTCTCTCTCTCTCTCTCTCTCTGTCTCTCTCTCTGTCTCTCTCTCTGCCTCTTTTTAGATTCAGACCGTAGAAGCTTCACTGACATGTCAGATATTGTGCCAGTAGGAAATTGTCACAATAGTCATTTTTCAGTCTCAAGAAGGTTATGAGTCAATTTTAAGGCAGTTTTGAGTCTAGTTTTGAGTCAATTTTTAGTTCTATTACTCAAACATTAGTTTTCTCCAGAACTATTAGACACTAGAATACTGTTCCGTCATTAATGAGTAGCTAACAAATGACTAATGCACTATTAACATTTTAGTAACTGCTATTAACTAACAAGAATCTCACCAAATACAAATAGACCTTAGTTGAAAGTCGTAGTTCACAATTAACTAATCAGTAACTACATTACAGTAACTACATACAGCTAAGAACCACCACATACAGGTTCATAATTAATGTGAATGATGCAAAATGTATAATTAATTCTAAAGTGAAGATCATGGTAGCCCAGTAGTAATGACTCAAGTGTTACCAAATCCATCGGAAGCAGAACCTTACAAAAACCTAAAAAGTTTAGAATGACTTCAGTCAGTATTATTAGGGAGTTATCATGATCTTCACTTTAGAATACTGATCTGATGGATTTGGTAATACTTGAGTCAGTACTACTGGGTTACCATGATCTTCACTTTAGAATTAATTATACATTTTGCATTATTCACATTAATTATGAACCTGTATATACTAGTTCTTAGTAGTACTCCGAGAGATATGACCATATTCTTTCTTTCTCACCAAAACACCAAAGCAGTCTGTCTCTTGGCAGAACCTGACCTGCACTTCCTTCAGCATGCCTGTTCTTGTTTCACCTTACCCTTTTAATTTTGTATTTTCTCTCCTTGCCCCAGTAAATATTTATTTTTTGTGTATTTTAATGGTAAAACAAAATGCTTTTATACTGAAGTTAGAAAATTGATAGTTTTAAGAGAATAGTTATGACTAGATGTTTTTACTAATAAAGTTTTATTGTAAATGCAGTAGTAGTTTTTTAACAACACAATAATGGATCATATTCATAGTATAGGCGAACCAGCCTGGTGAAAAAGTTTTTAAGTCAATTCGTGTATTGTCTGTTGACATATCACAGTTTGCCCAGAGTGTTTCTGTATAGATATTTTCCCAGCCAATTTAGCACATTTTCTCAGTCTGACCTTGAACAGATCAATATCAGTACAGAAGACAGCAGGAAGCATTCTTCATAACATTCTAACTGAAATATACTGGTGTCTGCAATTAAAAAAAAATAAATAAATAAATGGATGTAATGAAAACATTTTCACATCGTTTATTACAAAAACCATCCACATGCATCACTGTTAACATTTACTCAGACTATTGCGTTTAATGGGATAATTTCAAGGAATATTTTGATTTCAATTATATACAGATATATCCAATTAGTATTTAGATTCTCCTGGCCTTTTCCCTTCCTTTAGAGATAATGAACTTTCCTGTGCCCAGTCTTCTAAGTCTTATATATGGCGAGTTGTCAGATAAGAAGAGCAGCAGCTCCGGCTTACGGAAGCGTCAGTGGTTATTAATGAGTTCCGGGTGAGAGCGGGTCAGTGTAACGGCTGCTCTCCCCTTCCTTAATGAGCACAAGAGCTTCTGTTTGTCTTGAGTCTCTGCTAATGGTAGATTCTAAACAAAAGAAATTCATACCGGTGCTGGAGCATTTTAAGATCAGAGTCAGATCTGACGCCAGCAAGGTACGTATTTCAGAGCCCCAGAGAGAAAACTTTAGATTCCTGTGTAAATGTAAAAAAAAAAAAAGAGTAGTGTGACATAAGAGCATTGTAGCTATCTTTTCGTAAACAAGCTTTGTTCCCAACCTTTGTGCACTATGTAAATATTCATGTATCAATATTGAAAGTGTCAATAAGATAAAGTCTCATTACAGATACATTTTTAATAAAGCACCATGCTAACATGAACTCCAAGTAATCCAGTAAGCATGCATCAAATGGACACTGAGTTTCATGCCATGAACAGTTCAACTTTTAAAAAACATTCAAACAATCATAAATTGACATTCTCAGAATTCTGTGTGAAAGAGCTGACATAAGATAACTTTTATTTAATACTATATTCATCATGTTTTGTTTTGTTTTGTTTTGCTTTGTTTTGTTTTGTTACAACCTGTTAGTATATTGTAAAGGTAAATAAAAAAGCAGCGGCTATACGTGTAAATAGCGATAGAGGCTAAGTGAATGTCAAGTGACAACAGCAGGATTTTCTTAGCGATATGCTATTTACACTAAGTGCAAATAGCTATAGATTCTATTTAAACTATATTAAAATAGCAAAATAGCACTTATTGCAAATAGTTGCAATTATCTGCATCTCAGTGCATTATAAAACACTATGCAATCATAATGTATTAAGTGCAAAATATAATTTTAATTCAAATTATTAAATAGATGCCAACTTATTGGAAATGCAAGGCCCTCCCAACACCTATCCTAACCCTACCTAATACTTTATTTTCAACTTTTCGATTATTTCCTTCATTTTTATTGAAAATAAATGCCTTTCTGACATGATATGAGATTTAAAAGAGAGAAAAAAAAATGCCAAAAGGTGGATTTAAACTCAAATTTGGCATGCGCTCTACCATCTATATCACTGGAACTTGTTTGACAATTGTCTTTTGTAGTGTTGACTATCCCAGTCACACACTGGTGGGCAGAGTTGGTGTAAATATACTCTTTAAAATGAAGGTTCTTTACTGGAATCAACGGTTCTATGAAGAACCTTGAACATTCATGGAACCTTTTAAATGCAGAGAAGGTTCTTTATAGTCAAAAAAGGTTCTTTCAATTTTAAAATGTTCTACAAAATGGATCTTTTAAGAACTGTTCACTAAAAGGTTCTTTGGGGAACCAAAAGTCGTTCCTCTATGGCATCACTGCAAAAACACATTTTTGGAACCTTTATTTTTAAGAGTGTAAATAGACACTGCAAAATACGAAATGAACTTAGTAATCTGGCAATTCAGCTACTTCGTGGCAACGCATCATATACAGCATGACATACTGTACACACATGCATTCATTTGAAGTAAAACAAACACATCACATTTCCTGGCAAGACTTCCCACATTATCTTGATCTTTGCAGTGCTCAAAAACAGTCAGTTACAAATGCAATTTAACCGTTGTTATCTCTGAGATTCGCTCTTAAGTGGCACATAAGGCCAGTCTGAACTAGAGCGGTCCCCTCTGAGCTCGGCAGCATATGGTGAGGAGCATCTTGCTATTTATGGCCAGCCTCCTGCAAGAGCTGTGACAGGGGACTCTTCCAGCACAGCTCCAGCAGAACAATTATTTTAATTGTGCAGATTATCTCCCATCAGCGAGGAGCAATTAATGCATTTTAAACTTTCGCTGTTAACACAGCAGCCAAAAAATCTCCCAGAGATGAGGAGGTGCAGTGGGTAAAGAATGGATTTGCGGTACAGACAAGCTTTGTAGATGATATATTAGATTCTGTCAGAAATACATTATGAACTATTTGCTAGACAAGAAACATAACATAACATAAAGACAGATTGATTTAGCTGAACAATAAAACATAGCTAGAATGAGATTTTAATGGCGCTTGCTTGTGCAACACAATGCTACTGTTTTCGATTGGTTGTTTCATGAAAATTGATGAAATTTCATGCGCAAAAACAAGTCCAGTGTCTATTCTTAATAGCGCAGAAATGTACGAAGCACAGCACACGCATAAGTCACTTTCAAACAAAGCAGCTTTCTGTTGGTCAGAACGGTAAATCTAAGCTAAATCTGCATAGGGAACATTTCCATCTTAACGCGAAACTCCAGATCACATGGATTCCTGTTGGGATGACTGTATTTTGCCTGTGAAATCTTGCAGAACAATAGTAAATGTGACCACACCTTCAGTGGTTGGAGGACACTTCAAGTCTATATGATATTCTATCCTCTAGATATGCTTGGATTCATTGCATGTTTATGGAAACCCTTTGTATCATCCACCAGGAAAAGCAACTAAACACTCTGCTTGTCAGGCCGCATGATTTGAGGGAGCATTTATGTCCGTTGCACAAACACCACTAATTAGGTCTCTGCCACTCTGGGGCAGAAAACTCTGATTGGCTACCCCAATTCTATTTATTTCTGACTTCGATTTGCCGCCCCATTTCTATCTATTTCCGATCTTTGACAAATCCTATGAGAGCAATGACCCCTTATACCTCTTCTCTAAAACTGATACTCTACTCTCCAGAGACCAGAGAAAGAGATTTGTGTAACCCATTTCATAAAAATAGTCGGGTTGAGGCCTGGTGGGGGATCTTGAATTTATCTTATTAATATAATCAGCAAGGAAAGGGGACACAAAATGACTGAGTTCAATTCTCTCACAGCACTTCCATGCAGGGTCACTCAGCCAATCACTCCAGACAATCATTCTCTCGTTTCCCACCATGTGCCTTAATCACTCTCATCAGAGTTATTGCATGAGGTTGTTTGCCTCCATTGTGAGCTCAGAAAAGGTCTATTAGAGTCTTCTTTAGTGCCTCTTTAAAGACTGGTGGGGTAGTGTGGGATTAGCTATTTCACAGATATAGGAATCTGTTGTTCTGTTGTGAAGGTATTGATTACCAATAACAGGTTTCTGGGTCACAATTTCTCATCTTCAGAGAGGAAATGCTGTAGAAAACCCATTTACGATCTTCTTTCGAACCTTTATTGGCTGTTTTGTTGACACTCTGTCTATATGTTCTGTAATTTTGCCATTGTGAAACCGAGTAAATGATCTGATGATTAACCGAGACACCTGCAGGTGAGTAAAATACACTGCATCCATAGCAAATTATTGTGGGTAAAAAACTTCTGCATGTCACAGACTTTCATTCATGGAGTTGTGTGAACAACACATGCCATTTGTGTATGTCCCAGCACATGCACACTTTGTGTTTACATATCTGTTTATTGTGATTAAAACTTGTGTGCACAACATATTTCAATATGATTATAATAGTAAGATCATGAGTTTAATTGCTTAAATTTTATCAAAGTATTACATTTATGTAAACATAATCACTGTCATGTGACCTACTGTACCAGCATCAGTTGCGTCACTCCTAGCCTCAAAGCCATCAGATGAACACTTCAGGATCTCACCAGAAGTAATAAGTCATTCAAGTTATTTTCGGCTACCATACACTCTGTAGAGTAGTATGCAATTTGGATGCAGTAAAAAAATTCAGTAGAAGTGTAACATGGTTTATTTTTCTGTTTTTATGTTGTACAGCATTCACTGTAGTGCCAAGGGGGAATTCACTAAGATCAAATTTGTGCTCATTATCATTTATTTCACATCTCCAGTTCTAAATGTGTAAGATTATGTTGAATACATGGGATTACCACCATCTGGTATACTTTACTGGGACTGTACAGCATCATCCTATTATAAGTATTCAGAGTTTACTATTATATGTAATTTTTAAACCATTGCTTTAAAGGAGAAGTCCAAAACAAAGATTCACATTATAAAGAAATGAAAAGAAAATCGTAAAGAAATTATGTTTTTTGAGGAAAACATTTCAGCATTTTTCTCCATATAATGGACTGATATGGTGCCCCGATTTTGAACTTCCAAAATGCGTGGGCAAATGTTTAAATGCGGCTTCAAACAAACCCAAATGCAGTTGTAAATGATCCCAGCTGAGGAAGAAGGGTCTTATCTAACGAAACAATTGGTTATTTTCATTAAAAAAATACAATTTAAATACTTCTTAATCTCAAACGTTCGTCTTGCCTCGCTCTCCCTGAACTCTGTGTATTCTGGTTCAAGACAGTTAGTGTATGTCGAAAAACAATCGTATTTTCTCCCTCAACTTCAAAAATCATTTCAAAATTATCCTACATCGCTGCAGAAGTACCGACCCAGTCTTTGCAAAGTGAACATGCAAAGAAGATCCAACACCCTTAACAAAAAAGGTCAAATAGCGATATAGGGCAATTTTGTAGTTGAGTGAGAACATGAGATGAGAGATTTTTGACATACCCTAACTGTCATGAACCGGAAAAAAAACAGTCCAGGCAGAGTAAGACAAGACGAGCTTTTGACATTAAAAAGTATATAAATTGTATTATTTTTCTGAAAATAACCGATCGTTACGCTAGACAAGAGCTTTCTTTCTTGGCTGGTTTACAACCGCATTTGGGATCGTTTGAAGCTGCATTTAAACTGCATTTTGGAAGTTCAAAATCAGGGCACCAATCAGTCCATTATATTTACAAAAATGCTGAAATCTTTTCCTCAAAAAACATAATTTCTTTACAACTGAAGAAAGAAAGACATAAACATCTTGGATGACAAGGGGGTGAGTACATTATATGTGAATCTTTGTTTT
Organism: Cirrhinus mrigala; assembly: GCA_036247105.1. NCBI lineage: Eukaryota > Metazoa > Chordata > Actinopteri > Cypriniformes > Cyprinidae > Cirrhinus > Cirrhinus mrigala. Next base: position 1,350,780 of record CM070015.1, read on the forward strand.
GGAAGTGGACTTCTCCTTTAAAGAACTTACATTCAACCTGGATCAATTCTGATTTGACACTTTTCACAGATCAGTTCCTGATGGATAGCATCAAATCATCAAAATGCCTGCCTAAGAAAACATTGCATGAGGAACTGGCTCAGCAGTCCTAATGAGATTCATAGTGGGCTGCTCTTGGAGTAAGAGCCTGACTATACACAACAGTTATGCTGCTCTTAGTGAGCAGTTTATGTTTAACACAGTTCCCAGAGAACCACTAATGTTTGCTCTTTTGGTGAACTGTAAACTGATACACTGTGTGTGACAGTATTACATTCAATCACAGCTCACAGAAATGCTAGCGCTCATTTTAAGAATGAGTCGCATTTCCATATGGGGACAAGGTTATGTGTTCGCCACACTGAAGATTTAGAGAATGTGTCCAGCTGTAATCCCACTTCACTGTCGCTCAGGATCTGCCCTTCCCATGAGACTCTATGCTTGTAACACCCACTAATTAAAACGCTTTTGTTCTCTGGAACAACTGAACCACAAGCCCCCACCCCAATTAAGAGCAGCAACATTTCTGGGATCAGTGGGAGAGAGAGAGAGATGAGACACTAACCTGCTTAGGTTTCTTTTACACTTTTACAATCATCTCATATTTATGAAACCAGGATACCTAAGGGAGATGCACACACAAAACACACACATACACACACAAATCACAAGATGTTCAGATGCTGTATTTTTAATCATGTCTTCCTCTGCCTTTCACTGTCTTTCTCTCTGGAGAAATAATCTCCAGCAGTTATTTTGTAGTGTTATTTAAAGAAACACAAAACAAGTCTAAACAAGAAGCAGAGGGTCTTATTAACGACCTTCTTTAAAGTGGAGATCTGTCATTTCGTCAGCTGATCTCTTCTTTTTAATGCACTTTAAATGTCATGTCAGGTCGCAACTGACACCAGTAAGATTGTGCATCCATTGCGATGATATCATGAACAAACTAAAAGCGGATTCTCTTGGGGTCCCTTTTAATAGCTCCAAAAACATACCTAACAAAGACATATCAAGTTGATATACTTTATGGCTTTTACTTCTTTTAGGTCTTTAACTTGGGAATATAATACAATACTTTAACATGTACTCACTTAGCAGATGCTTTTATCAAAAAAAAATAAATTAATACATTTAAAAAAAAAAAAAAGGAAAAACAATGATTTATAAAATGTAAAAAAAATGTTGTGATGCTAAATTTCATTAGTTTCAGTGCTAAAGCGACAGTAAAACTGCTTAAAGGTGTGAACATAATAATGAAATCTATGAGCAAAAAGGTCCATTGTAAATAATATACCAATGTATGAAGCACAGCTCACCAAGAAAACACTTTTAAGCCTTCTGTTGGTCAACTTGTCGAATTTGAGTGACCAACTTGAACCCCTTGCAAAGTCTGCATAATTTTAGGCTCACACAAAATTTCTGATTGCGTAGATTTCTGTTGAAATGACTGGATGTTGCCCTCAAAAATTATCTTGAAAACGGTAAATTTGACCACACTGAGAAAAGAGTGAAAAGAAAAATTTTGACAGGACAGTGCCTACCCAGTGATAAATAAAAAAGATAAATAAAAAAAATAAAAAAAAAAAAATGATTGAAAGGTGGAGTTTCAAACTATATATATTCAATGTGTATATTCAAACCAGTGAAGATGGCCAGTTCAGAAAGCCGGGACAGGAAGATGTGTGTGTTCTGAGTGGAAAATAATGTTGAATTACTAACATTATTTTTAACCATACAGCTCCTGGGTCTTTTTGTGCATTATGCAGCATGATGAATAATACATATGATGTTCCTGTAGTCTTGTGTAGCCAGAGATCCAGAGATTTGACTAGGCTTTATAACAGCTGGGCTATACTTATTCTGGTCAAGAACCAATGTTTTTTTTTTGTTTTTTGTTTTTTTTTTAGGGGGTTTGTTAATCCATGGTGATCCCCTCAGCATAAAAATGAAATGTCCATGTCAGGTTACGTGTCAGTCCAACTAAGCTGGATCAGACTTTACACAGAACAGGACAGAAGACATAGTGCTATAAAAACATCTACTGCAATAAAATGTGTGCAACTATATCTTACTATATATAACACAGGGGAACCGTTCAGAGCTTTAGAAATCCTGATGATAATAGATCTCCAATTGAGTTGATTATGGACTTGAGTTGACTGATTCTGAACCCTTAAAGCTGGCACAGAATGTTGAGAAGAATATTAAGGCCACATCTCCATGGAGAAATGGTGTTAAGGCTGGATATCCATGGTTGAGAGGAGGGTTAATGCTGGGCTTCCATGATGAAAATGTTTTGACACATGATGAGGCATGTTGAACAGCATCTGATGAAAGAAATGTTACAGTGTTTTTCTAAACATTGTTCTGATTTCATTTCAGTGTGTGTGTGTGTGTGTGTGTGTGTGTGTGTGTGTGTGTGTGTGTGTGTGTGTGTGTGTGAGTGAGAGAGAGAGAGAGCGAGAGAGAGAGAGAGAGAGCTGTCACAGTGGAGTGTGTGTTCATTTGTATGAATAGATTGGGGAATTGGATGTCTGAGCACTGGTGCAGTAAGTTAGTGAGTGTATGTGTGCGCGCGCATGTGTGTGTGTGTGTGTGTGTGTGTATTTGTGTGTGCTCCAATATAACATTAAAGTGAAATCATGTGGAAATAAATGAAGATTGATTGTGGTAATTTTATCTCTACAGGTGTATATAGCATTGTAGGTATGTGTTATTGTGTCCACCATCACCATGTCCTGGAGTTAAACACTGCAACCCATGTGGATCTGTAGAGGTTACATTGATATCATCTATCTCTCCGTATCAAATCTTCTCTATTAATGACCCTATACAACAGTTTAAATAACAGTTTTTAAAATTTGTGTCCCTTTTTAAATATTCAGTAGCTCATGTATAAAAGCAACATGTGACAATGCAGTGTTCCAGTCACAACTAAAAACACAAACCATGATTTTAATTAGATTTTTTTTTTTTCTTCTATACACACAAGAACTGGCCCAGTGCAGCTGTTAAAAAGTTTAGCTAAATTACAGAATCACACAAATTCTGGTTCAATTTTAGACATATTGTTTTTCTCTCTTCATTTCCAAAACTATTTACAGTAGATAAGTTATGATTTTCTTTGATAATATTAATAACAAGGTGATACATTCAACAACAATGGTTTATTAGAGTTAACAGTTGTATTATATTAATCTATTAAACATGAGGTCAGTTGAGACTTAAAAAAATAAAAGTACAAACAGTTCACATTAAGACCAGTACAAAGTCACACATTTTCAGTTTCTATGAACTTAAAAAAAAAAAAATAAAATAAAAAAAAAATTACAGAAATGTGCAGACTGTAACATGCATGTGATGATAATAATGTCGAATAGCTCACATTATTAATTGAGATATACTTTTATAAGACTGCTTTAAATTGTGTGCAGTTTTAACCAAATTCATTCATTTTGTGAATGGATTAAACATATGCATGATAAAATGATCAAATAATCAAGACAGATCACAAATCCTTAAACTTCCATTCAAGAATTAATATTAATGTTTTGTGCATTAAACAGACATTGATAATACATTGACAGAACATGGTGGATGCATCAGATGTGTACATACAGTAGCAATGCATAGAGCTGTACAGTATTTTTCAAACATATTTTATATACACCAAGCAGTTACTCATAATTTTTCCACTGGAGTTTAAATTTCATATTAAAAAAATATTTGCTTTAATATGTACATCAATGCTCAAAAAGGCCTAGTTCATAATTTGTGCAGATGTGTGTCCAGGATCCATCCATCTGTGACAGCTGTATTATGGAGATGATGAAGGTGAGGCTTTAAATGATTTGTTTTAGTTTTACCTGTGAAATGCTGCTGCCTACATTTTTTTTCCACCCAAGATTTTTTATAAAATGATTGCATGTTGCCAAATGTAAACACAAAATAACACAGATGACAACATTTTCTAGAAATTATTTAATAATATAAATAACTCGTAATGGGTAAGAACAGAAGTTTCCACTTCTCATGTTACCCCAAAATAATGTAAATTCTAATAATAATTCTAAAAAAAAAAATAAATAAATAAAATAATAATAATAATAATAATAATAATAATAATAATAATAATATAATTTGAATCATTAAGAACTGAATTGACATTTTAATAGTTCATTCAAATGAAAAATAAGTCCTAGAAACAGACTACACTTTCTTACTATTGCCACTTTTTTCTTAAGAACCTGATGAAATGTAAAATAATAAAAATAAAGTGTGAATAATAAAATTTACTATGAAAATGTTCAATCGTACAAAATGTACAAAAGATCTTATTATGCAACTAAACTGAATAAATAGATATAACACAACAAAAACTAATATAGCATTAACAAAATATGTGGTATGATGAGATGCTATTCAAAATGCAGTTTATGAATGAATGAATTAGGAGCTGTTCAATTTTTTTTTTTTTTTTTTTGGCTGTCTACATGGTTTTCCAATCTAGTTTTCTTAAAAGGATAGCTCACCAAAAAATGAACATTTTGCCATCTTTTATTAACCCTCATGCTGTTCCAAATCTGTATGAGTATCTTTATCTTTGAGTATGAAGAGAACATATTTTGAAGAATGTTCATAACCAAACAGTTGCTGGAGCCATTGACATTGATATTATTATTCCCCTATTTATTTATTTAGTACATCAAGTTAAGACATTCAAAGTTTAAACAATTCAGACTACCTACAATGTGCCAGTTTCATGTTCAACAAAAAAAGAAGAAGAAGAAGAAAAAAAAAAAAGAAACTCAAAAAGGTTTACAACATCTTGAGTAAATGACAGGATTTTCATTTTTGGGCAACTATCCCTTTAAGGCGGGATGAGTATATATTGCAGCCTTACTAAAAGAGATCAAAATAGCTTTGAGAAATAGCAGCAAGTAATACAATTTGTGTACAATCCACTGACCAACACACAATCCCTTCAGGTGCTGTAAAGAAAGGAAAGCTAAGTTAAACTTCTGCTCAGAGTTAAATGCACTTCAGCACAGTGAAAGATGGCACGATCAAGCCATCTCTGAAGAAACATATGGGCTACTGTCAAAGATATGATGTGTAGGATATTAAGAGGCACCAGTACTCCCACACAGGATGAGCAGCATAGATAGCCAGTGACACATGCTCAGATCGGAGACAGCAAGCATTTAAACCTCGCCAAGAGCTGGTCATGGGCTGTGATCTGACCCCAAACCAGTGAATCTGAGAGCTAAAGGAAGCAGTCCAGACATAAACAGAGACACAAGCCTGGCCACAAATGGGTCAGCAAATGGGCTGTGTGTGGTTCTCCTGATCAAAGCCTGGCTGAACTTGATCATGAACCAGAAAATAACAGTTCACAGAGCTGTGAAGAAGGCCATAAACCTGACTTCAGGTCTCGTGCTGTTTGGTGTGTGCCGAGATTCTGGCCTGAACTGGTTGTTGCCAGCTCTGTCAGACACTTAGCGTCATGTTCCTCAGAATCCACTGCTGTGATCGCCTGCCGCTACAGTCTCTGAGAGTGGGAACCATCTTATCCTCTTCAGAAGGCATGTCCAGACATTGGTTACTGTTCACATGAAGCAGAGTCAGTCGCTGTGGGGAAACAGATATATAGAGAAATGAAAAACAAACAGCACTTGAAAAATAACATGCACTTTAGACTAAGGTTTCATTATTTAAACATGAACTAACACTCAACAATGTACAGCATTTTTTATCTTTTTTTCATTTGCTAATATATTTTTAACCAAATGATGTATCTGTTCACATTATGTATTAATTGTATGTTTAACTTGCATTAACAAATCTTCATAAATGCTGTGAATATACCCCTAACCCTAACATACTATATATACAATTGCTAGTTAGCTAATGCATTAACTACTGTTAACAAATAAGATCTTATTGTAAAGTGTTATCAGTAAAATAAACTATTTTAGGATCAGTAGGATTTTTTGCACTGTGACATTATTTTAATGAAAATTAAGCAGATTTTAAAGGGGTCATCAGATGCCCATTTTCCAAGTCGATATGATTCTTTAGGGTCTTGATGAAAAGTCTATAACACTCTTTGGTTAAAATTTCTCAATGGTAGTGTAAAAGAACACCCTTTTTACCTTGTCAAAAACAGCCCTGTTTACAGCGAGCCGTTTCGGAGCAGATCCCTTTAAATGCTTTAAATGCACCCCGCCCCTCTCTTCCGTGGGGTGGCGAACGGTTCGAGAGACTGTAAACTTTAGCCGCGGAACTTGCTAACTACCACATTAATAGGAAAAGCGATATGCTAAGATTCCTGAAAAAAAAACCCTTATACTCACTTCTTCTGTAGGTCAAGCTGCATCACAAATGATTTGTGCAAACATAGACGCATTTTGGTAGATTGGTGGGTGCATTCCTTTCAAAAACAAAAGTAACATTAATCCTCTGCATCTTCAGTAGCTCAGATGTCGGGAGTAAATGACAACTGCTATGTTCATTATTACATCCACCAACAAAACACCTCAATCGCTCAATTGGAGACATTCTTGTCTACCCCTACTCCGGTGACGAAACAATGGCTGACTGTTCTCAGCTCACTCAGGGCGGGTCTAAGGTAAGACGGTCGTGTCACTCAACAATCGTGGGAGCAGCCTGGGCAAAACTACATCATTCTTCCAGGACTTGTGTGAGGGGTAGGTTTAGGGGTGGTCCCTTGTACAAATTTGCCACCTCGTAAGATACGTACACTGTAAAAACAATTCCATGAAATGTACAGTAAAAAACTGGCAGCTGTGGTTGCCAGAATTTTAGCGTAAAATACGGTAGCAACATTTTAGGTTTTACAAATTTAACTTAAATTTACATTTAAATACCATAATTTCAGTAACTGATATAATGTTTATATACCAACCTACAGAAAACTAACGTTTCGTACATTTGATAACCACCAAAAGCAGGTGGTAAAGAGAAAATTACATGATGAACCAAAGTCCATCAAAAGCAGCTTTTAAATATTAACATATAGAAGGTGCACAGTGTCATTCACACTAACACTAAACACCATCATGGTAACACACATGAAACTGAAATAATGCAATAAACATTAATTTAACAATATTAGATGCAACTTACAACCCCACTGGACACAACCGAAAAAATCTTTTTCACTTTCGAAAATGGTATACCACCATAAAATTACCAATAGTTTTTCACTGTATAGAGTGGGGTGTTAACCAATGAATAGGTTTTTACTGTAGCATTTTTACAGTCTTTTACTGTTAAAATCACTGTAATTTTTATGATTTTTCACAAATCATACAAATCCGTACAAGTAAGGTTGGTACTAAATAGCCATCTCGTAAAATATTTACCAGTTTCCGTGAGATCAGGTTGGAGCAGCCAGAGACAAAACTTAAAACTTTTTAATACTTCATACAAATCAAAAGCAAGTGATACATCACAGATTTAGCTATAATGTTTAATTTGCAGTATACATGATTCCTTTAAGTTATTAACAAGTTAGAGTGATAAAGAAACATAGTTTAATGAGAAAATAAAGAGTGTAACATGCTTGATAAGTTATTAAAAGCACAATACTGATATTACTGATATTACTGATTATTTATTTCATTAATCGCTTAGGAGATTTTTTCTTGCTTATATTAGACTTTTCTGTGGTATTCTACCAGTAAAGATAGTCAAACACATAGCCCATAAATAATAAATACATTTATAATTTGCAAAAGTATTTGAATTTACATGAATTAAAAAACCTTGTTTTCACACTGTAAAAACCTATAGTATCAAAATGACATGGAACATTTATTATCCAAAAAAATACATAAATAAAGTCTTGCATCTTTAAAGATTTAAACATTTTAAACATTAAACATTTGCTTTATGCTCAATTACTGTTCCATTGTTACCTAGGCAGAGGATTTTAACCCTGTTTGAGTCTATTTGCTATTTGAGTCTTCAGAGTAGGCATTCAACACAGTCTCCGAAACCATCGTGCTATCTAGCAGAACTCCAGAGGAGGATAATGAAAGCTGCTGCCCTGCTGAGTCCAGACACCCTTCCAAAAAGCCTGGAGCCTGCGGGTGATTGCTTCTCAACAGCTCTGAATGAAGGTAATCAGTCACTGTCTCACACTGAGAGATAGGTGAGAATATGCACTGTTCTGCCTCTCTTCAACTGTACACTGCTCAGACTCTGACACTATTTTACAGTTCATGCAGCAGACAGCATGACAAATGAGTTGACCGCATGCAGTCTCAGGTTTAGTATGAATCACTGAGCATTTTGAGCTCATAATGAACAGCAGCTAGTTAATATCCGAACATGAGAAGCATGCGTTGTGTTTTAGAGTGCTCACTGAGCTCTCAGTCATTCCTGCTTCAACAACACTTTAATGCAAAGCTGGTTTAGGTTTTAGGTGAACTATTAATTCAAAACTTTTACTTGCTTACCTGAATACTTGAGAGTGTGTGTGTGTGTGTGTGTGTGTGTGTGTGTGTTCATTGATTAAGCCCCATTTTTTGAGTAATAATGATTACATTTAAAGGGGTCATGAAATAAGAAATCAAATTTCCATTCTCTTTTGGCATACAAGAGGTCTTTGTACCATTAAAACATCCTTCAAGATACATAGCTTAAAACATCTTCCTCATTATAAACAATACATTTATTTATATTATGATCTATGTGACATCACAAGGGCACAAACATTTGTGTATACACCACCTCAAAAGCAACACATCCATGAATAGTCACTATCTTACCACAGGCCCTGCCCACTTGCATTCAGTCCCATCCCATGGACGCAAGCTTCCACTGTTTTGTCCACACTGGACACAGTATACAGATGTGCATTCACATTCTGACATAGTCCGTCGACAATAGAACAAACAGAAGAGAGAAAGAACCTTTGCTTTGACACATTTGGTTTAAACAGCACATTCAGACTTCAGAAGGATCCTAGTCTTGGCGTCAGGCCCGGCTCCATGGGGGGGCCACTGGGGGGCCAATCAGAAGCTTGGCCCACCCTGGCCCCACACTACATAGCCTAACAGCCAATCACAAAATTGGAGTGATATTAGGTTAAACTAGATTTTAATTCTTCCTTTTTTTTTCTTACCGCACACACCCGGAAACATTTTTATATAGTTTCCGCGCTATAAGTATGCAGGGTATTGAAATCGCTTTCACGCTGTTTACTTTCACTTTTGATTTCGCAATTAATGCGCACACTGTGTAAAGGATGTTTGCAGCAAATCCCCAGTCTCTCCTTACCCTCGACTCGTGATTAGTCAAATCTGACTCCTGCTCGTGTTGGATGCAGGGTTGCAAGTCCAAATTTTTTCCACAGAATCTACTTGTAAACTGTTTTCATGGGTTGATTTTCCCCCGTGGTTTAAAGGTTCGAAATTTTGCCCCACTGCACTCCGGGACCACCTGGAATATCACTTGGCCCACACTTCATCTAATTTCTGGAGCTGGGCCTGCTCAGCATCAGACGTTACATGTTTGTTCAGAGCATTTTGTTTTGTGTTCTCAAAGAAACTTTTGTTGAAAGATGAAGCAGCTCACAGCAGCTGCATCACAAAACATAAGTAAATGACTTCAAAATGCTTTGTAAGTAGATTATGGTTTTATATATAGTTTGATATATATCGACATAAATTTTGAGGTAATCATTGGCACTTGACGTTAATGCTAAATAGTCATACAGCCTGTTAGGAGCTATAAATATTATTAAAGTGCGAGAATTAACGTGTGCTAGTCTATAGATGTGCAATAGATAGAAATTGTCGTCTTAGAATTATAAGGTTCTATCTGCATTCTGAGAACTTTTGAGATATTGAGCTCCAAAGCTTTTGCGTTTTATAGACTTCTGTAGATAGAACCATTTCTGTTTTCTAAAAAGAGGCCCAAAATATACATAGATTTCAAAAGAAACATCACATAATGTAAATAAGTTGTCAGAGAAAAAGAATATGTGAACTCAGTTTTGAAAAAAAATGTAAGATAGAACCCTATAATTCTAAGGTGACAAAATGTTAAATGACCAACAGCTACATCAGTGATGTAAACTACTCAACTTTTTTTTCTCAAATATGGCCTTTTTTTTGAGAGAGAGAGAGAGCTCTTACAGTTGGTTGTGTGAAATTATCTGTGTTTGAGCATCCTGCTCTATAAACAATGAAGTTTAGTTACTTTAAAAACAGTGATTTTACTCTTCATTGCTGATAATTATTATTGGCACAGTGGTAAAAGCAGAAAAATAAAAAAGGCACCTCATGCCCAAAAGGTTGCCGACCCCTGTAGTAAAATAATTAAAAAAAAAAAAAAAAAAAAAAACGTCATGACCTCTTTAAGAAAGTCGTTTTGAGCATGTGAGGGAAATAATTGAAGTCATTCATGTATACCGAAAGCTTTAAGCTTATATTCATGAGCCCGACAGCCTGTGAAGCATAAGCACAACAGACACTGATATGCTGACAATATCTAAGGCCATAATCCACCATCTGCAATCAACCAGCTCATAATTCTCAAAATAAAATGAAAAATATGCATAAAAAAGTTATCTTGACTGATGTTACTTAAATTATATTTCTTTAGTTGTTATGCTTTTAAATTCTATTCCATGTGTATGTATCAAACTGCATGCATTTAAACTGTGCTGTATTGTGAGACGAAGCTGATGTCTGATTAGATTTAAAAGATCACTTTTCCGACAATTCTGATCCTACTAGCAGCACATCCAGCGGCTCTGTTACATACAATAGCTAAGTATATGCTTTTACATCTCAATCTATCTTTCCTAAATCATACTTTTTAAATTGTACTATCAACATGAGTAAACAGTTGCTGTATTCAAAAAGCAATTTAATTTATTAAAAAAAACCCAACAAAACTCAATTACAAAAAACTCAATTATAGCATCACAGCTTGAATATTTTCCCTCATTGGAAGGACTCAGATTTAGTTTAGGTCCCTTACCTAATATACCTGACAACTGGAAGCAACAACAACAAACTCTATTAAATACAACATGTGATAAAAATGCATCAAGTCTGCATCACGATCTTGTGTTTCTGAAATCTTACTCTTTTTTATATATATAGTTTCAGTGTGATTGATTGTTTACAACTTACTCGGTCTGTGTAAATGCAGAATATGTGCTTTATAAGTACTGATAAACAGCCATTATGTTAATAATAGGCATGCTAATAAGCAACTAATTAATGGTGAGAACTGGTCCCTATACTAAAGTAAAACCACTTAATCTTACATTTCTTTAGATTTCCCAATCATATATATATATATATATATATATATATATATATATATATATAAAAACTATTTTATTAGTGTACAGTATTTTGTGTCTGTTATCAATGACGAAAAATCACATACAAAGCAATCACTGCTTTTTCACAGCTGTGGAGCTTGCTAATAATTAAAATGAAAAATAAAATGACAAAATAAAATTCTAGCAACTGTGTCCCCACTTTGATATGCATCCACTAATGTAGATCTAAAAATGTGATTTATTAAAATACATGAAGGCAGATTAGAATAACTTTTACTGGCTGAAATTAGTTTGTGATCATTAATCCACTGACCAAGACAATCCCAAGGAGTTATCAAATTACATATTTCACAAGTTTATTTGAGCAAAGTTAATGACCACTGACCTAAAGTCAAAAATAGGACCCATCCATATTCCACACAAGAAATTACACAGGAATTTACCATGGAAATGAATCCTTTTTTAAGCATTAAAATAAAGGTTTTACCTTTCTGACATCATATTTAATGAATGGAGAGACAACATTTTTTGACCGCATAAGTAAGGCCTACATGGTTTCTTTCTGGCTATACCCTGAACTGAAATGCTCATGCACAAATTAAACTGTTATTAACCGTAAGCAAATCTTTTAACTCTATCCAACTTCTTTATATCTTAAGAGTATGCATGGACAATTGTAACTTGATATGCCTTCAGGATTATCCGCCTCCAGCTATTTTACCTGTACTAAAACAGTCTGTTATGCTGCTTGATATTGCAAACTGGTATTTGTTATCATACTATTTTATTTATTATTTTAATCATTTACACATTGGTTTGTAGCGCAAATAGTTTTACCATTTACTTATTCACAGAAAATAGCTTACATCTGCATAGCAAAATAAGGTGGATAGTGACAATCTAGTGAACTGGACAAATGTTTGGAAATGTGTTAATGCTGTATGTCTGAGAGTAACACAGTGTGCTTGGTCACAGTATGGCAGAGAAATGGATGGAGGTGAGAAAAATAATAAGCACTAAGCTATTACATTAGATATGTTTTTGCTACGCTGGCAGTCAAAGGCTACGTGGTTCTCAGTGACAGATATAGTATCAGTGTGTGGGGGCTTACAGAGATCTCTGGATGAGACGCTTTTATCTGTGTGCATCTGAGCAGCAGCGGACACAGACAGCATCACCCTAATGACGGCATCAGCTGTGAGCTCCTCACTAAAGTCAATAACACTCATTCAAACTCCTGCCTATTTTACCTAGAACATAAAACATACAGCATACCTCTGTAATACAGGGGTGTTTGAAGAAGAGGTCAATTATATCCTTGAGATCAGGACAGCAAAGATAATTACATACACAACAAATAACCTTTTAAAAATTTAAATAATTAAATAATAAATAATAAATAAATGTAGTCCGTATGCAGTCCGTATATATGAGAAAAGACTTAAATCTTTTTGGAAAAAAAAAATATATATATATATATATTTTTTTTTTTTTTCGTTTTATAATGGCCTTATTATGCATGTATAAATATAAAATAATAAACAATTTGATATAAAATAAAATCAAAAATATCACTGCAGAAAATATAAATATTGAAAATAAGTGCATCATTAAATAGGTGTTTCTAAGCCATTTAATACAATTACATTTAATCAATTTAAATATATAGTCTGCCCATGTGTAAAATCATATGTACTGCCATCATTCATTTACTAATGATTGATGAAACAGAAAAAAAATAAATAAATAAATATATATATATATATATATTGAAAAACACATATAAAGACACAAGGATTAGAGCCACACAAGCATTAATGAATGGTGGACAAACATATGCTGGGGGGAAAAAATGCAGATTGAAAATGCTGGAGTGGCCATTCAAATTCAGGGTTTAGACAATAAAACCCCCTCATTCTATTTGTGCTGAGCGCAGCTGCCCTGTGATTGTGAGAGCGTTAATGCAAAGGGTCCGTCTCCGCAAGCCCGGGCCATGAAAGAAACCTTCACAATGAGATCACTTCAAAAGAGCTTGTAAACAAAGACAGGCCCATTTCAATCCACCACGAACAGATAATCAAGCTTAAATAAAACCGCCTTCTCTGATCTGATGCTAAATAATAGCTGGAATAGGTGGCCATGCTGGCTGCCAGTAAATTTTCATTTCAACATAAAATATTTATGTAATAAAAACACATTTCAAATGAAATTTAATTTGACACAAAGGTGCTCTGAAGGTCCTTGAGATAGCGGTATATATCCAGCAGCTCCTGTGATGTCTGTTATTGCATTTGTGTGTCTTTGAGTTGCTGTCCCCTCCCATTTCTCTCAAAAGGTCAGCAATAATTGCTCCTAAACGCATGGAAACCTGCCTTGAATGTAGACTCACAGCACAGCCTGAGCTCCATAAACCAATTTCACATCAAAAGGCCTCACATTCAATAAATATTATAACCACAAAACTATCTCACAATTTAAGATTAAATTAATCTCTGTGTGGTTCATTCTCAGGATGCCACTGGTGTTCTTTGCTTCTTCCCATGACTTGCGATTTTATTTTGAAATGTATATTATTATTATATTTTAATTATACAGAATTCTAATAAAAAACATGCAACTCTGTCCAGTTTTTTTTTTTTTTTCTGGGATCATATTTATTTCACTTTTCTTTTTTAAATATGTCCATTTTTCAAAAATATGTTTATTTCAGCTAACATTTATATTATTTTAAGTAACATTTATTATGGCTTTAGTTTTACTAAACTAACCATAATTCTGCCTAAATTTAGTTTTCATTAACACTGTTTTACTCAAATAAGTAATTCTAAATGAGAGAAACGCAAAACTTTTTGAACGTAACGGTACTGGCAACATGCAGTGAAAGAGAAATATCACTACTTTCTTTTTTAATGTGTGATTTATTACAAAGCACACTGAAACTAGGCAATGAATCAAGAACTGTGATATCTAGCAGTAGCCTACGCATGATTGCAGTAACCTTTTCAAATGAATGGATACACCATTTCCTGAGAATGTCCCATGTCCAGTCCATGCATGCAGGCACCATTACATATCCAAAGCTCAAAAACATTAGAAAGACAAACTAAAGTAACAGTCACACTAAACCCAGAATCATGTGCAAGATACTCAGGCTTTCACATACACTTGATTGATCCCTCAACAATCATATGAACATGGGGAAAAGGACTCTATACATTGCAACAGCTCTAATAACTACTGGTTGTCTGTTTACACCCTCATCACCTCTACAGGCTGATTTTGGATTGGGCAAGTGGGGCTTTTTTTAAAACTGACCTGCCATCAACAGGAAGTTGTGGTAGTTACAGAAAGTAATCAGTTGGGCTGTAGTAGAGCTTCTTAAAAACCTCCTGCCGGGTGAAGTTTCGGAGGATCCAGGTCTGAAGGGGGCTATCGTCACAGTACTCCAATGTCGGGCCATATGTTCCATCCTCCAGCCGACTGATGGTCAGACATGACTGGGTGATGATGTGCAGGAAGGTATGTTTCTGATGGTTCCCATGAAAACATGATGACAACAAACCAGGTATGGGTTTTGATGATAATGAGGTCAAAATGTGGCTCTGTCTTTTACATTTTATTTCATTGTTCTTTGAAGAAGTGCACTTTCTTTAAAGTGCTAACTAACATACTAAAACACATGTAAAGTACTTGATTATAATTTTAACTGTAGTGTTACTCATTAATACTTTTACAGACAATGGGCCAGATTTACTAACAGTTAGCGCCTGCGCTTGCCTTTGTAATTAATTGTCCAGCTGATCCAGATTAATCATCTGATGTCTCTGTTGTGT
Source organism: Cirrhinus mrigala (assembly GCA_036247105.1). NCBI lineage: Eukaryota > Metazoa > Chordata > Actinopteri > Cypriniformes > Cyprinidae > Cirrhinus > Cirrhinus mrigala. The sequence continues at coordinate 1,365,987 of CM070015.1, forward strand.
GCCTTGATCTCCAATCATGTTTGCCAATCATTGCTTAAAACTGTAGCACTGAAGATAATACAGTCAGGACTGAAACGTTTGCTTTTTTTTCGTGTGTGCACAGTCACTTTTTGGTTTGTGCACTTTAGTTTTTCTTGTCACCTCTGTGTAAATCTTCAGTAATAAATTCTTGTTTAAAGCACCTTGAACTTTGCATCTTGTTTTGGTGTGCGGATCTTTTTTGATTTTTGTGCTGACCTTATGGAATAAGCATTTGTAGAAGTTTCCCTTTCAGATGCAGTATTTATGGGAGGAGAGTATTAAAGCATTAGAGCATTACCAATGCTTGCACTCGTCAAATTACTGGTATATAGCATGTCTTAAACTATTTTGCGCTTGAATTGGCTGCAACTGTTTCTGCTAGGAGGAGGCAACACAAAGAACAGAGAGCGTGTGGTAGAGGGGAGAGGATTTTTTTCACACATATTAATTTATTTGGAATGCCAGAAGAACACATCCGAACATACAATTTGTCAAGCCATGTTATAATAATTTGCAGTGACACTTTAGTATAGGGAACAATTCTCACTATTAACTAGTTGCTCATTGGCATGCCTTTTCATAGCAGATTGGCTATATATTAGTAGCCACATATTCTGCATCTCCATATTCTGCATCCCTAACCCTACCCAATACCTAAACTTAACAACTACCTTACTAACTAATAAGCAGCAAATTAGTAGTTTATTCAGGCAAAAGTCATAGTTAATGGTTTGTTAATAGGGAGAATTGGACTCTATGCTGATTGGACCTTAGTGTGACCTAATTTGCTTCAGGAAATAAAAGACGACTTCGAACCTTTCACTAGGAGGAGTCACGCAATACCAGATCTATCAAAATTTCTTGCAACCTTTCATTTTTTGGCCTCCGGTTCTTTTCAACATACTGTGGCTTCTTTATTTTTTATTCTTTATTTGCGACTCTGCTAATTTGCACTGCATTTGGTATATTGCGTTGGTTGATATGTAAATAAGATGTTGCGTCTGCGTTCTTTAATTTGTGCACTGTCAGTAATTCACCTGCAGAAATTTCCACGCCCATCGGTGCTGTTTTGGATTTCTGCTCTTGTGCTAATTTGCCCTTTTTAGCAAATCTGGCCCAATATTAATGTACACAATTTATCATTACAAATGTGTAATTACAAATTTATTTAAATACATGACGTGTATTTTAATAGAAATTGCATTAAAGTATATTTTAGTTTACTGTAAAGGCTTGTCAGTACATTTGGCAGTACGCTTACATATTCCAACATATCACAAAGACAATATAAGTAAAAATTATGAAATCATATATGATAATGTATTTAATTAAAAGGGTCAAAAAGGATTCTGCAGGTCAGCTAATTCGATTTAATATCAATTAAAACTATAAATCATTTTTATTTAATTGCAATTAACATGCAGTTAAGTGTCAAAAAGGGACATAAAAAAGACTGAGACCACAAATAAAAATATTTTAATACACACAAAAATCATTCAAAATTACTTAAAAATCATATTATCTTTTACTTTTATGAATGCAGTTCTTGGAGCTGACAAGGACAAAACCTGATGATCAAGGTTGACTTGTTTAACTTCCACGTTTAATGTGGCTTTTGAATCTCAGATTTTAATGTGGTCTCAGACTTTGGGATCCCACTGTACAGTATATATACACACAAAGGTTCTAAACAAGGGCACATACTAATGGGGGTCAAGGGAAAAGGTCAGATGTTGAAATGTAAATGTAGGGCTGGAATGTCAAGAAATAATTGTGCGTGTGTAGTTTGTGTTCACTGGTGTCTCATAATGACAGAAATAAACTGTAATGGGGCTGATTTAGGTGGAGCAATGCCACACTGAAGTCTGTTTTCCTACTAAATAGCTATTTAATTGGAAACAGTGCCAGAAACTGAGCAAATGGCTCAATCTCTATAAACCCAAATCATCAATTTTCACATGCAGTGTGTAAAACCTTGTGAGCTATTTTTAAAACAAATGCCTGTCTATCCGGTTGCCAGGTATTGAGTTGCTTATGGATTAATGGAAAAAAGAATCACAATTTAATGGCGGGAGATTCTAGGATGTGAAATGATGTCAGTATCATCTTTCTTTATATTTTGATCATTAAGTCCTGCAGCACAAGTTTCCAGGCTGTGGAATAAATACAATGCCCGGCTATACAGACAACTGAGAGGTGAAAAGCAAACACTGGATTCATGTTTGTGTCCAACATCAAAACCAAAGCCACAGAGGGGACGGAGATCTATTTTTAGCCAGCTTCTGATTTCTTGAGTCCTTTTGTGATTCAACACTAAGGTCCCTTATGGCTCAAGTGTGATGTCCTCATTTAAATCTAATGACTCATTTATTTAGAAATATAAGCACCAGAATCGACCCGGCTGACAAAAAAGTGTGATCTGTTATATTAACGGTACCAAAAATCTCTAAGGCTTCTTCTTTATTCAGCTATGGTGTGTATGTGATATGTGTTTCTTGATATCTTGAGAATGCTGTAATGAATCTCTGATATTGATTATGTTATAGTCACCGAAAATCAATGCCTGCGGAGGCTTGTGGAAATCTAAGAGGAGACATTATAGGGCTGTATAGTAAACAAATATATCCCTCATATTTCTATAAGTACAGGCCTACAAATATGTCTGTACATGAAATTATGCAACTGTGTTTCTAAACCACTCACAATGTGACTCAATTACAGTGGGAGTCTAGTACACAAACACCACTACCAGAATATTCAAACAACACACAGCAAAACACAATTCAGATAATCTTACCTGAAAGTCATACTCCCATTTGCCAACATACTAAGATATGTACAGAAAGAATAGTTAATCAATTTCCAAAGCCAGCAGGTTCACAGCATCTCAAATACAGCATTCTGCATCAGGAATTCTGATCAATATCCAGAGAAGGACATATGAGATATTCCAAAAATAAAGAAGCACATAAAGTGTTTAATAATGTGATATGCAGCACCATCTGGTGGAAGAGCAGAGAACAACTAGCTGCAGGTCTGATGTGACATGGTTGTGAACAGCAGTGAAAAACCACACTAATTCCATACAAATGAGGATATGCATTATTTCTTTAAATAAAAATATTTAGATATTTATCTATATAAATATCTATGTACATAAATATTTGACCAGCGGTAATTGGGGAAGTGCGTCACATTACCAATTAAGACACTGCAAGACCTAGAGAGAGCATTCATATATGTTTGGAATGACAACAGATTTTTAATTTCTGAATGAAATATTACTGTTTTAGGCCATATCTTATTTTCATCCCCCATGTTTTCTGGAGCCACGTGTTTAATTTCTGACTTCTATCCTAAATAAATAAATAAATAAATAAATAAATAAATAAATAAATAAATAAATAAATAATAGGTTCCCCTGGAACAACCTGAGGTTAAATGTATTGAGCCCATTCTAAGATCTTTGTGGTGCTCAAACCAACAACTTTTTTACTAGTCCTGGGCTTCAACCCAGGCGCTTGTCCACATTGTAAGTGCATGTCAATATTTATTGATAATAAATTGACCCACTTTTTAACTTTGTAAAAGTATACTTTTAAAGGTGCTTTAAGTGTAACAGTAGAGAAATTTAAATACACAGCTAGTTTTTTATAAATAGAACATCTAATTGTGTGACTTGATTTAACAGATAATTTGTGACGAGATTTAATGGGGTGTTTGAATGGGGCATTTTAGGAAGGCGTGGGGATGAGTCGTAACTTTTATAAAAAATATCTCTCTGCGTCTGAGACTTTAATCTTTGCTAATTTACAGCTCTTATATAACCACAAACAGCTTGTAACACTCCAAAGACAAAGGAAAACATGAAATTGCGTCATATGACCCCTTTAATAGAAGTACTGTATCAATCCAGTCTTTTGCAATACTATGTGTTTATAAAATCAGCCAAGTGTTTATCTGTTTCTGTGTGGGTTTATAGCCCTGTGTATCAAAGAACACTTGAATCAACCTTTTTTTTTTTTTTTTTTTTTTATTTGATGTCTATGTTCCAGTGACTTAGAGACTGTGTGCAAGGGTGATGTGGTTGGTGTGTGTGATATATTCTGTGTGAAATGTACCTCTGCATCGTATTCAAACATCTGGTTTCCTTTCATGTGGTGGCACTTCAGCATAACAACAGGTCCATTAAGTCGTGATGCATCCAGACACAGATCATCAGTTCGGATCTCTTTGTCCGCTGTATATGAGAACACCTGCAAACAGGTTAATCAGCCAAAAATGATGTTAATAATTATGAAATTCTTTACTTTATTTACATTTACATTTACATTTACATTTACAATTGCTTACATATATAATCAACATTTCAGCACTTGCATTAGCCAGTCTTTCAGTTTAGCAGCAAGGAGTAAAGAATTAGTTCAACTAAAAAATTAGGCTATCAAGCCTAGAACAAGGATAAAAAAGCACCTCAGGAGTATCATAACTTAAGTTGTTATTCACTATAATTCTGACATCTTCCCTAGCTGTCTATACAGTGTTCATGAAAGAGTATGCAATGTCTGATTTACAAACAAATAATTTTTTGAGCCATATCGTTTCACAAATCAATTAATCCAGCTCATAGATGTAGTCTGAATGATTCAATCACAGGTCACACTAATCTGTAGTTCTCGAGTTCTCAGTGTTACGCTGACTCAAATATATGGTTTCAGTGTTACCAACTCACTAGTGAAGATTATCAGATTATTATAATGACTTCTCATAAATATTTTCCATTACGCTAGATCTTTTCATATGACTTGAATGATAATTTCATGGTGCTTTTGCATTCTTTTACAGCCTCAGAGAAACCTGTACATTATTCTAAATGTATCTTTTTGTTTGCAACAGAAAAAAAAGAAAGTTTAAATTACATTTACAATTTTCTGTACAGTAAGCCTTTAATTTTACAACTTTCTTACCTGGTTGCCACCCATTCCATGACAGTTGAAGAAGCCAACCTTTTCATTCTCTTTACGGCCCATGTTATCCACACACTGATTTGTCTCAACATTTCTGATCTAGTAACACAAAAGGACAAAGTCTCAAGGTTTTATTAAAAAACTTTTTTTTATTTTTAAGTCAAGCACTCTGTGTAAGTCAGTTAAACACTATCCTTGTGCTTTTTGAGAAAATCTAACTGATGAAAAGCTTCAAATATTTTTATTGCAGACTATATTGAGGGAACAGTGTCATGCTGATGAGAACATTCTTTGTTCAAACGGTTGTGGAGCATCTGTGTCAAACAGGCAAAGAATAACCTTGGTCGGTGATGTCATTTTAATGCATGCACCAGCGAGGCAGACGTGAAATAGACATGAAACAGACATACCTTCAGGTTTGTCTTCAGAGACTGCTTTCGTGTGTGTGTGTGTGTGTGTGTGTGTGTGTGTATGCATGCTATGCAGCTGAAAGTAGTGTCATTCAAGAAAAAAAAATAAATTGAAAATGAAAAGTTAAAACAACTTAATAACCATGTCGAGTGTATCTGCAAAGAGATGCATGCCTCCTTCTTCAAGACCCATCTCTGAAGAGGACTCGCATGAGTATTGTTTGGAGTGTTTGGGGGAAGAGCACGCTGCCCTTTCGTTCAAGGGCGGTTAGTGCGAGCACTGCAATTCACTTCCTATTCGTGTGCTTCTCATTAGGCTTGCTTTCTTTTACGAAGAGGTGCCGCTGTGCCCTCATTAAGATCGGCCGTTGATCTGGCTGAGGCTCGAGAGGCGGGTCATTCTCTTTCTCATTTCTTCGGATTGGGCAGAGGACACAGCATCTCTTGCTTCTGCAGAAATGGAAATTGAGAGCATCACCTCCAAGTGCTCCTCCCACGATGATAAAACTTATGAGGAGTTGCTGGAGGTGGTGACTCGTGCAGTGGCCAGACTAAAGTTATACTGGCCACAGGAGCAAGAGACCCCCAAACACTTCAAACTACATTACAGGTTTCTGTCAGGCAGTCAGAGGGAGGGACCATGGCGATTCTGCAGGTATACCAGGCTTACCTGCTAAAAGATCTGGTGTTTTTAGAACTTTGTCGGAGAGTGTGCCAAGCAATGCACCCCCTCATAAAGACTGGGGGACAGCTCGTCAGACTTAACAGCCAAAGAGAAAGCTGGACCTAAAAACCAAAAAGAAGTCCTGAGGTGTGCCCAAGGACCACGTGTGTGTCCCATGGCGGAGGGCCATGAAAAATTCCAACAGGGAGTAGGGGCTCCTCAGGGGAACGCTGTACAATATCCACCACCACCGGTGTTTTGGAGGTGGCAGTCTCCAGTGAAATGTTAAATGTTTGGTTGTTTCCTGCCATGTTTCAGGACATTTAACATTCTTCCCAGCAAAATGAAGTGTCAAAATTGGTGCCTTTCTTTCAGAGAAAGTGGAAGTGTGTTAGCTACTGCCAAATAATCTCTTCTTGGGTTGTAAGGACTATAGTAGAAGGCTACAGGTTGACTGGCTGATTTGGCCACTTAAAAGCTTGAGCTTTGGCATCGGGATGTCATCCTCGCTCATCTCAAGTCTGTGGAGTTGAGACTCAAGCATTTTCTCTCCTGCCAAAGGACAACGTATTTAGGAGTTGTATGGGATTTGACCGCAATGCGGACACAGCTGTCTTCTGCACGTGTCGAATCCATTCTAAACACCCTGAAGAATTTCAAGCTAGGCCAGAAAGTTACTGTCCATTACTTTCTGCAAGGTATCTGCAGGATTTTTAAAATCTAATTGAAGACTTTTTATAACATCTTAAGACCTGCATAAAATTAATACTGTATGAGAGGGGTAGGGCAATGTCTTTAGTACCATATTAAACCATAAAATGACTGCAAAGCATGATTTACAGTTCAGATACAGGTTTTCACAAAAAAAACAAAAGGTTTTATAAAATGATAAGTTTCAAATGTCAGCCTGAAACCATTTTTAAGAAGAGGGATTATTACATCATTATTATTACATTTTTAAATGAATTAAAATAACATGTCTTAATTGTTTAGATTTTTATAATGCATTAGCTTCTTGTTGCTCACCGGTTCAAAATTACAACTGTTTGCTGTGTAAAAATGCATTGATTTTTCACATTGGGCTGAACAAAAACAGCAGATGGGCTTACTGAAAATGCAAATGAATTCTCTGCCAGCAGGTGGCACTTTTGAAATGGCAGAATACAGCAGTTTCCCCAGTAATGGCAGTACACAAAGCAGTGCAGCACCTGACTTTGAAATGTGCAGTGAAATCATAACCTTTTGAACTTTAATTGTCACATTAAGTCATATCGCAATTGTTGTCTTTCGATTTCAAGTTTATTTATGATGACATCGCCAATCAAGGTTGTTTAAGCCAAACTCTAGGCGTGTTTGACACACATGCTTCACAACTGGTTGATCAAATAACCCCCGAGACTAACTGCTACAAGAACACAACAAGAACAACATTGGCTGCGCAGGAAGTGAAATAGAGTATTTTAGAGGTTTCAGCATAACCGCACACAGAAATCAGCACATTTAGTGTGCAAAATGAAAAACCAAATGCCGAAATTTAAACAATTTATTAGCATCTCTTTTAAACGGCCATGTCAAACAAGAGAACAATGAGTCTCTTACCTCCCCAAGTGAGTAGTATCTGCGTGGAATCTGAGAGTCAGGGTAGATGTTCTCCAGGTACCATGAGAAGGGTTTACACTTCAAAGATTCCCTCAGAGCCTTCCGAGCAGAAACATCCCCATAATCCACCCGAACCACACCTGGAAAAACACATACAATCAACATCCATAAAAGTCATGGAAATGTGAATGCATGACCCTTTAATGTAAGTCGCTTGGGACAATATCATCTGCTAAATTAACAGATGTATGTAATTAAGCCACAAACATGACCCAGGGAAAAAAAAAAATAATGAGATAGAAGAGGACTTATATAGAGATAATGACTTCACAGAAGCATCTGGAAGATCTTGATCCATATCCAACTTCAAGTAAACATGTCATATTTCAACAGTCTAGGACTGTAAAAATGAGCCAGCACAAATTAGGAACACATATTTGATACAGATTAATATGTTTATACAAAGGATTGTATTAACAGGATTAATTAAATTAAAGCTTAATCATGGATGCAGTGACACACACAAAAAATGCAGAACACCAGAACAGAGATTCCAAGAGAAATAGACAGAAAAGTACAGCATATATGCTTTTATTTTCCCACAAGTATGTAAAACAATGTGTCATTTGCTTACGAAGCAATAAAATGATTTAAAAAGTGATAAAAATATTGTGAATAGCCCTAAAATGGTACAATTATATGGTAGAAATGTACAATTACATTTGTTTTCAAAGTAGACTTTGTGGTCACAATTTATTTTAAGGTCAAATTCTCGCAATTACCAAACCATTAACTATGACTTTTGCCTCAATAAACTCCTAATTTGCTGCTTATTAATAGTTAGTAAGGTGGCTGTTTAGGTATTGGGTAGGATTAAGGATGTACAATAAAGTCATGCAGAATATGTGCTTTATAAGTACTAATAAGTAGGCAATATGCTTCATTTATATATATTATACATATTATACATATTATTATATTATGATATAGCAGACAGTGTCATTAATAATTGTATGTAACTTTTATATAGATGCTTAAACACATTTGACAATAATCCGCACTAAAGACATTTAAGAATAGGTTTTCTGAATTTATGCTTTCAGTTATGCAAGATATTTTTTTAAAGAATTATTGATTGATTGACTTTAGAAATGTTATCAACCAGTGCTGAAAATGAAAACTGAAAATATGAAAATTCTCAGACTAACATTATATGCCTAAAATAAAATCCAATGGCATATATTAAATCACTAAAATCTAGTGTCTCAATTTGAAAGCACTGCATCTTTCATTTCAGACACTAGAGGGAGCTTTAACATCAATTTTCTTTACTTTTCTCCAGAAAATGCTTAATTTATATATAAAAAAATGTAAAATATTTATAATCACATACAAACCTATCAGCAACCACATTTTAATTCTCAGTTTTTAATTTCAATTCATATTAAACAAACATGCCGATTTTGGGATGATATAGACTGGTGGTCTCTTCTACAGTATGTGTGTGTGACATTGCAGAGGGGGTATGATACTTCTGCACGACACACACACAGAGCTGCTGACGTCCCAGAGGCCTCAGCGATCAGAGCACACACACTGACAGATGAAGGGTCAGGCATTTGTGTCTTTCTGCTGAGTGTTGACTTTCTGCAGTTCTTCCTCAGTCTAGCGTTTTCACTCTTTATGTCCGCCTTGATATTTTCGGCTGTGTTTTGTGACCTCTTCTCTCTCTCTCTCTGTCTCTCTGTCTCTCTTTGTCTGTGGTGCAGATGATAAATGATCTTGTGTGTTTCAGTAGACGCCTTGGGGCAGAGATGCTCTCAGATGTGATCACTGGGTCTAAGATATGTGCTACTGTGTCCCCTGTTATATCTCTCCCCTCTGAGCTCAGTCTACATTTACAAGAATAGTTCATGCAAAACTTTTACAATCATTCACTTACTCTTGTTGTTTTCAACACATATTTCTGTCTAAGAAAATTAATGTTCCTGCTGCTTGAAAATTCACAAAGAGCAAAACAAAAAAACATAACATTTAAAAAAAAAAGAGAGAGAGAGAGAGAGAGAGAGAGAGAGAGAGAGAGAGAGAGAGAGAGATTTTTCTGTCAATAATGACTTATACTTCATTTTGTTCTTCACACAAAGCTACCATATGGGTTCAGAAAACGTTGCAATATCAATATTGTCCATGAATCATAAGGACTACTTAAATACTACAATGTTGTTTGTCCTTTTCGTAGCTTGACCATTTTCATTGAAAAATAGTGTGAATTAGAGGTCTTAATGGATATATTTGCACAAAAATTTGACAGGTGCCTGGTTGGGGCTGATAGTGCTGACAGTCTTGGATCTGTGGAATTTTCAATATGTGTTTTAGACCTGTGAAGACCCAAGAATATGTACAACATTTTCTCCAATATTTTGGACAAAAAGTATAGGCCACACTATCTAGCAACATGGGGCAAAAATGTAGCTAACATAAAAATTACATAAAAATGTGGCAGAATTAATTTTATGTACAAACAAGCTAAGAGATCTGAGGTGGGCATAACTGTTAATAAGACATAATTTTACATCATTTACATCTTTACGTTTTGGTAATTTATAATTTCTCGGATTGTGTTTTTTCTTAAAAAAAAAAAATTGCAATTTTAATTAATTAATTTAATTAATTTAATTAATGATACTGGTGTGCGTACCAGTGATGTGCAGTCAATGTAAACTGTTGAATATCCGAGCTATTCGAGACAATGAGTGCAGTGATTTGCTTATTAAATTTAATATAAGAATTTTCCTGTCAACTGAGGTGCGACATAAGGCAGAACAGAAAAACAATGTAGCATACTGTTGCCAGATAAAGAATACAGAAAAAAAAAAAAAAAACATTACATTACATTAAAAAAACATTACATTATCTGGTAATATGCGTCAAAAACGTATGTAAAATAAATGTTATGAAAAAGAATCAGAGAATAAATTTCATCTACAAATAATTTAGGAAGATGGGCATCTATTTGTCATCTCTGATTTTGGTCTGTTTTATACCTAGTTAAAAAAAGTCTCCACTTGCCACTGGCATGCAGGGCTGCAGATTGTGCAAATGTCACTGCTTTTTCTTTCAGATCCTGCCAGGTTTGGGAAAATTGCCATCTAATTTTATCAGGTCTGTCTCAGGTCAGGCTTCCTTTTTAAAAATGTATTTATGCACGCCGGCTTCAGTCAAAATGTGATTCTGGATGGATCATGTCAGGTACAGATCTTTGGACTAGAAGATTTTATACAAAAGATGTCTAGTGTGAATACTGTTCTAAACAAACGCTTGTGTATCCCATGCACTGAATACAGAAAGTCTTAAACATTTGAAATAGCTTTCAAGTAGATAAATGATGACAGAACCTTCTTTGTGGGGTGGACTATTCCTTTATATGTGGAAGAACTCCCTTTTGTTGCGCCACAAATCTCTTTATAAAAAAACAAAAAAAAAATATCGGTCTTTCTCTCCAGAACAGTCACTGCCCTAGACTCCAGCCATACCAGACCACACTATTTATTCATCATACAAACACACACACACACACACACTTCAGTCCACAAAATACAACACAGCACCACTGGGATGTCTTTCCAGGAACAGTCCCCCTTCTGTGCTCTACATTACCACAGAGTTCCTCCTGAATCTTTCCCTCTCAAGTAAACTGACAGAGGTTTCAGCAAAGGCTAATCTCATTACTGTCCTTGTACAGGATACTGAGGCTTTCTAACCCCACTATAGCACTACATTTCCCAGGTCTCCCTAGGGGCGAGATGCAGATAAGAAAAGCATAACGTTCATGAATACGTGAGCAGCGGAGTAGAACTCAGACACTTAACACAATGCCAGGTATGAATAAAAGATGGAAAATCTCTCATCAGGGTGAAATATCTGTCCCGCTGATCTGCGCTAGCAGAACCGCTTGCGGGCTGTCATGAAAACGTCCATATCAGCAAATATGAGCAAGACAGATGGATGTAAAACTGTTTTAGGGGGATGTGGCACAATAGTGGCTGTTAAAATTGAATGGGGATAAAATATTGATGTTTCATGGTAGGAATAAAAGGAAAGCTGTCCTTTGTAGGGGAAAAAAATCACTGGAAAGGTTGCGTGTAACCAGTGTGCAAAAAATTACATCTTGCTGTAAAGGGTGAGAGAATTAAGAGAATCGAAGAAAAAAAAAAAAAACTTTTTTTTTTTTTTTTTTTTTGCTTTACTTTCATTTAAATTACCATACAAATTATATTATACATATATCATACATATTAAATTGGCTGGCTTGGTCAATGTTTATTTCAGACCCTGGGAGTAACTAAACCTGAACATATGTATGTAAATATGAAATTACATATAAAGATGTACTCAAGTCAAATAACGTGCAATAAGTGTCCAAAAACATTACATTTAGTTCACATTTCACTACATTATTTATAGTATATTACTGTATTTCTGAAATAGCTACTCTTTTTAAAAGAAAGATAAATTGTGTTTTTCACAAGCATCTTTAACATGAGCCAGTGAAAGAGAAGACGAAAAGGTACAAAAAGGAAACAGGAAGACAAGAGGATGTGTGGAACTGGAGAACTTGAAGAAATTTAGTGCACTACAACTCCCTATTGTCTGCACAAGCTCGAGAAGAACTGGATTTGTGCAGAGATAAAGGAGCCAAATGACAGATCACAGCAATGGTCCAGGAGGCCAAACGATAAGATAATTACAGCCTTTCAAAACAACCATGACCACAGATGCAAATCAACGTGCTATTTATAGAAAACCCTGCATCTCTGTAAAGACAACCATACCTCATTGTGACACTAATGAAGACCTGTGAGAACATGGTTATCGCTTTAATGAGCCATATTCTGCATGCACCAGTTCACTAGAGCTAAAGAACTGGCTTGGTAGAATTGTGGCATCATCTCAATTTCACTTTTACCCTACATGTTATATTTAGTTAAAAAGATTTGCTTGAAAGTAGTCATAACAACCAAAATTACAGCTCTAAAGATAATGTAATGGTCCATCTCAGTAAGTAAAGTGTTACAGTTTTCTCGATTGCTAAAACACTATAACCAGTCTTTTGAACTAAAATTTCAAAACCATAATGCCATTTTTCAAAAAGCACACTCATTTCACTAAACTATAAACACTATTCCCCTGCTTTAAGACATGAGTCAGATTTGGTAAACTGTTACTGCAAAACTATACACACAAATCCCTACATTTCTCAATGCTTACACCATGTGGTCATTTAGAAAGCACTAGCATTCAATATTGTTCACTCAAGTCTGCAAAGTTTGAGCTCAATTAGCACACAATTAACCAAGTGGAAACACCAGGAGTCAAAATTTATCACACAGCAATCAGAACTTTCAGTGGAGATAAAAGGGCCAAAATCAGCTTACAGTTTTTCCTCAGTCTCTTTGGTGCATTTCTCAGATCAGAAATGAAATTCTCAAAAGTACTTGTTCAACCTCCACATCATCAAGTCACTCGTGTACATCGTAAAAAGTGTTTCATTCTTTTGAACAAGTTGCGTTTGCTTTGGTACATTCATGCAACTGATTATGATTTGTCTGCGGTTTCCTATACATTATCAGTTGCTATTGTCATGTTGCTCAAAATGTATTATATAGTTCTCTGTGCAGTAAATGCAACATTTTTGAGCTAACTGTCATTACTGTCAAGCATACTTTCTACACATTTCTATTAGACTTTTTGTAAATTTCCCATGAATTGTTCAAGTGAATCTTGACTTTCACTAATGAAGAGTATATAGATCAACCAATGATAAAGCAGTTCTCTGAAACAGCTCAAAGGTACATCTCAACATCTCATGAACCTTCAACTGGAAAGCATATATAGACAGAGGACAACACAAGAGTTGCAAATCCTGACAGTGGACTTTCTAATTTTTATTTTCGCCTTTGCGCATATTTCTTTTTCTTTTCTATTTCACAATGACTTTGTAATGTTTTTTTTTTTTTTTTATCTTTATATATATATATATATATATTTATTTGTTAGACCACTAGTAAAAGTGTAACAGTGAATCCTATCTGTTTTTTCAATCAATATCCTGCATACAGTAATGTGTAATTTTGAAGAGGAAGAGTAGGAGGTGAAAGAGGAAAAGGAGGAGGATGACGACAACGTGAAAGAGAAATAGGAAGGGCAAGAAGACAAGCAGTCCCATATATTTTTTAAATTTAGCCTGTGATGTTGAAGAGGTTCTTTGGCTTGTCCCAGACCAGGATGCTGGGGCAGAAAAATTATTTTTGTTGTTGTTTGCTGTTTTTTACTGTACTCTACAGTACAATAAATTAAGGATTAAAACACTTGCAAATGCATACATTTGTTTTTTTTTTTTGTTTTGTTTTGTTTTGTTTTGTTTTTGTTTTTTGTTTTCCAAGCAACACTTATCACCAGTTTTATACTGTGTGTGTTTTTGAGGGTGTGTGTGTCATGTCTGAGACAACAAGTTGTTGTTGTTGTTGTTTTTTTCGCAAAAAAGAGGCATCATTTCAAGAAATGTGTTTAAGCAATTGAGAAAAACTGTAATTACAGATTTCCTGTTAAATTTTACCTGGTGAGATGATGTAGAAGAAATCTTTGAACTCATCCATCCAGACTTCAGCCAATCGTCTGTTGTTCTTGTTGATCACCTGACCAGTCCCACCAGGAAAGCTGTATGGTGTGGCCTTCCGGAACACATGTCCTACATGAGAGCATGTGACTATCTCTAGAGATCCTCCACACTGCCAGATCTATTTTCACACATACAAATGAAATCAGAATCAACAAGGACCTTTAAAACTTAGCCACATACATTTACAATAAAAAGATCATTCCAGAGTGCATTCATGAATATAATATTGCAGAACATTATCATTCCGTGATACGCACTGCTGTTTTTTTTTTTTTTTTCAAAACTATAATGGAGCTCTCACCCTAAAAGACATCTCAAGATTTTCCCCTCCCCATATGTCCATGCCTGAATCATAGGTGCCAATCTCTTCAAAATAAGTTCTGTCAATAGAGAACAGACCTCCTGCCATTGTGGGAGTTCTGTGGAAAAGATTCAAACAAAACCTTTGCATTAAACAGTCTGACAGTGTTTTTATATATACATATATATGTATCAACCATCAATAGCTAGGTTAAGTGATGTGAACCACTGTAATCAGTGTAAGAGAATCCTTTGATCAATAACCTTCTTTACAGGGGTGTAATGATACATCAGTTAGGACTGATAAATATCAATCAAATTACCACTAATATAATGTATAGATATATATCCACAGAGGAGATCAAATTTCTCCTATAATTTCTTAACTTTCAAGGTCACTGCTTCTATTTGAATGTATCCTAAGAGGAGTAGAAGGGCATTTTTTTTGTAATGTGAAGCACAGTATGAAAACTTTAAATGAGATATTTGAAAAACTCTGATCAAAATTAGAACGGTTACAGATACCTCCAAATTATTGGTGTTAATTGGGCACTTGGTACTAATTTCCTTAATTATATGACAAACCCTATTTAACTGCTTTAAATTTAACTGCTTGCTGAGATTGCAAGATGGTGGGCTGCTCTAAGGTGACTGAAAAAAAGAGGTTGTCCAGATGAAGGCCAAAGGGATGGTATGTTCAGCCATTGCAAGAGAAGCTGATCACTCCAAATCTGTGATTTCTCACAGGTTTACAATGACACTATTTAATGCAAGCCCCCCCAAAAGACTGGTCATCCACATAAGACAAATGCATGAGAAGACATGATAATGTGTAGACTCTCAATGGCGAATCGGTTCAACGCTGCAGCTACAAATGCTCGCCAGTTCAGTGCTAAACAGTGCTGATCTGTTTAACCATTAGATTTAACCCTTAGATCTCTCTAACGATTAGGCCATGACTGCCCCTCATCTCTAATATCAGAAACGGTCAAAATTTTGTCAGTGAACAAAAACTTCGCTAATATCACCAATCAGTTCTTGAGATACCCAGTGCATAACTATAAATCAAAAGATCATTCGTTTTTTATCAGTTCTGAAAACTGACAAAAAGAACCAAATCAAACAATCGAGATGAAAATATATACTTTGTCATTTATTTAGGAAAATGATGTGATATTACATATCTGTAAGTGGCAAAAGTATGTGAATCTCTTGAATTAGCAGATCATTTGAAGGTGAAATTATAGTCCATCTGTTTAGGGGTGTTTTCAAGTGTGTTCAGTTGTTAGTGTCTGCCTTGGTTTATTTAAAGAACAGGGATCTATCAAAGCCTAATCATGTTTGTGGAAGTGAATCATGGCAGGAACGAGAAAGAATTGTTGCTGCTCATCAGGCTGAAAAAGTTTACAAAACAATCTCTAAAGAGTTTGGACTCAGCAAATCTACAGTCAGATTGTGTACAAATGGAGAAAATTCAAGACCATTGTTACCCTACCTAGAAGTGGTTGACCAACAGAAATCACTCCAAAAACAAGGCATGTAATAGTTTTCAAGGTTGCAAAGGACCCCAGGGTAACTTCTAAGCAACTAAAGGCCTTTTTCACATTGGCTAATGTTAATGTTCATGAGCCCACCATCAGTAAAACACTGAACAATCATAGTATGCATGCCAGAGTTGCAAGAAGAAAGCCACTGCTCTCCAAAAAGAACATCTGCAGTTTGCTAAAGATCATGTGGACAAGCCAGAGGACTACTGGAGAAAGGTTTAATGGACTGATGAGGCAAAAATAGAACTTTTTGGAGTAAATGAGAAGTGTTATGTTTGAACAAAGAAAAACACAGCATTACAGCATAAGAACCTTATACCATCTGTGAAACATGGTGGTGGTAATACCATGGTTTGGGCCCGTTTTACTGCATCTGGGCCAGGACGGCTTGCCAACATTGATGGGACAATGAATTCTGAATTATACCTGCAAATTCTAAAGAAAAATGTCAGGACTGTCAGGGCACTGAATCTCCAGAGAAAGTGAGTTATGCAGTAAGACAACGACCCAATGAACACAATTCATTCCACCAAAGAATGGTTAAACAGAGCAACGTTAATGTTTTGGAATGGCCAAATCAAAGTCTGCACATTAATCCAATTGAAATGTTGTGGAAGGACTTGAAGCAAGCAGTTCATGGTAGGAAACCCACCAACATCTATTGAATGATCACTTGAACATCAGTTGCAGTGGTTGTTTGTATAAATGTGTATACATTTTTTAAACATATTTTAATTTTTTCAGAAAACTGACAGACTTAATTTGACTTTTGTCATTGCTTGTCCCATTGAACAAGCCAATAATGAGCTGTCATCAGATGACTGATGATCTCATCCGTGACTGAAGGTTTTGTTATTGTTATTTCGGTTGAATTTATGAGTTGTGATAAAAAATGTAACTGTGTAAAAAACAATATTGATTGCAGGTCTCTAAAGCTAAACAAATTGCAATCATATCACAATTAGTTTCAAGGTCCAATTTACAAGCCTTTTTTTTTATTTTTACACTGACAAATGCATTGGCTTTTGCATATCATTTTTGAAAGACATATAAAAAAGTAAAATTAGTTCAGTTTAAAACATTCCTTAAAAATGATCAGGCTAATGAAAGAACTGGTTTAAAGATTTGACAATATTAGATGTGAGATTTGCATCTTAATGATAATGTAACTGGCAGTGCTGCAGTGACAACAACTAAACCATTGTGCCGCCTACATCACATTCTGTCTGCTCAGTTACCCAAGAAAAATCAGCCATTATGTAAAGGTTTTGAATTATTTGGAACAAAGCCTCTATGTCTTTAACACTGTAATGAACGGTGTATGTGTGTGAAAGAAACAATATAGCACAGAAGATTTTATGGTTCCTTCTCAGTGCCATTTGTGAATAATTAACAGAATACTGTACATAATTTACTTCAAAATTTAAAATAAAACTCAAATTTTATTACCTAACAGGAAGGGTTCTGTCCCCCTTGCGTCGGTCCATCTCTCTCTGTGGAACTGGATACCATCTGAAGTTGAGTTTCCAGTTGAATCCCCCATAGGTCATATCTGAGCCGGCCATGTACTCGAATGTCTCATCACTGATGACATCAATGATTGGACAGACCACAGCCCTCCTAGAATGACAAACAAAAATAACCCATTCACCTTCACACAAGTGTTCCAGTGGAAAACCGGGTATTTTGACAAAAATGACTTCTTCTTCTTTATATTAAATTACAGTCATATACAAATTATCAAACAAAACATGAGAAAGCTAAGGAAAAAAATGGAGGGAAAAAAGAGAAAAGTTAAAACCTTCCCTCTCTACTAAATAAAATACATGCTTTTTGGTTTACTTTAAGACAGGGGCATAGCCATCACTTTAGAAGTGAAGGGGAGAGAATGTCTAGTGTGATACTATTTTTCCTGTTCTATTCTATTCAGTTCAATTCAATTCAATTCAATTCAATTCTATTCTATTCCATTATATTCTATTCTACTGTCACTCAAACTACTGTAAAAATCTAATTAAATTGAACTGACAATCATGTCACAGTAAGGAGACCTTATATTAAGCGAACAATAATATGCAATAAACATCATTTTTTAAACTGTCATTTAGTTGAGTATAATTTACATTTGGATTTTTAATATATATCCAAATGCAAAACTTGATAAAAACATGTTAATAAAAACTTAATAAAATAATAAAAACTTTGTCTGAAAACACAATACTAAGCAACTAGGGATTGTGCAACCCTGTATAAAACAGGCATCTGGTGAAACAGTGGTATTGCACTAAATTTAGAAAGAAAGAAAGAAAGAAAGAAAGAAAGAAAAAGCTGATTTTTGCACTGATTTTTTGCTGCTTTGAACTAATTGTTACTTCTCTGAATGTTGGATATAGCACAGGTATGACCAAGTGCAGGAATGACATGTGAGTAATGCACTGTTATGGAAACGTATGTATATTTTATTTTGTCTCATTGAATTTGAAAGATTTATACATACAGTGAAAACCCCAACATGAACAAACTTGTCCAATGCAAAAGTGGTGGGGTGGGGGGACAAATCAAATGGTCATACCATCCTATGATCCTGGTTTAAACTGGAGGCTTTAGCTAGTTAATACACTTACAAGTCATTTAACTCTATAACGGTCCAAAATGGCTGTGCATCAGGTGAACCTGTCTGGGTTTATTTTGCAATAACGCCCAGCTGACTAGACATTATCCTTTATGTAGCAAAAAATACGTAGACACATTTGCAAATAGAAACAGTCCACAGTGTAGCTCATGCTTCCAAAATGTTAATTGGATAAACACCTCCAGCTTCCGCACCACCAGACGATTGTGATCAATACAAACTCAATACATGGACTCCATAATGCTATACACATCCAAATGACCAACATATCCTTTACTGCTCCTTGATTCAGCCAGATGGGGGAAATAAAAATCCTTAAAGCATGCAGCACAAAGCACATGCTCTCACAGATATAGGTTTCCTGTATCAAAGCACCTGAGCATGTGGCAGACTGAGACTAAGAACATGAGTGTGCTTGTAGGAGTAACAAGATATTCTCAGTAATGTAATTACCAATCTATGTTCTGTACCTGAATCTGTGTGAACGTAATAAAGATCCCTTTACAAATGGAGGACACGTCACACTTACTGAAGGGTAACAGGATTATACTTTGAAAAACCACGAACCAAAGCAGCTGGAAAAGTGAGCATTCCAAGCAAGGTATATGTTTCTGTAGAGTTTCACCTAAACATCCCATAATTTACCCAAACAATTTTTGCTATATTAAATCACAGACAACATCACCACTGCATGTGTATCTTGGTAATGATGCTATTTTGTTAACCAGGAGTCCGGGACCCACTAGGGCTGCAAAATGGCTTAAAATTATTTAAAATTAGACAAAACAAACTTAAAAATAAGCTAAAATAGCTCAAAATCAAGATGCAAGCTGATTTCTCTTGTAATTCATTCCCTTAACTACTTCCATTTTAAATTTAAATAAATAAAAAAATACTATAATCCCAAATGAAAAAGTCAAGTAAATAAAATAAATGGTAATAACAAAAAATGTAAACTCTGGAATAATGGGATTGAATTACTTACATTATTTGTACTTCTTTTATACATAAAATCATAATACCAGTCTTAGAATATTGTCTTTGACAATAGGGGCCTTGGAGTCAAAAAAGCAGAACCACTGCTCTACAGTATATTCTTTCTGACTAGAAGTTCATTATAAACATCTTTTGCCAACTACTATATTTAGTTCCTCTTTTAATGGTAAATACTATGAGAAAAGGAAAAGCAAAAATAACTTGTCTTGTAAACATTCTCAAGTCTATAAAATGTATAGTTTGGGGCTTAGGAATACCTACACACATTCAAGCACACTCACCTGTCCTCTTTGATGCGGGCCAGCAGTGGCTCTAGCCACCCTATAGTGCATTCACAGTGGGCATCCAGGAAGGTGATGACCTGTCCTCGTGTAGCGGCCGCCCCTCTTAGCCGTGCTCGAATTAAACCGGATCGCTGTTCCATCCTCAAAATTCGCACTGGAACCTCCAGAGTCGCAACATAGTCCTCTAGTTTTTTCTTTAGAAAATCTGCAATCAATCAATCAACCAATCAGTAAAAGCAGGGATCATATACACAGATGAGATTATGGTGGCCAGCTTCATATTACACACAACGTAATGTTTTCTCACTCTAGTCTCTAAAAAGCTGAATGTCGTTTATGGACGAAAAAATATATTGCCAACATAAACAATGAGACTGCAGATATTTTGCCATTGACAGGTATTGTGATACTGAAGGAATAACTCTACATGGAAAGTAATTAAAATGATCAGTTATTGAAATGATTTGATTAGGACCTCTTTCGCTGGCATCATCCACCAGCAGTATCTCGAGCAGCAGGTGCCTGGGCGAGCGGTTTATTGCGCTGTGTATGGTTCTTAGAAGTGTACTCCAGGCTTCATTATGAAATACGATCACAATGCTGGTGTTTGGAAGGTCATCAGGGTATGTCTTCGTTTTACAGCTGAGGAACACATAGGAACAGAATTTATAAGATAAAACTTGTAAAAAGTGTTAAAAAATGATTTTAAACCGAGTCCAGTACATTTTATTTGAATGCATTAAACATATGTTAATGTTTACAATATCGCAATATCTTAATAACATATGGTCACATTTAGCAAATTAGAGATGGACAATAGATTACATAACATTACGAACAATCAAGAGATTTGATACTTAGTTTATAAACTGGATGTACTATATATCCAATTTTAAATATAACTAAGCGATAACAGTGCACATTCTGGAACAACATTAATGATCAAGTAGTTGAAATTCTATATGGTATATATGGCTTATTGCGGGTCTACTGTATGTATGCGGGTGATTGAAAACAACATTATGGCCTCATTTTGGGCACAGTTTTCAAGGCACATTTGTCCCAATTTGCAAAGATCATCAATACAACATTCAATAATTGTTGATCTCTGATACTGATTCAACACTGATTTCTGTCCATTTACTTTTATTGATTGAACCACACAGGCATAAAATCAACTCTTCAGCAATTACATTCTTCTCGATTAAAACTTAAGCAGACAGTCTATTTCCTATTATTAAGAGCCATACAAATAATTTTTTTTTTTTTTTAAGATTTATTTTTGGGGCATTTTTTGCCTGTATTAGAACAGGACAGGACAGATCAGAACTGACAGGAAGTGAAGTGGGAGAGAAAGATCTGGAAGGATCAGGAAAGGTCCTCGAGTCGGGATTCAAACACAGGACGCCCATAGTGCAACGACACTGTATGTTGGCATGCCGCCCACAAGGCTGTCGGCGCCGACAGCCAGACAAACACTTGATATACACAGACAAGAAGACAATTTGGGGACGCACGCCAGCTTCTATCAAATTCCACAACCATATGATCC
Organism: Cirrhinus mrigala; assembly: GCA_036247105.1. Classification (NCBI taxonomy): domain Eukaryota; kingdom Metazoa; phylum Chordata; class Actinopteri; order Cypriniformes; family Cyprinidae; genus Cirrhinus; species Cirrhinus mrigala. The sequence goes on from CM070015.1 coordinate 1,387,638, forward strand.
ATTAAGTTGAAAATTAGTATGCATATCCTTTAGTGGGAATCCTAACATATCCTCTAATAGGACTCCAATACATTGCCAACGAGCAGCCAATCAAATTTCAGTGCTTAAAAATGGACACTCCTAATGACTGTTGGACACATTTGCGGATTATGTAAAAATTACCCATTTTGGTGAAAATCCTTATCTTGAGGTGATATTTATTTTATCAGTAGCTAGCAGCTGAGTGTCACCAGGAGATCCTAAATAAAGCATGAAGCTGCACTGAAGATGGAGTGAGCTGAAAAACAGAGAAGGCCAGTGGGAATCAAAAGAGATATGGGGATAAATGAGCAGCAGAGAAGGAGGTTTATAGCTCTGCTTCTCTTTGTGTGTACAGACAGGATGGGGGCAAAAGGGCACAAACTGGAGGCAGATTACAGATGATGGCATGCAGCATCTAACGATGAATATCACCCAACTGAGAGCCACGGGAGGTTTCTGCTATGAGCAGTGAGTGAATGGGACAAACAATAGCGCTGATGGGTTTTTACAGCAATATTACACCAATGCTGCTCCTCTGGGTCATGTCATTGATTTTGTATCATAAAATGGTAAAAATATTTCATAGATTTAAATTAAAGAGTAAAAATACTGAGTCATACTATAAGTAATACCAGGATACCTAGACTTGGAGGTGGGGTCTTTACCACCTACAGAACCTACCCTCTATAACACACAAGCAACACACAATAACAAGCTTAAAAATCCACAGAATATAACAGCAAATTTATTTCAGCACCCTAGGTACAACCTTGTATTGTGGTGTCAGGTTTTCGCATAGGCAAACTGACATTTTCAGGAAATGTAAAAATCTAGTTGCTAACTAAGAGCATTTAACTGTCACACAAACCATTTACTCAAGGCTTTAAAACTGTCTCAAAGCATCAAGTATTAAAACAAATTAGAAGACATGGAAAGAAATGCCAGATCTTTGGTAAAATGTAAAGTAATGTTTCTTCCAAGAGAAACACATCAGTGAATACAGGAAGGGAAGGAGCGGGTTATGGCCTTCAGTGTGCTGAATGGTGGCATAACTCAAACACACCAGATGAATGTGGCATGTTTTCCTCTAACCGCTCTCTGGGATTTCATTACGTAACTCGAATGGCTCTATAGATTGCATAAACAAAGACATTATTCTCTGAGACAGTAACTAAAGAGTATAGTATGGTTTAATCTTTACCACCTATTCTTGTGAAATGTTATTTAAAAAAAAGTATTTTAACACAAATAATTTCAGTCCAAATTCCCATTAATGGACAGACAGACAGATGCTTTCCATATATTGAATGGATGTACTGACCAAAGAATAAATCCAGACTTTCATGTTTTTCCTTATTTTGTCTTCTCACAATAAAACGTGTGCTGAGCTTGTGCATTTGTGGTTGATATTCTTCTGTAATACTTTAGCTCAACTAAGAATAAGACTCAACTAACACTAACAGATCTAACAAATTGTCAGTTCATAGTCTTGCCCTTCTTCTAGAGAAACTGCTACAGTAGCTTGCAAACATGTCTGTAAAAAACCACAAAACTTGTACCACTATAATGACAAATACCATACTGCATTCATAAGAGTCAGAAAATATAAACTTCTCTGTGTGTGTGTGTGGGGGGGGGGGGGGGGGGGGGGTTGTGTTCTTCAACCTTCTTTAGCCTGCTGCTTTTACTGTGGATAAGATGCAAACTAAGTCACTTTCTAGACGTAAAACAATACCTTGTATTTATCATAACATCTGTGAAGCTGAAATGACATTCATAAGGCCCTGATATATAAGCACGAGTATTTTGAACAAGTGTGACATAATTTCAAACTAAATCTGGCTACAGCAAAGTTTGTCTGGAGTTCTTTTTACTGGTTTGAAACAGCTGACCAGCACACTTTTACAGAAAATGTTGTACTGGCTGTTAAACACCTTCAACAAGCATGTAAAAAAAAAAAAAAAAAAAAAAGTTTCATATCCATTGGGCTCATGAGAGGGAAAAAAAAAAAAAATCACCTAAAAAATAAAATTTTTACTAAAACTGATTCATTGTGGAATGTGTGGCACATGAGGCACATTTATTTCCCATGAGGATAGGGATTTTTAATTTATACAGAGTAATGAAGCTGATGGAAAATTTAACCATTAATTTCTAACCACACATGATATGCATCCCATAAATAAAGAAAATGCAACCAGCCCAGAACCATCATGTACTTTGTTGTAGTTTTCACTATGAGGATTTCAAATTACTGCTTAAATAAAAAAAGTCTATTTTTGTTTGTGTTCTTATCATTGTCTTTCTAATAAATGCTGATTTGTATTGTTGAGATTGCCGTGGCTGCTGATTGGATCCTGTGATTAGTGTCATTAATGTGATCATGGAGCATCTGTCTCAACAGAAACACACACACTCACCCGTCCAGCCTGACATCTGGTAGACTCCGGTTGAGTGCAATCATGTCACTGGCCATCAGGTTGAACTGATTGATTTTAAAGAGCTCTTTCATCTTCTCCTGCTCTTCTTTGGGAATTATAACAGCCTTCCCCATTTCACCTGGAGCCTCATGGGTGCGGGACATCACAGCTGGAACACAGAAAGCAGGGCGACAGTCAGTGTGGAGTATTTATAACAATTGCATAGTATTCTTTTTAAACCATGCACCCATATATTTATTACACAAGCTTTCTCTCATTTTGGTTTGTTAGAAAAGTGTCAGCTTTGACATCTAAAAAGGTGTAATTCTATTTCAGCGGATGTTACAAACCCTTTTCCAACTAAATGTCATACAGACATTAATTGTCAGCCATTCAATTAATTACCAGTGTAAAAAATGTTAAAAATTCCCAATGTATAAAAATGTAATTATTTCTTGTTAAGCAACCCTTTTCACTTGGAAGTTAATATTTGCAATTTACTTCACATATGGAAATAAAACTGGTTGCATGTTGAATTAAATATAAGATAAAGAGACTACAAATTAAAATAACTATAATATAAATTCAAATGAATATATAAATGAATATAAATAATCTTGAAATGAATAATAATATGTAACCAATTAAAAAAAATGAAGGTCAGAAAAGCACAACAGCACACACTGCCCATTTGACTGATATACCTGTATGGTGTTGTTTGAATTAAACACAAACCAGATTTTCAGCTGCAGCAAAAACCCGTCTAAACTGGCAGCAGTGTTCTGAACCATTGATCCATGTTATAGGATCTGTCAACACAGACACTTTTTGTCCTTGGAATTTGACTTAACACTGTTATCAAACAGAGACTACAAAGACAGCAAGCAAATCAACATGAACACTGTCAGGCAAAAACACAATCAACATTTTTTGATCATGAGTTGTTTTACTCCTCATCAGTAAAAGTAACGTTAGTAATCCTCATCTGAAATAATTTATAACTGACAAAGGACTGTGAAGTCTCATATTTGTAATAATAGTCCAAAAATCGTTTGTTGTGTCATAGGTTCAAGGAGGGGGAAAAAACACTTCAGTTTTATTCTTAGAGTCCCTAAGTGAGCAAAAATATGCAATTTGATGGCAATGCTGATATTTGTTATTGCCAAAATATAAGATTTGTTTTTTGTTTGTTTGTTTGTTTTCAAACATGATAGAATTAGCTTTATAGGGTTAAGCCTACATTTGCCCTATGGTACTAAAGATGCTCTTCTAAAATACTAAAGTAGCACATGTCTGCAAGGACTCATCTCAAGGACTATCAAGCTTCAACAGACTGCCAGTCTAGGAAATTACTAGGAAATAACATTTATAAAACTAAACACAAGAACAAATTAATCATTTAAACCACCAACAGACAAGATTTCTTGTAGAAAATGTAACTGATTTTGCCCTTGAAAAACTCACCACCACAATGCTAGGATGGGATCTAAGAGACTTTTATTATATTATATTATTAGAGATTGCTCTCCGTCCCCTATATTTATCACCATCTCCTTCTATAAACCTAGAGTCTGAGTTCTCCCAGAGCCATAGATTCATCTGCGGCTGACCAAGTTAAGAGGGTTTAATTCAAACCTCTCACAGCCAATCACAGGCCACAATAATGGCTTGTTTGATTTGATGGGTTTCTCCGTTAAGAGGTCAGGGTGAACCCAGTTTGCGAGAGCAAGTTTAGGCAAGATTATCCTGCTTTGTGCATACTGACTGAGAACTGCACGATACAGCGTGCAGCAAAAGATGCCAACATATGAGGGAGTGCTGTGACTGCAGTATGACGAAGAGCAACTCATCAAGGTCTCTGACAATAACGGCAAGAATGAAACTCTGCAACACTGCTTCTTAACGTCTCTCTTCAACCTTCACAGTATTTCAAAGCAGAACACCGGGGGATTTGATATACCCTCATACACTGCTGTCTTACTTAGCTGCTTAGTCCAAAAATAGCATCCATTTGGGCACAAGGACAGCCCATAATATCATGTCATTGAAATAAATCTGGAAGCATTGTCCCATTATGGACACTCGCTCTGTTCCAAAACCTACTGAGCTGCCTCTGTAAGCAGTATTTTAAGACATCAGAGTCACAATCTCAATGCAACGGCCACCATGTTTTGGATACATTTCAAGGCAGCAATGCTTGAAGACAATGTGCACTGCATCACGTTAATAATACTACTACTAATAATAGTAATAATAAATTAATCCAAGACATCGAACATAGTGGAAGAAAGTTCTAAGTCAATAAGGTATTAAGGTTAAGCTTGAGTTAAGGCTGGAAAACATTGTGACAATGATTGTGCCATTATTTATTGCCCCAAAAAAACATGTCTAGGAATAGTTCATCCAAAAATGAAAATGATGTCATTAATTACTCACCTTCACATCGTTGTTAACCATTCTCTTCCATGTCATTCTTCAGTGTGCATTCATGAGATTACCACAATGAATGTCTGTGGTGCGACTGACACGGGAGCCGGCATTTTGACGTAGAACCCGGATACGCTGCACCTTGTTTGCAAGCAGAAGAATGCACAGGCATTCATCGTGGTACTCTCATAAACAAGCGCCAATGTTTTCTTTATGCACAAAAAGTATTCTCATAGCTTCATAACATTACGGTTCAACCACTGATGTCACATGGCCTATTTTACCAATGTCCTTGCTACCTTTTTTGGCCTTAAATGTGTCAGTTTTGTTGCTGTCTATGCAGGGTCAGAAAGCTCTTGGATTTCATCAAAAATATCACAAAATTTGTGTTCTGAAGATGAACGAAGATTTTACGGGTTTGGAATGACATGAGGTCTGAGATTACATGATTTTTTGTGAAATCTGTCAACTCTGTGCAAAATCTGCAAACTCACTCTGACTTTGAGCAACTAGCACTGACTCGCCCAGACTGCAAATCACGGCAAAAGTCTTGGCAAAAGTTCCATAGTGTATTCCAGCCTTTAGGAAGCTGCCTTAGAAAGGAACTGCAGATGTAGGCAGCTCATTACATTTTGGAACGGAGCCTATTTGACCTATTAAAAGAGATTCCCTGCAGTTATTCATAAAGAAGTATAAAAGAGCGTTAAATAATTGATGTCCACTAAGTACCATTTCTTTTGTTTTATTAGAATGTAAAGCTGTGTTGCATCATCAGTTTAAAATGCAGTCTGGGAAGAGGGTGATGTATACTTAATGATGTGGCAATTAAGACGGAAAAGCAACAATTCTCTATTGCATTACTGCATTGATCCCAGTACGGTATTTATTTAGCAAAACACTCCATATTGGAAGTAGCCTCTTTAAGGTGGCTGTTTAAGTGATACATCTACTACAGTCATTCAGCGAGAGAACAACAGAACAATTGGCTGCATAGTAAAGCTAAAAATAACCCAAAGGCCAAAAACAGACTACAAGCCAAATGATCTTTCCTAGATAGGATATTTGAAGATCTGTCTCCAGTAGATAGAATTCTGCATATGCAAGAAGTGTGGTGCTGCACAGCAGGAGTGCAGGTCCAAGAAGACTGAATCTATTTTTGCTACACAAAGCAAAACCTTGCCAGATTCACATTCATCTATTTTTGATAAAACTAAACACACTTTTATCTCCACTGACTTGATGTTATACTTTGAAAGTGTTGCACGATGTGCAAAAAGCAATGTAATATCATTTTGCCAAAATGATGCCACAGGCACAATGTCCTCATGAGCTTGGGTTGCTGTTTTGTCTTTGCAACCAACTAGAACATCCAAATAACCAGCTGAAAACACTCAAGACACCTCAGCAACCTCATATTTTGCAGCGATGTTAGGAGCATGTCCCTACCAATATCCACCAACTACTGACTTTTCCCCAGCAAAAAAAAGAATAATGAAAATGTATATGTTGTTGTAATTTTGGTGGAATCTGAAGTTAAAGTAAATATGCAAGAAAACTGCCCTCTTTTAAAGACGTGCATTGTTGAAATAAATGTATGAAGTAAACTGGTAGCTGGAATATCCACAAAATGTATGCGCATAGTTTACCTACGCACATTAAAGTTAAGTTCAACAGTAGGGTCCTGGGCGTGTTTTCTTTGAGATTCTTCATTGGTCCATTATATTTTTAATATTACAATAAAGTGATGTACAGCATCATTAAGAAGCCCCCTCCAACCGTTCTGTCTGTAAGTGCTCTCCATACTTTATGTATATGTGCTCTGATGCTGATTTATGAGCGATTTTGACAATTGCAATATAAAATTTAAGTTAAATCTCTTTTAAACTGACTTCCTGTCATCATTAGTCACCTTGGTAGCACTTTATATAGTCCTGTTCCATGATACATACTATGTACTTATTATAACTGTTAAAATAACTGGGTAATAACTAGGTACTAACCCTGTACCTACCCCTAAACCACATCTTAACCCATGTAGTTACCTTTTATTATCCAGTACATTTTTGGGAAGGCTGGGAAGATTACTTATAAAATGTAATCCATTACTGATTACAAATTACATGACAAGAATTGTAGTCTGCAACGTAATCCACTACACTAAATATTTTAGGTAATATAATCAGATTACTTTTAGATTACTTTATCACATTGATTTAAACAAGATAATCTTGTACCATAATGATGTAAAAATGCAGAGTGAGAAAATATATTCCTTTCATTGTAGTTACCAACATGAAGTGCATTAAACTTTATATTAAATCAAGGTTTCCCTGGGGTTCGTAAAGGAACTGCAGGGGATTTGTGAGTTTAAAGTAATTAAATCATAAAAATGCCAAATTAAAATAAATCATTTTAAAATAACAATCAAAATAATACACTAAAAATATAAAATATGAAATTGTATGTTTACCTGCAAGCCATATGACTAATAACCAATGTCAGAGAACCATGAATGTGCAAATGTGATATTTAATGATTAAAACATTTATTTTAAAATCTTAGAGGTACTTAAAGGGGTCATTGATTATGATGTGTGTAATGTTGCTGAGCATAAAAAAAGCACTAAATGTTCCGTGCAAAGAGAGATACTGTCTTTTATAGAAACCCCTTTGAAGTTAATATATTAGGTGAAAGAGGTTCAGATGACAAAAAGTTTGAGAATGTCTGCAAATAAGAAATAACGATCATTTGAGCATTTTAATGAGTTTGAAATACAAAAGCCTTTCAATAGCACATAATAATACATGGTTAAATAACCTACTGAGTGATAATTCAAATAAAAATGAATGTGTTTCATCAGTGGTTGATGCGATGTTGAAACACTTCTTAAACCTGAAACGATTTTTGTAAATCCATTGATCAAATGCTGTGTCACCACCTGAATAATGACAAAACTGGACTTTCTGACTGTATATTAGCAGTAGACTGTTTTAGAAAGAAAAATTTAAAAGATAAAAATGAGGAATTAGAAAGAATCAATAAATGATGAATAATTTATTGCTATTGTGTAAATAATAAGTAATCATGTAATCAATAAATAAAAGTAACTGTAGTCTGATTACGAGTATTTTAATATGTAACTTACAAGTAAATTACAAGTACTTAATTTTTGGAATCTGATTACATAATCCAGATTACATGTAATCAGTATCTACCCAGCTCTGTTTTTTGGTAAGTACACTGTAAACACACTAATTAGAATAAAGTGTAACAATTCTGTAATTACAAAACTGATTAATTTAGGTCAAATTGTTCTTATTATTATTACTTTTTTAGATATTTCATCATATGAAGTACAGAAAGCTACACTGCAATTTTGCAGTGCAATTGTGTGTAATTACTGTCTGTTAATCATACTGATATATAAATGAATTGTGTGTTTGATTTAAGATGTGTGTTGGAATAAAGGATTCAGATGACATGAAATTGTGGTCAGACAACTGTCATAAATGCAAAAATGATACTGCTTTTATGTCCCCACCAATGTCAGAATCAAACCTACGCTTATGCCTTCTGATTTGTAAAATATTATGACTGTAAATCTTGATTACAAGCCAGAGGGAGTGGAATTTTCCACATTTATAATACTAGTCAAAATAATGAAAGATTCACAAACTGTGCCAATTACATTTTATATCTAAAATATTTGCTAGTCAATAAAGTCAAACTCCATAATTTTACTAACTTACTAATCAGTAGAATTAATATGCATTAAGAATTCAGGCAAAGACATAAAGGTTATAATTAACAAGCAATTATGGATCCAAAATCATTATAGTGCACTTTGGTACATGCACTGTAAATGTGCTGAAATGTATAAATTCCCTGCCTGAAACAGAACTTCCAAGTTTTCTGTTAGATCCTTAACCTTTAGATAACCACCTCTCATCATCAGGGCTGAGCTAATCAGTGGCAATAACCCGAATAAGTGAAGATCTGCAAACTGTCTCGACCTTATAAAAAATGATCTAGCGCAAATAGCTGACAGACTGCAGTGCTTCTAAGCCCCTGCTCTTTCAGCACTGTGGCTGCTTAGACCTCATCTGACTGTTTAATACCCTAATAGCTTTCCTGCCATTATTAAATCCTGTACGCATGGATACAGATTGTATTTCAGACAGACACAGGCTTCCTGTTTGTCCACTTTATTAGAGGCAAAAAGCAGACCACAGAATATGAATTCATAACAAGACATTTGATGTACTTGTGCTCCAAAGATTGAGAGAAAGACTGTGATTATGGATGCTGATGGACCACGTCTAAACCTGAAAGCAGCTTATGGTGTGAGTTAAACCTGTTTATCAGGCAAAGCGTTGAAGTGAGGACAAGGATCTTATAGTGCTGGGATTAAACAGTAAGAAATGAGCAGCTGGTGAGCACACTTCAAGAGACAAGAAAGACAAGAGACCAGAAAACAATGACTCACTTAATTCTGAATAGGAAAAGAAACAGACCTGGCTTAATTTAACAACCATATTTACATATGGTTTGACCTATTAAAGCAATGATTACCCTTTACATGTTATGTAAAACTTTTTTTTTTTTTTTTTTTTTTTGGTAAACAGAAGAAGAATATACAGTATAGAGTCAGCAAAAGTGCACCACTGTTGTTTGGTTCCTAACATTCTTCAAAATGTAAGAAAATGATGATGGAAGGTTAATTTTTGTCATAACTCTGAAATGTTGTTTGTGTTTGGCACATTCAAACTTGCTCATGCATTGCAAGGTTGGTATTTGCCCTCACAGACATTAGTTGTATAAAATACATATGCAAAACATGGCATTTTGTGTTTCACAGAAGAAAGAAGGTCTCACCAGTTTAGAGGGACAGGGAGATGAGTAAATGATGACAGAATTTTAATTTTGGGTTGAACTATTCCTTTCAAATACTGGCTGTATGCTTACCACTGTACAAAGTAAGTGTCCACGTAAGTACACAAACACATCTGCACAGGTGCACAACAGATAGCAAGTCTGAAGAGTAAACGCCTGCATCCCTGCAGGAAAACAATAAAACTTTATGTTCTGTTAAACGGTCAGACTCACCTCTGAGTGCAGGCAGGAGCGAGTGGTCCTTCTTGTTGTCACATTTGTTGCACTCACTGAAGTACAGCAGCAGGAAGACGTCCACTAGCACCCAGACCAGAGAGGTGGTCAAAACCACCTTACAGTATACAAAGCGTCTCATGAGCCCCTGCTGGCGTCAGGACCCCACAGATGGACAGATGAGAGGGACACAGGAGATGGGGCAGGGGGTGATGTGACAGGACACGCGCTGAGACGTCATCCCACTGAAGGATGACAAGAAAGATATAAATATTATTTGCATCCTTTTGTGCAAAACTCAGATTATATACAGCGGATACACTATTCATTTCGCCTTTAGGAAAGATTCAAACCAAAACATCAAACTGAGTTAAAGACCAAGTCTGGTCTCATAATTTTAGACTAAATAGTATGCAAGTATATGAATGCAATTGCTTGCAGTCATGTGAGTTTGATTTTGCACACTGTGTTCAGAATTAGACATATTCTAAAATACTTACTTTAACACGGTTCCTTTCTAAATACTTGAATACTTAAAACTAAATACTTAAATGTTGAATTATGCAACAGACAGCCAGCTCAATATGTGCTGCTTTTCTGATGTAGTAAACTTGCTCGGTAGCCCACCTGGTACAGGAATGCATTTGCTATGTGGAGTGCTCAGGTTCAAGTCTTGTGAAATACTAGTTATGATAAAAGAGCTCCATGACTTGTAGATATATTGGCATGGTTGTTTCAGCAAATCGATTTTTATCTCAAGTTTGCTATTGTTAACACTATAGCTTAGATTTAGAGTTGGTGATATATGATAGAGCCTGCAATTTTTAAGCAGTCTTGAGGAGCTTGATTGGCCACTTCATGTGTGTTTGATTAGGGTTGTAGCTAAACTCTTCAAGATAGTGGGTCCCCAGGAACAGGGTTGAAGACCTCTGTGATAAAGCATGAACTTTTAAGTGCCACTCATGGGACATGTCATTGGTCCAATCAAAATCGAAACTTGCTCGTATAAACTTGCTTGTATAGATTGCTTTAGAAATTGTAGGTTGGGATGCAAAACGACCTATTCAAGAGGTGTATGAGGTAGCTGAGAGAAAATTGTTGCTGATGATACACACATTTTAGATGTTACCCTCTGATGTGTAAATCAAATCATTACAAAAATTTCACTGCCAACTGTCGCAGAGAAGTGCAAAAATGAGGGGTTTGTTTGCCATAGTTTAGCTTTGTAATATATCTGGTATGTGTAATTTATTGTGTTGTAATGTGATATGTGAGTTAATGTTACATTCTGGCCATGTCATAGTTGTCCAAGATGAATTTCCTGGGACAAATGGGACAATAAAGTATATTCAATTCAGTATTCTATTCAATTAAATTTGATTCAATTCAATTCAATTCCAAAGTGCCCGAATACGTAAAACAACTAACATTATAAAACTTTAACAGATTCACATTCATCTGTTTTAAATAAAACAGAATGCACTTTTTGCACCACTCACTGGACATTTCACTTTGAAATCATTGTAAAATGTGAGAGAAGTAATATGATTTTGTTAAAATGTCATGACAGATGTACTTTCACAAGTTACAAGCTACTCATCATCTATAACAGTTCTACTACTGACAATCTATCCTAGCTAATCTTAAAAAAAAAAAAAAACTGCCTGATTTAATAAGATAAAACAGAAGAAAGCTGCACATGGTTAAAACAGAATTGTCAAAATTAAAAAAGCCCAATTAAAACCAAAAGTATATGAATCTCAAATACATTAAACTGGTTCAACTTAAAACTGTAAACATCTTTAAACATTTACTTCAAAATAGACAACAAAATATATGAAAGGTTTATAAAAGAGTACATTACATTAGAATATTTCCTCAGGTAGCTCAGCTGTAAAGTTGCAAATTATTGTTTAACAGCAATGTAGCATTTCAAAAAAATGAAAAAAAAAAAAAAAAAAAAAAAAAAGCTGCTCAATGCTAGAAGTAGTATTTAATTTTTTTTAAAAAAGCTGCTCAATGCTAGAAACTTAATTCTTTTGAAGACAGCTCAGCTACTATTCAAAATAAGCAATTTTATTTATTTATTTTGAAGTAGTTTGTTACTTTTCAACTTTGATGCCTATGCTGCAAGTGAAGGATGTGAAACAGACAAGATCACTTCTGTTATACTGTATGAAGTGCTTCTCTTGTTCTCTCTGTTCCTCCCTCCCCCTTATCTATGCTTTATCCTGCAGTCTGGAAACAGTACACTCACTCCAGACTGTCTGTCCTTTTCCTCCAGGGAATGCCTGGATAGCACACAGTGAGCACAAACTCTAGAATCCATTCTATATATACTCAAAAGCAAAAGCTGACAATGAACACTGGAAAGAGTAAAGGTAAAAGCTATCAGACAAACACAGACAGATGATTTCATAGTATTAAGACATGTTTATGAATAAGGTTTAAGGAATAGTTCAGCTTCAAAATACAGTGTGGACAGCATCTGTGATGTGCTGCCAATTACCACAGAAAATTATTTGGATTTGTATCTCAGTTTGTAAAAATAAACAACAACCATGTTTGCAGTAATACACTAAAACATACGTTTAATGGACAAGATATTCCAGATGGTTTAAAATGTAAATGTGCAGCTAGTATTTTTGTTAAAATGTTTGCATACATTATTTAGTGTTGCAGAAAAGTCCAGTGGCTGTACTTTTGAAACACTGTATATTTTGACATCTATCCTGTTCAACACCGTTCCCCATAGACTTCCAATTCAAGTCCATTATTGTACACATGACTTTTGCTTGGTAATAACATGCACGTCTCAGACGGTGTAAACTCATGTTGAACTGGTAATATGTATATCTTTAAAAGGTAACACTTAACAATAAGATTTGATTTGTCAATATTAGTTAACTGCATTAGTTAACATGAACAAACAATACTTCTAAAGCATTTATAAAGCTTCATGTTAATTTCAACATTTAGTAATACATCATTAAAATCTGTCTCTTAGTATTATTTAATGAATCTGAGTTAACATGAAATAACTAAAGATTAATAAATATGATATAAAATTATTGCTTGTCGTTAGTTATCGTTAACTAATTGGCTATTATTGCAAACTGTTACCCTTTAAAAAATAAAGACTCCCCCATGCCTTGTGTAAAAGGGATAAGAAATTCCCTGACAATATAAAAATCAACAAGGCAATAAAATGGGCCTACCTAGTACTGAAAAGAATCAGTCATCTGACTTATATAATTGAATCAAAAGACTCACAGCACAAGCAAACAGGCTGTAATCTCAGATTTTATCACAAATGTTGTTGACCATCTGCTTGGCTGTCCAGGGCTGCAGTGGCACCAGGCTGAATTTCCCTTAGGAATATCTGAGTTAACAGGCCTCAACAAATCACTGAAAAGCTCCAAGCATGATGAATATTAAATAGACTGCATGGTCAACTGTCCTTGGCACCGTTCAAGATCTGTACAAATTATAAATAAATGATGAAAGATTGCCTTTTTGATCGAAACTGGCAAGCATGTCTTTGTTAAAAATCCCTGATTATATTTTAATTCGAATTTAGAGACTTTTTATAGACAAGTTTAGAATGCAGAAAATGAAAAGCCACACAGACTTTACTATTGTTCATGTTTGTGGTTGTAGAGCTCAACAAACAAAGTTTGACAAATAATGCATCCAGCAGTGTTTGTTTTACATACATTAATGATACCTCAAATCATGATGTGGAGTGTATGGGAAATTTTTAAAAAATGGGTAAAATCCTTGTGAAAAAAAAAAAAGAGAGAAAAAGAGAAAATTCCTTCATATTAACACAGCTGACATTTTCTTATAAGTGTTAGAAAACAGTCACAACTAAAAGTTTTCACCTGCCAAAAATCCTATAGTTTTGAGCCTGAGTCATCAGATTCAAAAAGCTGAAAATTATTTCCACTGTTGTTTTGAGTGTCAAATGTCAAAGAGCATCTGAGTCAAAGGACAAATCTAATTTGGTGCATGCAGTATTTCCAGGAAGGTATTCATACTACAGACCTACATACATTACCACTGCTGTTCAAAAGTTTGGTGTCGATAAGATGTGTAAATGCTTTTGAAAGAAGAATACAGTAAAAATACAGCAAAAATAAAAAAAAATGTCTGAAAGTACACAATTCCGTAAGCAGAAATGTTTGACTTGGGCCAGTAAGTGACTGCTTACTAGTTCCTTAGCAACTTATCAACACTGAACAATTTAGAACACATTTGCAACTACATAGTTACTTCCGGGCACATCCATTTAAGCAATGCAATCCAGTGTCTTAAGGCTGTATGAATGCATCAGTGCTAACATTTATATTTTATTTGTCCTGCTGTCAGACGTAGCGGTGTAGGATGTAGTCCTTATCAAACAGAATGAGGCATCTGTTTTTTGACTCCAGTATAGACATCTTCAATGATTATGATTAGTTTACTATACCAGATGTGATGCTCTCATCTAGTGAATAATTGATAAAAGGTAATCACATTTTCTATGAGAAGTTTAAAAATCAATTTAAAAAATAAGTGTCAAATTTAATTATCTGAAATAATCCAGGCTCCTTTGCTTTTAAACGTCTGCATTGTTTGATTTCAGACTGGTGTAAAGTCTAAAAACTCAGCCCTTCAGCCTGGGGTGTACAGTTACCTCAAAGCTATTATCATTAGTTTCCTGAAACTCAAAACCTAAGGAAAGCATTGATTGGGTCTTAATTAAGAGGCTTTCACTTAACATTGGGCCTTTGCGAAGTCTGCTATTCACAGTTTTGTAGCTGATGAGAACTTGTTCATTTGTAGCCATAATTATTTGACAATAGTCAGTGACTATTTTAGCTTTGCAGAATTTTAAGACATTGTCTCAATGTCAAATGTCAAACAGCTAATACCATATGAAGACAAAAAAGCAGAATTGATACAGAACAAGTTACTTTACCTATTCAACTGAATAAATGTAGACATGCAGACATAAGAACAGTGAGATCATCCGCACATATTTGCTGACATTTTTGCAAGTCAGTTTTGGTTACAGAGTATTGAAATTGCCAAACAAGACAAAGAAGCGGTTTAAGGCATACCCTAATGTCTACATATTTATTGTTTTGTTTTGTTTTGTTTGTTTGTTTTTACAAAAATCACTTCCATTTTTTCCACTAAAATCACTTAAAAGTTTCAGTGACAAAATGTACTTGAGTTCCTAAGTCAACTGTTTTCACATTAAGTTAAAGACGAACACGATTTTTCTTAAGGTATTTCTTAATGCAGGGATGGTGGCCTGCATATCCACACACACACACAAACACACCTGTTTAGATTCACACAACATTTATGACTTGATGTGCAAGGAAACATTTGAATTTCTCTCTCTCTCTCTCTCTCTCTCTCTCTCTCTCTCTCTCTCTCTCTCTCTCTCTCTCTCTCGCTCTCTAAATAAATAAATAAATAAATAAATAAATGATAATTGTATGTTCTGGACATGCATCAAAAAAAAAAAAAAAAAAAAAAAGTCACAAAAGTCGAAAAAGTCACAAACTGACATAAAGGTTGAGTTATGATCATTTTAAAATCTTTTTAAAAGGCCCTATGTATAATTATTGCTGCTGGTTGCATTGTAAAACATGCTCTTTCACAATCTTCAAAAAGGTTTTGGTTTTCATTTAAGAACAGCATTTTTGTCAGCTTAGTGGATTCAGGCAAACTGTGCCAATTTTTTGACACTGAGATGATTAAGAAAAAAGTCCCAGTTATCCTGAATTCTTCCCTATTTTTAGCATTTCCACTCTTACCACTTAATTTAGCAAACCAGTGTACTTTGTCCAACGCTAAAAATCAACACTCTTCACTTCTTAGTCATTTATACAAAACACGAGATTGGTTAAAATGTCAGTTATGCTTTGGTGATTTTTAAACGTGTATTTGCAAATTGTACATGCCCCAAAAACGCAGGTTTGGCTGTTAACCCCCAAGGATTTTTTCCCCTATAGCCTGGATGTTTTTGGTTTGGGATCGTACAGGACAGATGCTGACATCTGCATTTAATATTTAAGGAAGTGTTTGTTTTACATGTCAGGCAACGACACTTCTGTACTTACTGAATGAAGACTGAATGACACCTTGAGCCCTTGATGACCAGCCAACAACGTGTTGCGTCTGTTTCCTCTTATTTATAATTCCAATACGATTTCATTCGTATCTCTTCTTACGAGTATGAACACCGAAGAACGACATAGTCCCACTGCAATATAAATAAATAAATAAATAAAGATAACAGGCCGGATTTATTTAGCCCCAAAAATCTCGAGCTGTCCCTTTCAGCACTGCCTCTGTGACAAATGATGCTGCATGCATTCTGCCCACTGCATCACTGGCCAGATGTCATCCCTGCAGTCAGATGATAATGCTGGAGCCGTGTTTCGTATGCCAGGTTTCGGGTTATGTCTTCGTATGAATAAACATTTGTCTGCTCTTAGAAATGCTTTCATATGATGTCGGTATCTTTCCGTTTGGGCTATTGGATTCAGGATGACTGGAGACAAGAGGCGTGTCCATCTGAAGACACCAATGCGCAAGTGCGCTGAGGACATCTGGTACATGTAGGCTATCCCTAATGACAGCTCTTTCGCCTGGGAAAAAGACAGTGATTGTACTTGTGATGCGTAGTGTTATTATTACTAATCATTCAGAATAATAATAAATCATTAAGATTCTGGACAATGTTATCTTTTACTGCTACAAAACTCATGGTTTCTATCAATGATTAAACGTTGCAAAAATATATGAGTGCTCTTTTTTTTACCTGCTTCACTTAATCCATAAAATCCATTTCCTTTTATTATTGACAAAAATAATACTTATGATATGAATTAACTGATTGCATCACCTGATTTCACATCCTTGTTACTTGAGGACATGCTAAAATGTTAACAACATGTTTTGATTAGGTTTCGTATGTTTCGTAGCCTACTAATGATTACAGCAATGATATTTAATTTTATACATAGCCTAAATGGTAAGCCATAATTGATAATTGCACTTAGCCATACATGGTGCATTTTTGCGGTCCAGAGTAAGGATAGAGGCACAGCGGCGACACCTGCTGTTAGAGAAACGTGACACTGTGATGTTAAAAATAACCAATTTAAGCATTTCCATTATCTACTGTTTGGTCGGAAACTATGATAAAGTAACCGCATGAAAAAACAAACCAAAAAAAAAAAATAAATAAATAAATAAATAAATAAATAAAATAGGAGTTTTAGGTTACGTTGATGTCCAACCAGCAGACTGTGTATTTAAATACATTGAGATGTATTAGAGATATACTTCTCACAGACCTCAAAGCTTCACGTTTAATTGCAGTTCAGTTGCATTTACACTGCAGTTGTATAAATCATGTTATAAGATTAATGTTTTAAATATAACATTTTGTGCAAAGATTGATTTATCTGCAAAGTACCTTTAAAAATGTCTGCAAATGTAGCCTACCAGAAAAAAACTGTTTTTAAAGGAAAAGTGTGGTCACCAAATATTAATTTGATTTAGATAATATAAGTTAATTGATAAAATGTATTTATGAAATCCTGCATTTATTGATCAAATGTATTTATGAGTTTATAACATTCCTCAAGTACATAAACTCAAGTGTCTTGGAGTTGTTACCACAGTTGTTCTTAGGATTCAGTCTGTCTCAGTTGCTTCTGTCTCTTCATCTAATCCCAGATTGACTCAGTGACTTGATGGTGTGTGGGTCATACCATCTGTTGCAGGACTCATTCAAACATCTCACTGGACTACAGTATTTGCAAAAGAATGTGGAAATATACTACTCTAGCAGAAATTATATGGTTATAAACAAAGACACCTTTTCCTCCCCCCTTTTTTTTTATTTTTTTTTTATCATAAAATATGAAGTGCTAAATGAAGTACACCACTGCTGAGTCCAGCCCATGCAAACCATAATATAAAACTCTACAGTCAGTAGATTAGTAGATTAGTTCAAAGACTCAATAAATGGGATTTAAAATTCAACCAAAAAAAATGAACATTTGTGTCTTTTTAAAATGTCTGAAAGGAAATTTAGAAAAGACATTATGTTTCATTTAAAAAATTTTAAAGTAACTCTCACCAGCCCCAGCCCTAATGTCATCGTCATCCTAATTCTCTTTTTGTGAACCATATCAGCCCTAGTGTCTTCCAGTGACCCACATCATCCTCAATGTTTTCTTCCATATAAATCTGAGCCTTTGCTAGAACACAAAGTCTTAGATTTATATGAAAGAAAACACTTATACATATAGAAATATGTATGAACAGGAAAATACTACTGTGTAGCTGCCAGTGCATGGGGAAAAGTTGCCTCCAGTTTTCCTGGGTTTTCATTTCTATAAGTTGGCCAATTTTATGTAACTTTATATACTTTGAGCTGGGCAATACATATACAGAACAAACATAACTATTGATTTTAGGATTGACAAGCAATCTACAACAAATGAATGATAACAAAAGCATAATCATCTGTATTCTTTCTTTGTATGCTTGTGGCTGGATGTGATCTAAACTAAAGGATTATCTGTTATTGTTTACACTCTCTTATGCACTTGCAATGACTAATAGTTTAGAAAAATTGTTTAACAGCATTCTAAATAAATGTATAAACCCAGTCAAACCCAGGCTGTATTTTAAGAATTATTACTAAATTTAGACAAAGTATTGTGACAATGTATTGTGTGGATTGTCAAATGTTTTTGCTCATAGATAATATGATGAAATTATGAAATACTGACCATATTTAAAATATATTTTGACCAAAAGACAAAAATTACATTGACTACTGCATCCATTGTGTGGTTATTTTGCAGTCTATTATTAGACTTTTTCTTAAATCTGATCTTGAAAAGTTTTCAGTGTGTTAAAGAGATTTCACTGTTTGACTCATGATCACCGTCTGTCCACCAGAAGCTTTTGCCTGATTAATAATCAAATACAGCACTGCCCCCTGTTGTCTGTAGTGATTTAAGAAGTCACTTCTTTAAATTTAACCTGTTTAATTTATGAAGACTGGCCAGCAGATGGAGACATTGACAGGTCAATGATGTCCTAATTTTAGAGAACGACGTACAGAAGTGTTGACTCATGGGTCTGGTGTTTAGACTCATGGGTTTGGCAAAAACAATTTCAAATAAATGTTCACTGAACGATAAACAAATGGTACAAATGTTCTTTTGATGTTTTACAACACTTTTCTTTTGACCCAGGACTTTATAATAGTGTGAATCATACAGGTGACTGTTGAAATGTGAAACATTTAAAAACTATGGGGTACTCACGTGACCTATTTGTGCTGTTTTCTCAGATTTTCAGCTCAAATAAATAAATAAGCAAGCAAGCATACATTTCAGTGATATCTAACATATCTTTTAGAAACTAAGTCAAGGTTTAGTATGTCCAAGTTAGTCTCTGCAGGTAGGTAACTAGGCTATACCATCTGTCCGCAAAAATCATATTTGCAATAAAATTATTATTATTATTTTTAGCATTTTTAACCATGCATTTTGAATGCAAAGATTGTATTTGAAGCACGCACGTGGCTTATTACGTGATTATTAAACTGACCGTTGTTTTAGATATTCACTAGAGGACAATAATGCTACAAGTTTTGCTATAGGTGGCGCCACAAGGCATGAACTTGTGAGTGAGGGAAATAGTAGTCACCTCCCATCCGCTCTTTCGGTGCTTTTAACCGAGCAGGTGTGATGTTGAGCAGAAGAGATCTGTGTAGTTACAGTGAATCAGAGCAGGAGCGCGTCATGGGACGCCAGTGCGCCAAAGAAGAGACGCTGGATCGGTGCGCCTGACTTTACGGACACTTTTTACGCAATTTCTCATGTGTTCAGACTTCCAGATCGGAACTGCCTGAATTCTTGGACTTTTCAAAGAATTCTTTGTGGACGGTTTTTTGAACAGTAGACATGAATACTACATTTAACCAGACGGACAGTGGAATCTTCTCCAACCGGACTGAGGAGATCCTCCTGTGCTGTAACTTCTCGTCGGTGGTGACGGATAACGGCTTCACGGCGGCCGCTCCGGATGAGAGGAGCCTCTTCATCATGAGAATAGTTCAGATAGCGGTGATGTGTGTCCTCTCCCTGACCGTAGTCTTCGGGATCTTTTTCCTGGGCTGTAACTTGCTGATCAAGTCGGAAGGGATGATAAACTTTTTGGTAACGGACCGGAGACCCTCCAAGGAGGTAGAGGCAGTCATCGTGGGTGCGTATTAGAGACATGATGAGGATTATGCACTGCCATGAAATGAAGTTTGCGTACCACCTGATGGACATGTATTTTGATGGCCTCTTGAAAACAGGACACAGTGTTATTTGGCCCGATAAAAAACTATTATTTGGAAATCAACTGAATGCACTCTCTCCATTTTGCGCACACACCTTTTCGCTTACATTCAAGTGCTTCATTAATAACATTTATGAAACGAACCACCCAGATTTCAAGTCAGATACAGGCATGGAGTCTTACATTTGTCATTGAAAATATTTATATGTGCAAACACAGGGGAGCTGTTGCACATTTACTGTTTTGTAATGGATTTCCTGTCTGTAAAGCACATTGTAGGCACTGCACGGACTAATTATTTGTTGTTTAGCAAGATCAAAGCATCATGTTTAATACAATAAATTCATATTTCGAATAAAATGTTGTTTCTCTCATTTGTTTTTATTATTATCTGTACTCCTTTTTACGGGCATTTTGTTGAGATGTAATTGCAATGTAAGACAAAGTGAGGTTCATGTGGTAACACTGATGATATAAATCAACATATTAAATGAAAACAATTCAATGTACTGGACAATGAAAGTCATTTTAAGGGTCAAAACAAGTGTCTCCTTAAAGTAAACAACAAATGTTCTCCTTTAAGACAAGTGTCTTTGAAAATAGTTTGCTATTTGTTACAGTACATTTTAGATTTAGATTTTATTCTGACATCCTATATTATTCTGACCAATGCATTTTGGGTCTAACATATCCAGTACTGCTGCGGCAGTACTCAAGCCTTTATAAAATTGTCTAGATATTTTATGTCAGTGTAGTCTGTTTATTTTAACCTGCACCCATAATTTCAAAGATCAGATTTATTTTCAGTGTTATTTAGCTAACTGCATGTTGAGTGATATAACATGCAGTAAGTGAACAATAAGCACTATGTATTTGCCTTTAACATCTGTTTGTGCCTGTACTTTTCAGTCGTCCTGCCCTAAAGGTAGACACAGTATGATATTTGGGGACATTTATAAATAACACTCTGCAAGACAATTATACACCATAGAGACCTTTCTTCAGACCAGATGAATCTAAGACGATTAGAGAAATTCCAAAGGTTTTACAAAGAAGACGTTGTCTAATTATCCGCAACTTAAATTACAGCGTATAAATTCTTTAGGTGATCATTTAGTTCAAGTTTGAGGATTGTTTATTTGAATGCACAATTAAGCAATGCAATGACACTTTTTATAAGCAAGTAAAATGGGCTTTCTGTTGCTCAGGTTCGGATAATTAAATGGAATTCATCAGTGGTTTGAGTTCAAAGGTAAACTAATTAAATTCAGTTAGCTGTTACCTAATCAGACAGCAACACAGCCCATCCTGTTTCAGCGTGGCTATCAATAATCATGATGTTTTTATTTTAATGTGTAAGCATAGACCTGTAATTTTTCATTATGTTGATATCACCAAGATTAGACTAAATTAGCTGGCATGAATGGGTAAATCTCTTCTAAATGTGTTTACCAGGGCAGGCAGAGGGCTGTTGATGAAGGAGGCCTGCCACTTTTAAGACACATCTATTTATAAGAGTGTCTGTGAGAGCTGAGAGCTTGTTAACTTCACAATGAATAATTTTGCAGCCGTCGCATCAGTACTGAGCCAGACACTATGCAGTGACATCAACTTTAACAGAGAGAACCAGCCTGTTTGTACAATCATGATTTTGCACTTCCCCTGAGAGATACGTAAATATTCGGAGTGGTTTTAATTTTTAATTCTGTGTAGTTATCCCAGGTGTCCACAAAAAAAAAAAAAAAAAAAAAAAGGAAAAAAGAAAATGCCATTATACTTATCAGCTGACTCATAACATTTATCTTTGATTTAACATTTGCAGAGATATTTTAGTCTATTTGTGTGATTTGCATTAAGTACTTCTAGGGCACTTAAAGTGCATCTCATTTTGAAGTTGTTGATTTAGAGCATATTTATTTTAAGGCAAGTTGCATTACAGAAAGTGAGTGCATTATTATTAGGAATTGCTATTTGTCCATGAACATTTACTTTATTTATTGCCATCTGGTTTTGAACAGAAGTCGGCCTTGCAAAGCTATCCGCTAATGTGCAATTGTAGTGTACTTCAAATCTTGAAAGTATATTTTTAACAAAAAAAAAAAAAAGTATTTGCAGATAATATAATATTAATGAAATAACAGGCCACTGAAGTTTCACTTAAGTACAGTTTCGTGACTAAGTTGACTTAAACGCAATTGTAAAATGTGCACTTACGACATTAAATGTTACATTTTAAACACTTTATTATGTTTTATTAATCTTTTGTCATGCTTAAACAAGTACACTTATTTTGATATGTTGACTAACAAACTAAAGCACATTTCAACTTTAGTACCTAATTTTAACTGCAGTACTTGCTATTCAGTATTAAATTATAACACATGTTCATCATTTACAAATGTGTGATTACAAATATTTAAATAACAACAGAATATAACATTAACGTATATTATTGTTTACAATAAATGCTTGTCAGTACATTTAGCAGTAGACTTTAACAAATTTTCAAAGACAATAAAGATAATTATAAATTAACATAATACAGATGTACTTAAGTCCCTCTAAAGTGGGTCAAGAAGCACTGTCAACTAAACTAATTTAAACTAATGTATTATCAAGGTCAAATAAATTCACTGTTTTTAAAAGTATGCTAAAATGTACTTTTTTCATAAAGGCAGACATGTAAACTGTCTCTTGAAAAGTAGTTGTTGTCAGAGTTTTAATGTTTGGTATGGAAAAAAAAAAACTTGGCTGGCTTTCTGGCTGAGTGAATTGGCCTTACAATAGAGAAGATATTGCCTTCCTCATGTCATGTCCACTCTAGTCATGAGTCTGATGGCAGGATGGCAATCGAAAGGACGGGGCGGCGCTGACACGAGGGGAGGCGATTGTTTCATAATTATTCTGCATGACTACATCTAACCACCTCTCCTTCACTGTGTGTTGTGTTGAATTTTTTTCATCTAGACATTGGTGTCACATGGCATAGAAATAGACTGGAACATGTAGATGTCAGAGACTGGTGTCTAATCCAAAAACGGGTGCACAGTAAGTCTCCTTTTTTTTTTTCCAGAGGTGAGTGATGATTACATGACAGCGCCCTGAGCTCCAGCTCATCCATCAGCTGATTGGCAGAAACGCACAGAGGCTCAGTGGGGCTCATCAATGATCATGATGTTGATTGACAGCTCTAGACGGCACTATGACAGAGCCATCGTTTTTGGTGCTGTGTTCTTCATGTACCTTTGAGAAAGAGAATTGTCACAAGTAATATTGTAAAACTGTTCAGAAGAGTTTGAGATGTGTTTTGTAGGTTTTAGGATTTTTTACTGGAGAAGAGATGCTTTCTTTTTCTTCAGTAGAACTATAAAGATCATTTTTAGCTTAAATCATGTTCTTTGGTGATTCATAAAATGTAAGCGAATGGCTACAGTCACTTTGAGAGAGAAAAAGCATACCAGGCAACATAAAATAAATTCCTGCAGCTCCTGACGATATATCGAGGTCTTATGAAGGGAAGCAATCGGTCTGTGCAAGAAACTAAACTTTATTTGCATCATAGCTGCAATTCAGAGCCTCAGGCAAACAGGGAAGTCTGATTATTTCATACAGTTTGTTTCATGAAACTGGTTCAAATAACCGATCCGCTGATGCATCATAGCATAGGATCATATACAGCAGACTGGTATATTGAGTTGGTGTGACTGTTTCACTTCATAAGACCTTGACATATCATCAGGAGCAACGAGTATTAATTTTGTGTTGCCTGATATGCTTTTTTGTTTTTTTTTGTTTTTTTGTTTTTTTTTTTACTGTCAAAGTAAGAGTAGCTGGTAATTTGCAGTTTTGTGAATCACCAAAAACTGTTATTTAAGGGGAGACTAATGGAAAGAAAACACCCAAAAGACACTGTTAAGTGTTTCTTTTATAGCACTTTATCTTTTTGTGATAAAGATAAATAGATTTCAATTTCAATATATATTTTTAAAGCCTGTTTGCTCAAAATAAGTTTTTTCTCCTACACTGAGCCATAAATCTCCACTTCAGTAGCACTTACGCACACCAAACTTTACATTTTTATTCCTGTCTATACCCTGAAAGTTTTACAGAGGGATTTGTTCAGATACAATTTGCAACATTTTATTTAAAAATAAAATAATATTAAAAAAAAAAAAATCAAATAAACAAGAATTTTAAAACTGACTTCATCCAGTGTTTAGCTTTTTGTACTAGCAATATATGCACATTAACGCATATATAATTCAATAATGCCTCATTTGCATATTTAAACCTAAAATTTGAGAAAACTTGTAATACAAAAACGTTTGCAATTATCAATGTAATCAATCAACTGGGTAAGTAAGGTGATAACTATTATTTATTTATTTATTTATTTTTTATTTAGTTTTTTTTTTTTTTTTACCTTATTCACCTGCAGTGTCTCACCTTAAGCTAAAAATCTTCTTTACCATTCTACTGAAGAATTCTACTTAAGTATATTAAAAGCTAATTTTCATTTTTGGGTGAACTATCCTTTAACTGGTTTTAAAACAGTGCCAAATGTAAAGTATTGTTCATGAATATGTCTTTAAAATTAAAGGTTAACAATTGTAATTTGTCTTTGTTAAACGAGGTGCATGCATTTATTAATTATGCAAGTAAATTATGCATAATAACAAGCAACTAACACTAAAACAAACCCAAACCATAGATCTATCGGAAGTCCATGATGTTAATAACTAATATTACACTATTAAAAATAAAAGTTCCAAAAGGGGGGGCTTTGCAGTAATGCCATAGAAGACCCTTTTAAAAATAAAGAAATAAAGAAAAATAATAATCTAAAGAACCTTTTTGAGGTAAACATTTCAGCATTTCTCTTCATATAGTGGACTTCTATGGTGCCCTGAGTTTGAACTTCCAAAATGCAGTTTAAATGCGGCTCAAAGGATTGCAAATGCAGTTGTAAACAATCACAGCCAAGAAAGAAGAAGAAATAACCGATCTAAGCGAAGCGATCGGTTATTTTCGTAAAAATAATACAATTTATATACATTTTAATGTCAAACGCTCATCTTGTTTTACTCTGCCTAAACTCTGTTTTTCCGGTTCATGACAGTTAGGGTATGTCAAAAAAGTATTACACTGTGTGCTAACCAGGGACAATTTTCCTGTTCATACTAAAACAAAACTGCTGCACAACTACCGTGATGTTTAAAATACAGTTAGATGCAGAATGTGACTGTGGACAGAGATCCCAAATAGATTATAACCCTTTGTCTAAAACTCATAGAAGGTCAGATATGCCACCAAAGTGCTTAAGAGTATACTTCTTTTTTACAAAGGTAGTCAACCAAAAATCAATGCCCTGACCAAACACCACTATATGGAAAAAACTCCCATCTCATGTTCTCCCTCTACAGTACTTCAAAAATCGTCCTACATTGCTGTTTTACCTTTTTTGTTAAGGGTGTTTGATCATCTTTGCATGTTCACTTTGCACAGACTGGGTCGGTGCTTCTGCAGCGATGTGGGTTATTTTGAAATGATTTTCGAAGTTGAGAGAGAATAAGCTAGATTTCGTTAGATCAGACCATTATTCCTTAGCTGGGATCGTTTACAACCACATTTGGGATCGTTTGAAGCCACATTTAAACTGCATTTTGGAGGTTCAAACTCGGGGCAGCATTTCAGTCCATTATTTGGAGAAAAATGCTGAAATGTTTTCCTCAGAAAACATAATTTCTTTACAACTGAAGAAAGAAAGACATGAACATCTTGGATGACAAGGGGCTGAGTACATTATCTGTAAATTTTTGTTCTGGAAGTGGACTTCTCCTTTAAGAGACTTATTTCTGTAATCACAGTGTATAAGGACACATTAAAGTGACATACTAAAGTGTTACATATTTAAATGTATTTGGTTTATTATTGGTTTCTGACTATCACTTGTTTTCATGCTGTCTGATGTTCATCATGATGTATGCTGTCAGCAGCCACAGTTCACAGACAGCGCCACAACACATTTATCCTAGATGCAAGTGAATCTGTATTTAACATTGTGTGAGTTTGTTCTTCTTTTGACTTTACATATTCATCTTGCAGTATCTCTGCTGGCATCTGCCTGATGTACTGTAACTTCTATGACAAATGAATCTGTGGCAAAATGCCTTAAATTTTGACGGGATATTATATTTCTTTTGACAATTTTTTCCTTAAATCTGCTTACCATTTCAATGTTTGTCCCTAACTTTCTTTAGCGGAGAGCATTCTCTAAGATAAATGTGAAAAATATATGTAAAAAGACGTAAGTAAAACAACAACAACATTTATCTCTGTTGCTCCTGAACTGCAGCACTCACATTGCTGCTGAGAACAATTTGTCTGAATTCACCTATGATGTTTGATGTTCACCTATATTGCACAGAATGATTTCACTTGAGCTGATGTTCTTTTGATTAATTGTGCAGAAGCGACTGGCAGGGTGATATTGATCATAAAATCTATTTGGACAGAGAATCATGCTCAGCCCCACTGTTCTTACACAGTGCAGCATCTAAACTGACTGGGATTATAAATTGGGCCTAACTTTGCTCCTGGTTCCTTCAAAGTTTTCTCCTCAGTTTCTAGCAGATATTTTGAATGCCTTTTGAGTTAAAAAGGACAAATGCTGCATATTGTTTACATAAAAGTTAAACATATTTAAAATGTCTGTTTACTCGCTTGTGATGGAATTGTGTTTATCACTTGTGCTTGATTGTTTACTTTAGGGATTGCAGTATTACACTGTGTGCTAACCAGGGACAATTTTCCTGTTCATACTAAAACAAAACTGCTGCACAACTACCGTGATGTTTAAAATACAGTTAGATGCAGAATGTGACTGTGGACAGAGATCCCAAATAGATTATAACCCTTTGTCTAAAACTCATAGAAGGGTCAGATATGCCACCAAAGTGTATAAGAGTATACTTCTTTTTTACAAAGGTAGTCAACCAAAAATCAATGCCCTGACCAAACACCACTCATATTTTCTTCAGTAAATCTAGTTACTCCATGATACATTTATGACTTTACAATGAAACTGCCAAAAGGTTCCCAATAACTGCTGAAACAATAATAAAAACACCCAAATCTCTTATCGCAGTGTTAGCTTTCCCAGTCAGCTCCTGAATAATATATGATGAATTCGACCGGTGGCCTCATCATCTACTGAGGTGTTTAATAGCGCTATACATTATTCATAATCTGCTTGTCTCAGTCAACACGTCTTGTCTTTGTGCTGTTTATGTTTTAGCTCATTCATATTTCAGCATGTTTGCCGTACAGCAGGTCTTCAGCAGAAGCAGCTCGGCAGTGGAGGTGTCATACTTGAGCCATGAGGGACGACAACAGTTGATGACTTTGAAGATTAAGGTAGCTCTCCGGAGAGTCTGAGCTATTGCAAACATACAGAAAAGTGTGTAAATGTGTGTGTGTGTCCGGGAAATACTCGACTGCATCGTCATGGCAACCTGACAGCTGTACCACAGGTGGTTTGCACGGGAAACAGCAAGGATGTAGAAAGTCTGTATCATTCTGCAAGAACTGAAATGGTCCTGCGTGACTGGAAGAATTTGCTCATTGGCACTTTCTGGCAGGCTAGTTAACTTTCTAAGTGGTATTTACTGGCCACAGTCAAAAGAGCCCACCCACTCACGTTTTCTCGTCCTTAGATATTTCTTGGGTCCTATAGATTCAGGATGAGTCAACTAAGTAATAAAACAAAATAAAAAATAAAATAAAATAAAATAATCAAACTAAATTAAATAAACATTTTTTTAATTTATGTTCCATCTTTTCATAGATTTGTAGTCTAATTGTATTGTTTTATTGTCCATCAGTCCATTAGAATTGTATTGTTTTATTGTCTATTAGTCAATTTTTTTTTTCTTTTGGATGGTATTGTACAGGATAGGACAAGAAACTTAAAAGAGCATAGTGCTGGTAAATGGCAGATTCAGCCTGAAGTCACCTGGCATGTGCGATGACGAGCCACTAAGCTACGCAGTTTTGCAGCTTTTTCCATGGATCAGTGATTTTGCTCTAAATTCCTGATAATGAAACTTCAAGACTGCAGATAACAGAGTTATCTTCCCAAGAGTGCAGAGGTGTGGAGTTGAACTGTCCGCTTGTGGTCTGTATAAAATACATACGAGCGCTTTGGCTGCTACATTACCCAGGTCATCTCAACATGCTGTTTATAGGTCTGGTTTAACGGTCCCAATGAGCCAAACAGGGGAAAATGTAATATATTGCTATCATTTAATAATTTTATAGTTTCAAAGGTGGTAAAACTTTATCTTCTGTCTCCAGACTGTTTGGGGAGGGTGCTGGCAAGACAGATAACAACATTATCCAGGTCATTTTCATTTTTGAGGTGAAACAGACAAAATTAAAGAAATATTTTCTTTCAGAGATGTAGTAAATCATCCACAGCTGCAGTGCTGTGTTTTAAGTCTCTCTCTATCTAATTCTTTCTCTCATGTCACTGGGTTTCAGGAGCATCTGTGTGATTTTTTTAAACATTGAGTCTCACTGTAGACTGTAAGTGCAGATCGGTCTCTTTTTTCTGCTTCATCATGACTGCTCCATCTATATTTCAGTTTACATGAGTTACTGTTCCTTCCCATGTGTGTATTGTATTTAAATAATTTCTGTGCTGTGTGTTCCTTTTGCAGGATCAGTTTTTGCAGTGTTTTGGATTCCGATGCACTGCTTAATACATTTGACAGGCTGTCATTTTAATTTAATGCACCATTTGAATAAATGGGACTTGAGAAACTCAATGTATTTTGTTCCTGCTCAGAAAAACTCTGTGGTACAGGTAATATCCTAAGGTGTAGGTTGTGTAGTTGGTGGCCTTGATGGTGTATTTAGTGATAGATGAATTTTTAATTTGTA
Organism: Cirrhinus mrigala; assembly: GCA_036247105.1. Classification (NCBI taxonomy): domain Eukaryota; kingdom Metazoa; phylum Chordata; class Actinopteri; order Cypriniformes; family Cyprinidae; genus Cirrhinus; species Cirrhinus mrigala. The sequence continues at coordinate 1,416,932 of CM070015.1, forward strand.
TCTACTAATTTATGCATTTGTTGGCACACGTTCCCCCTCATACTGGTTGGCATGGCTTTGAGGGAGACCATATATGCCAAATAGCGATGAGACCCACAGCACATGACAATACTAGGCTTTCAATGCTGGAAAATTTCCTGCCAGTGACACCATTTGATTGGTGTATGTGTTGTTAACACAGCGATATTTCAATGAGAAATGTCTTTCTGTAACCACTGTAAACCCCAAAAATCTAAAAACCAGTTGGCTCTATGGACAAAATAAGCTGGCTACCATCTAAGGCTTTTTTTAGGTATAATAATACAAGGTGTATTAACATAAGACAGTATAATATGATGGTTATGACTGAAACAATAGACTGGTGGCTTCTTGCCCACGCGCACATTTATGTAGACTACATTGCTTTGATGTGTATGTACCTGTCACCTGTGATAATTTTACCAGTGCTTGTGATTGGTTGCACGGACATACACATTAGCTCACGTTTAGCCAGTGCACAATGTGACAACGTTTCAGGGTTAATCGATTCAATTAATTATAAAAACTATTAACTGAAGAGCCAACTGGGAGCTGAAATAGCTGATTCTTATTGTTGGGCTGAGCCAAATAATCACTAATCACTAATCCAGAACAACATTTATTTTAGTTTAAGTTTTAATTTAAGTAATCTTCACTGTCATTTAAAGTTCATATAGTACCCATTTTGTTTGCCTCTAGATTTACATTTGTCAGCTACTCTACAGCAGTGTTGGGAAAAGTTACTTTTAAAAGTAATGCATTACAATACTGTGTTACTTCCTAAAAAAAGTAACTAATCACGTTACTTAGTTACTTTTTATGTAAAGTATTGCGTTACATTACTTCTGCGTTATTTTTTATATAATTTTTTGAATATAAAAAGCACTTATTTTGGAATATGTGACCCTGAACCACAAAACCAGTCTTAAGTAGCAGGGGTATATTTGTAGCAATAGCCAAAGAGTCAAAATTATCATTATTTTTCTTTTATGCTGAAAATTATTAGGATATTAAATAAAAGTCATGTTCCATGAAGATATTTTGTAAATTTCCTACCATAAATAAATCAAAACTTAATTTTTGATTAGTAATATGCATTGCTAAGAACTTCCTTTAGACAACTTTAAAGGCGATTTTCTTAACATTTTGATATTTTGCACCCTCAGATTCCAGATTTTCAAACGGTTGTATCTCGGCCAAATATTGTCCTGTCCTAACAAGACATACATCAGTGGAAAGCTTATGTACAAAAACTTTTTCAAAAAGTCTTCAAAAAAACTTGACCCTTATGACTGGTTTTGTGGTCCAGGGTCACATATATAAAAGCCCTTTCACACCAAAAGTGAAATGAATATGCCTCAGGCTGAAGGAAATTTAAATTCACGTCAGGAGAAGAAAGGTTAACAGTCTTTAGGAATAAAAAAAAAAAAGAAAAAGAAAAAAAGAGAGACACAAATGTTAGTTTATCTAAAGTCATTTTTGCTTCTTAGCATGGTTGAATTGGATCATCAAAGGACAGCAGCAAAGGCTCTGGTTAAAAAAATGGGATTAAAATACATAAAGAATATTTGCTAACATTGAACTGAATTATTGCAGGTTTGCGTAATATTTTGAGTTTCACAGTTTTTATTCATTTTGAGAAATATTGAATCCGTTTTTGTGCAAGTGAGATGAGTACATTTTGTCACATTAAGTCTAGAACTACATTAAGCATTATGTTTACACAGTGCACACAATGTCTCTGCATTTACTCCCGAATTCTCTCAAGATGGGGACGGGAGACTTGTCAGTCAGTAAATGGGAAAACAAAGTAACTTGCATTACTTATTTGAAAAAGTAACTTGTAAATTCAAAAGTAATGCATTACTTCACTACTGTCTTCTAATGTAATGTCTTCCAAACATCTCTTTTGATTGACTTGGCAGTAAATGTTTTTAGCGGTCAGTTAAATTCAGGTCAAAACAGAAAGCAAACCCTCCGAACTTGCCAGTGCTATTTTTACCTCTAGTTACTGTTTTAATTGGGACGTGCTGTTCTTTCAGAACTGGCATGTTTGGTAATGAGTTCTCTCACCAGATGATGATGATGTTCTGTCTTTATTGACTATTAAGGGCATAACCTCCACAGACACTGCTCTCTCAACAACATGTTCTGATTTGTGGTCAGTCAATTGGTTTTCAGGGACTGATGATTAACTTTTAACTGAGGACTATAAATGTAATTGCTAATTTATGTAGTATATCACTAAAATGTATAGAGAACATTGACGATTATTATATTTATTCACAATAAGATGCTGACAGCCAAAGGCCTTCATGAAATTTTAATGCATTAAAAACAATTTAGCGATTAAAGATTTATTACTACAGACTGATATTTATAAAATATATAATTATGTTTGCTGCTGGCAAATGCAACTGAAAGCACAATAGAATAAGATTGTTGTTGTGCATTGTTTACATCACTGCACCACAAAAGTCCACACACAGACAAAAGATGAACATGCAGAACATAGAGAACTACATTATTTTAATTAAGTCTACAGCCATGTGCATTGCTAACCAATGTTTTGGGGAGCCTGCATTTTATGAACAAATGTATATGAATTAATTTACAACAAACTTAATCAAATAAACACAAAAGTGCTTTGAGAAGAATCAGGTTTGTTGCTTTTTCCCAAGTAATTTTCAGTAACACTTTATTTAACAGTGTCCTAGTTACACATACTACCTGTGCTTACTATATCCAACCTTATCCAACTCTAACCCTATAGCAACAACATTTTGTTAATTAACAGTGTTGGGGAAAGTTACTTTAAAAAGTAATGGATTACAATTTTGCATTACTCCCTGAAAAAGTATCTAATTACGTTACTTAGTTACTTTTTATGGAAAGTAATGTGTTACGTTACTTTTGCGTTACATTTTAAATCTGGGCAGGGCTTGCTTCTTTGTTTTTAATATAAAACAACTCTAATGTAAAAGCCCTTTTACACCAAAAGTGAAATGAATTCACCTCAGGCTGAAAGAAAAGTACATTTATGCAGGAGTTCACTCTTCAGCTATAAAAAAATAAAGCACAAATGTTAGTTTATCTGAAGTAATTTTTGCTTATTAGTATGGTTGAATTGCATCATCGAAGGTCAGCAGCAAAGACACTGGTTAATAAAATGGGATTAAATACATAAAGGATATCTGTTTTATTTAACATATTTAATTATTACAGGGTTGCGTCATATTCTAAGTTTGCATTTCACTGTTTTTATTCATTTTGAGGAATACTGAATCTGTTTTTTGTGAGTGAGATGAATTAATGCATGTTCACATTTAGTCTAGAATACAGTAACATCATGTTTACTCCCAGTTTCCCGACAGGAGACTTGTCAATCAATAAATGGGGAAAAAGGTAACTGGCATTACTTATTTGAAAAAGTAACTCATATATTTTCATAGAAATTCAAAAGTAATGCGTTACTTTACTAGTTACTTTTTTATTTTTTATTGTGGTTGTGACGGTTGTGGTTTAAATGCTCCAAAGTGTTGCATAAAAGAGCTCAAGGAGGCCATATGGACGCTGATATGATTTGGCAGTGAGTATTTGATGGTGCTTCATGGTGTCTTGTACAGAAGTAAAGATGTCTGCTCTTGACTGCTGAGTATTCCACATGTGGACCTGGCCCTTCAGTTTTGTGGTGACTGAGGAGGCTTTTGAAGGTTATTAAAGTGTCTATAGGGGAGTGAAAGAAGGGGTGTTCTTGCTCTGTGGGTTTGACAGTTTCAGCTACTCCCATTATTAACAGGTGCTTCAAGAATACAGCTATTCAATCGCTTTAGGCAAACATTTTTTATTACAATGGGACCTTTTTTTGTTTTGGCAAGACAAAGCCCCGTACACAAAGAGAAGTCCATAAAGTAATGATTTACTGAATCGACACTGAACTGACTACAGCTGAATAATGTAGAACTGCTTCTAACTGAACTTGCTGAGAATTCACATTGTTACTGATTTGAACTGAGCTGATGCTAAATTGACTTGATTTGAACAATGACACTGCTGTCTTTTAAAGTTACTATACAGCAGAACCTGAACTACTGCCATAGTTGACTTTCAATAATTGATTATGTTATTTTTCCTGTTTATCAATGTGAAGCTGCTTGGACACAATCTGTATTGTAAACACTATGGAAATAAAGGTGACTTGGATTGTCAAAAATGCTTAACGCTTAAGTTTACTTCACCATATTACAAATGAATCCTAATCTAATCATGACAAACTATGCATCGTTTGAAAGGTCTAAGACTCCTAAATAGATATTTTACCATATTTTTTCCTACAAATTATGTAGGAAAAGTAATAGATTAATATATGTCAAGGGTGCATGGCATATAACATAACACCATGCATCCTTTGAAAGACATTTTAAAATCACACATTGCATTACCACGGAAAATGTACATCAAACTCATATTACAAAATGTTTTCATTCATGAATTATTAAAATTTAAGTCTGCATTTTTATGTCTGTGTTCAAAAATGGGAGTGACAGTTAAAGGGTTAAACTCCACTGAATACCTTTTGGATGAAATTGAATGCTGACTATTAGCTAGACCACAACCAACAGCCAACATTAATGCCTGACCCCACTGATGCTCTTGGGTCTGAAAGCTGCAAACACTAGCACTTAACTGTTTATTAAAAAAAAAAAAAAAAAAAAAAAAAAAAACATTATTTGTGTCCACGACTTTCTCTTTGTGCAATTGTAGATGTCTGCTGTAATAGTTTTGAAAAATTATAACATCTAAGTTAACTGGTTTATTCAAATCAATATTATTTAATACTGCTGACCCTGAAAACATTCATTTATACCAACAAAAATCTGGTAGAAAAAGTTCTTTAAGATGACAGCTGCAGGTCATCACCTCTGCAGTGCAGTGCATATACAGTCTATTGCAAAACGTGATTTGTCACATGAAAATATTTGAATAGTCAAGAATATAGAAAATCCCCTGTAATAAAAAGTGAATGGAAGTGAGAGTGTCTATGATTTGTGAATGTGTGATTTCTCTGGATAGCTGCAGTACCACCTGGACACTGTCATGGCCTGTCATCGTAGTGACAGCACGGCTTCCCACAACACCTGTTCACAGCAATTAGCAACACATGCTGTGTCTGGATGAGAGAGGGTCAACTCTAACCTCATAATCTCAAGAGTGGATAAAAATAAAGCAATAAGGTTTTGCCATTGCTAGCGATTCTTCTTCACTTGGGCACTTTAAAATCTGCAGGTTTGAAGTGTGTCTCTTGATTTGATGGATCTCACTGCTGTCATGAAGTTGAAGCCACCTTTTTACTGCCTGAGATCTCTAGTTACAAAATCATTCCTCCCAAAATAAACCTTCAGTTTGTATGCACCTCCAGTATATTAGTACGAGAGCAAATGCATTTAACTTATATAGTGTGATCAATGAATGAAAAGCAACCTATATAGGATAAATGACCACCAATACTGGGAGGAAACATATTATGATGATTTTTTACTGACTTGTGTTTTTCCTTTGTACATATTATTTTGTCATTATTTCATTCAGATAATACAAATGTTTTGAGAACAAATGCAAAGTTTTTGAGGAAACTTTTAATATAGGCATTGTGTTGTATCTTTACTCTACAAAAATGTTTTTAAGTATACCATTGCTGTATTGTCAGATGATCATTTTATTGCTGATTTGACATGTAATGTGTAATCTCGACAAAGGGTTTTGCATTGTATTTGCATGAATAAAAAATAGCTGCCAAGGAGGCTGTAATGCCATGTTTTTTAATGCAAAGAGGTCTGGTTTGATTTTATGTTTGCATAATTGTAATCATAAACCATGGCAACAAAATCTTTATCAGCTTTAAATATTAATAAATTTAGTACTTGCAGTGGCTTGGATAAGAGGAGCAGAGAGTGTTTTTTTTTTGTTTGTTTGTTTGTTTGTTTTTTCTGGCCCGGTGCTTAGACTTTAAAGTTGGTACGATTCCAGCTACACGTTACACATGTGCCGTTGGCTACATGACTTTGTACTGAAATATGGTAAGACTGAAGATCAATACATCATGTATAAATCCATGTTGTTTTCCACTGCACTGCTTCTGTCCACTCTCATGTCTCATAGATCACACCAGCGGCTGTACACGGATTCACACGCGACCATGCTAACACTACTGGAACTCAGCTTTAATACCTCAACAAACACAAAAATAACGACACGTATACAAAGAGTTTTACACACTTACACATCCACAAAGAGGTTTTTATATAACAGTAACCTCTCAAAATAGCCTGTTAAAGCAATTTGTCAAATTAGTTTAGACTGTTTAAAATGTCACTTGGCCAACACCAGTCCTGAGAAAGTCTTCAGTGTGTTATGTGTTCTGTGAACTACAGAAGAAGTGACATTTTGTTTTAACATTTCTGTGTGGTGAGTGACTTCTTGTGAAGTCAAAGTGATTCAACAGTCTGCCCTTTCTTTGATGAACATACCATTCATTCTCTTTCTTAGGAGGAATATAATGAAAGCTAATAAAATGGGCGATAGATTTTATAGATCATGCTTACCCCATTAATCAACACATAACTGGTTGCATATCAACAAGGCATGCTTGGAGTTCAAAAATCAACCACGTCATGATGAGGTAGGTGGAGGGAGGGACTATTTTGTATAAACACTACGAACTAACAATGTGAGTATAATGTGCGAAAGTCTGTCAAACCAATGTTGTTTCTGCAGTGTGTAGCACCGAATTGTGTCTTCCAGCGAGTTGTTTCAGTTTGCAGCCGGTTTCTACATCGATACCTTGCTATTTTAATAAGACCACCTTCGAACAATAAATGGAGTCCTAGGCAAAAATTCACACATCCTGTGTTTGAAAATGCCACGGAAGAGAGGGGTGGGGTGAGCAGTAGCTCATTATCATTTAAAGAGACATGCATCAAAATGGATCGCTGTAAACGGAGCTGTTTTTGATAGGGTAAAAAGGGTGTTGTTTTACACGACCACAGGGAATTTAAACCAAAGTATGTTACAGACATTTCATGAAGACCCTAAAGAATCATACCAACTTGTGGAAAATGGACATCTGATGTCCTCTTTAAAATGTACTAAATTGCAACTAACAATTATATTTATATTTTCAATAGAAATGACATTAAAGTATTTTCGTTTACCATAAATGCTTGTCAGTATGTTTGGCAATACTTCAAAGAAAATAGAAGTAATTATAAAATAACATACATATATGTACTTAAGTCCTACTCAAGTCAGCCAAGAAAAAAAAAAAAACTGTCTAAAGTTTAATTAATTTTATTTAATATAAATTTTAACTATAATACATTTTCATTTAATTGTAAATAACAAGCAACTAAAACACTGTATTCAGTTAACACCTTTTAAGTTTATTATTACCTTAATAAGTACTCTTTTTAAAAGTATGCTAAAGTGTACTTTCATCACAAGGGACATTAAAAATGGATATCAGAGTACAGACAAAACATAAATAAATAAATTAATAAATAATGGCTAAAAATTAAATGACCCTTTTAATTGCACTTGTGTTCGTAGTGCCACTGTAAACAGCACTAAATAAATCACATGGCCATGTAGCCTTCGGTGCTAATGGTTAAATTACAGCAGCTGTTTCCAGTAAACATTTAAGATTTTAGTTTGTAGCGAACGTCTTGTATGTGTGAGAAAGTGGATGCTGTCTGGAGTCACACAGGACAATTATGTTGAATCCCCAAGACATCTGACCAAGACATGACAGCGACACAACACTGCAGATTGCAGAGCCCCCATTGAGGTAAAGGGGGAAAACTACACCTTTGTCACACAATCCTTCCCCGAATTCATCACTCCATCCTGTTCTCACATAACACAGACATGGTTGACTAGATGTTCAGGCAGCTCCTTCTAACAACGCTGAACCCCACAGGGACAAGCACACCAGTCTACAATACAAAGAATACAGAACCTAATAAAACATTTATACAAATTTCCTTGGGCAAAGGGTTGGTGAATATTTTCCTTAGTTCGGTTATTTTAAGTGCTTTATTTTCCTTTTTCCAATGAAGCACAACAGTGACTGTCCACTTTTTGGGCAACCATCCTGAAATATTTTTCTAAGTGATTCTGCATATATATATATATATATATGTTATATATATATAACATATAAAACACTAGTCATTGATGCTGGATAGGAAAAAACAGTATATTTGAGGTTTATGGCAAATTAAACAAATATGTATGTTTTCTCAATTATCAACGGGAGTGACTTGATAAGTGGAGCTCTTAAAGCAGAACTCCACTTCCAGAACAATTTATAAATAATTTACTCACCCCCTTGTCATCCAAGATGTTCATGTCTTTCTGTCTTCAGTCGTAAAGAAACAATGGTTTTTGAGGAAAACATTTCAGGATTTTTCTTCACATAATGGACTTTATTGGTGCCCCAATTTTGAACTTCCAAAATGCAGTTTAAATGCAGATTTTTGTATACAAAATTTTGTATACAAAAAATGACCGCTCGTTTCGACCCTTCTTCCTCGGCTGGGATCATTTAGAGCCCTTTGAAGTTGCATTTAAACTACATTTTGGAAGTTCAAAATCGGGGCACCAATGAAGTCCATTATATGGAGAAAAATCCTGAAATGCTTTCCTCAAAAAACATAATTTCTTTACGACTGAAGACAGAAAGACATGAACATCTTGGATGACAAGAGGGTGAGTAAATTTGTAAATTGCTGTTCTGACTTCTCCTTTAACATAATGGGTGGTGTAGTACTTCATAGAGAATTCAGTAATTAAGAATTAGGAGAATCAGTTTCTCCATGGAGAATTATTTTTTTTACTTCCAGAACCTGCTTTGTAGTTCTAAATATATAATAGGTACTAAAGTACTGAATATGCTGATGGGAGGCAAATGAATATATTAAGGAAACCAAAATCTCTTATAATTTAATGATCCTGTTAAATTTTAAAACAACTTGTCGACCCTGTGACAGACCTCATTATGTAATTCAGAATATCCATTTGGGAGGAAACACACACATGCATTCACATGCACACGCACACACACACACACACAAACACTGTAGCATCTGCCCTGTTTACACAAATGTATTCCTATCAGGACTAACAATCTCTGACAGCTGTATGACACGCGTGCTGTGGAGATTTCATACAGTCAACAGAGAAAGAGTAACATGAAACATAAACATCTGGATTTTAGTTCAGCTATCGCTCAAGGGTCCTCAGACAGTGTTATTTTAATAATATAAAGACATTTATATAGTCTTTATTAATATTTGAATTCGTTTATTTCAGTTTTACCTTTACTGATTTTAGTACTGTACAGTACAGTAAATACAGTTTATGTAATTCTAAAACATCTATAGTGTTTTTAGTATAAGTACACTATTCAATATATTTGTATAATTGTGTCTATAAATGCAGAAACACAGGCAACTGCAGAAGGTTCACAAACCCGTGAATTTCAAAAATGTTTATCATACTCTATCATGTTTATTATATAATTACAATATGTAAACTCATTTTTGCATATCAGTGGGCTGTTTTGTCAGTATTCAAGTATTCAAAATCAGTGCTTGTTTCTAATGGAGCAAATCCTCTCACGTAGATCTATCTTGAATGTTTAGCCCACCTTCCATCATGATCAGACTGGTGTACTACTACAGCCCTCGCAACTGATCAGTTTCGAAGCTCTAGCTCATTCATTGATCTTCTTCATCTTGTTTTTCATCTTCCTATCTACATGGCATCATCTGTGACATTTCTGGGAAATGCACTCTGAAATAAACTGTGCTTTCTCGTCCGCTGTGTTTCTCTCCTCAAGTGTGGGGAGGCTGTCTGGAGCCTGAAATCACCTCAGCGCTCTGCTCGTGTCACAGGGGGGTTTTAGGGAGAGCAATTACCGCTGACATTTAGGGGAGTGCTCAAAGGGTCAGACGTTTTTATGCAACAATGACAAATTATCTCTACATTTTTAGATGTGGGAAATGTCTCGTGCATTAAGTGCATAGTTTACGTCACTTCTAAGTGTTCAGAATTTCAAACCTGACAAAAAACACTGACACTGGCCCTGGTTGCATGAACCTCCTAAAGTGGTTTGACTTAAGGGTATCCCTGAGGGGGAAAAATACCTGAGGCAAAGGATTTTTTTAAAGAGCGTTTACAACAAACATCTTAACAATCACCCTTACAGGCTACCTAAGTGTTTGTAGCATCTCGCATTCAACCTTCACAGCTATACAGATGTATTAGAATATCTGAGTTATGAAGATTATTGTACTCACTGGATTCACTCTAGGCTATCCACCTTTTTCTTTAACGCGAAGTAAGCCTATGGGTGAGATTTCTGGTTCAGTATCTGCTATAGGGAAATAACGAGAAGAATAACAACATGCAGTAAACGGTAAAACTGTTTGCACTACAAACCAGTGTACTCATAATTAAGATAATACATTAAAATAATATGGAAATGTCACAAATCCTGTCTATAGTGTAATAAAAACTAGCGCCATTTTCGCTTAGTATAAATAGCATCTAATAGTCATCAAATAGCCGCTGCACTTAATGATGACCTTAAGTACTTGTTCTTGCAACCGAATTTTCACTAAAGACATCCTTTATCTTAACTTAATGAAACTTTGATTCCTTAGAAAAGTAATATCACATCTCTCCTCAACCATCCTCATGATTAAGGTATGATTCATATCTCTAAACAGTGTGGCAAGAATCAAATGCTAAAGTACAGTACTTTTTTGAGGCTGAGGCTTTGTTCAGAACCCTCAACTGTGAATATAATAATAATAATGCTTGCTGTGTGCTGCTAAGGGCTGAATCACATGGACACTGGAATGCACACAAGCCAGAGCTTTCATCTGAACTCACTGAACCATAACAGATGCCAGTGTACTCATTACACACTGAAATGATCAGGGTCACGTGAACATCAATTAAACAGCCAATAAAGATGTTGCTTCATTATTTCGCCATATCAGGTGTAGACACCAGCTCTGCTGAAAAGTGAGTGTAACCATGGCAACTCCAGATTGCTTTGGGAGGAACGTGCTTCTAAAGGACTCAGGGACTTTAAAATGTAACAGGTATTCATACACTGTGTGCAGAATTATTAGGCATGTTGATATTCTGGTCATATTTTTTTTCCAAACACATTTTACCAATTCCAAACCACATCAGTCTTAATAACTACTATTAATTTTGTATTTAATCATTTGTAAGTGATATATAATTGTCCGTGAAGGCTGGAAGTGAAAAACTCCTTATATTCAGGTGTGCAGAATTATTAGGCATGTTTTCGTTTACAGCTAACATGAGCCAAAAAAGAGATTTAACCCAGACTGAAAAGTCCAAATTATTAAATGCCCATGAGAAGAATGCAATACTAATGCATTACAAGAATTTGCAAAGTTAAGGCTTGACCATTGGACAGTGAAATGCTTGTTGAGTCTGCATGGTCAGAAAAAAAACAGGTGGAGAAGAAAAGATGCATGTTAACTGCAAAAGAATTAGGAATTAAGGTGAAGAATTAGGTGTGACACCATCAGGAACCGTTTCCAGTTCTCCAGCGCCACCATTTTCCAGAACTGCAACCTACCTGGAGTCTTCAGAAGTGCAATGTGTCAGGTTCTCAGAGACTTTGCTTGGTAAAAAATCCTAAAAAATGCCCCTGACTTAATAAGAATAACAAGCTGACGTCTTGTGAAATACATGAAGACAGTTTTTTTTTTATAGGCGTTATAGACAGATAAGTTGAGAGTGACTCTTGAAGGACAAGCATCACATCCTCTTGTGCCTCTGATTCAAAAATTTATCTTCCAAAATCTGGCAGTAAGTTTTGGGAGTTCATGTTTAGTCTCCAATCCTGAAAAGTCTGACTTGCAGAGATGGACTAAAATGAACTCCCAAAACTTATAATTCTGCACACAGTGTATGAGATGCATCCTCCTCTACCATATCCATATTGCGATACCATATCCTAAACGATATCCACATTTCTTGAATTTCTTTTCCAATGGTTGTGGGCTCTGTTGGAATTGGTTGTCATGTTTGCATGATGTGGGCATTCAGTGGGACAAGCTCAGCCGTGTATGTGGTCTCTCCATGAAGGTCAGTGTTGGTGTCCAGCAGATGATCCAGACACACACAGCGGTGTTAGAAAACCTGCCAGCATCCTTCTCACTATGATCCTTTTGAAGCTACCAGTCAAAAACATCTCAAAACCTACAGTATGCTGTGTCTGAAATCATTTCCTATTGCCTAAATAACACACTAAATACATTAACTATGTTATTCATTTGTAAAAAAAAAAAACTTGTGAAAACGAAGTGTTCTTAATTGTATTACTTCCAAAATGCAGTTTAAGTGCGGCTATAAATGATCCCAAATGCGGCTGGGATCGTTTACAACCGCATTTTGGATCGTTTGAAGCCGCATTTAAACTGCATTTTGGAAGTTTAGAATCGGGGCACCATATCAGTCCATTACATGGAGAAAAATGCAGAAATGTTTTCCTCAAAAAACATAATTTCTTTATGACTGAAGAAAAAAAAAAGACATGAACATCTTGGATGACAAGGGGGTGAGTACATTATATGTGAATCTTTGTTTTGGAAGTGGACTTCTCCTTTAACATTTTTAAGTTTTTATTGTGCTTTAAAAATACATTTTGATGTGTTGACTGACATAGTAAAGTGCGTAAAATATTTGATTTAAAGTTAATATATTTTAAATGTTCCTAAACAAAACAACTTCATTACCAATGAATAATGACAAATTTATTTAAATATAAGTTTCAAAAGAGATTACATATAAAATATTTATTTTCTGTTCATTTGTAACTGCTTGTCAGAACTTTCATCAGTACACTTTATTTTAATGACAGCTGAAGTAATTATGAAATTAAGTGGGTTAAAAAGCACTCTTACATGGAAATAATCACATTTATTGTAAATGTTAACAGTAACACATTTTTATTTGATTGTACATAAGGTCATACTTTATTTTAAGGTCCAGTTCTCACTATTAACAAACCATTAACTACAGCTTTTGCCTCAATAAACTCCTAATTTGCTGCTTATTAATAATTAGTAAGGTAGTTGTTAATTTCAGGTATTGGGTAGGATTAGGGATGTAGAATATGTTCATGCAGAATAGCTGCGAATATAAGTAAACAGCCAATATGTTAATAATTGGCAGGCTAAGAAGTACCTAGTTAATAGCGAGAATCGGTCCCTATCCTAAAGTGTTACTGTAAATAATATACAATTTGTACCCTTTACCATGCTTTTAAAAAGAGTACTTCTTTTTCACATTTGCTATTTCAAATTATCATCAAATGCAAGACAACCTTCACTGTGTTCGCTGAGTACAGTACGCCATTGATTCTGTGTCGGCAGCTCACTAGGATTCACAGTATTAAAGGCTGCTTTACTGGGGGTGGGGATTGATTATCTTTGTTCAAACTGGGTCTGTCTCTCCATGCGTGTGAATCCAGAAGTTCTCTCAAATTATCTGTTCTGTCTGGCTCTGGGACAGACAGCAACTCACAAGAGACACCCAGGGTCCAGAGGACACAGCTGTCAGAAAAACTTCCTTTAACAGACTGTAATGAGTTCACAAGAGAGTAAATAAAAGGGAGAAATAAACAATAAATAAATAAATAAATAACAAAATGTGATGTGACAGTGAAAAAGGACTCGTGTGGATAATGTCTCTTTACCAGTGAATGCCTCAATTGTGGTATTTATTCATTAGATTCTTTGCTTTTCCATTTTTACGTTTCTTGTCATTTAGCAGATTGCTTTAAATAGTAGCAGTCATTATTGTGTCATTTACAAATATTAGTATATTAATGAAAATAAAACGTTCATTACATCAGTACAACACAAGTCAAAATTTTGGACCCACCCTTCTTTTTTTTTTTTTTTTTTCAATTATTATTACTGTTTTTAAATAAATTCATACAGTAGGTACACAATTTATCATTTTAATTTTGGTAACACTTCCAGTGAGGTTACATTTATTAACATTAGTTAACACAAACATACATTGAACAACACTTCTACTGTGTTTATTATTCTTAGTTCATATTCACTTCAACATACTAATACATTACTAACACAATGTGTATCTCTTAACATTCAGTTAACGCACTGAGAATTAATAACACATCACTTGTGGTGGCTAATGCATTAACTAATGTTAACAAATGAGACCTTATTGTTAAGTGTTTAAGCATTTAAGCATGAACATTTAGATTAAGATTATGAGCAGTGGGAACTGACTTGTCAGTTATTCATTATGCAATGATTGTGAATGACTTAATGGCAATATAAGTGTTACCAAATACTTTTACTGAAAGTAATGATTGGTGTTTATTTTGTGTAATTTGTCCGGTGTTGTGATGGATGTCAGTTGAGGGTGGGGTCCTGCTGGTCACAGCAGTGTGTACTCGGCCCGACTGACAGCTACCCTGACAGCACAGACTTCTGACAGATGTGTGACAGCGGCAGCGCTCTCCACTCTCATCCTCAGAGAGAAACGCACTGACCTCAAATCAGATATTAAATATTAATATGATCCCTGATGTGTCCTTCTGTCTACCACACACAGAGCGAGCAGATGTCACCCAAAAAATTGGTAAGGAAAGAGAGAGAATGAGAAGTTTAAAAAAGTTGAAGATTCAGTGAGTAAAATAATCACTCATTAGAGAATGATTTTATTAGGCCAGTTATCTTTTTTGAGAATAAAAAAAAAAATGTACCCTAAGTTTTTTTCCGCTGGAAATTAGATGAAAAAAAATGAAACAAGTAAGATCTATCTATTTGTCTATTACTACTGGTTCCAGCCCCATAATGACCAATGCATAAGATATTACTGTTGTTCCTGGAAGTCACTTTAGATAGAAATCACTTTTCAATTAACAAGTTCACTTCTTCAAATTATATGTCTAAATAAGGTGTGATGAGGTAAGGAGTTGTTTATATCCTTTTGATTTATGATTGACTAAATTAGACAAACAAGCGCTTCATTTAAAAATCCATTTAAATAGTTTGCTTACAATATGGCTCATTATCTCTAAACTCTAAACACTCAGTGGATATCATTTCCACTTCCAGTGGCCTTCACCAGTTCGTTTTGTTACTAGATCAGTTCTGAAAGTATATGCGTGTGTGTCCCTTGTGCAAATATACCATTCTCTGAATAGATTATGTAGTTTACAGATAAGAGATTTCAATCAAGAAAATGAACTGCTTTTCAGAATCATAAACACTGTATTACATAACAGTCATTCGACTATTAGACAATTGGAAGTTCTTTTTTCAACTGGCACATTTCAAAACCCTCTTCAGCTGTATTTGTTGTGTGATCCAACAATACGTATGTTCCCATCCTTCTGTTTGAATGTTGATAGCTGATTATCACAAATTGCTGTAGAATAATTATCAATCAGAAGTTGCTCTTTTATTTTTCTATTTTGATAACAACTTTGTATGCCTTACAAGATTTTATAGAAGACATGAAAAATAGACAATTTTTTTTTTTTTTTTACTGAAACAGTACAGAGCTACAGATAGCGGCTAGGATCATTTGTTTTAGAATTCATATTGAAAATTCATATTGAAACTTTGATATATCTGCAGATCTGAGCACAGTTTGATGACATTATTGAGACCTCGCCTGAAACTAAAGGAGATGCAAAAGACTAAATTGCTTTTTATTACTTTTTTTCTGAGAACACTGGCAAACATCTTCATCTGCTTTCTCTTTTAATCACATTGCTGTTTAGAAAAACAACTGCAATATTAAAGAGATCTCAGCTGAGATTTTTCTTTTGTGGGTTTGACTCAGCTGTGCATGTGTGCCTACATAAATATTTGGAAGGAACATGAAAGTAACGTTTATTCTGTTTATTTATTTTTTAATCTTATTTCCTAAAATGCATTTATGGCACAAGGCAGGCTGCACTCTTCCGTATTAAAAACCTGCAGGTGACAAAATCATAGCAAGCTTTCAGGCTGCTCATCAGAATGTTCTGTCAAAGCATGATGACAAGCATTGTGTTACGGCTGCAAACACATATTCATTCTGTGTTTTAATATTTGCTGCTTCATACTAAGACACAAATACATCATGACAGGCTGTCAAGTACAATTAGAACACCTGTCTATGATCAGAGGAGCTGACATTCTGAGAGAGACCAATTCACTGAGCTTGTCACAGAAAACAGCAAGAGAAATAAATAATTAAATAAACAGCCTAAATCCCCTGAACATTTCACACAGACTTCTCTCTAGGCATCACTCTTCTATTCTCCTGTTCAATCACCTTTTGAGAACATTTTCTTATGTTAAAGTGTCTTGAGAGAAAAAAAATGAAGGCCACAGGTCCTGACAACACACTCATCACTGAATCAAAAGGACACATATATACCATGATGTCAGAAGTGATGCCACCTTAACATTACCGTGTATAAAAACAAAAATGGCTTGAGAGAGATATACATGACACACTCACAATTTGTAACTATTTTACATTTTTGCGATTTGGTGGGTAAGTTGTATGAATTTGTATGCACACAGCCAGAATTTTTATATGGCATGTATTTTTGGAGCTATTTAGTTTGTCCAGAAGGCAGCAACAGTGGTCTGGACTGTTGTTTCACAGTCCCGCCAAAAAAACAGAGAAGGAGACAGAACAACCAACACAATCTAATGCCTTTGTCTAATGACTAAATTTTACGTTAACATTTACATGATGTCGGTGGCTTTCAAATTCAAATTAATTTGTGCAATCACATTCTTACATTTTTGTACAACCTTCTTACACCCCAGTGACGGTTGTGTTTAGCGGTAGGGTTGGAGGTGGACCTTCATGCTAATTCTAAAATTCACACATTATCATACAATTCACACTGAACGAATTCATACAAAATCGCCATCTCATAAAATAGAGGTACCTGAAACCCTAGTTTATACAACAACAGAGATATTTTTAGCAGTCATAACCTCTGAAGAACTGGCCGACATTGGACAAGACTAAAACTTTTCATGTGCGTATGTTTTTATGCATGCTATCAAATGGAATATAAAGCATTTTGGGAGCCTGAAAATGCAAACTTTTGAAAACTGGTTTCAAAGTGCATGTTTTTCAAAGCGATACTGTTATCGTCTCCATGTAAAAAACACAAAAAACACAAATTTGTGAAAATGGTGACATTATGCGCATACGTATTACATGTTCAATCTATGGGTATGTGTGCTGGTGTCTAACATCTACACCAGGGATCCTTAAATCTGGCCCACAAGATCCACTTTCCTGAAAACTTTAGCTCTAACCCTATTCAAACACACCAGGGGCCTGTTTCTCAAAAGACGCTAAGAAAAGCAGGGATTAAAGTCCAAAACCTGACATGAAATAACCTAACAAATCAATCGGGGCTAAAGCTGTTTCATAAATGACAATTTAAGTTCACACAGTCTCACCAATTCGATCCAGGCTCATTGAGTCAAGTTAACCCTTACAAACAAGAAGTTTATTCAAGTGTGCTATTAGTATCTTTTAAACTAAAAAATAGGAAAGTATACTTTGTCTGGTTTTCATGCACGTTTCAAAAATGTGCTTTATGTACTTCTCAGAAATATACTTAAAATGACATTTAAGTATACTTGACTTACAGTATACTTAGAAAAAGTCAAAATATATTTGAGCTATACTTATGCTCCAAGAATCCATGTTTTCATTGTTATACGGTAGGGGTTGCTATTACACATCTTCTGTACAGAGTTTCCAAAACACAAGCGAAGAAGAAACCAAAACAACAGATGCTTCCACACTTAATCTAAGACGATCATCCAACATAAAACAGCATCAAAACTGTGTAACGTTGTGGGATAAAATGTCGACCATTGAAGAGGTAACAATGACTGTCAAGCTTTGGAGTGTTGATCAACTTATCATCTATGTTTTGATTATCATTCTGAATCCAATGCATAGTCTGTTTTCAGCTTTTTGTTCAAAGTGTTGTTTATTTATTATTTCTTTCTTTTTTCCTTATTTATGAAACGTACCCACATTCAAGTGTTTATAAAAAAGAATGCATGAGGCTAGAATAAAATGTTTTTATTTACAGGCAGATAGTCTGTTCTTTCTTTTGCTGTTCAGATATTCATATAATAAAATATATACAAATTAATACCTACAAAGGGACATAGTAGTATACCTCACATTTCAGCAATCATTTCAGTATATCTTCTCAAGGGACAATACTATAGAAATGAAACTTGGATATATTTTAGAGTAGTCAATATGCAGCTTGTATAGCAGTGTATATTTGATGTCCCCTAAAAATAACTCAACATACAGCCATTATTGTCAAAACAGCTGGCAACAAAAGTGAGCACACCCTAAGTGAACTTGTCAAAACTGTCTCCAAAGTGTCAATATTTTGTGTTAGCACCATTGTTATCTAGCACTGCCTTAATCATTCTGTGCATGGAATTCACCAGAGCTTCACAGGTTGTTGCTGGGATCCTCTTCAAATCCTCTATAATGACATCATGGAGCTGCTGGATGTTAGACACATGGTGCTTCTTCACCTTCCGCTTGAGGCAGTTGTCATCTTGGTGGTGTGTTTGGGGTCACTGTCATGTTGGAAAACTGCCGTTCAGCCCAGTTTCTGAAGAGAAGACATCATGTTCTGCTTCAGAAATGTACAGTACATAATAAAAATCCATGTTTCCCTCAATGAACCACAGCTCCCCAGTACCAGCAGCACTCATGCAGCCCCAGACCATAATGCTACCACCACCATGCTTGACTGTAAGAGAGAAACAATTTTCTTGGTACTCCTCATCAGGGTATCACCACACATGCTGGACACCATCTGAGCCAAACAAGTTTATCAGACCATAGGACATGGTTCCAGTTCATGCTCTTGACAGGTTGTCTTCAGCAAACTGTTTGTGGGCTTTCTTGTAAGCCAGCTTCAGAAGAGACTTCTTTCTCGGATGAAGCCAATGCAAACCGACTTGTTGCAGTGTGCAGCGTATGGTCTAAGTTGTTGCAGTGTGCAGCGTATGGCCTGAGCACTGACAAGCTGACCTTCTACTTCTGCAATGCTGGTAGCACTCATGCATCTGTTTTTTGAAGCCAGGTTCTGCACCTGACGCACAAAACGAGTATTCAACTTCATTGAGTGACTCTTGCGAGGCCTATTCCGAATGGAACCCATCTTGAAAAACCTCTGTATGACCCTGGCCACAGTACTGAAACTCAGTTTCAGGTTGTTACTGAACCTCTTATAGCCTAGGCCATCTTTGTGGCCATCTTCAGAGAGTTCTTTGCCATGAGGTGCCTTGTTGAACAGCCAGTGGTCAGTATGAGAGAATTGTACTCAAAGCACCACATTTTAACTGCTCTAATACAAGATACACAACTTCGTATGGTCCTGTCAAGCAGACAAAAACATCAACATGATGAATAGGACATTTGCATGGTTAAATGACACAGTGCTGTTATCACTTATGGTGTACTCACTTTTGTTGCCAGCTATTTTGACAATAATGGCTGTATGCTGAGCTATTTTCAGAGGACAGTAAATATACACTGCTATACAAGCTGCATATTGACTACTCTAAAATATATCCAAGTTTTATTTCTATAGTATTGTTCCTTAAGAAGATATACTAAAAATGTGAGGGGTGTACTCACTTTTGTGAGATACTGTAAGTCTAGATTTAAGTTGGGTTTTTCCAAACCACATTCCTGTTGTTTTTGTGCCATTTAGAAGTAGATTTAAGTCATTAAAAGCCTCTTGAATATTGTTAAAACTACCCTGTTTTAAAACTTCATCATATGATAATCCTACAGTATAAAGAATGGTGTCATCTGCATATTTTTACATTGCATTTTAATTTTACAATGTAATGTTTTAATGTTCTACTAATAACCATAAAAGGTACAGCTCTCATAAAGCCAGAGAGAATGGCTGTATTGCTAGAAACTGAAAGTGCAAGTAGCAACCATGTTGAAATGTTTTCATATATCTTAAAACAATGTCATTAAATCTTGGCCACAATACATTGATACAGTTGGTTGTATGCATTTGCTTTATTATTTAAGTTGCATTTTCTGTATAATTTTATTTTTGGATTGATAATAAAGTCAAATAATTGTATGTGAGAGAGTCAGTGGTAAATAATATCAATGCAGTCCAACTGGACAGTGTTAGATGAACTCAGCTTAGCCTGACAGCTAGCCTGCCCCTGACCAGGTTAGTTTCCCAGCATAAGTTGCCAGATTGACTGAGCTTGAGCTATGGTAAATTTGCTTTATAGAACCAAATCAACTGCAAATAAGTAAGACTAACTGAAATTAGCCTGGCTCATTTGGTAGACTTGTTTAATGAAACAGCCCCCTGAGCCTGCTATCAATGTCTTCAGAATCATTACAAAATCAAAGGTAGGTGAGTTTGATCAGGGTTGGAGCTAAACTTACCAGTCCATGGGTTTTTATACAAATCACATTGTACAAATCACCTAAAATTGTTATGTTTTCTTGTGAGATTGGTTTGGAGATACTCTCTAGAAAAGAGAAAGCTATAATAGTTTGGGCTGAGCAGCTTCTGTTCGAGATCAATGCAGGCGGGTGGTGTAACAGCAGCACAACAGCGCGAGGAGAGCTGTGTTAATGAAAAACCCTTTCCCTGTCGCGCTGGACAGACGTGCTGTGACTGTGGGGCTATAAAGAGACACAAAGCACACTCGCTGCATGTATGAAGTCAATGATACACACACATGCGTGGCAGTACACACACTGGCAGACAGACAGCCTCGCGCTGGCAGCAGCCCAACTGTTTCCCAGAGATAAGCACGACAACTGAGCGCTTCAGATGCCTCTAATTTAATAAGACGGGAAAAGATAGTTCACAGCATTGCTATCTAATTAAGAATCTGGGCTCTCAACAACAACAAAAAGTTTCTAAACAAATGGAATGTTTATAGTGTGATAGTCTGGGTTGTGGCAGGTATTCAGTGTCAGTCTGATAATACACTACAGAATTTTATCTAGAAACTGCATTGTAACTATACAGACACAGTAGCTATTCTTCTGTGACTGACAACAGCATTACATTAAAGAGGATGAAGCGTGATGTTCACAGCAGGATTGTGTATCATTGTGTGGGCCAATCACATTTCATTAGACCTTATTTTATTAGGATAAAGATTTTTTTTTTTTTTTTGTATGGAAATAATTCTTTCTTTTTCTTTTTCTTTCCTTCTTTCTTTTTCAGGGTAGATCTTAGAACTTACCATTTACCATTTTAGAGTTTTAGCATTAGCATTACTGAGAAATAGGACATATAGCAAGAAGGACTTATTTCAGATTTCCTCAAAACATTTTTAGTAATGGTAAAATCTTTCAGCATAGTCAAATGTTTAGATACACTTTCCTTTTATTATTATTTATAATTTTCCACATTTTAGAATAAAACACTCACCAAAAATATACATAGCACTAATGCACTAATAAATAGCACTAATGCACAAATAAATAATTGATTATAAAGATTATAATGAAAGAAAAAAAAAAGAACAAGCTATAAATAAAAAAGAAAAGAAAAATAAAGAAAACAAAGTTTTAAAAAATAATAATAATAAAAAGTGATTCAAGCATTTAAGCCTTTTTTTTTTTTTTTTTCAAAACAGTGTGTCCAAAGTTTTACAATATGTTTTACAATCTGATGTTACAGTCTGGGATTTCTCATCAATGGACTGATATTATCATGTAATGGAGAACCAGAGAGTCAAAGAGATACACTGATAGCTTTTGAGAGTGAAAGTTTTGATTAATCTGAGCCTTGGCGATCTCAGAGCAGACAAAATGAAATATCAAAAAGATAATTCATACCAAGGGAAACTATGGCTGCTATCTCTCTGGGTTTGTGTTTGTGTGCTATTATATTGTAACCTGCCAGACAGGAGAGCCCTTCATCAGGCGTTTCAGCTCTGGGTTCGTGGCAGGACAGCTCTACAGGCTCATTAAAGCTGGGAGCAGGTGCACTTTCATGAGTGAATATTATAATGCAATGTCAGTCAGAGAGCAGGTTAGCGTGGCCGCTACGACACTCTCTCTCTCTCTCTCAGAGCACCCACTGTACGCCATTAATCATTTCCATGGCTACAGCAAATCACAGGAGAAGCTAGTCAGCTCAGATCCCATTAAAAGTTTTACATAACCACCCTGAAACATTTAGCAACAGACCATCTCCATGCTGGAAATATGACTTTATTTGTATGAAGAGCAGATAAAAAAAAACAACAACTGAGAAATAGCATTCCTCATCTGAACAGATTTGTAGAAATACATCACTTGCTTACCAATGGATCCTCTGCATGCCATCAGAATGAGAGTCCAAACAGCTGATAAAAACATAACAATTTCATCTTGTGTAGTGAAAAGTTGTGTGTTTGTGAAAGACAAATTGATCCTTATAGCATTTTAGTTTTATAACATTACTTCTGGACAAAATACGAGTCCATAACCCATAATATGTGGACAAAGTCCATCCCCTGTTGTCCTCTGACATAAACATCCACAAACAAATTTGTTTAGAACTGTTTCAGACTGTTTTGGCTTGTAAATAGTGTTTAATCTCTGCACATTTCTCTCCTGATTTAAACGAGATGACTTCTTCACTACAAAGCAATATTATGGATGATGCCTCAGTTTTTGATTGTCACTGTTTCCATAGTTATTAATTATGTTGCACCTGTTCTGTGTTATGTTCCTACTTATCATGTGTTTATATGCCCTCAGTTTGTTCTACCTTTTGCAGTGTTGTCTTTTTATTGGATGAAGCTGCTGTGCTCCACAGAATTCTCTTCTTTATTAATAAAGTTTAAAGCCGTATTCAGATCCACCTCTCTTTGTTTCCCTCATCCTCCATTACAGTTGCAGTCTGCATATCCAAGGTCTAAACACAGTTACTAAGCAAATTCTTTTGATTATCACTTTCAGTGACACCACAATCCTCCAGGTTATGATAAAGATTGCATTGATTTAATAATGTTGGTAATAAGCTAAAATGTGACAGTTCTGAAATATTTCAAACTGTATCTTTACGTTCCTGTTATAGTTCATAACTGTCACATTTTAAAGCACCTGTTCTGGGTTTTCACATGTGCTCATGCAGTAGCAGCCCTGTAACATCCACACAGGCCAATTACTGCCCCCAGCTGGACAGAGACTGATAGCAGCTTTCAGGACGTGTGCTGAAATGAGACATCAGCCTCAGAATCCCAAACACGAATCCAGTCAGGAATAAAGTCAGTCTAGCAACAAAACAAACATGAATAAATAGGTGGAAATAAATATAGTTTATCTCCTCATTTAAAACACATTGGAATCACAGATTTTAAAGCCACCATTACACTTTCAGATCAATTTAGATCCCTGCTCCTTCTTCAGATCCCTTCTTCAGCTCAAACAGCGAAACATCCAGATACTGTCACCCTCATTAATCAATTATGGATGCTTTGATGGAGCTTTTGATGGAACCAAATGATGGAGGCCATTTGTTTTTTCCTCTCGAGGCCCCAGTCAGTGTTTTAGGGTGTCCCAATTTCAAAAGGGAGGGAGAGAGAGAGAGTGAGAGAGAGAGATAGCGTGCACATTTAGTCACTCAGAGAAATATCAGTCTTACACTGACTGGACAGCCTTGATATCCAGAGGGAGAGAGAGGTTTAATTTTGGTGATATTTGGTAATATGTCAGTAAAGTGCTTTGAACTAAATCAAATTAAATCAAGCACAGAATGAGAGAGAATGATATAAAGATTACATAATGATAAAGAGATCATTCAAGTCAAGACAAATTTGTTTGTATGGGGCTTTTTAAAATACACATTATTTCAAAGCCGCTTAACAGAAAATCATGATGTTACCGTTTTTCACAAAGGCACATTTCTCAGTATTTAGGTCATGTTTTCACAAAGTTATCCTTACCAACTTTCAGCTTGCCACAGCAGTAAATGTTACATCCAAAATGCACTAAATACATGTCCCAAATCAAATATTCTATAACACTATAAGGTTGTTACCAAACAAGCACATTTTGTCACTCATAAAACTAACTGCAGTATATATTATAAAACATTGTCCATGTTCACATACACAATGATTCCCAAGTCGTCGCCTTTTGTGGTAACAAAATTGAAATAATAACACCTGTGATTAAGAACAAAACCAAAACTTCATTAACAAAACCCCTGACTCTTCTGGCAAAATAAAATAAAAAATAAAAAAAATTATTTAAAAAATTATTTATTTAAAATAAAATTTGTGCACAAAATAATAATAATAAAAAATGAATTCAGATTTTACACACATCCAGTAAATATATATCATGATTTAGACACTTCCTTAAAAAAAAAAAATTGAGAACAGCTTCCAGAACATGTAATTAAAGATTTTTATTGTGTATAGTAAATGCATTTTGCAGTTTCAAAATGTATAGTAATCACAACTAAGTATATATTGTAAACTGTAAGTACTGCAAGTAATACAGTATTGAATGTCTGTACTTGCATACTGCAAACGCCCATAATTGCCCATAAGGCAACACTGCACTCCTTGATATTATTTGTCCTCATCCTCTTCTTCCTCGTGCACCACCTCTTGATGGGAAGTCTTAAAAGCAGAGGAGGAAGGGTATTTACTCTCTTTCTCCTCTGCCTATAAAACTGTTCCATTCACCATTGATATCAACATTCAACACACATGCCATCTGTGCAATCTATTTGGTACAATTGGTTTGAGCATACAAGCAATCAATACAATACAAGCTATCAAGCAGCTGAGATTTGCAGCGAATATTATCCTATGTGAGTATACTGATAAAATGTGTGTATGTGGTTAAGTTGTACATATTTGTATATCCAACTTTATATGATAAAGTGATAATATAGATACATTTTGTGATGATAAACAACCAGTCAGTTCAGATTTGCTATATACTTGCATGATAATGAAATGAACATCATGAATTTGGTGTATGTGTGTGTGTCTGTGTGCGTGTATGTGTGTGTGTGTGTGTGTGTGTGTGTGTATTTGGATGTCTGACAGGTTTTCATGAGCAGCCCTAAAGCCATGATATATCTTCTCTGTTGGCAAGCATAATCATTCTACACATTCCAACATGTGGTATCTTCGATATTCTGTCATTAGTTTATACTAATGCAAGATGCTTGGTCCTTAAATTTGTTGATAGTTGCTATATTCTCTGCTTACAGATTGTTTTTTTTTTTTTTTTGTAAGTTATTGCTGGATTCCTTTTGTCTCTACACAGTGTCCAAAACTCTCTGAACGTCTGTCTGGTGTGACCACACTATTAACACAATTCATATTGTTTTCATACAATATACAGTCAAGTAACACATTTCTAAAATGCTGAAAGTTTCTTTATATACAAGCTTGTCCAATTTACAAATGCTTGCACACAGACAGAAATAAAGGCTAAATTTTCTTAACTTTAAATATAGTAGAAAGCCTCTACTTCAAGAACAACAGCAGCTTAAAAGCAGATAACATTGATTTATTGTTATTATTATTTTCATTGAAATAAAGAGAAATAGCTTATTCCAGTCTCAATGAGACATTCCCAGGTGTTTAAGTTTTTTGGACACAGTAAAATGTACTCTTTGGATTGGTTTTGTTCAGTGTGAGTACAGAACAAAGCAGACATTCAGAGAAAGCAAAATAATAATGCCTGAATGAGGGAGAGGAGTAGCTGGACCAGAACAAGAGAGAAAGAGATTTAGGGAAAGGGGAGTGAGAATGTGAGACACTGCTCAAAGGAGAGTAAAAGCCACCATCATAGACCATGTTATAAACTATGGTCTAAACCATGGTCTATCAATGAGAGAGGCTTAGTCTCAGACGGTCAACCGTGGCTTCCATTATCCAGACATTTCAGCTGACCAACTGGTAAGTAATGCATTTCATGAGGGCTATCACTGCAGTTGTTTTGTACCAAAGTATCTGCAAGCTACCAGTCCCAATGCACGTATGTTGTATTCTCGTTCCTCTAAAAGATGTCTTGTCTTCCTCTGGGGGAAAAAGAAAGCTCCACAGTGAAGACCGAGAGCATGCCATACTCTCCAGCACACCCATTGTGCAGCACAAGAGCAGCACACACCTATTGTGCTTTCACAATGGCAGCATTTCATTATCATTATCATCAAATAACATGTCATTACCATGTGATGTGACAGCGTCAGTGGCGTCGCATCACTGCCAATCACAAATCCTTTTCCGTGGTCTCATGAGATAGTGTCTCATAGATAATGAGATGAGATACTGCTTTTAAGTGTCCTTAGGATGCACACTTCAGAATCTTGTCTAAAGCAGTAGGTGATCCGGTGGGTAGTGTTTGCTTGTGAAATTGGACATACTTTTAACATACCGATTTTCACCTAGTATGCATATTTGGATAGTCATTGTCTGCATCCCACAGTTCTGCACGTTCTGACAAGTTACACTTTACTACTACATGTGTAACATAAGGGCGGGAGACAAGCGGATCCATGTGCAAACTTTTATTATATGGACGAGACATAGACATGGTCAAAGGCAGGCAGGGTCGAACAACAGCAGACGGGTACATAGACAGCAAGACGAAGAGTAATCCTTAAACGAGCGAGGGTCAATCCAGCGGCAAACGTTATCCGTACGAGGGCTAGGCAGGAGAATGGTCAGACAGGCGATAGATCCGATAGGTAGGCAACTAGACAGACTAAACGAAACAACAAGGCAAAACAAGAAAAACTAGACACAGGGAAACTTGGAGAAACGCTTTGTATGAATGTTACACAGTTCAATACTCGGCGGTGAGTGACTGGAAGACCGGGGCTTTTATACAGTCCGTGATTGGTGCAAATGGTAAGAGCAGTGGCTGATGGGAAATGGAGTCTGAGGTGTAGTGCAACAGTCTGAGTGTGTAAGCAGAGTGAGAGCGACATCTGGTGGTGAGCGGTCCGCAGCTCACCGACCAGATCCGTAACATAGCCCCCCCCCAAAGAGCGGCTTCCAGACGCTACAAACGAACCATAGTCCAGGGGAGCGGTGGGGCGGGGGTGAGACAGGGCTAGGGCTGGAGGGCCAGGTCCGTGCAGAGGACCAGGTGACTGGGGCAGGACCGACAGAGCAGGAGCCCACCAGGGTGGAGCTGGAGGCGGTGCAGGAGGCACATGAGCCCTCCAGGGCGATGCCAGAGGCGGAGCAGGAGGCACAGGAGCCCTCCAGGGCGCTGCCGGAGGCGGAGCAGGAGGCACAGGAGCCCTCCAGGGCGGAGCCGGAGGCAGAGCAGGAGGCGCAGGAGCTCTCCAGGGCGGAGCCGGAGGCGAAGCAGTAGGCGGAGCGGCCCTCCGGGGAGGAGCAGGAATCTGCGTCACGGTCTGGGACCTTGGGAGAGCAGGGACAGAGGAGGCAGACAGAATAGGGGGAGAAGGTGCAGCAGCCCTCCGGGGTGGAACAGGAGGCGCAGCAGCCCTCCGGGGCGGAACAGGAGGCTGCGTCATAGACTGGGACCTGGGGAGAACAGTGACAGAGGATGCAGACAGAAAAAAGGGAGAAGCAGAGAGTTTAGTGGTTAACGCCCCCTCCATAAGAGGTTCTACGGCAGACGCCGACACCTCTGGAGGCATTGGCGCAGCTTCTCCGATGGGGAAGGCCTCTGGAGCAGACTTGAGACCAGACGGGACCTCTGGAGCAGGCTTGTGATCAGACGGGAGCTCTGCAGCAGGCTGGAGACCAGACGGGAGCTCTGCAGCAGGCTTGAGACCAGACGGGAGCTCTGGAGCAGGCTTGTGATCAGACGGGAGCTCTGGCGCAGGCTTGTGATCAGACGGGAGCTCTGGCGCAGGCTTGTGATCAGACGGGAGCTCTGGCGCAGGCTTGTGATCAGACGGGAGCTCTGGCGCAGGCTTGTGATCAGACGGGAGCTCTGGCGCAGGCTTGTGATCAGACGGGAGCTCTGGCGCAGGCTTGTGATCAGACGGGAGCTCAGAGGCTGACTTGTGAACAGGCGTGACCTCAGGAGCTGACCTGGGAGCAGGTGTGACCTCAGGAGCTGACTTGGGAGCAGGCGTGACCTCAGGAGCTGACTTGGGAGCAGGCGTGACCTCAGGAGCTGACTTGGGAGCAGGCGTGACCTCAGGAGCTGACTTGGGAGCAGGTGTGACCTCAGGAGCACAGTGTGCAGCCCACACACACCACATGGCAACTGCCATTAAGGGAAGAGCAGCAGCGGGTGGCAGGGTCTCTTTGCTGGCGGGTTTAGAATGCGCTAATACTACTGGAGGGTTGGTTGACCGCACCGACACCAGTGGTGGGTCCAGCACGCTGGCCATCATGACAGGCCATGATCTTGGGATGGCAGACTTGACCTGGTGAGGCTCTGGAAGGTCAGGTGGCGTGTGACTCGACTCTGGGCCGTCAGATGAGACGTGACTTGGCTCTGGGGCAGCGGCAATAACTTGGCTTGGCTCATGAGGATCACCTGCGGTTGGACTTGATTTGAGGTGACTGGCTGAGACCTGACTTGACTTGTGAAGATCAATCGTGACTTGACCTGGGTCGTGAAGGTCAGCTGTGGTTTGACTTGGTTCTTGGAGATCAGCGGTGACTTGACCTGGCTTGTGAAGATCAATGACTTTACTTGACACAGCTGCGTCTTTGCTTGACTCAGGAACCACGGCTGTGACTTTGCTTGACTCGAGAACCACGGCTGTGACTTGACTTGGTTTGGCTGCAACGGCTGTAACGTGACTTGTCTTTGCGGGAACAGCAACTGGTGCAGGTTCGGGAGAAGCTGACATGACTTTAACAGGCTGTGGCTTGGCTGACGTGGTGTGAGCGGGCGCTGGCTGGGCTGACGTGGCGTTAGCAGGCGCTGGCTGGGCTGACGTGGCGTTGGCGGCCATCTTGGCGACAGCCTCTGGCGTGGCGGCCATCTTGGCGACAGCCTCTGGCGTGGCGGCCATCTTGTGCCGTGGCTCTGGCGTGGCGGCCATCTTGTGCAGTGCAGACTCGGGCGTGGCGGCAGCCATCTTGCGTGCAGACTCGGGCTCAGGAATGATGGCTTTAGCTTGACTGGACTTGGAAGCCTGACTGGACTTGGAAGCTTGACTGGACTTGGGAGACACGGCTGCAGCTTGACTTGACTTGGAGACTTGACTTGACTCAGTAAACGCAGCTGCAACTTGACCGGACTTAGAAACTTGACTTGACTCAGGACATGCAGCTGCAACTTGACTTACTTGACTTGACGACTCATGACTTGACTTGAAACTTGACTTGACTTAGGAAACACAGATGCAGCGTGACTTGGCTCTGGTATGGCAGCTGTGATGTGATGGAGCCCTGTCAACGCCGCCATTTTGTGAATGGACTCCTCCGTCTCCGCCATTTTGTGCACGCGTTCTGATGCGGCCGCCATAGTTTGAGCACGCTCCAGCGTGGCCGCCATTTCACGAACGAGCCAGGCGGCAAACGTGTCCGTAGCATCGCGCTCTGGCGCGGCCGCCATTTTGTGAGTGGGGTGCGCGGCCGCCATTACCGCGCGGTCGCGTTCCTCCTCCGTGACCCCCACAGTGAACGACGAGCCCACACAACATTAAAGCAAAGTCCATAAACAGAACAAGTGAAGAGCGCGGACCCTCGCGTCTAAGTTTCCTTTGTAATGGCTGATTAGTCCCCTCAGTAAAAAGGTCTATCAGCACACAGTCCGGGAGGTTTGAGTAATGTGCAATGTCCAAAAATTCTTGTATGTAGCCCTCGAGCGATCGTGTGCCCTGCTCGAGGGCTAACAACAGTCTTGTAATGTCCGTACCTGCGTGGCGTCCGGTTGAGAAGTTGCTGGATCCTGGTGTGGCCGAGAATTCTGTAACATAAGGGCGGGAGACAAGCGGATCCATGTGCAAACTTTTATTATATGGACGAGACATAGACATGGTCAAAGGCAGGCAGGGTCGAACAACAGCAGACGGGTACACAGACAGCAAGACGAAGAGTAATCCTTAAACGAGCGAGGGTCAATCCAGCGGCAAACGTTATCCGTACGAGGGCTAGGCAGGAGAATGGTCAGACAGGCGATAGATCCGATAGGCAGGCAACTAGACAGACTAAACGAAACAACAAGGCAAAACAAGAAAAACTAGACACAGGGAAACTTGGAGAAACGCTTTGTATGAATGTTACACAGTTCAATACTCGGCGGTGAGTGACTGGAAGACCGGGGCTTTTATACAGTCCGTGATTGGTGCAAATGGTAAGAGCAGTGGCTGATGGGAAATGGAGTCTGAGGTGTAGTGCAACAGTCTGAGTGTGTAAACAGAGTGAGAGCGACATCTGGTGGTGAGCGGTCCGCAGCTCACCGACCAGATCCGTAACAACATGTTACACCTCCCAGAAAAAAAAAAAAAAAAAAAAGACTGATTGGACATCATCTTTTCAAATACATTTATTTTATTTTTATTAAACACTTTAAAATGATAGCATCACTAAGGGGCTTTATGACATAGCCTTTATAGGAAAAAAAAACAAGGTTGCAGGTGTTTGTTTGTTTGTTTGTTCTCTCCAGAGAGTATAGCAGTGGTCATAGCTTGTAGGACTGTGGTTTGATTTTGTTTAGCCAGTGGGGCGCTGTGGTACAAAAATGCAAGTCAAGTTTGGTAACACTTTATTTTAAGGACCAGTTCTCACTATTAACTAGTAATTAACTTATTATGTATATTAATATCATACTGACTGTTTATTAGTTCTTATTAGGCACTTATTAGTCCTTTATTCTGCATGTCCATATTTTAGATCTCTTAACCTAAAAAAAATACCTAAACTTAACAGCTACTTTAATTACTATTAAGAAGCAGCAAAATGGGTGTTTAGTTAATAGTGAATATCTGTTCTCTAATCTTAAGTGTTACCTTAAGTTTTTATTTCACACATTTTTCAGTTTCAGTACTTGTGGTTTAATGCTTTAAAATAAGTTTAATGGTCCCTCTTTATATTATATATTACTTAATATGATAATTTAATATTTTTACTAAGTACATCAAAGTGTTTTATAGCAAACACTTTGAACACAATACAGACATTATAGCATGAACACAATAAGGACATAAGGACAATATGCAACATATACAACATGAACACAATAAGGACATAAGGACAATATGCAACATATACAACATGAACACAATAAGGACATAAGGACAATATGCAACATATACAACATGAACACAATAAGGACATTATAGCATGTCCTTATTGTGTTCATGTTGTATTGCAAACCACTTTTGCTGCTGTTAAGGTGGAATGCAGGCAAAATTATAGGCAGGTCTGGAGGTATGGTTAGGTTTAAGTCTGGGTTAAGAAGTAATTATAGATGTAATTACAGAAATTTTGCAGTGTAATGTGGTAATTTTAAATAGATTATATTTTATATTATACTATATATGATTTATTTTAATGTATAATTCATTTTTTTCTCAGCATCATGTGAATTCAGTGCACATGAGTTTTTGCACCAAATGAATAATGTAATATACTTAGCCTCAAATACCACTCCAAAGCAATATTAGAGATGGTGTGGATTTAGTGTGTGCTAAGGGCACTGAACTTTAGCAAGTTTCAGGTCTGTGTTATGCGCTTATTTCCTGCTGCATGCACATTGACTGGAAATATGGGTATTGGGATATACCCCATTCATATAACCATATAACAGGTTTCCAGGTCCAAAGCTATACTTTGTTTCAAGTAAGAATATATCTCAGTAGCTGTTTGTGAGCACTATTTGTTTCTAATAATTAATTAATTCAAGTATTCATGTTTAAATAATTTAAACATGCTTTTGTGTTTTTTTGCGATTTCTGTTATGTTATCAGCGTAGTAAAAATAGTCTTACGGTGGTGCTGCAATTGAAAAAACACAAACAAATAAGCCAAAAAACAAAAAAACAAAAACAAAAACAAAACAAAACAAAACAAAAAAAAAAAACAGCAAATTAGGAAAACATCTTTATCAGTTGGTGACCAATTACCCATAGAAATCCACAAAGTTCCATTAAAACCAATACAAATCCTATTATAATGCCAAAAACATGGTTACTACACTTTTTAGACTTTTTAATTTTCATAAGGATTGTTGGGGTCCCCTTGGAACATTTCCGTTGTGGTCTGTGCTACTTGCAACGTTTCTCTGTATTTGGTTGCATTGTGTGTAATTGCAGCACATTTCTATACTTGGTTGTGTTGTGTGTAATTGAAGCACGTTACTGTATTTGTTTGCGTTGTGAGTATTTGCAGCTTGTTTCTGTTTGGTTGTGTTGTATTTGCAGTGCATTTCTGTATTTGATTGCATTGTGAGTATCGACAGCAAGTTTGTGCATTTGGTTGTGCTGTGAGTATTTGCAGCTTGTTTCTGTATTTGGTTGGGTTGTGAGTATTTGCAGCATATTTCTGTATTTTGATTGTGTTATGAGTATTTGCAGCATGTTTCTGTATTTGGTTGCACTGTGAGTATTTGCAGCTTGTTTCTGTATTTGGTTGCACTGTGAGTATTTGCAGCTTGTTTCTGTATTTGGTTGGGTTGTGAGTATTTGCAGCATATTTCTGTATTTTGATTGTGTTATGAGTATTTGCAGCATGTTTCTGTATTTGGTTGCACTGTGAGTATTTGCAGCTTGTTTCTGTATTTGGTTGCACTGAGTATTTGCAGCATGTTTCTGTATTTAGTTGCGTTGTGAGTATTTGCAGCTTGTTTCTGTATTTGGTTGCACTGAGTATTTGCAGCATGTTTCTGTATTTGGTTGCGTTGTTAGTATTTGCAGCTTGTTTCTGTATTTGGTTGCACTGTGAGTATTTGCAGCACATTTCTGTATTGGTTACACTGTGAGTATTTGCAATTTGTTTCTGTATTTGGTTGGGTTGTGAGTATTTGCAGCACAGTTCTGTATTTTGATTGTGTTATGAGTATTTGCAGCATGTTTCTGTATTTGGTTGCATTGTGAGTATTTGCAGCTTGTTTCTGTATTTGGTTGCACTGAGTATTTGCAGCATGTTTCTGTATTTGGTTGTGTTGTGAGTATTTGCAGCACATTTCTGTATTTTGACTGTGTTATGAGTATTTGCAGCATGTTTCTGTATTTGGTTGCACTGTGAGTATTTGCAGCATGTTTCTGTATTTGGTTGTGTTGTGAGTATTTGCAGTGTGTTTCTGTATTTGGTTGCATTGTGAGTATTTGCAGTGTGTTTCTGTATTTGGTTGCACTGTGAGTATTTGCAGCATGTTTCTGTATTTGGTTGCATTGTGAGTATTTGCAGCATGTTTCTGTATTTGGTTGCTTTGTGAGTATTTACAGTGTGTTTCTGTATTTGGTTGCACTGTGAGTATTTGCAGCATGTTTCTGTATTTGGTTGTGTTGTGAGTATTTGCAGTGTGTTTCTGTATTTGGTTGCATTGTGAGTATTTGCAGTGTGTTTCTGTATTTGGTTGCATTGTGAGTATTTGCAGCATGTTTCTGTATTTGGTTGCATTGTGAGTATTTGCAGCATGTTTCTGTATTTGGTTGCATTGTGAGTATTTACAGTGTGTTTCTGTATTTGGTTGCACTGTGAGTATTTGCAGCATGTTTCTGTATTTGGTTGTGTTGTGAGTATTTGCAGCTTGTTTCTGTATTTTGATTGTGTTATGAGTATTTGCAGCATGTTTCTGTATTTGATTGCATTGTGAGTATTTGCAGCATGTTTCTGTATTTGGTTGCAAAGTAAGTATTTGCAATGCATTTTTGTATTCGATTGTGTTGTGAGTATTTCCAGTGTGTTTTTGTATTTCTTTGCATTGTGAGTATTTGCAGCATATTTCTGTGTTTGATTGAATAGTGAGTTTTTGCAGCACGTTTCTGTATGTGGTTGTGAGTATTTGCAGCGCATTTCTGTTGTGTTGTTAAACTGATGATGATATGTTCTTAATTTGCTGGTGCTTTTTCTATTTGCATGTGTTTTCTTAAGTTACCATGCGTTGAGCTCTCTTGCCCACCATAGTTTCTGTTTTCAACAACCTGTACAGGGTGTTTTCTTTCCTGGATGGATGTTGCTAAGGGGCTGTTGCTAGGATGTTGGATGGGGGTGTTGCTAAGGTTTAGGTTTTCTAGACAGTTGCTAGGGTTGTTGTTTCTAACTTCTGGTAGGTAAATACTGTATATTCAGCTTTGAACTGAAATAGCACACCCCTCCTCAACAAGCCCCATGATTTGAGGTATCATACATGTTTGAAAGATAAAAGCAATTTCCATGCTGCAGTTAAGAAAGGTTAGCTACTATTGCTGCATAAGAGCAATAACAGACTTAGCAAACATCAATGATAATAAAAACTACCTCTTGATTCTGTCATAAAGAGACATAATGTGAGACACAGGCAAAGAGAGATAGTACACTTACTGATTTATATTCATGAAATCAGGCATCTTTAGAGAGGCAGAGGTAGGGAGTCTGTCTGTCTCTCTCCACAGTAATCAGGTTCTTTGTGTTGGGGTTGAATGAGCTGAAATCACAGCATACAGAGACACAATCAGAAAGACATATTTAGGCACGTCCAACCACACTTGTGCTTTACAAAGAACAGACATACAGACACGAGATAAAAGAGATATTAAAATGAGGAACTGGACAGTCACACTTTAACACCTCTAACATTGTTAATGAATATTCATTGTAAATGAAACATTACATAGTATTTTTCTAGAAAAGATTTATGTTTTGAATAAATGTTGTTATTTTTAACATTTTTTATACATCAATGAATCCTGCAAAAAAGTATCACAGGTTTCAAAAAATATTACCCAGCACAACTGCTTGCATCATTGATAATAAGCAGCATATTAGAATGTTTTCTGAAGGATCACGTGACACTGAAGACCGGAAAATTTAGTACTACTAGTAAAACTAGTTAAGGTTACTTAGTACAAGTTTTCCAAAAAAATGGCTGTGTTATGAATTCAGCTGCGTTAAACGGACAGTTCTGTGAGACATAAATTGTAAAGTATTTATTAAATGACCTTTTGAAATATTCTGTCAAACGAAAATTACAGGATTCTAATTGGAATCATAATTTTGGGTCAGTAATAAAATCCTTATTTAAACATTGTTTAGTTTGCTGATAAAATCTTGATACCAGACGATCACAAGATGAACCAGAGGAGGATTGAACTCTTTTGAAAAGCTTATTTTTATGTTAAACTTCTTTTCATGTGAAAGTATTCTTTTGGTGATTTTATTAATCCTATTGAGAGCTTTGTGTTCTAAAAGATTATTATTTACTCTTGAAAGCCTCTAAAAATGCACAGGAAATCCTTTGCAATTGGTTCCCAATTATAGTACAAAAAAGGAACCCTGTACACATTCCATTATGTTTTTTCTGGGATCTGATGAGCTGATTATATCTCTCTTCTCAGGCAGACTGTGAAATCTCCTCCTCATTACCATCAGGGGCTCAGGTGAGAGATAACACACTCTATTTATAAATAAAGCAGAGCATCAGTGTGTGTGTGTGTGTGTGTGTGGGCATGTATGTGTTAATGTGATTTTGTTCATAAGAGTGCATTTTGGCATGCATCTGTTTCTGTGTGAGAGTCAGAACTATCTGATATAACTGAACATTCTTGCACAACATCTGCTAATAAAAACCTGTTTTTTTTGCTGATGTCTGAAGCTGTCCACATGTTAATGAGTGTGTGTTGTGTGTGTGTGACCCTGCTCTAATGAATGGCAGATTGTGTGTGTGTGTGTGTGTGTGTGTGTGTGTGTGTTGCAGATGTCCAGTGTGTGGCAGCTGGCGTCATGGCCGCAGCAGCGGCGAGTCTCTCTACACCCACCCAGTTGATTTTCCAATGGCTTTGAAGTCGGCTTTACCTCCAGGATCCACTGATGACACCCAATTACATGAAAATTGCTCCCTGTTCCCTAAATGATCTCGGTGTATCTTGTACTGATGTCTGTGAACACCAAATATGATGAAACATTATTTCTCCAAGAAAACTGCTATGGCTTGCTGTTTGAAATGGTAGAAAAAGCAGTTTGATATGTTAATGGATGCTTTTTACTTCAGACGAAATATACCTTGATGTGAATGATGTCATGTGAATGTAATATGTAAAAAGTAATAATCATAATACTACTACTAATAATAAAAGTTCAAACAAAATGAATCAAATAAAATGGGTAACGGGTTTGCAAGTAACAGGGCTGCAGACTTTCTTTCTTTCTTTCTTTCTTTCGTTTTACTTTTTTTTTCTAATTTATTTTTTTATTATTTGTGTTTTTGTCTTTTCCAGTAAAAACTGCATTTTTAAACATTCTTAAATCAAGATACATTTTACAGATATTATCAATCTGATGGCACTGACACTGTTGGAAGGGAACACAACTTGAAATGAATTGAGCTGTATGAAAAAAACTATTGTCGTCTGAGCTGCTTTATAGATTAATCAAAATCATTTAATAATTGACAGATTTTGCAATATCAGCACTCTTATTGAACGGAACTGAATCAACATTAAATTGACTCGAGTTTACAAATGGCACTATTGTCTACTGTAGAGTTGCTTACCATTTATTTGAATACATTTCATAAATGATGAACTTTCTAGTTATTTTCTTGAACTGAATCAGCACTGAATGGACCTGAGCTCAATAATGACACTATTGTCTTCTGTAGAGCTGCTTACCATTGAAATAAATAAATTTCATAAATGATTAACTTTATAGTTATTTACTTGAACTGAATCAATGCTGAATGGATTTGAGCTCAATAATGACAGTACTGACTTTTTATAACCGCTTCACAGCAGAATTCGAATTTAGAATTGGTCTCATATTTGATAAAGTTTGATGATTATTATATACATATTCAATAATTCAGTTTTTTATTGTTTACTGTGAAGCTGCTTTGAAACAATCAAATTGTATCAAGTGCTATAAAAGGTGACATGACTTCTCAAGGTGAATTCTCAAGAAATGCTGATTTAAGAATGATTAAATATTTGTACTGGAAAAGACAAAAACCAAATAACTTTTTCCTATTTTTTTTTTCTCTCTTTTCTTCATTGTGCATATTTAGCCCTAAAGAAACTGCCAAATGTTGACTTGTAACTTTTCATTTTTTATATTTCATTTGTACTTTTCATTTCAAAACCACTATTTTCAACAAACTATCGCAATATTATTTCACTGTACATAGAACACACGAAAATATTATTGGAGTACATTTTACTAAATAAATACATACATACATACATAAATGTAATAGTCATAGCAAATTAAATGAGTGATCAGTTTCTTTGGAATTATTTGCTAAAAGTATACACCAATTTTTCTTTCTTTCTTTCTTTCTTTCTTTTTTCATTGTTGATGTAAATACTGTGAAAGAGAAACTGTCCCTGTCTCAGCATCCAGCATGACAGACATCAGTTCCATGCATTTAAAACCTCTCCGATCAAATATTCACTGTTCAGACACAGGTGAATTATTTCATAAACTATGAGTCACCTGGGCTTTTATCAGGGTCTAACATGTTTCAGTCTCAAAATTGCATCTTCCTCCCCCGGGCTCGAGAAAATAAATGTTACGGTAAATGGGAACAAGCGGCCAATTAAAGCAGCATGAAGGATGACCGTGGCGCTGAGACGACAGGCCGAGTTCCCTGACTACCTGCGGAGAGTTTAGAAATAGAGCATGTGTCAGAGAGACTATTGTTTCCTGAGCACGGTGGGCGGCTGCGTTGATTTAAGCCCCTTATCCTGCAAAAGTTTTTCTTGTGAAATATTCCTCATGACGCACTCTGTTTGTAGACTTAATGCACCTCAAATTTAAGGGAGCTCCTATTAATGACTGAGCTAAATGTCAGGAGCTCTCTAGTGCATTAAGGTCTGTTGCTGATCAGTGACATTTGTGTATTAGCATTTATTAAAGGTCTCTGCCTAATGCGATCCTTAATTAACCAATTATTATTATTTAATTTATTCACAAATGTACAATGAAATGTTCTGCATTTGGGCCTGCTGTACAATCTATTAGTTGATAAAAGGTCAAATACATCTTCAGCAACTCTGCTTACACGGCTTTGGCAATTACTGTCATCCAGAGAATAAATAGTTTAAGAGTATGATGGATTAAATGTTTTAGAGGAGTAAATCAGCCTATTATTTGTTTATAATACATAAAAATGAAGGATGTACGGCAGATTCAGACTTCAGTGGTTCAGTCTCATCAGTCAAATCTCTTTCAGTTTAACATAAAGCCAACGATACCAAACAACGATTTCTACAACTATGCTATATATGGGTCATTCCATGAAATTGATGCCTTTCCAATTGGAAAAATTTAAAAATAAAATAAGTTTAATCAATATTTTTTAATTATCCATGAAATGAAGACAAAAAAATGACAAGAAATTGTATTGTGCCATCTCAGGCTATGTAATTTAT
Source organism: Cirrhinus mrigala (assembly GCA_036247105.1). Classification (NCBI taxonomy): domain Eukaryota; kingdom Metazoa; phylum Chordata; class Actinopteri; order Cypriniformes; family Cyprinidae; genus Cirrhinus; species Cirrhinus mrigala. Next base: position 1,455,578 of record CM070015.1, read on the forward strand.
TATTTTATGAATATTTTTCTACCTCATGTTTTGGTATTTTTGTCAACCCTGTTACTGACACAAGTGTTAATACTAGATACTATAGTTTAATTAGAACTCATATGCCACCGAATGAATAGGCAGAATCAAAAGCAGAATTAAACCTAATCAATATCATCCCTGTTACCCACATGTTAAAACCTGTTACTCTAAAAAGTAACAGGTTGACAGTAACAGGTTTGACAATTTCAAACAAATTTGCTAATTACTAGCTAATAGTGAAGTTCACAAAAGCACATATTGCACACTTTGAAAGGATTTTACTTGTAGATATTGAAATAATTGTTTAAATTTACATTTTAAAAATGGTAACAGGATTGACATTGCATGATGGTCCCCCCTCAGTCAAGCCTCATAAATAATCAAAAACAGAAAATTATAGAGGAGTGAGAGAAACATTTTTGTGTTTTAAGTGTTGGAATCCTGGTTGAGAGATGTGATGTCACTTCAATGTACATTATTTTACAAGGGTTTTTTGATGAGGGCTGACATGAAATCAGGGGACATCAATAAAATTATTTATGTTTTGTAGAAAAAATGCAAATTATGCCAAAAACATTGCTTAACAATGGGACTATATTTACAACAACATGCAAATGTGATTTTTATATCATTTTGCCTTAATTTGGAATCAGGGCTTGTAAAAGTCCTGATTTCTAGAAAAGAAAATCATAGTGAGGGACAGGCCAAAAACCTTACCCATACCAGCATAAATGCTATTTAAATTATTTAAAATAACATTTAATTCATTTTTTTTTATGTAATATTGATGAAAACATACATAGTATTGTTATGTTTTTAAATTGCACATTTATTTGTTGTTATCTTAAATCTATGTTTGATTATTGCTTAGGGACGCAAAAAGGCACTGATTTTGTGGAATGACCCATATATAAGAGCAATGATAAATAAGTGCTGAGGATGTGACAAATCCTGGTTAGTCTAACGCAGTACACATAGCAAGTTTTTATTTATTTATTTATTATATATATTTTTTTTTAATAATAAATAGAAAAAATAAAAGGTAGATAGAAAAGAATTAGAATAGATAAAGCTAGTGTTAGACAGTCATGTTTGTATATACTGGCCTTTAGTCAGGTCTATCTGGTTCGAGGTCATCTATATAGAGTGCTGTAGTTTGTAGGCCAGCCTACAGCCTACAAAAAGTTTACATCAACCTGGTTTCCTCAACAAAAACCCAACAGATTTTTTTTTATTTATTTATTTATTTTTTTTTATTTGGCTGTTAGATTTTTGGCAAAAAACATGTGACCAACAAAAAATTGATGATTTTTACGTTTTGATTTCTTAGACATTTCATAATAAAAATCTTTGCAAATGAACATAACTTTATACAATTAATACAATCTCCAGACGTGAAAAGCAAAACATAAGCTATAAATGAATGAGGCATGACTTCAACTTCAGCGCTATTAAACATCTGACAACTCTTTCAGTTTTTTTAAAGACATTTCTCTGAAAGTTTGCGTTAGAATAGCTTGCAAGAGCACAGTTCTAAACACAATGATGTAAAAGTGGACTAGTGAATAGATGAGTTTGCCTGTTCAATGTAATAATTTCTGTAGTTACATTTAGCCACATTTAGCTACATTTAGGAACCACCTTTTTCAAGACAAATAAAAGATTTAGAAAATCACAGGGATTTAACTAACTTAAAACTCTTTGACTTCATAGCGATGGAACTGAACTGATAAAATGTCAAAGCATTTCCAGGTACATTATCCCTGCAGCACTCTATAGCCTACTAGCCAACTTTTAAATGTCAACACAAATGCCTTTTAGCAGGCATATGTGCATTTAAAATGTGTAGTCTTTGCAGTGCCATCACTAGGATGCCATCCTATTGTGGGCATTTGGATGTATGAGTTAAATTCATGTATAGTTGAGGTCAAAAGTTTGCATCCCCCTTTCAGGATCATTAAAAATGTTAATTATTGTACCAAAATAAGAGGGATCATACAAAATCATGATATTGTTTATTTAATGCTTACCTGTTTATTTAATATTTCACCTAAAAGCTTTAAAAGTTTCAAAAGTTTACATCCCCTTGATTCTTGATTCTTACTAAGTTATTCAGGCAAAATAAGAAAAATGCACACATCCACATTCTGTGCAAATGTTTTCACCCCCCAGCTTTTGAACCTTCTGTAATAGTTGCTTATGAGTCCCTTGGTTGTCCTCAGTGTGAAAAGACTGATTCTAAAATCATATAGTCATTGTTTGAAAGGGTTCAAACACACCATGCTGGAAAACCAAAGAATTTGTGGGACCTGAAAGATTTTTCTGAAAAACAGTGACCTGTTCAGGACAAACAAGGGACTCATGAACAACTATCACTAAACAAAAAAAAAAAAAACACCGCTGTTGATAATTTAGGTAAGAACACAGTATTAAGAGGGATGTAAACTTTTGAACCGGGTCATTTTTATAAATTCAACTATTATTTTCTCCTGTGGACTATATGTAAACATTTTTATGTGAAATATCTTATTCAGGTCGGTAATAACATGCATTCAGTATGATGACCTTCTTATTTTGTTAAAACAATTAGATTTTTTTTTTTCTAAAAGAGGGATGCAAACTTTTGACCTCAACTGTATACTGTATAATAAATTAATATTATTTTAACTAATTCGTTTGTATTCATTTACTGTAAATAAATATTGCATTGTTTTCACAGACCCTATAAATTCAGAGGCTTTCACTGCATTAGGTATTGAAATAGAAACAAATTAATTAATCATAATAATATTGCATATATGTTTCATAACATTTCATTAAATAATACGTTTTAATTGTTTATTTACCGTATTACACCTCTGTTGTTTCTCACGAAATTAACATGTCAGCTCATCCTTGTTCTGCCTACTGTAATGTCACTTGTACTCAGGCTTCAGATATGCGTATTTCTTGCGCAGCTCTCCAGTGTTTTTATTTCCTGCGCTTCGAACTGGTATATGCGCACTTCCTACCCAGTGTTGTTGCCCTGAAACACATCTGCTGTAGTTTGAACCCGGCGTGCAGCAGCCAATCAGAGTTTAAGTTTTTGTCTCGCGGAGGGCCGCTGCATGTTCACTCATCATGGTGAGTACAAAAAATAGACAGTTTATTCACATAAACACAACACTTGGCGCATTCTAGCATTTACATATGGCACATATAAACAACGAGCGGGTTATTGGCTTGGGTTAAAGATTTGAAGTGAAGAAATGGGTATTTTACAAACCAAAATAAATGTTGGTTAGCATGTTAGCTAATGTGAATGAGTGACTGATGCTAAAGCTAAAGCTAACGAGCGTTTGAATGAGAGTTTGAATTTATTATTGTGATTATTTAAGCACGTGCGTTAGACGCGTTATATATCTGATTGTGTGAAACATTTATGTTTGTAAGCAGTTTGTTTATGATTATCTGTTTCCTTAAATAGACTGCACTGATGTTGATGATACTCTATTAGACTAGACTAGAGAATGTAAACTTCATCACCCTGACTTGTATGCTAGTATGATAAACTGTGTTTTTATTGATATTTCTGGTGAAAGTGAGACGGAACTCTTGGTTTGTCAAACTGTGATAAGCTATATTAAGCTAGTGAAGTCTGAGTGGTAGTTTGCGTTCGTAGTTGCTTGGTTTGTTAAGGGCAGTAGGATGGTCTGAAGTCATGGGTTTGTTATAAAAGTCTACGTTATATAATAATAACCTTGAAATTATGCTAGTTGGCTTGAGTGAAATATTTAGGAAACATCTGACACTGATAGTTCTGCTCGCAAAAGTTTGGATGTGTTGGTTGACTCTGTCATTAGATCAGACTTGGGGAAAATCTCATCATACTTTAGATCAGTGATGTGCAGCATCTTTATCAGAGCTGTAGTGGTTACTGTAATGGACTCTCTTGTTCATAACAGTCCTCGACTGATGCTAATAGTGGCCCCAGTCAAGCACCATCTTTTCCTGGTGTACCACCTTCAGGAATCCCCCCGCCCTTTGTAAGTTGGTGTTGGAAAGCCTTTACTGTAAAGCCATCTCTCTCTCTCTTTGTGAATGCTTGGTTGTGTTCACCTTCATTCATGCCTTGAGTTTATTTTTTGTGTTTTCAAAGATGGGGCCACCAGGAATCCCGCCTCACTTCCCTCCAATGGGAATGCCACCCATGGGCCAGAGGCCGCCCAGCATGGCCCCCATGCCACCCGGAATAATGCCCCCCATGATACCACCGATGGGAGCTCCACCCATGGCACAGGTAAGAGCTAACAGCAAACACTGCTTATGGCAGTCAGATTTTATTTTGAAAGGATGCAGTGTTAGCTTATTGACATGGTAATTCACACCTGCAAAAATAGCCTACCTGTATGAACATTAGTAAGATGTCATAAGTCACATTACAGAGCCAGTCAGGTGGATTTACTATGTGTGGGTTGTATTCATAATAATTGTCCTAAAGTAAGTTCTTCATCAAATGCAGTACATATTCTGAGACTGAGACAAATTTTATGTAAGGACTATCACATGGACTATAACCTGGCAGTAGTTTTGAAATTTTAAGTCTGTGTAGGATGGTACTGATTTTCAATTTACTTTGAGTCAGATTGAAAATTTAAAAAATTGAAGTTCAGTAGGAACTGGATTAACTAATGGTTAACTAGTTATTACAGTGACTGAGAATCAGAGTGATTCGCCAGTTGGTTTGTGCTACATTTAATCATTATCTGTCATTTTGAAGGACATGATTGTACATTTTATAGCAGAGAATTTTTTAAGATCTAATATTAACGTTTAAATCATCTAGGGCCAGTTGCACCAGCTGGACGTACACCCGGTTATAAGACTAAGCTTGACGTAAAATGCGCTTTAAGTCGTGCGTAGAATTTATACCGTTGCACCATCTCGGCGTAGTGCTACCTCTGAGATTAAATCTTATGCCTAGTCAAAGGTAGGTGTAAAGTGAAAAATCAATAAATTGTTCGGACATGATTTGTTTTTAATTAATTACTGCAGACGCCAACTGTAACATTTATGGTCTTTTCAGGCAGGATAATGTGGCCTATAAACAACTGTTATATTATGGGGAGGGGTCAAACAACACATGCAAGCAACACATGCAAGCAACGCGCAAACTTTGCGCAAGAGTTATGAAAGTGAAAGTAAAAAAAAAAAAAAAAAAACGACGCCTAACACTGCATTAACGGCACAAATTCTTTCAAAGACAATGAGAGACGAATCTACTTTACCATGCTGATAACGGTATATAACTGTTTTAAATTATTCCCTTAATATTTCTATTTGATATCTTGCTTGGATAGTATAAATGCTTGGAAATACTTAACGTCTTTAATTTCTCTCATCATCTGCAGCATGCCTGCCATCTAGTAATTGCAGTAGGTTTTGTGCTTACTTTTAATCAGAAATAAAGTATCAGCTTTGAAATTATCAATTCTATCACAAAATACAATTTATAAATATGTTTTTTCAGCCACAGAAAAACGTCAGTAGGCTAAAATGCACAATTGTCACATTTACCTCAGGAAAGACATTCATTGTACATAAACTCGATAGTCAGCTAGAAAAAAAATAACTAAGAGAAGCACATTACATTCATTATATTTTACTTAACCTGTTGCCTTTATTTAAAGTGGAATATGTCATGGGAATGTGCAGGGGAGACCTCAGATACAAAAACGCGGACATGTTAGGAAATATTTAATTAATGAAATTATTTTGCGGTGGGCTTAACTTAGGATGTCTGAGCAATTCAGTTTTATATGAGTAGTTGTAGCCATTGCAGCGTGGATGTCGTCTCAGCTATCACTGCGGGAGAATGTGCTGGCATGGACGCGCATTGTCTATGCCGGGCGTAGTTGTGCCTGATTGTAGCTTTAGCTGGTACAACAGGTGTAAATATTTATCGTAAAGTTGGATGTTGCAAAGCCCAGCGTAGGGCTTACGCTCAGCTTTTTTACGTCTAGCAGGTGCAACTGGCCCCTAATCTGTAACAAACTTAAAAAATTCTAATGACTGGTATTTTTAATGTGGCATAAGTTCTATAAAGGAACTTACATTGTGAGAGGCTTTTAGCCTTACCAAGTGTTGTTTTATAAAAAATATAGATACTAAAAGATACAAAATAGATACTGCTGTTTGCTTTTTCACAAATTGCGCAATTACTTCACAAATTATTGCACTGCTCTTTATCGCTGTCATGATTCCTCGATTCAATTAGAGTACTTGATTTTAAAAAATCCTCGACTGCAATTTGACACCTTAAAAGTGTTGAGTAATCAGCAAAATACCAGAAGTGGTGGATTTCAGGGATGAGAATACATGAAATGCATTATTAGACCATTTTCCAGGACTGCATGATGTATTACACCGATTTAAAAATAAAAGTACAGGATAATGCTATTGATTTCACAAATTCTGCAATTAAATAAATATATGCATTGCAGGTTTAATATATGCGTTCCACACGAACTGTTCTCATTTACACACGTGGAGCGTCTAAAAAACTCCATCTCTGCATATTGCTGTGAGTTTGGGTTTATTATAACATTAAACTGGGAACGCAGTGTGGTCCATTTAATCACATTTGCAGTGTAAATAATATATTTGTATAAGTTTATGCAAAGCCAGGAGAATACATTAGTATCTTTCTCAATATACTAACTGTTAATCGTGATTTCAAAATAAAAGCTCAAATCCTCATTCTGAGTTTTGATGTCCATGTACAGTATTCAATAAATTACAGTGGTTGTAGCATTTCTGTCGTAACGAAATGGCCAAATATTAAGTGAACATTTGAATTCAATGTTTAGTCAATTAAACAAGGATTGAATAGCACAGTAAAAACAATCATCAGGCCGTTGGCGCTCTCTGCAGTCATTTGATATAATGCGAAATGTATATTATTTCTATTGTTTATAATACATTATGTAGTTAAACAGTTTTGTTCAACAAAACCATCATTTGAACTAATTATTATTGCCTCATTGCTATTTTATTTGTATTTTAAGTAATTTAAAGGCTATTGTTCACTTAGGTCTGTTTTAATTACCACAAAAAATGAATTAGCCTATAATTATCCGATTACTCGGTTAATCATCAGAATAATCGACCGATTACTCGATTACCAAATAATCATTGGTGACAGCCCTACTGCATTTAGAATCTGTAGAATCTGTTGTTTTTATATTATTTATTTATTATTATTTGTGTTTCTGCCAGTCTATTTTCGCAAGGCTTTTATTATTTATATTAACTATTAGTCTTTAACATCCTTTACATTGATAATATTTCTGTCAACATGACAGAAAGCAATGTTGTATTTACACATTTGCTAAATGATGGAAAATGTATTCACAAATCAGACATAACTGCTCACATTGCACATTTTTGAAACGTCCAGTATTTTTTTTTGTCTTCAATATCAACACAGTGTGTGTGTTTGATTAGACAAGACAAGACATGATCTTTGTAAAGCCAATTTCATACTCAGTAATCCAGTTTCAGTTTCCCAGAAAGCACATCAAAGATAAATTTCCTGCTCCACCGATAAAATTCACTGCTAGTGCCAAAAAAAGAATCGTTCTGATTCAGTGAGAATAGAAAAATCCATACCACTGCTATAACAATATCGACAGTGTGGAACGATACTGTTGGTTCCAGCTGATAAACAATAAAAACACTGACAGCCAATCAAAATTGTTGTGAATGCATAAGACTTCATAACCGTTAGCAATTATAGTTATTATAGTCCCACAAATAAATGTGTCATATTTAAAGGCAAAATTTAAGGGTTAAAAATGATTTGGAACATTTCCGGGAAGTTTTCATGCAATTCACCCTAATCTGGAGATGAGAAATGCATGCACTTGAACGTAAATATATACACATAAAATAATTAATATGATTGCTGCAGTGTTGGACCTGATGCTCTACGTGTGTGTGTGTGTGAGATGAGGTGAATGACTTGTCAGTGGATGTTTTTGGCTGTGAGTGTGAGAATCAGACTGTAATGAGGGACTGTAGACTACACAGTACAAGATGTGCCTTACACCCTTCAGCTCACACCTTGCTTCCCCCTGTGCAGTGTAGAAGGGGAAATTAGCAGTTCACATGAATTTTTCATGATACTCTTTTCTTAGATGCCAGCCATGATGCCACCAATGATGCCAGGAATGATGATGCCCCCCCGTATGCCAGCTGCATCAATCCAGCCTACAGGACCGGTAAACTAGCCTGTATATCACACTACTCCACCAGCGCCGGTTAAATATAGACCCTCACATGCTGTCAGCAGTGTCAGAATAACCCTAATGAACACACTGCAAAGTGGGAAAATGTACCAATTTAGAATCAACACCATTTTTTATACCACTCACCCACGTGACATGAGTGATAGTAGCGGAAGAGATCAGCTTGTTCTGCTAATGTATTTCAGTGTATGATGCTGTGCATCTCATTCCCTGCATTAGCACACTTTGTTACTATTTACTTTTAGTTAAAGACTTTAAAAAAGGCATCATAACGTGGACCACAAAAACAGCTTTCAGAAATCATCATGATACAGTGCATTTCATTTCAGTCTCTGTAATTCACTTACAAAGAGGCTGTTACTGATGATAGGGCAGTTAAAAATGATATTTAGCTGTATTAAAATCTGACAGTCTTCAGCTAGAAATTACAAACATCACATCTACATTACATTACAAAATTAAATATTTAAATATATGATATGAACCACTTAATGTCTAGATTGCTTATGTATTTCCTTAAAAGAAAGGAAGTCCCTACATTAGCAATGTCTAGTTCTTAGTATGATTGCATATAATGTATATAGAGAGAAATGTGTGGAAATTGGAGTCATATCTGATCAATAACATAAAACAGACAAGTTCAATTAGAGTGGCTTAATTCATTTGCCTTTCAAAACACTACGCCACTAATGAGTATGGATGAAAGGACACTGTTCCAGTTCACCGTATATATAATAACAAACAAACCATTCGGTTGCAGTTCTTTATTTTGAACATACCTCCTCTGTGGTGATTAAGATCTGCTTTCATTTAATCGGCTATATTAAGCATCAAACAGCCTGTTGTTAGTTAACCATATTAAACATTGATAGCATCAGTAATAATTAGTGCCAGGCTTTGAGCTGTAGATGAAGACATCTGATCAGATGCAGAAACCAGCTGAAGCTCCAGGAGCTGTCAGTCAAACTGCCCTGTCAGTCAGGATGTCATTTCCCTTTCCTGTAATTTGGGGTGAGGAGGCTGCTAATGAAGTTATCTCTGATATCTTTAGATCTGCTCATGGATTAATTTAATTTTGACAATTATTGACAGGACTTTCTTAGATAATATGAAGTTTCAAGTCATTTAGAAGATATCACACATAAATCAGCTCGTTCTATTGAGTGGTTTGTAATGTAACACTTTTTTTTTTTTTTAATGTCTTTCTCAGCCTGGTGTGAGTCCAGTGGAGTCTGCAGGTGAGAGATTAAATAGTTTTGGTAAAAATCTTTAAAATTGTTAATTTATTATTTCTAAATGTAATCAGTGGTTTTGTTCTGTTTCAGCACCGGCTGCTCCTGGAACAACAGTAAGAGCAAACATCATATTATTGTTACAGTTTTTCTTTGACACATTTTTCAAAATAGTCTTAACATTCTCTAAACAGTATGTGCAATTGTCACAACTGTTTGCTGCAACATCAGAATTATATTGCGTGTCTGCAAAATGTAGTTACTCACCCAAAACATTTAATTCATGCTTTAAAACATAAAAATTGTGTCGGTGACTTGGCCAGTGCCACCAAAATAAAAAGTGTTTTTGTCATTGTGAGGCACACTGGTCAAAATGTTTAGAAGTTTTTTTCACCATGGAAATATTTGTTATATGCCTTTTTTTTTGGTCAGACTGCTGTCTATACTATACAAGAATGTCATGTATGAATGTCATGAATGTTTTGTGTATCACACTGAGCATTTTAGATACATATTTAAACATTAGATAAAAATGTATTTCGGAAAGTCATTACTATAGCACATAGAAATGTGCTTCTCACCATTGCTTGTTCATTTTTGCACACTCTGTTGTCTTCCCCTAACACCGCCATCACATATTTTATATATCTTCCTATTCCTCTTCCACAACAAGCAATTGTGAATGTTTACATGTAACCTATTTCTACAGATAAATTTCTACAGAATTGATCCAAGTCGATTGAGGAAAAACTATAATATTAATTAGTTAGGATTGTAATTTAAATAACTTCCCTGTCTTGAAGACACAATACTTTTCTCATGTATTTTTTTTTTTCGTCCTAGAGCACCACATCAACTGAGTCTTCACCTGATGAACAGCCGAAAAAGGCAAGACCCAACAGTTATTAACGGTCATAAAATACTATATATACCTGAAATTACACTGAATTTCTTTCTTCTTTTGAACACAAAAGAAGGGCTTTTTGGAGAATGTTGGTAACCAAGCAGTCTGTGGTCTCCATTGACTTCCATAGTAGTTGTTTTTTTTTTTTTTGTTTTTTTTTTCTTCGTAGTATGGAAGTCAATGGCTACCAGCAGCTGTTTGATTACCAACATTCTTCAAAGTATATTTATTTGTTATTATTATTATTATTTTTTTTTTCCGATTCTGACCTATCCTTTTAAATGAGATTTAGAAGCACAATTAGTCATTTAAATTCTTTACAGTTCCCATCCCTACAGAGGAGGGAACATAAGAATTCAGCTATGGTTGTAATTAGCCAGGTCTTGCTGTTCACTGGTTGTGTGCTGGTTTTATACAGCTTAACTAGTGACTATAGGTTGTAGCTGATGAAATGACTAGTGATGCCTAATCACTGATGTAATGAGCGCAGTGTTCTTAATGTCTCCTGCAGAAGTCAGTATGGACTGAGCACAAATCACTGGATGGAAAAACATATTACTACAACACAGAGACCAAACAATCCACCTGGGAGAAACCAGATGAACTCAAATCACCTGCAGAGGTAAAAAAAGGTCAACACACCATTCTTGCTTACACAGTCATATTTCATCTGCCAATCACTGTTCATTCAGGAGGTCACACCTTTAGGCATATTCTGTGTTTGAAAGTCTAATGCCCATAAATAACATGGTACTACTGATATGCTTGACAGAGTTTTAAATTGCATCTTATTCATATGCATAGTGAAACTAATTGCAACTTTATTCATACAAAGTTCTTGCTGGGAAGTGATCTTAATGATTTTTATTTATTTGTTGTTAAACAAATAAAAAGTAATGTTGCATTAATCTGTCTTGTGGGTTTATATATGTACGTTTAAGAGGAAAAAAAATAAAACAGTTTGTTTATTTTGAAACAAAATAAAAGTCTGTGTTTTGCAGCAAATGTTGTCCAAATGCCCGTGGAAAGAATATAAATCAGACACCGGCAAGCCCTATTACTATAACTCGCAGACAAAAGAGTCTCGCTGGACTAAACCCAAAGAGCTGGAGGACCTGGAAGGTCAGTATGAATAAATGGCCCACATATCCAGAAATCTCACGCCAGAAACTGTATTAACTTTTTTTTTTCTTTTTTTTTTTTTTCAGCAATGATTAAGGCAGAAGAAAATGGGTGAGCATCAGCTTTATTTACTCAACCAAAAAAATAATAATAATAATAATTTGCTTATCCTCATGCCATTTCAAACTCTTATGTCTCTTTTTTTCATTTTCAAAACACACATTTATCAATAAGAATTGAGTGATTAAATGGTTTCATTTAGGCTTTTTTTTATACATATAAACATTGATCAACCCACATACATGGAACTCATCAAATGTGGTAAATGGAAGCACAGACTTGCTTAATTCAGGACAGAATAAACATTTTTGAGTGAATTATCCTTTTAATGTACCGTTATATTTACAGAAATCAGTTTTGAGTTTCAAAACGCTTTACTATTAGTGTAAAACTGTCCACATTGTTGGCAAAGGTTGGTGCAGGTTCACAACCAGTGGCATCACTGTACACAAATTAATGGCTTACTACTAAAGTAAATGATTAATAATGTAGGTATATAAATACAACTTTTACATTATGATTTTTTTAAATCTGTGTGTGCATGTTAAAGGACGGCTGACGTTGTGGCTCCTGGTACCACCCCTGCTCTTACATCTCAGAGCGAGTCCTCTGTTACCGTGGCGGCAGTTGCTGAGACAGAGGCTACCATGACGACAGGCACCACAGAGGAACAGCCGTCTCACGTGCCTGCGCAGGTTGCTGAGGTCAGCAGTGATGTCACTGTTAACTCCATCGAGGAAACGCCCAGCGTAGAGACACAACCCAGGTAATGAACCCACATATACTCAACACATTCAGCACAAAAAAACAACCAGAGCATGCCTTCTACATCTCACTACATCTCACACGACTCGCTGCCTAAAACAGTGATAGTACAAAGTAAAGAACTAAGTACATTAAAGCTGCTACAATGTTCTTCTGCAAGACACATGTAGTTCTGTTTACTAACCTCTAGAGTGCCAAAAATGATGGACTTCTGCTTTAATGACTTGAAATAATAGTCTGTTTAACTTTTTATTTTTACTCACTTTTCATTCAGTTGCGCTTCCATTTAAAAGTTTGGGCTTAGTAATATATTTTTTAAAGAAAAGAAAATATTTATTAAAGGGTGCACTAAATTGATCAAAATTGGCAGTGAAGTCATTTATAATGTACAAAATATTTTAAACGGGTTTCATATAAAGGCTGTTTTTTTGAGCTTTGAAAAAAATATTACGTTATATTATTTCGTTGTTACGGCTTTTACTGTATTTTTGATCAAATAAATGTAGCCTTGGTGAGCATAAGAGACTTCAAAAACATAAAAAAAAAAAGAAAGAAAAATCTTACCAACCCCAATTTTACATTATTGTGCTACATTATTCCCTGTTGAAAATTCTTGAAAATGTCAGTTTATGAAAGTGCTGTAAATTGTTTTCATATAGTTGTTTGGTAATTGAACTTTTCATTTATTGCAGTAATGATGTTTCTAAAGAGGAGAGACCTGAGCTGGTGAAGAAAGTTTACAAGTGGAACACAAAAGAGGAGGCAAAGCAGGCATTTAAAGAACTGCTGAAAGAAAAGGTACTTTTTTTTTTTTTTCCCCCTCCCTTTCTCTCTCTTTCTCCCCCCTGTAGTGAGGAGGGAGGTGTTGATATTCCGGCTGGGTCTTTCTAAATTTAGTGTGTTTTAATTTGGCACACAAAGTGCTCCTGTGAGAGCCGCGGTTGTTTAATTGCTGTGAGTGTGATTAGACTGGAGTGAGTGAAACAGAAGACGGTGGAATTGCACGCTTCACAGACCCCTGACTGCCTTTCAGAAAGACATGCTCATAATGGATGAAGAACTTTCTGTTTTGTGATGTCAACATGGAGATCTCCTTCTCCAAAGCTTTTTATTACTCTATTCTGTTATTTTCTGCCCCTCTCAGTGGGCACCCTCTCAACAGTGACACAAGAAATCAAATGATCTATTCAGTCAAATTAAAACCATTCAATACTCTTGAAAAATGTCTTGATTACTAATTGGGTTTTTTAGCAAATCTAAATGAACTTGTGCTGTCTTCCTCCAGGGAAGTTTGCAGTTATGCACTGTTACTACTATTTTTAAATGTGAACCAAATTTAAAACATTTTTTCTGTTTTTATGCCATTCGAGATTTTTATTCTTTTTTTTCCCCAAACATGCATTATTGAGTAACAAGTATGCTGTAGCTTTAGAAAAAAATGAATAAATGTGCATCTCTCTCACTCCATGTGACTATAGGGCGTTTCCTCCAATGCATCATGGGAGCAGGCAATGAAGCTGATAATTAACGACCCTCGTTACAGGTATCCAAATACTGCATGCAGCATTAATGACATTTATTAGCATTTACATCCTGTGCACAGTTAAATGTGTCCCTGCTGTTCTTCACTGAAGCGCTCGCATCTCTTTCTGTGTGTGTGTGTGCGCGCAGTGCTCTGCCCAAGCTGAGTGAAAAGAAACAGGCGTTCAATGCTTATAAAGTCCAGACAGAGAAAGAGGAAAAGGAAGAAGCCAGAATCAAATACAAGGAGTCTAAAGAGACTTTCCAGCGCTTCCTGGAGAATCACGAGAAGATGACCTCAACCACGCGATACAAGTAAAGCCGTTTTGATGACAACTTTAACTGGTGCCAAAAATCCAAACTTTGGCTTAGAACATCTTAGAAGCTCTATAGCAACAGACTAAAAAACATTCAAAACACCTTGAATACATGAGTTTTGCATGCACAAGCACCACTCTCTCATTTTTAATCCGGTATTGCTATAAACAAGGTTAATGATTTTTCAGCTCTCTTTGTCTGTCATTGATTCAGAGCAGTTGAACTTTACTCCCTCACTTACTTAGATGATTAAATTCACATCAGCACTGTTGTCATGGTGACATGTTGGTGATGTCACTAAGGTAAATGATGTTATTGGTGTAAACCTCACCTGTAATCAGGCTTTAAATAGCAGTGTTGTTTTTTTGTGAGTTCCTGTCTGCACTGTGTCATTAGGTCTCAGAGATACTCCGTTATTAATTAGTAGTCCTATGATGTTAATGCCCTGTAATATCACTGCCCCCTACTGACTAACTTATGAACTGCAGCAACTTTCATACTCTCTGAAGTCGGGCTACATGAAAAGTTGCTGTCCCTGAAGCATTGGTTGTTTGTTTGTAAATTTGTCTTGTCTCGTGCAGGAAAGCGGAGCAAATGTTTGCCGATCAGGAGGTGTGGTCATGTGTTCCTGAGAGAGACAGGCTGGAGATCTATGAAGATGTGCTGTTTTATTTAGCAAAGAAAGAGAAGGTTTGATTGGCTGGTTCTGTTTATCACTGCTCTCTCTTATACATTGTTACATCAATAATCTAATAACCTGCTAATTAGTTTTTTTTCTATTTAACAATTTAAATACTGATACCACTTTCATTTGGATGGATTTTAATATGCAAACTTCAATTATAAAGCAATAAGCCAGATGTGGCTGTGCATTACAGTGATTAAGGGATGTTGTTAGGTGGGATGCATCATAAAATCATTAACACACAGTGGCTTATTATAATTATAAAACTTTAGCAACTGTAATACACACTGTCTAGAAGTAATTCCATTTATTAGGAAAAAAAAAATCAATAAATAATTCTTCCAAGTATTATAACTCTGGCTGTTTACATTTGCCAACCCAGTACAACTGATAATGCCTTTATATGTGAGTGTTTAATGGCATGTGTAAACAGTGTGAAAAATCTTCATGCTCTTAAAAACAGTTTGATTTTTATATACATACACTGCTGCTCAAAAGTTTGGGACGTAAGACTTATAATGTTTTTAAAGAAGTCTCTTATGCTCATCAAGCCTGCATTTATTTGATCAAAAATACAGAAAAACATTGCAAAATGTTATTACAATATACAAATGTCTTTTTTTTTTTTTTTTAAATATACTTTAAAATATAATTTATTCCTGTGATGCAAAGCTGAATTTTCATCAGCTGTTACTCCAGTCTGTCACATGATCCTTCAGAAATCATTCTAATATGATGATTTATTATTAGAATTATCAATGTTGGAAACAGTTGTGCTGCCAAATATTTTTTTGAACCTGTGATTCTTTTTTTTTTTTTTTTTTTTTTTTTTTTTTCAGGATTCTTTGATGCATAAGTTAAAAATGAGAGCATTTATTTAAAATATAAATCTTTTCTAACAATGTAAATCTATGCTATCGCTTTTTATTAATCTAACACATCCTTGGTAAATAAAAGTATTCATTTCTTTCAAAAAAAGCTAAGGATAAAAATGTTCTGACTCCAAACTTTTAAACAGTAGTGTATATTGTTAGAAAACCTTTCTATTTTAAATAAATGCTGTTCTTTTTAACCTTTTATTGATCAAAGAATCCTGAAAAAAGTATCACAGGTTCCAAAAAAATAAGCAGCGCAACTGTTTTTAACATTGATCATAAATCAGCATATTAAAATGATTTCTGAAGGGTCATGTGACACTTAAGACATGACTAAAAGCTTTGCAAAATTCAGCTTTGCATCACAGAAATAAATTATATTTTAATGTATATTAAAATAAAAACCATTGTTTTATATTGTAATAACTGTTTGCAATATTAGTTTTTTTCTATCAAATTTTTGATCAAATAAATGCAGCCTTGATGAGCATAAGAGACTTTAAAAAAAACATTACAAGTCTTACTTATCCTGAACTTTTGAGTGGCAATGTATATAAAACCAAAACTTAAAACATGAATGATCCGAATTTGGAGTTGTTTTAGTGTTGTGCTTTTTTTTTTTTTTTTTTTTTTTTTTTTTTTCTTTCTTTTAAATAATGACTGAATACTTGAATGAATACAACAAAATTATATATATATGCATGCTAATATCCTGTCTGGTCCCTGACGTTGCATGATCGTGACATGATGATTTGTTTCAGGAACAAGCCAAGCAGTTGCGAAAGAGAAACTGGGAGGCGCTGAAGAACATTTTGGACAATATGGCCAATGTGACGTATAGAACTACATGGTCTGAGGCACAGCAGTACCTACTGGATAACCCTACCTTTGCTGAGGATGAGGAGCTACAGAGTACGAACACGAACGCACGCACACACACACACACACACACACACACTGCACTGCCATCTCCACATGATGATGCTTTTAACCCGCATAATGAGAGCGAGTGTGTTTGATATAGAGAAAGCTTTTATCTTCCTTTGTGTCTGTGTGTGTGGGTTAGACATGGACAAGGAAGATGCACTGATCTGTTTCGAGGAACACATCCGTGCTCTTGAGAAAGAGGAGGAGGAAGAGAAACAGAAAACACTGCTGCGGGAGAGACGCAGACAGCGCAAGAACAGAGAGGCTTTCCAGGTGAGCAGCACACACACACACACACACACGTACGTGACTCTGTCCTGGTTTGTTCACTGCATCACATGCTCAGCTTTTTAATATGAAAAGCTCTCACCTTGATTAATTGGAACTTGATGCTGGAATATCAGCTGAGGTCTGTGATGACAGATGATCTCTTTGACCGAGTTTAGGGTACTGCAGATCATTTTGCAGTGAGGAAGCCAGAATGCTAAAGCAGCACTTGGCAGGTTTAAGGCAATTTATTAATAACTGTTTGGTGTTAAATACGGGTTCAAACTGCATACAACAACAGCTCACACTGAAATGTGTGAATGAAAATAGAATGTTCAAATCTCCCAGGCCTGCTAACACCACTGCAGACTAATGTTTTTAGCTAAAAACATTACCATTATTAATGCTTTGCACTCTGAGAACATGAGAACTGCTAAACCAAACTGACTGAAGAGTAAAGGACAAGAGGGGTGGCATGTTTGTGAAGTGTTGTGTGTGCTTTTCAGAAATTCCTGGATGAGCTTCACGATCATGGGCAGCTGCACTCAATGTCTGCCTGGATGGAGATGTACCCAACCGTCAGCGCTGATATCCGCTTCAACAACATGCTGGGCCAGCCAGGTCTCTCTCTCACTCTCTCTCTCTCTCTCTTTCTCTCTCTCTCTCTCTCGCACAAACACTCAGAGCGTGGCAGGCTTTGATGCTGATGAATAATACATGTAAAAGGGTCCTGTCCTCATTTCTGACTGTGTCTCAATTTCACCAGTATAGTCTGTGAACTCCACATGACTTTGATGCATCAGCACTTAAAAAATTGAGAATTTCTTATTTCGGGCCATCTAAAACAAAAAACAAATTGAATGACAAATAAAAATCCTATGATTAAGACTACATTACTTACAATAGTTGTTTATTGTATATCAGAATTATGTGACGTATTGCTGTTTGGATATTGTGTTGTTTTTTTTTTTTTTTTTTTTGCTCAGTTTTGTTGTGCTTTGTATGTTTTTTTAGGCTCCACCCCTCTGGACTTATTCAAGTTTTATGTGGAGGATCTGAAAGCTCGTTATCATGATGAGAAGAGAATCATTAAAGACATTCTGAAGGTGAGTGAGAGACTGTGACGATCAGTGTTTCTCATCAGATCAGTGCTGAAGCCCTTGATAAAGCCCTTGTGTGTTTGTGCAGGATAAGGGCTTCCTAGTGGAGATCAACACAGGCTTTGAGGAGTTTGGCTCTGTGATTAGTTCTGATAAACGCGCCACCACGCTGGATGCTGGAAACATCAAACTGGCCTTCAACAGTGTAAGCATGCTGCCTTGGTGTTATTTATACCTTTATTTATACTTTTTAGTTCCAAAATGTAATGAAATGCCTACATATAAAAGCAAAAAATTTTGCTTTCCATTTGACGTAAAAGCTGTACCAAAGTAGTCCCACATGGACGAGAAGGGAGTGGGCTGGTGTGTCATTGCGTTGTACTGTAATTAGTTCAGTAGTATTGGAGTTACACGCTCATATGTATTTTAAGACAAAAATCATGTTGGTTGGTGGAAAAACACAAACATCAATAACGAAAAAATTATAAATATGGCAGATTAAAATGTAAAATATGGTAGATTAAATCAAAGACTGGGATATCTAATTGTTGAAAATGCAAACTTGCAAACACCAAAATGTTGTCTATTTAAAAATATTTTAAAATGTAATTGACATTTTTCCTGTGATGCAAAGCTGAATTTTCAGCATCGTTACTCCAGTCTTCAGTGTCACGATCCTTCACAAACATTCTAATTCTAATATTCTAATATGCTGATTTGCTGCTCAAGAGGCATTTCTTATTAGTATCATTGTTTAAAACAGCAGTCCTGCTTAGTATTTTTATGGAAATTGTGATACAATACCATTCAAAAATTTAAGGATTAGAACGACACTCTTAATGAGCAACGATGCATTAAATAGTTTAAAAAATGATTAAAAATTACAGTAAATGCATGTTAAAAAATATATATTTTTAAATAAATGCTGTTCTTTTGAACGTTCTATTCAAAAGGATCCTAAAAAATGGTTTCAACAATGTTTTCAGCATATAACCATTAATGATAACATTACTAACAGTTGAAAGAAGAGACTTCTTTCAAATATATTTAAAAAAAACGTAATTATTCAAAACTTTTCCAAACCAGTAGTGGTCTTTATGAATGTAAAGAACCACCAATATGTTGAGCGTAAACGAAGGAAATATGCTTTTAAAATGAGACATTCACATGTATATCTCACAGACATAATTTTTTCATGGATGCATAAAATACATTTTAAACATGCCTTTTAACAAAGTTAAAAACAAAGGAAGATTAGAAGAATTAAAAACACTCAAATGTAAAATAGAGGAATCCAAAGATAAATGAATACGTATACAACTACAAAAGCAAAACTGTCAATTCAGGGGATTCAAAAGCAACTTTTTTAAAGGCCTTTGTTTGAAATCCCAGCGATCGGTTAGTGAATTTTTTTTTTTTTTTTTTTTTTTTTTTTTTAAAGATGATTTTATGCCAATAAGCCGGACATTTCCACTGGATCTGTTTGCTGTGTATTTGGTTTGGATTTTTTTTTTTTTTTTTTTTGTTCTACTGTCTAATACACTTACGTGCAGATTACAATTTGTCTGTGTGAGTTGCTGCTTTTGTATAACCATTCAAATGAGTCGCTTATGACATTTCTGCTTGGATTCTGACTTGACTGTGTGGACTTCAGAAATAAGAGTTTGGAGCAGAGCACTCAGTGTGTTTAGTTTGTTTACTGATTAATTACCTGAGAGATCATTTTCATTGACGTGTTTGTCTTGATTCTGTGATTTAGTTGCTGGAGAAGGCTGAAGCACGTGAGAGGGAGAGAGAGAAGGAGGAGGCCAGGAAGATGAAGAGGAAGGAGGCAGCATTTAAGAGCATGCTGAAACAGGCCACACCCCCTCTAGAGCCTGAGGCCTCATGGGAGGGAGTATGTCATGCTTTTACAATAAATATTTTAATCATTATATAATCTATTAGCTAGACTGAGTCATTGACATACTGTCTTTCTCCACTGATCTGGTGTAATTGATGTGTGTTCATGCTTACTCAGGTACGAGAGCGGTTCCTAAAAGAGCCTGCGTTTGAGGACATCACGCTGGAGTCAGAGAGGAAGAGGATATTTAAAGACTTCATGCATGTGCTAGAGGTATGAAAGGATTCTAACTGTTTTTACAAGACTTCAGAAAGCAACAAGATTCATATTTAAAAGAATTTACTGAATTATTTACTTTCAGTAATTCAACTGTCTAGATTTTTCCTTTTATGCCACACTTACCAAAAGTATAGTTGGACGCATTTGTAAATGTCTTTTAAAAGTAAATTAATCTTGGAAAGCCTTTCAGCTGATCTGGAATTCAGTAATGCAATGGATATGTCTGTGATCTTTCTCTCTACAGCATGAGTGTCAGCATCATCATTCAAAAACTAAAAAACACTCCAAGAAATCCAAGAAACACCACAGAAAACGTTCCCGATCTCGATCCGTGAGTACTGCCTCCAGCCATCTCATTTTATACCTGTAAACTCACCACCTTTGCTGAAATTTGCCATTCTGACATTGAAATTGCCATGCACGTGGCTTCATGTAAATGTATCTCTGAAGAGAACTGAGTGTCTCCAGAAGTTTCAATTGCATTTTCTTTTCTTCCTACCCAATGTATAATGCCTAATGCAGTGCTGGGCTGTATTTCTGCTGTCCCTTATGCTGCACCTTCTGTCAGAGAATGAATTTGCATTTTCACAGTAATAAACTCTAGAAGAAAAGAATCAATGATGCAAACTTCATTACATATGAGACACATCCAAATTATGCTGTAAAGCAGCTCTAAAAAGACAATGGTGTCCATTATTCAGCTGCAGGCAGTTTGGTGTTGATTCAGTTCAATAGCTTGTTCAATAACTGTGTAAAAAGTTCATCAATTATGAAACATTCATTTAAGCTTTTAGCAGCTCTATAGAAGGCAACAATGTTGTTACTCAGCTAAGTTCAGTATTGATTAAATTTGGATCAACAGCATTGTCAGTTATGAAACGCATTCGATTTGTTAAAAATTGTCTTCTACAGCAGACAGTGGTTTCATCATCCAACTCAATTTAGTTTAGGTTTTGCTCTCATCTGGTTCAGACCAGTTATATATAAAGCGTATAAACATTTTGAATCATTCTTTCTCTTAGATAATGTTTTGAAGGCTGAAGTGTAAGGTTTATTTTGTTAGCTTTGTCTGTTTTTGTCTTGCAGTTTTTGAACTGCAAAATTCTAATTTCAGAATTTTCTAAAAAGATTTCAACTGCTGATTCCAGTCAAATTTGTAGTAGAATGTAAAAAGTAGGCGTAATAATGTGTGATCCGGTCTGGAGATTTGAGGTATGCATTTACTCAAGACACATTCTCATTCATCCTCCTAAACTGTATCCTGTGTGTTTGTTCATGGAAGGGCTCGGAGTCAGAGGATGATGAGTATCACTCTAAGAAGAAGAAACGTTCAGCTTCTAAATCTCCATCCGAGCACTCGTCCTCAGGGGAATCTGGTCAGTGTCGTTTAGGATCGATATCAGTGTCCTGCACAACACGTCAATACTGAATACATCATGACTGTTTAACAGCAGGCAGAGACTCAGTGATCATCATGTTATCTTGATCTTTACAGAGAGAAGTTACAAGAAATCTAAGAAGCACAAGAAGAAGGGAAAGAAAAGACGACACAAATCAGTGAGTACAGAACAACTGAACTACTTTTGTCAGTGACTTGACTCAGTTGATGAGGAATCTGACTTGCTAAATAACCCACACGCAGACAAACATGAGTCTTGCTCGTTTTTAGATCAATCATATTTTAATGTCCATGTTAATATGATTCAGCATCTGTATGCCTTGGCAAGCTTTCATGTAACAAAGCAATTTACAAAATATAAAATCACACTTCACAGGTTATCTCTCAATCATTATTTTATTGTATTGCATTATATTTTCAACCCCCACAATAAAAACTACAGAGCTTTGTTTTTAAAACAAAGTATTTTGATATCTCATTCAATATTTTACCAAGATATATTATTGGGAAATATGTCAGTGAAAACGTATCTTTATATGCTTTTTATGCAAGTAGTCTGGTTTACTGTTGTAAAGATCATTGATTTACTTTACTAGCTGTCAGAATTTCAATGTACGGTAACATTTTAGTATAGGGAACAATTCTCACTTTTAACTAGTAACTAATCAGCATGCCTATTATTAACATATTGGTTGTTTATTAGTACTTATAAAGCACATATTCTGCATGACCATATTCTACATCCCTAATCCTACCCAATACCTGAACTTAACAACTACCTTACTAACTATTAATAAGCAGCAAATTAGGAGTTTGAGGCAAAAGCTGTAGTTAGTGGTTTGTTAATAGGGTGACCTGGACCTTAAAATAAAGTGTGACCCAATGTACTTTTTAGCAGTATGAGTATAAGGAACTGTACTAAATGGTGCATATTTTTGCTCAGATTGGGCTGCTAAAAAAATTGAGATGATTTAGTAACAATTAAAGTCTGATGTATCAGATGTAATACTCAAAAACATGCAAACCTTTTAAAAGATTTTCTGTAAAGAGAAAAAAAAAAAAAACTTTGTCAAGCTGTTCATGTGGCATTGTGTAATGTAGCGTTGTTACTACATTCCACATACATGTTTGAAAATCGGTATACACATGTAACACACCAAGACCTACAAAAAAGTCTCTTGGAGCAAATTCCAAAACCAAACAGAAGTCAGTAATTCAGAATTTTCACTGCACTTTTTGTTATTTTTGCCATTTTCCGGGATCATACTTTCACAAACTCCTAGAGGTTTATTCAGATCAACACAGTCTAAAGCCCTTTGTGAAGTTAAAATGCAAAGATCTTGAGTTTTCGTTGAAGGACGTGTCCGTGGCGGCCTGACAAATTTCGATGTTTCGTTATGAAACAGGAAGTTGCAACACAGGCATACGACGTCCGATCTGCCCTAAACTTCACAGGTTTGATAAGAGTCCGGTCCTGAGCACATTCCCATATTCAGTTATAGTCATTGTGCTACCTGCTGGCAACAGGAAGTGATGTGTTTTAAGCTGTAACAAACTCCTCCTAGAGATATAGTGACATCAACTTCATATTTGGTCAGTCTAATCTAAAGGCCGTTGCCATGTTAAATTGCAAAGATCTTGAGTTTTTGCTAAAGGGCGTGTCCGTGGAGGCCTGACAAATTTCGATCTTTCACCATGGAAAAAGGTGTTGTAATACAATGTCTGATCTACAAACTTCACATGTTTGGTAAGAGTCCTGGCCTGAAGACAGCTGAAGGCCAATATTCTGTTATAATCATAGACATGTAGATGCCAATATGCAGTTATAGTTATAGCGCCACCTGTTGGCAACAGGAATGCAATGTCCAATCTTAACCAAACTTCACATGTTTAATAAAAGTTCTGCCCTGAAAACATCTTCACATCAATATTCAGTTGTAATCACAGCATTACCTGCTGACAACAGGAAATGTCATGTTTTACACTAAATTGTCTGCTCTAAATTTCTTGTTTGATTAGAGTCCTGGCCTCAAGACATCTACATGACAATATTCAGTTATCAATATAGCGCCACCTGCTGGCAACAGGAATGCAGTGTCCAATCTGCACCAGACTTCACGTGTTTAATAAAAGTTCTGCCCTAAAAACATCTACACGTCAGTATTCAGTTATAATCACAGCACCACCTGCTGGCAACAGGAAATGTCATGTTTTACACTGACTCAAACATACCATGTTCAATCTACACCAAACATATTTTTGATAAAGCTCCTGGCCTGAACACATCTACATGCCAATATTCAGTTGGAAGCAGGAAGTTCGGCACATATAAATGACTTTGACATATTCCTCCTATATTAACCACTTTAAAAGCATATTGCCCACTGTTTGTTGCTGAGCCCAGGTGCGAGGGCTCTTTCAACACAGCTTTAATGGTACTTAATAAAGTACTTGTACTATTACTTTAATGGTACAAATTACTTTAGTTGAAGTACAATATCTGTTGATGAAGGGCTTTCTCCATTTATTTATTGATAAGTGTCTGGCTGTGGGAATGAACGTAGTGTATTGAATACAAGTGTTCATTAAATAGCCGGAAACTACTCCTCAGATTATGCTCGGTTCAATTATGCAGCGCGTTTACTCTCAATTAATAAATAATATTGTTTTATTAAGTGTATAACTCTAAATGGCTATTGTAGGATAATGAGCAATATGGGGAATATTACATGTTTTTTGCAGGCCTCCCCTGAGTCTGAAGGAGAGAAAGAGCGGAAAGGAAGAGAGAAAGAGAAGGATAAAGAGAACGACAAATCCAGAGGGAAGTCGCGTGGAGAATCCAAGCAGAAATCCCCCAAAAGAAAGAGTACAAAAGAAGAGGTAAGCGATCGTATCAGAGACGGCATCTGAAGAGTCTCGTTTACTTGCAGCCAGATGTGATCTGAATCCCTCTGTCTGTCTCTCTCTCAGGGTGGATGGGATACGTCTGGAAGCGAACTGAGTGAAGGAGAGCTGGAAAAGAGGAGGCGTACTCTCCTGGAGCAGCTAGACGCACCATAAATCACTCACTGTCAGTTTGTCCGTCTCTCTCACTTGCATTCCTGTAATGTGTTTTGCATCCCTGACAGAATATTGATGATCATCTGAGTGTTGGATATTTGGCTGTGAATTCACTGACTGTCATGTCGTCTCTGGGAGGCAGTACTGTCTGAACATCAGCACTCTTCTTGATCTGGGCGGCATGTTTGATTTTGTACGATTATTTTCAGAGGCTGCAAGTGTTACGTTGCCTTTAACTGCAGTACCTTTTTTTAGGTAGTTGTATATTTGTTATTGCCAATAGTTTTAAACATTGCTGATAATATGGAAAAAATGAACAGGCCTGCATAAAACACCTATTATTCAACTTCAGATGAATCTGTAAGATTGTCTGTAAAAGCCATTTTTGGAAAACAATGTTATCAGTATGAAAAATGTCTGCAGCATTGTTTTCAACTTCAATTTTGACAAATAAACTATAAAAACAATGCTTTTTGTTGCTCAGTTCTTACATTTATCAGCAAAAGCACATAAAGACCTACAGTTGATCATATTCCCTTTAGTAACTTCTGATGCATGTTGCAAGAAGAAACCTCAGGAAATTGCCTTCGAACTTTTAGAAGGCAGCTGAAAGAAAATGTCAACACAACTGAACTTAATAATGTGAACAGGTTCACAATAAGCTTGAAGTGGGTTCTGCCTCCTGAACTAAAGTCAGATTCTTTTCCTCAAGAATTATGATTTTGTTGATTTCTTAATAACTGAATTTAAACGTGGAAATGACCATGCAAAGTTAAGTGAAATTTGCTTAAATTCTTTCACTGTGGCCTACTTTAATTTGGAGCAATTACGTGTTTAGTTGAACTCAAACTTACTACGGAAGCCACAGAAATGGGCTTTCTGCAACAGGCCTCAAGTCTAATATCTTTATATATAAAGACACATTGACTTGATCTGCTGTATTTGCATTGCAGCCTGGATCTTTGCCTTAAATTTCAGCACCAGGCTGTTTTAGAGGACAACATTCCACTCATATTCATTTAAGAACAACACAGAAGACCAGAATTGTGTAAATAGTTTAATTGGACATTGAGAAATCATCTAACTTTCAATCTGAGAACAGATCTTTTTTGCAGTACTGTAAGCATACAATGCCTAAGATATATTGACAGAACAAAATGCCAGTTTAATCCAGTTTTTATGAGTGGAATGTAGAGAGGTGAGACAGACGTTTGTAATGGCTCTAATGCTACAACTGCATCTGATTTCTGACATGTTATAGTGTAGACGGGACATTCTAGTGTGACGTTGCTGCATGTCTAAAAGACCTGGTTCAGGTGTTCAGTTTTATTAAATATACAAAATACAGGACAAAAAAGAGAGAAAACTATAAGTTAAAATATTTAAATGTTGTAGTACAGAATGATTTTTAAACATTATGTACAATATTAGAAGATTAAAAAGTTAAAAAGATGCAACAATTTTATAGCAAAATATCTGTACATTTAACAAACGCTTTTTGTGTGATTTTTATATTTTTGCTTTTAAATAGAATTACACATCACAAGAAATGTAAATTTGTGCAGGTCATTATAGAACCACACAAATTTCAGGCCTTATTTTCCATCATCTGACCTAGAACACATGAAACAAGCCCAGTTACAGCAACTGAGTTCTTTAAGGAACCTGATCTTGTGTAGTGAAGAACAAGTGCCACAGGGGAAGAGGTTTGCCGTAATGCTCAGCAATGCTCGTCACAAACGAAGTAAGTAGCGGCAAGTGCTTAAAATTCCTTAAGGAGTATTCTGTTTTCAAAACAGTATATGAATAGACAGCATCTGTCGATTATATTCAGTCAATATTCCATTTACCTCAATGCACTTCCAATGGAAATCTATGGGGCAAGTGTACTAGGGTTTAAAAGCATGCATGTACTGCGAAGCTCATATTTAATGTAACTGGAAACTTCTGGTAAAGACACCCAATTACATGGTCTTGACAGGAGTGTTGCAGAAAATACTGGTTTTAAAACAGACGAGAAATATCTGATTCTATCAGAATAGTCAAGTAAACGTATTAAGTCTTGAGGTTTTAGTTCAAAAACGTTTTACATGTATTCCTGCACAATGCCTTGCCCCATAAACTTTCAATTGAAGTGCTTTAATGTAAACAGGATTTTTGCTGAGCACAGAGCTTCTCCCGTATTGAAAATGGAACATTATTAGTCAATGGCCTTTTGAAAATGCTTGACTCCTTTAAGTCCATAATTTGTAAAGGCTTCACTTTCACTTCTCCACGTTTTGAGACAGTTTGAGGACCAAAACCTACATGCAGTCTTGCTTGTGTAGCATTTTAATTAAGACTTGTCAACAGTCTTTTAAAAACGTGAGGTACTCGAGTTCTTCTGCCTTTGCTTTAAATTTCACATTTGCCTTTGTCCCATGTACTTAACATCAAATCTTTCTAAAACGCCTTTCCTTACACCTTCTCCTACTTAACTGAACTCCTTCTTCATCTAATTCTGTGGACCAATAGTGCAACATCCACACGCGGCCCCCTGCAGTAACCCCACCATGACTGCGACCGACGCCTTTTGATTAGGGTTGGACCATGATGTCAAGTAGTCCAACGGCTGATTGACTAGTCTGTTCGTTTATAAAGATTTTTAAAGAGCCTGTCCCAATACCCACACTTGCAGTCTTTGTATGTGAGCACTTTTGTGTGCTTACGTGGCATATTTCCTGTATTTTCAGTGTTCAAGTGAGAGTGAAGACTGCAGGTCTAAAGTGTGTCCATGTGTGGAATGTTTAATTTCCCAATGGAACACACTTACGGAACAATTTTATAAAAAATGTAAGTTAGGTTTTTACAGAGCTTTATTTACACATTTTGATTTTCAGTATTTTGCATTTTAAAATAAACTTGTAAACGTCTGTTCAGAGGTTCCTATGTAACAGATGACAAAATATACATTCTTATCTCTATGATAAAATGTGTGACACATTGTTTTAATACCAAATTATATGTAATATCTATTTAAAGATAGCTTAGCTGTGGATTTAATGTGCATTAAGGACACAAGGCTTTGGCATTTTTTCAGACCTGGGACAGTCTTCCCATTGTGTGCACATGCTCTTAAGTGGCCAAGACCACAAATGTGGGTATTGAGAACAATGCATTTAAATATCGTTATTATCAAACATCAAAACACCTTAAGTAAGGAATGTTCTTATTATTTTCATCTTTGGCCCCTGTGACGCCCTGCAGCATCTCAAGCCATCAACACTGCATTATACAACTTTTAAAAAAAGTTTTTCAACCTGTATTCCAGTCCCTTGGGCTCTGTCCATCTAGTTTTTAACACAGGAATACATGGCTTTCTTAAGACCAAGCAGTAGATTTGGGGAACTCACCACTGGTCGCATCTGATCTGTGGCGAAAGCACTGGAATGTTAAGAGGCCTTTGTACAGATTCATGATACATAAGTGTTGGAAGAGTTTTACATTCGGACACTTTCTTGAGAAAAACACTGATCTTGCCATACAATTGAAGCGCCATAGATAAAAGACAGATCAAGACACCGTTTGTCATATAAAAATTCACAGACAGAAGACACTGACTACAACACATGTATGATTCAACACCTGATGGGGCAGATGTTAAACGTAGGCACTTGGCTTTCAGACCTGCT
Source organism: Cirrhinus mrigala (assembly GCA_036247105.1). Classification (NCBI taxonomy): domain Eukaryota; kingdom Metazoa; phylum Chordata; class Actinopteri; order Cypriniformes; family Cyprinidae; genus Cirrhinus; species Cirrhinus mrigala. The sequence continues at coordinate 1,483,915 of CM070015.1, forward strand.
GTCATTTTCATCAGTCCTTCATTATCCTGTTTTGGAGCAGTTAGCTCCTCCTCCACTCCTCCAGCCCATCCAATCACATCCACTCTGCCCTCGTCACATGACCATCTCTGCATTGTTGATTGGTCGCAAATTCTGATCATCAAAACGTCTTCGAACACTCCTCCTGACGGCGTCAGCACGCCTGTAAGGCTGGTTTCTTAGATCTGATGCAGGAGGAACAGAATAAAATGTCAGTTTTTGAGTTTAGATGCTCTGGACATGCTGGTGGTCAACTGGGCAAAGCAGCTTGAGTTTGGACTAAGTACTTGATTTTAATTCAGCTTCTGAATTTAATGGAAATGGTAACTATGGTGTTTGCCTCTTTTTAGAAACTTGTTTTCAACAACGTTGTTGGGAAAACACTCACAGTGGTCCCAAAATGCATTTAAACTCTTAAATCACACTTAAAATGTCTGAATGCCACTGCATTATATGACAAAATATCAACACAAGTGTTATCTTGTGCTCAAACACTGCAGGAACTGCAGAAAGTTCATCAGTTTTGTTGACAATTACAACAAAAGTGTTCATGTTGCTCTGAGCAACACATAATATTGTGTCTAAATGAATCAGTTGTTTTGATCTGTTTTGTTTTTGAACAAATTGTTTTAATGAATGATTCCATGACTCACGTATGAAGACCCTTGTCGCCACTTACTGGTGTATTTATGAAACCTTCAGAATGAGTGACTTTCAGTTTGTCTGGAACATGCTTGTATAAATTTGGTTTTGTATATATTATTATATATAATATTTTTTATTTCATCAGAATGCATTGCTATTTTTAATGGCTGTTTGCCTTTCAGAACATGCTGATCCACAAATTGAGTTTTTGTAGCAAAAAGCATTTGCATTTACAGACTTGTGATGATGAAATGTCAAAATGTCTTTGTTTTGTCAAACCATACTTCAGTGTCTTTATTTACAGTACATTTAGTTCAGACAGAAAACTAGCTGGTTTTACACAGTCCTGAATTTACTACATGGCACAAACTTTGCTTGTTTCTTTGCTTGTTCTGCGGCCAATGAGATTGCTTGCTTAACACTTACATAGTAATAATAGGTTCATTATTTGCTGTAAGCTGGTCCTGCAGCGTAGTATGAGAAACGCTCCACCTCCCCTAGTTCCACCTGTCTAGATCTGCTGCAGAATTTGTTGGACTATTAATGCAGCAGTATTTTTATTATTTAAAACCCAAGAAACGTATTTTTGTTAAGTATTTTATATTGGCGGTGGATATTTGCACTACAGATGCTATTTACAATAAGTGCGAATAGCAATTAGATGCTATTTACACTAAGTGCAAATAGCTATAGATTCTATTTACACTATGTTAAAAGGTTACTCCTTAGCAAGAAGATCTGTAAAATAATCCATGTGACATCAGGGGTTCAACCGTAATTTTAGGAGACTACGAGAATTCTTTTTGTACGCAAAGAAAACAAAAATAACGTAATAATTTACTCAACAGTTCATCTCCTCCGCATCACCGTAGCGGCATGTTGGAGAATATCCGCTGAACACAAACGGCGCATGCTGTTTTGTGTCAGCTATGCCACGCGGATACGTTTTTTAAAACCTATTTACGTTCATTTACTTTGATTTTAGTGAAAACAACGTATCTGTGTGTTGCAGGTGACACAGAACAGCATACGCCGTTTACGTTCAAGCGATATTCTCCAAAATGGCGCTATGGTGATGTGGAGCAGCTGAATTGTTGAATAAATACAACAATACAAAAAGTATTCTCATAGCTTCGTAAAATTACAGTTGAACCCCTGATGTCAGATGGATTATTTTACTGATCTCCTTGCTACATTTCTGGATGTTGATCATGTTAATTATAATTACATTGCTGTCCATAAGAAGGTCAGAGAACTGGCAGAATTCATCAAAAATATCTCAATTTGTGTTCCGAAGACGAACAAAGCTTTTATGGGTTTGGAACGACATGGGGGTAAGTGATTAATGACAAAATTTTCATTTTGGGGTGGAGTAACCCTTTAAAATAGCAGGATTTTCTCCTATTTACACTATTTACTGCAATTATCTGCACCTCGGTATTGTAGTACAATTATAAAACTATGCAATAATACCGTATTGAGTGTAAATACTTCAAATTCACTTAAATTCAACTTAACTTCAGATTATTAAATCTTTGTCACCTTATTGGGACAATAAAACCCTGCCTACACCTACCCGAACCCTAGCCAATACTTTATTTTCAACTTTTTGGTTATTTCCTTAATTTTAATTGAAAATAAACCCCTTTCTGATGTGATATGAGATTTGAAAAGGGAGAAAAAAAAAAGTTTTGCAAAAGGCGGATTTGTGTCGATTCTGCGTCGATCGCATCAAAAACACTATGACACGTGCTTTACCATCTACGCCACTGGAGCTATTGTTTGACAATCGTCTTTAGTGGCGTAGATGAGCCCAATCATACACTGATGGGCAGAGTTAGTGTAAATAGCCTCTGCCAACAAGGCGGGTTATTTGCACTTAGTGTAAATAGACACTGCGTTGTATATTTCTCTTAGTTAATGTGCATTTAATTTACATTTAATGCAATGACATTGACATTTTTAAGGGGTCAGTGTACCTACAGCAGAAGCTTAACTCAAGGTTTTAATGGCACTAATGAAGACTAAGCTATCTCTAAGTGTGGGTCAGTTCAACGTGAGACTATGCAGGCAGAGTCTCTGTGTCTCAGGGCACGGCATCACCTAATCAAACTAATTTCCAAATGAAATCAGTTCAACAGGGTGATGTACATGAGTACCCGGAGACTCGGCCCTCGAGGGTCAGAACTCAATAGGCCTGATGTGTGTTAAGTAGAACGACAGATAGAAAGAGAACACAAAAAGATGGCTTTTGTATTCAGTGTCAAAAGCAACTGGTCTACGATGGATGGAGAAGAATGAAAGACAAATAATAATAAAGAGAGAGATGCTTGCCAGGTCTGAGTAGCATCCACTGGGGTACTACTGGAAGAGTTCCTTACCCTCCAGTGCACATTGGGAAATTTAGTAATATTATTCTTCTTTAAGGCTGAGTGGAGAGGAAACAAAAATGGAGGTTAGATCGGAGCAGACCGGACCGGATGCAAGTCGCGGCACAGGGAGCCAAGCTGCCCAGGGCTCAAAGAGGAAAGGTCAAAGGCCACAGGCAGGCGCTGCAGGGTGTTACTGAAGCTCTGCTGATACTGCAGTAATGAACTCTATGACTCAAGCTGCTCTGCACAATGGCTCCAGCGTCCAGATACAACAAAGTGACGTCTGTATGGTCACTTCATGTTTAAACATTGAAACCAATGACAATGTGTCAAGCCTCCCAGAAGTGCTTTGTTAGAGGCCAAGATGTGCAGAAAGTTAAGCTCAAGCAGTCATGGTGCATGCTAAAAACTGAAAGCAATGCTACGTATACGAATCTCACCAAAACATGTCCTCCCAGTCAGACTTCATAAAAGTAATAATAAAAAAGGTATTCTACATAAAGAGGAGGAAGCCTGTAATTAGTACTATTAAGATTTTTTTCTTGCATCTTAACCTTTTTATGACAAGCAAAATGCATATTTGTCTCATTATTTTTTTTTTCAACATGCAATATTTACATTTTTGCATCTAATGCAAATTTTTGATGTTTGAAAGGTGGCATACAAATATAATTTTTTATTAATGTTATTTGCATTTTTTCCCCCATTATACAGTAATGAAAAGGAAAGAAACGTGTTAAAATGTCATGAAAATGCTAATGGTGCTAAAAAAAAGCTTCAAAATTACTATTCTTATGTTTTTTTTATTTTCAACCCCAATTTTGAGGTGAAATATGACCTGGATATTTCTAGGATGTTTTGGTGAGATTTAACCTTAAATTTGGCTACAGAAGTAAATTTGAATGACAAATGTCATTCACCCCCTGCAAATGCATACAGTCAGTGAAGCAAATGAACAGAACATGCTTATAAGAGAAAACCATCCCAACATGCATCAAGTTAAACACATGTGGAACACATCAAGTCATGTGATATTAGAAATTTCCCATCAGAGCAGGATGAGATAAAGGAAGAATGAAAAAATGCAGAAAACCAGCATAATGCATATGGTTCCAAAATTGAATGACATTAAAAATGATATATACTCACAATGACATGGACAAATGAACACGTGAGCAAACTATAATGTCACAAACCATGCCCTACACGCCAGCACTACAAACTTGACAGTTTCTGCCTGTTTGTAGTATGTGAAGCACTATTTGAGTAATGGATCATTCTGCAATTTGTGTACGAGTATTTGGTATTATAAAGAAAATATGCTATTATAACACCAATGACAATGACAAATTAACTTTTAACTTTTTCTTTTTTGTTTTATCTTAAGGGTAAAAACTTTAGCTCATTTTGAATCTGCAGAGGGCGCTCTGAGCCAACCAATAGTACTGACACATCCGCATAAACCAACACAGCTGAAATGTACAGACTTAATTCTAAACTCTGACGTGTTTGGGTTTTTGTGACATCATATTTCCTCTTATTAAATTCATGTTACAATGATTTTGAATTTATATGAATTTATGACACACTCCATGCAAAAGAAAACTGTGGTGACAATATATGCTGCCCTCCCCAAACCCCCTTTCATGCAGGAGTTTAGTTGGAAAAGAAAGGAAAAGTGAACAGGCCCATGACATCACATCCATATGCCGGCCCTCATTCAGAGGGGTCGGCCCCACAGGGAAATAAAACCAGGAATGTGAAGTGTGAAGGGGTGCGCACACACACAGAGAATGAAAGAGAGCAGCTTTATCCAGCGACCTTTAAAAGAGACAGAGTCTAAGCTTTAGAAGTGGAGCTCCTCGTTGAAGTAACGCGAGCTGCGTTTGGCCGTGCGCGCAGTAAAGGGGGCAGTCTTCAGCACTGCGTCCAGACGAAACACACACACATACAAACAACACAGGGTTTAACTGCCAGAGCAACAAGCACAATGTTAGCACTTTCTACACACAATAGCACACACTAATAATCACATGGTACTATAATAACAAAGCTGGAACTATTTCAATATGGATTACATGCACGCCTAAAAACATAATACAGCTGACAGGAGAATTACACAAAATGTACAAAAAACACTTTTATACTACAAAAAAAAAAAAAAAAAAACTTAATTATTTTGCTCATTACATAGATTGTTTTGTCATAGTTTGAATTTAACTAAGAAATTCTATTAAGGGGTCATATCATTGAATTCAAATGTAATTTCAATAGAAATAGAGCTTATATATAAAGCAACCGCCAAATGCAGTTGAAGTCAAAAGTTTACATACACCTTGCAGAATCTGCAAAATGTTTATTTTACCAAAATAAGAGGGATCATACAAAATGCATGTTATTTTTATTTAGTACTGATTTGAGTAAGATATTTTACATAAAACATTTACATATTGTCCACAAGAGAAAATAATAGTTGAATTTATAAAAATTACGTACACTTTATTCTTAATACTGTGTTGTTACCTAAATGATTTTTTGTTTTTGTTTTTGTTTTTGTTTAATGATAGTTGTTCATGAGTCCCTTATTTGTCCAGAACAGTTAAACTGCCTGCTGTTCTTCAGAAAAATCCTTCAGGTCCCACAAATTCTTTTTTATTTGAACCCTTTCCAACAATGACTGTATGATTTTGAGATCCATCTTTTCACACTGAGGACAACTGAGGGACTCAATGCAACCATTACAGAAGGTTCAAACAGAAGGAAACACAATTATTAAAAGTCAGGGGTGAAAACTTTTTAACAGAATGAAGATGTGTACACATTTTTCTTATTTTGCCTAAATATCATATTTTTTGGAAGCTACAGAAGATACGTACATGTTTCCCAGCAGACAAAATAAGTTACATTTACCCTGATCATCAAATTCAAAAGGTTTTCACCCCCCAGCTCTTAATGCATTGGGTTTCCTTCTGAAGCATCAGTGAGCATTTGAACCTTTTTTTCATCGTTGGAAAGGGTTCAAATACACAAAAATGCTGAAAAACTAAATAATTTGTGGTACCTGAAGGATTTTTCTGAGAAACAGCAGACAGTTTAACTGTTCAGGACAAACAAGGGACTCATGAACAACTATCACTAAACAAAAATAAACACAGTTGTGGATCATTCAGGTAACAACACAGTTTTAAGAATCAAGTGTATGTAAACTTTTGAACAGGGTCATTTTTATAAATTCAACTATTATTTTCTCTTGTGGACTATATGTAAACATCTTTTATGTGAAATATCTTATTCAGGCCAGTACTAAATAAAAAAATGACATGCATTTTGTGTGAGCCATCATATTTTGGTAAAATAATTAACATCTTGCAGATTCTGCAAGGTGTATGTAAACTTTTGATTTAACTTTATCCACATAAACAGAGAACAGTCATGTAAATTAGTGTGTACTATATAGGATATCTCAATGGCTGATGGCTTGGACAGTTACAAAATGTAAACCCTATTATCGCACATCTCTAATCTACTAAATTCGATTGTAAGGCATGAGGTTTAATATATTATAAACATTAACATTGTGATTTTCCGAAAACTTGACGTTAGGAAAAAAAGAAGAAAAAAAAACTGAAAGCAATGTATGATATGACCCCTTCTGGACTAACACTAAACACTACCCACACATTGTTTAGTAGCTGTACTCCAGCTCACAGCTGTAAGCAGTAACAGCACACGCACATTCAGCCTGTAATGACACTGGTCAGTAAATTGTTATTGAGCAGTAAAGCTTTCCACCAGTCACAAAGAGCTGGTTAGTGGCTCAGACTAACATGTTGCACATGTTTTTATGTTTTACAGCCCTCTGCATGCAGACCCCAACAGCTGGACACAAAGCGTGTGTGTTTTACCTGTGATGATGTCCTCAATGGCTCCATCTTTACCCTCATATACATGTCTGCTGTCCTTCACCTGCTTCTTCCTCAACTCCGCTATCAACTCCTGCTGCTGCCGCTTATTCTTATGAGATGGAGACTGAACACACACACACACATACATAATAACATGTCACAGAGCTGCAATTAATGCTGAACGGACTTTCTTTAATCTACAAACATCTACAAATGCTCCTCTAACCAGATAGGTACAGTGCCTTGCGTAAGTATTCATACCCCTTCATTGTTTTCATGTTTTGTTCTGTTGCAATCTTATGTTAAAATGCTTTAAATTACTTTTTTTCCACACCAATCTATACTCAATACACCATTATGACAAAGCACAAAACAAGTTTGTAACACCTTTGCAAATTTATTAGAAATAAACTGGAAAGATTCCATTGCATAAGTGTTCACACCCTTTTCTGTGACACATTTGAAAATGTGTAGATGTAGATGTTACTACACTTCGAGTGGAGTTAACCTGTGGCAAATTCTTTTGAATATGTCCTTAAGTGTCCCAGCCACAGCCTGCGCTTGAACACAATCAAACATTTCTGGAGAAACCTGAAAATGTCTGCCAGCCCCCATCCAAGATGACAGAGCTTGAGAGGTGAAGAGGTGAGGTGAAGAATGGCAGATAATTGCCAAATGCAGATGTACAAAACTTGTGGCATCATACTCAAATTGTACTTATTTCAGAGTTTTCTTTTAATAAATTTGCAAAGTTGTCACAAATCTGTTTTGTGCTTTGTCATTATAGTATATGGAGTGTAGATTGATGTGGAAAAAAAAATGGAATTTAAAGCAGTTTAACATATGGCTGCAACAACAAAACGTGCCAAAAAATGAAGGGGTATGAATACTTTTGCAAGGAACTGTAGATAGCTACATGCACACAGGGTTTTTGTCAGCTTTTTGCCAATTTCAGATAACAAGAAAAAAAAATGGCCTTAATTTTAATATTAATCTTAATTTTAAACTACAGTTAAGCAAACCAATTCCCCGACACACACAGACACTCCTTTGTACCTTCTGATCCTCTTGCTCCATCATAGCTTCTTGCTCAATCAGCTTCTCCATCATAATCTGCTCCTGTCTTTTCCTCTGTTCATTATCCTCCTCTGCTTGCTGACAGAGAAAAAATACCCATCAGTGAGGCATTTGGAAGTTATGTAACATCACGTTATGATCAATGCAGTTACGGTTCATATGGCTGAAGGAGGTTAAGCAGATGATGCAATGCATGATTGGATGAGAGGAGGCAGGTGATTGATCACTTTACCCTGTATGCTTTCACGAAGCGCACAAACACTGGGAAAAACACAGACGGAGGTGTTGTTTTGGAGTTTTCTCCAAAGAATTTCACCACTTCATCAAAGGCATCCTGAGACAATGAGATATGGAAAGACATAGAGATAAACAACATTCAGAATCACCTGAAATACAATTATTAAATCTTAAAAAGACACATTTTTAATACATGTCATATAATACAGGCTTTATTTCATTATTTCCCCTTCATATGATTTAAGATGTCTTCCGAAGAGACATAATTGCATACTATGATGAACACATATAATTTAGGCTAAACATTAATTGATGCAACGGAAGCTCAAATGAGTCATTTGGCTGCTCATTTTTAAATATAGCACATGCTCTGTTTGAACTGGGGAGAAAGTGTTGAGTTCTGAGTTTTATGATAAAACAAACTCTTTCATTTTAAAATATAAATTAAAACATGATGTGACCCCTTTAACTGACAGTGAAAGAGGTTTATTGAGCTGTGTTTTGGGTGACGTGTGTGCTGTTTTCGTGGCACCTGAGCGATCTTGGCATCATCCTGAAGTTTTTTGAGTTTATTCTCATTTTGCTGTATGAAATCTTTGAGCAGTGTGTTGTGGCCGTGCATGCTGTACTCTCTCCTGGTCAGATCCATCCCTCTCTGAAGCTCCTTGACGTCTAATAATACATTCTCCAGAGAGACTGAGAAATACACAGAGAGAATTCATTTAGTCGAGATCTTTAACAGAAACATGTTTTGTCAAGCCTCGATGTGTGAGCAAATATGATCTTTCCTGTTTATTGTAAATATAATCCCATTCACGTATGACGTGCTTCATACCTGCTGCAGCTTTCTCCACATAGTTCAGCTCATTATAGAAGAGCGACACCTGCTGGTATTTTTCCTTCACTACATTTGCGATATAGTGCAGGAGAGTGATCTTGCGGTCTGTTGATTTAGTGTCTAATAACTGGAAAAGGAAAATATGCAAACCCTCAGAACATTTGAACCCTCATCTGGATGAATTATTCAATCACAAATGAAGAAAATATTTGAATGTGCCTTCTTACTTCACAATAAGAATGAAAGCAGATTTTTAAATTTTCCAGAGGTACTTGGTGCATCTTACTTTAAATCAATGTTTTTTAAAGTAATGATAATAATAATAATAATAATACAATTAAAAATGAATAAATACAGTTGTAGGATTATGGACAAAGTTCATAATTTATCAGGGTGGTTTGAATTTCATACCACACCCTGCATACTATAAATAACAATTAATATTGTAATAAATGATGGTGTTTTAGTGTTGTGCATTCATAATTGACAAGGATTTAATTTTTAAGAGCCAATATTTGAGTCCAAATTGAATGCAAAAATACAATGTAAATTGTACCAGGTCTAAGCTCTGCAGTTTGAAGCCGTAGACCGCTCCTCTTTTACTGCTGTTCATGTAGTTTCCCAGAGCCAAGATGATCTGAGAGAGAAACATATGCTCAATAAAGATACACACAGTCTAGAGAACAGTGAATCGGAGCAGAAGTGAAACACCTACTTCCAGAATCTTCTTGAGTTTTTGTGAGGACTTGATGGAGACGGATGCTGCAATAACAGCATGAAGTTGCTGTTGAGAGAAAAACAAAAGACAATAATAGAAAATGTCCAGCTGAACATTGCATTTTAATTAATTAAAACTAGCTTCTTTTAATGCTTTAAGGTTAAAAATTTGGGTAAGAAATTGTGGTACACATACAAAAAATACTTCTAAATAATTTATTGATCTTTATTAATCTTAGAGTTAAAGGTAATTTCAACACTAATACAGTATTACTAATACATAATTAAAATGTTATATCTGTTAATATTATTTCATGGACATGAGTTACCATAAACTAACAAGTTTAGTTGTTAAGACATTAGAAAATTGTAAAGTGTAACCACAAATTGAGAAACTTCCAAAGCGATATCATGCACCAATTCAACTGTATGCTAGAAGCAAATCATTTTTTACTCATTTAATTTTTTACATTTGTTTCACACACATTGTAGAATTGACTTCACTTGTCAAGCTCATCCGTTTATCCCTGTCACCAGTTATTACAAGAAAAAACATTGAACAGTAGTAGTATTTATCTTTAATTTATGAGAAATGTAAGTTAACCAATATTTCTGGTCCCAAACTAGCTTCATCATAAACAAATATTAAATAATTCATCATCTTAAACAAATATTATTTCAAGTGTATTTAGACTGCAAATTTTGGTAAAATGAATATACTATTTTGACTTTAGTTGGAGGTGAACGATCAGCATTTACTTAAGATTACGGTTCTTTTACTTTATTAAAAAGTTTTAAAACAAATTTTAAACTCTAAGGAAACATGGTTTTGCACTCACTTCATGGAAAGCATCATGTAAAGAAGGGATTGTGAAAGGAAAAGAAATGGGTATTGGAGAAATCCATGGGCATGTCTAGATTAGTTCTCTAAATTTGCTTGGAAGATTTGGAGTGAATATAGGAAAATCCTTTTTAATTCTTGATCAAACGTGCTGTCATGGTGGTAGAGCAGCTCTGGGTTTGAGTTATTTACCGGTGTGAGCATCTGAATGCTCTCTGTGAAATTGCCAACGAATGCCATGATGGTCATCTTCTGCATGAGACGCTCGATCTTGCTAAACTGGATCATGAAACGATCCTCATCTGTTAGGTTCTCCAGTGGTTTGCGTTCCTTCTCATACTGCCGGAGAACTTTCAGCTCCGCTTCTGTTGGAATGAACCTCATCAAACACTCCACGAAATCCACCGGCAACGTCCGCAGGTCAAACCTTACACACACACACATCAAAGCATTATCCTCATTAATCTGATGACAGCCTTTATGTTCACATAGATGCAATTTTCAGTCCTGTTTGGTTAATCATGAAAAATAAACATACACATGAAGTAATATTATATTTCTAGGGCACTAATCAAGAGAATTTAGAAATAATTTCAACTGTATCTGCATGAATTACATTTGAATGGCTCGGCAGATCTCCTCTGATGTCTTGCCCACTTTTCTGAGTGTGATGGCCAGGTTTTTAGCTCTGTTGGCATCCAGCAGTGAGATTTTATTTGGTAATTTCTGAGAGGTCTTCTGTTTGCTGGAGGTGATGTCTATGGCAGGACCCTGTGCTTTCGTCTTAAACATCTCTTCAAACTCATCTACATTCAGATCCTGAAACAACAAACCACAGTCACTGTTCATTATCAAATTCACTGATCCTTATATCTAACACTGTAAAATTATAACAGCCAGCCTGGAATCCCTGAAGCAAATCAACATGGAACTAAAGTATAAGTCAACAATTAAGTTTATGAAGTATTGTAAGGCAAACAAATTTTACTGTATTTGATACAGTCAGGGCCAAATTAGTCTCAGCCTCATACGTCACGCCCACGGAACGTTGGCCATCAGTCTGAAGGTCTGGCTACGCAAGCCTACACAATCCCTTATGTACATTATGTCATTCAACACTGATGTAAATAACTGTACTATATACACTACCACTCAAAATTTTTGGTAAGTTATTCTCATAAAGACTGCTCAAAGTAATAGTAATGATAATGATAATATTGATCAAAAATACAGTAAAAACACTAATTCTGTGGAAGTTATTACAATTAAAAATATTTGTTCTATTTCAAAATATTTTTAAATATAATTTTAAATGTATTTAATTTATTCCTGTGATGCAAAACAATTTTCTCTAGGCTTTTTACTCGAGCCTTCAGTGTCACATGATTCTTCAGAAATAATATTATTTTATTTTAGAATTACCATTTTTTATAAACTTGTACTGCTTAAAATTTTGCAAAAACAGTGTCTTTACTGTCATTTTTGATCAATTGTATGCACCCTTGCATAAATTTAATAAACAAAAAAGTATTTTTTTGTTCTTAAAACAAACAAACAAAAACTCTTGAATGGTAGTGTACTGTATATACATGCTTTAAATATATATATAGATTGTTACCCAGAGTGCATATGGTAATGCATAATTTCCATAATTGCGAACCTCTGACACATTTTAAGAAAAATTCTGTATAGAACATTATAACACTACAACTTACAGGACAAAACTGGGTGTTTATCATAATAATGTATCATACAGCAACATATTATGCATGAATTATACACTATAATATACACACAATAGCTTTATATTGTATCATATACTGTATATACAACACAGAAGGTATTGCCATCAAGACTGTTTGGTACATTAATGTTTATTGTTTAATGTTAAGTTTATTAATTATTACAATAACTGTATTATATTGCTTTATAATAAAAGCTACTGCATGTATTGCGTAAGTGACAAATTTTATTAGCTGATGCCTTTGCTTTCTTTTGTACTGTAACAAAACAAACGTTTTTGCCAAGTTTGACAACTTTTTAACATTTTTCAAAACTGTCTCACCTTGGATCTTAGAAGATTCTGGCTGTTTTCTTTTTATATTATATTGTTTGTTTAGAACGCAGCACTGCAAGGATTAATGGGGCTAGAATAGAAACTGTTACCTATTGGAGTAATATAGCCCAAGCTTTAAAAGAATTGTTTTTTAAAATTGAAGATGCATTATTCTGTGTGGTAATTTGCTGCCATGGTTTATTTGTATGTTCCTTTTAAGTTACCCTGAAGTGTGTTTTTGTGCGTTTGTGTGATTTTTTTCATTGAAGCTCTGTAATGTTATAAGTTCAAATAAAAAAATAATCAGAAAAAAAAATGTCTCACCTCCAATATTCTTTCGTCATCGATCTCGTTGAACACGGTGCCGTTGATCTGATTGGGTTTCAGCGCCACCCAGTTAAACACTGGCATACGGAACTTGGTCTTGATAGGTTTCTTGATCTTCACAGCTACACAAGATGACAGAAAAAACATGTCAACAACATCATGCCAGTTACACAAACACAAAGCATGCATTTTGGTCTACTGAGTGATGTGGAGCTGGTTTGTGAACAGCAGGCACAGATCTGAACGTGTCCGGTGCACATTTATGATGGAACGTGAAGAGGAAATGTGTGAACATGAGACCTGTGATACTGTAAGCATTACCACTCTCAGCCTAAAAGAGCTCTAGTCTCTCATATCCTGATGAATGTGATTGTGTTGGAAGGCTATTGTGATCCTAAATCATACATGACAAGATTTTATAATGATAAGAGACTGCAGAATTAAAAACTCCCAGAGGAAGCGCAAATGAGATCTCAATTGTTTCTTCTTGAGAGCAATGAAATTAAATAAAGAGTAAATGGAGACTTGCTTAGATGGAGACTCTTCTCAGATGTCTCTCCTGTGAAAAAGTCATTTATGCGTCTCCTCTAAAGTTTCAAATAAGACCTCAACAATGTCTCAAACTGTGCTTAGATTTGTCAAGATACCAAATACTTCCAAGAGAATGATCTGAGCTTTTCATATTCATTTTATGGCTCTATATATTCTTATGCCAACAACTGTTTTATTTGTGTTTATTTTGGTTTATATAAATACTAGGAGAAACGTTAGGAACAAGTTATGAAACATAACGGAAAACTTAAACTCCTGTTTGTTTAGGCAATGAGACAGACGCTCATGGCTGTTCTTGGGTTTAGATATGAGGATGTGACTCAAACAGTGTCTCGTTATGAGAATGAGTCAAATGTTGCATTTCCTTCATTAATGCAGGCTCATAATTCACAAAAACTTTCAAAATAATCCACTTAATGACTGAATCTGACTCAGACACAGCAAACACAGATTTCAACATGCTCGATTAAGGCTGAATCAAAATCCAACACTTCTGATCTCTGATCAAAGGCTACGAAGAGGGAATGAGAGCAGTTTCCAGTTCAGCTGAGGGTTATGGGTAATATGATGGTGTGATATCAGGCCATGCAGAAAGTGTGGCCAGAAAACGAGAATAAACGTTCAGTGTGTAAAACATTCCTGAATTTACGCAACTATCGCCTTATCTGACGATCAGTCGCCTGTAACGGCACGGCACACTGTTTCAACATGCAAACACAACACAGTCGAACACTTACTCACACAGCGGACATGGTATTTTTAGTCTTGCTGCCATATGATGTACATTTATTTATATAAAGGGACACTAAAATGTTAAATGGTAAACTGCAAACCGAGTTATTTATTCATTGGCAAATGCCACTTGCTTTCATATTGTATTATCATTGCAATGTCATTAAGGCATTTGTAAGAGTGACTTGAAGTCAGAAACATATTCTACAGAACTGCGTAAATACAGTTTTTGTGTTACTGTGACAGTAACAAGCTTAGTCCTCAAGGGGGCGATAGAATCACCTTTTAATATTCTATTAATCAGGTAAATAACTTTAAATGAATATGTAACTAACTAGCTGTATCAGCAAGATTCTCTTCAGACTCATGAAAATTCAAAACTTGTTTTACTGCAGTATGAAAAAAGGAATTTTCACCAGATAACTTGAATAACTTAGTTTCTAAAATGCATCTGTATAATAATAATTTAATTTTGAAAAAAAAAAAAAAAACATTTTAAAGACTTTTTTTATTGTTATTATTATTTTAATAAAATATAAAACAAAATAAAAAATATTGTAATAATATTATATCGTAAAAAAAAAAATATTTAATAAAATTATTATTTGTACGGTACAACTGTAAAATTTACAATACTAGCATGTTAAACTATCAAGCTTTAATTTTGGCTGTAATAACTGTCCTAAGCCATATCGTGTTTTTTATTTGTGTTATGCAGTCCTACAGATTACTGATGCAACTCTAGAATATATTTTACTGTATGACAGCAATGCTGAGAATGCAATATGGATTTGAGTTATAAGTTGTGTTGTAGATGAAACTGCGCTTGGACTGCTAAATGCGTTTGTGTTTACTGGAGTTCTGCAGTTCTTAATGGCAACTTAATGACAAATAGATCTGTAGATGTGGAGCTGATGTGAATTGTAGTTTTGTTTTCCATGAGGTTGCGGTTCATGGCTTGAGCTCTGGAAAGAAGGATTTTGTCCACTGTGGAGTGTAGAAATAAGAGCTTACATCTCATGGAACATGTGGTCTCATAGGTTGGCATTAGAGTCCTGTTATTTGCTGAACTCTGTAAGCAAGGTCTAAAGAATGTTCCTCTCTGGTTTTTAAACGGTAAGGAAAAGTTCTGCAAAAGCATCCAATTTCATGCTCAGTTTCAAAGGGAACAACCAGCAATGCAGCTTTATTGTCATTGTCAGAACAAGATTACAGAGGAACTGAGTGTGTTTTCTTAGAGACTGAAATACCATGACCACACACACATAAGACTGAGCACACACGACATGACACAGCAAACCTACAGAACAGTTTGATGGGTCCCTCTTTGGCGGCGCAACAGGTAGAGCAAAAATAAGCAGAGAGAAAGAGCTGGTTAAAGAGCAAACAAAACACAACCTCTGATTCCAAAGATCTGATTGGCCCTTTCCTACAGCGTGCATTACCACTGAATCCTAAATACAGATTGTTTCAAAAGGAATGATTAAGATCAGTTTGAGAGAGAAGGTACTTGCACAGTGTTTTATAATAAAAAGCAAGCATAGACTTGAATTAAGAAAAACAATCTTTGCAGTATATATACTACCGTTTGTGGTCAATAAGATTTTTTTCTGAAGTAAATGAGTATTTCATT
This sequence comes from Cirrhinus mrigala, assembly GCA_036247105.1. Classification (NCBI taxonomy): domain Eukaryota; kingdom Metazoa; phylum Chordata; class Actinopteri; order Cypriniformes; family Cyprinidae; genus Cirrhinus; species Cirrhinus mrigala. The sequence continues at coordinate 1,499,865 of CM070015.1, forward strand.
CAGTAAGGATGCATTAAATTGATCAAAAGTGACATGCATTTATAATGTTGCAAAAAAGGTAAATAAACACATAAATTAGGGTAATTTGATTATAAACGTTTTTTTTTTTTTTTTTTTTTTTTTTCTTGAAAAACTGAATATCAGTTTCCTGAAAAATATTAAGCAGCATAACTGTTTTCAATATTGACAATAATAAGAAATGTTTCTTAAGCAGAAAGTCAGCATATCAGAATGATTTCTGAAGGATCATGTGACACTGAAGACTGGAGTAACGATGCTGAAAGTTCAGAAATAAATGACATTCTACAATATATGTTTAAACAAAGTTATTTTAAACTGTTACACTTTTTCACAATATTACTATTTTAATGTATTTTTAATCAAATAAATCCTGCTTTGGTGAGCATAAGAGACTTTTGAAATTATTATACAAATATTTTTTAAAAATATTCAAATGCAGTGTGAGTCTTGCAAGTCTTGAGAATTTGCAAAGCTAGAATTTGCACAATAATATCCAAATATTTTATGTGCACATTTCTGTAATACTTCTAGAGTCTGCAATATTGCTCCTGAAAGCCTCCATCTTTTCTCACACTAATTTTTACCTCTTGTCCAATGGACATAAGTGTTTGCTCCATTACAATCAATATGAAACTTTACACAAACTGTATTAGAGATTAAATCAGACTAATAAATTAATAAAGAAAATGACTATTTATTTTTAATCTCATGTTATTTTTATCTAGTGTACTGTACAGTCAAAGAGATTCAGGCTACAGCAGAACAGAAGTGATTCACTTGAGCTTGTTCAGACATTAAACCTTTTATGGGAAACCTAACAAAATGCTTGAGCTGTGATGATTGTTATCATTGGTCTACGAGAGGAGACAGTGTCACAGCGGCTCCAGAGACCCGCAGTTGTTCTCAACTGATGCGTGATTTTTAAACACAAACTAATGCATACTTCAGGCTTCTTAAGAAGTTTGCGGCATATCTGAGTTTAAATCACTGAGATTCTCCTCCTCTCATGACACTGTTTTGGCACACTGTGTCATAGTCTGAGCGTGTGATAATGGCTGTACATGATTGTTATGGTTTTGTCTTTAGTGTCAAACAGGTTCTGTTACCTGCCAGTCCTGAGTTCATGATGACGGTAGGAGATCCACAGCCTGGAAGTGGAGGAGCCATGGGGGGCGGTGGAGGGGGCATAGGGGCAGATATATCCACAGCGGGGCCTGGGAGAGGAGGAGGAGGAGGAGGGGGAGGAGGAGGAGCTGGTGCCGGAGCAGCAGATGGACCGTTTGGTACTGGAAAGAGGGAGAAAGTAGGTTCCATTAGCTATTTATTTATCTGATTGATTTTGAAAAATAGGCTTTGTGAGATTGACCTAAATAACCAAGATATTCTTGAGCGCACATGTATATGACACTTCCTCTTTAGAGTACTAATTTCAGATTACTCGCCCCTAAACGTCACATACCACACGAACTGCTACAGTCAAACCAAAAACTATTCAGACACCAGATATAATTTCAGATATTTTTTTTACTAGTGAGTGCAGGACACTGTAGTTCATTTATGTAAGTGAGGATAGCAAAATAAAGTAAACTGTGACATATTTTACCCAAAAATTTTTCATACAGTGGACTACCAGTAAATTTGATACAAATTTAGGACCAAAAATTATTCAGATACTTTGACCTGACCATGGTTTGCTTAAATGTTTTTTTCTTCATTGCTAATGCTACCTTTTTACACCACAGACTGAACAAAATTAACCATTGCATGGTAATTGGTAAACAAAGTATTGATTGTTGTGTAAATATTGTCATACTAACAGTTTTCTGTTTTATTTCAGAATTTGTTTTTTTTTTTTTTTTTTTTTTTTTTGGTTGATAGTAATCCATTACATACCTTTCAACAGTGTTGGGGAAAGTTACTTTCAAAAGTAATGCATTACAATATTGCATTACTCCTTAAAAAGTAACTAATTATGCTACTTAGTTACTTTTTATGGAAAGTAATGCGTTAAGTTACTTTAGCGTTACTTTTTAAATCTTGCTTGTTTGTTTTTAATATAAAAAGTTCTAGTTTTATCAAATGTAAAAGCCCTTTTACACCAAAAGCCTCAGGCTGAAGGAAAAGTAAATTCGCATCTGTACAGTAGAACACAGAAGAAGAAAGTTAAAGTATGGTTGAATTGGATCATCAAAGGTCAGAGGCAAAGACACTGGTTAATAAAATGGGATTAAATGCAAAAAAGGATATTTGTATTATTTAACATTTAATTATTACAGGTTTGCGTCATATTCTGAGTTGCATTTCACTGTTGTTATTCATTTTGATGAATACTGAATCTGTTTTTTAATTAATTAATGAATGTTCACATTTCACATCTTACTCCCGATTTCTCTCAACATGGGGACAGAAGAGCTTTCAATCAATAAATGTGACCCTGGAGCACAAAACCAGTCTTAAGTAGCACAGATATATTTGCAGCAATAGCCAAAAACACATTGTATTGGTCAGAATAATCGATTTTTCTTTTATGTCAAAAATCATTAGGATATTAAGTAAAGATCATGCTCCATAAATATATTTTGTACATTTCCTACTGTAAATACATCAAAACTAAAGTAACTTTACTAGTTACTTGAAAAAAAGTAATCTGATTACGTATCTTGCGTTACTTGTAATGCGTTACCCCCAACACTGCCTTTCAATCAAAGTTATCTGACATTATCAAGATGAATTTGTTCTGACACAATTTAACTCTGAGTTCTTGTCATATTTTATTACCATTTTCTAAACTGTAGCAAATAAACTGTGATGTGAGAAATGTTGAAAGTGTTTGATTAAATTTTGGTTTGACTGTATACTGGCTACATTAGATGTTCTCTTCCTGTCTAAATGATCTTTTTTTTTGACCAGAATAATTTTCAGATTTGTAGACACGGGGGATTAAGGAAAAGAGAAAGCAGAATTTATTTATTTATTTTTTTTTAGGATGCAGTCAACTGTTGACAAAACAGATTTCCGATTTCCGTTTTCAGCTGTTGCTTGAAAATTGTCAGGGATTCAGTCAAAAGTCTGACTGGCTGCCAGGGTCAGAAATGTATTTTTAATGCTTTTAACTTGTAATAAAAAGTGTTTTTAAAATGTGCTCTCTGGGATAGATTTCCACAGGCTTTAAAAAAAAAAATAATAATAAAATAAAAAACATAGTAAGGGAAATTTTAAGAATTTCCTTATGCAAATGTGTCTGTGTTGCCTTTTATGTCAAATACTTGCATTTATTCAGTTAATTCAGTCAGTCTAATCCAAACTCGGGTCGGATGGCTAATGTCCTGCTGAATTTAGCCTAAACTTGCCTCAACACATCTGCCTGGAAGTTTCTAGTATGTCTAGTAAGACCTTGATTAGCCGGTTCAGGTGTGTTTAAATGGGGTTGGAGCTAAACTTTGCAGGACAGTGGCCCTCCAAGACCGAGTGCGGACACCCCGGGTCTAATCAATCACAATATAATAGGCTGCTACCAATACAATTTTAAAATTAGCAAAAATGTAACAGTAGTAACGGATTTAGTTCAACTGCACTGTGCACTGGTATTTTTTGCCACCCTTCTTGAATTTTGGGAGCGGTTTTGTTCACTTTGGTCAAGTTTTTGCCTCAAGCCCCCATTAAAAGCTCCAAACATAGTGATACAAGTAATAATAATCAACAGAAGATTTGCTTCCAAATAGCGTTAAAAAAAATGACATTAATTTTCGTTAAACTCATGTCCAGTATTTAGAATCAGGAGTGGTCACTTACGTGTCGCTGGCATAGGAGGAGGGAGAGGGGGTTGTGGAGGATCAGAAATGGTCATGCCATGTGCCGCCCCATTAGCCACACCTATGTGACTGACCATGCCCTCACCAGACACCCCAACTACACCCTGTGTCTCTGGTAGATGCCCGTTCCCCTGTGGAGGGGACGTCAGGATGGCAATGTCCCCGTCCGCTTTCTTCTGGATCTTGATGGTTCCCTGTTTCTCCAGCTCGTGGATCTTCTTCTCCAGGTTGCTCTGTTTCTGAATGGCCTCGTCCTTCTCCTTCACCATCCGCCGCAGGGTGTGCACCTGAGAACTGGCATCTTTATACACCTCCTGTAACCGAACGAAACATGAGTTTGGATTTAAAGGAAACTGGGGTTTTTGACTATTAAGACAAACATTTTTTTCTTTGTTGGAATAATGTACACTGATGAACACTGTATGTGTTTTGAGAAAGTACAGTAAACAGTGGTACAAAAGTACATTAGGACTTTGTGTTGACTTTAAAGGGAAGGTTCTATAGATATTGTGAAATTATTTTTTAGCATTGAGTGGCATACACTCGAAGAACCTATAATGCAACAAACCATACAGTCAACTCAAGAACTCAAGAGGAAGTGATGTAAATATGCATCATTTACCCGAACAGACTCCAGCTCTTTATTTTTATGCATCAGTTGTTTCTCCAGCTCAACGATTTTTGCCATTGCCTCATTCTCTGTGTCCTGCAACTTCTCTGTCAGCTAGAAAACCACAAACAAGAATCAACAAGAAATAAGACACAATCACAACTAAGTCATGCTGAGACAGAACGACTGAAAAGAGTCCATCCACAGTTGCATACATATTTAACTTCAGATTCACATTAGGTATCACTTTTTAATATTCAAAAATGCTGATTAATCTGAATTCTTGACTATGCAGTACACTATAAAAATCAAAAGCACACTAATGAAGAGTTACCTCAGGTCAGGAAGTCATCCTTTGGCCAGATGGCCCAACTGTCACAAAAGGTCAAACTACATGCACGATGGGGTCTGATCACGTTTCATTATCATTAAAGGCTTTCAGCTGAACTCAATACTGGTCATGTAAGGTCATGTTGTTGGGCAGGTGGTACATTGTTAAACTAGAGCCTTCAACTGTAAGCACTCCTGAACATGGCACTTAAATGATTGTTTTTTTCTGGAATTTATTGGAAGTTTATAATGAGTGTAGCTGTAAAAACAGTACTAACATGAGACATGTTCTCCTCCAGTTCCTCCACTCTCTCCAGCGCGGCGTTCTTAGTCTCTGCATCCTCTAACAGAGCCCCCACATCAAACACATTATCCAGGTACGCTTGAATCTGCACATGCAGTTTATCACTTTCGGTGTGCTTCAGTTTCTACTCACAGAGAACAACAGAGAGAGAAAGAGAGAGAATGATGGATCCTCTTGCATTTCACTTAACAGTTAAAGTGATACATTAGCATCAGAAGACTCATCACTGGAGATTACTCACGTCCAGATATTCGTCCAGACCCAGCTTTGTGAAGTCATACTGTAAGTGCACTCTGAAATTCATGTCTTCCACAGAATGAACCACGATATTTATGAATTGCATGCAGGCAACCTGCAAAACAATATACACCATACTAAATTTCAACCTGATAAAAGCAGACTTTTAATTGATTTATTGATGAAGAAAACTGAGTTTTAACAACAGAAATCTATAGATTTAGACATCCTATTATTACTGTTTATTATTTTTCTTTAAAACTTTACAGATTTCTGTTTTTGCAGACATAGAACACATTCACTACACACGTACTGCACGTATCAGCTGCTTGATTTATATTGTGGCAAAATCCATTTTATCACACAGCTATAATATGCTAAATGCTACTACAAGTCATATTATATAATGTTATTTTCTTCTAATGCAGCTTAATGGAGCTCTTAGGTAGGATATGAGTCTCTTCTGCAATAAGCTATTTGTTTTAATTATTGTATCTTACAGCTTAATGTGTCAATCAATGGTTTTGTGTTTTGTATTATTTTAGAGTATTAATAGTCAGCATTGCAAATGAAAATTTAGATGCTGGTCTAACACAAACCATGAAGTCGATGTTATTATCTTCATTCTTGAAATGCTCCATGAGTTTCTCAAATCGCTGATCTTCTGAACACACCTGCAAAGCAATAAAGACATATCTTATGCAGTTAAAGAGAGCATTAAAATAATGGCCAGAGGAAATGAAAATGAGATTTTGATGGCAGCTGAATGTCATTTTGCCTCTAATAAGATCTTTTGATATTTCAAAAAACGCCTTGATGCATTAGTTCATTTTTTTTTCTTAAATCATCCCCTTGGGAAATAATACTAGCTTGATCTCTCCTCCCCAGACCTACTAAACAAATGCTAATCCTCCTACTAAGCAAATAAATAACAATGTGTCTAAACCAAGGTGTGTGTCTAAACCAACTTACTGTACAGGATTGTCTGCCTAAAACTCTACACACTGCATTCAGTCATATGTTATCATGCATCATATCTATCATATCTACAGCTTTAAAACTGAAAACAGCGCTTCTGTAATTCTATTATCTGAAGCAGTTTTGAGTTAATGGTAATTTTTGGTGTTAGAAATACAGCATTAGTGTGCATGTACCTCTTTAAAATGATCAAAGGCAGAGAGAATGATCTCATGACCCCCTCGAACTAGACACACGGCGGCCAGCAGCTCCAGCACCAGAGCTTTAGTCCTGCACCAACAGAGCAATATCACACATATTACATCCATTTTGTCATGATTACGCAGGCTATTACTGCACATTTTGGCAGAAAACTTTCTCTTCTGTAACCCTTTGGTGATACAGAAGATTTACACAAGAGTTCAAAGGTTTGAGGTCAGAGAACAATAGTCAGAAATGTTTCTTAAGCAGCAAATCAGCATATTAGAATGAATTCTGAAGGATCACATGATACTGAAGACTGGAGTAATGACGCTGAAAATTCAGCTTTGCATCACAGGAATAAATTACATTTTAAAATATATTCAAATAGAAAACTTCATTTAAATAGCAAAAATATTTCACAATATTGATGTTTTCACTGTATTTTTGATCAAATCAATACAGCTTTAGTGAGCATCTTACATCTTACTGACCCCCAAAATACAACTAAATAATCATCTCCCATTTACACAGAAGGAGTAAAGAACCCGTCCAGCCGCACACTGAGATTAAGGGGTCTGTTGTTATAGCTGCCAGTATTTATGACTCTGAAAGAGGAGTCACAACCCGCATGAATTAAAGCGGTGGATTCTGGGAAAGTACCCTCTCTTTCAGAGATACACACACACATTTACTCCAGCTCAATAGGTTACCTGGGATTCTTATTGTTCAGACTTAGTGCAATTTCATTCACAGCATGAGGGTGAGACATGACCATGTTGAAGCCATACTGAGAGAAAGACAGAGAGAGGACTAATTAGTAAACATGGCAGGATCTTCAAGATTTATTATCTGAACATAAAACATGATAAAGACCAAACAGCTTTTCATGAATCAGTGTGTGTGTCTGTGTGTGTATTGGTTTTCTGTATGTGAGGCCTAATGTCTTCACTAACAAACTGCAACCTGTTGAACAGTTGGACCTCACTGTTTGTGATTTTTTATTTATTTTTTTAATAACGTCAACAGGTTTGTGTGAGTGTTAGAGGTTGGATATACCAAATATCATTGACGTAGAATGAGAACCAGTCCAGTATATCAAATATAAAATAAAACACTGTATAGTCTTTGCATCTATTTAATAACTCATTTAACATCCCACAATTTAATTTATTTAATTCATACATGTTTGTTTATCACACTTGTCAATAACTTTAAGTAGTAATGCGCTTTTTATGATTGTTTAGTGGTTAAACAGCTAATCATTTGGGTTCACAAAAAAAATCACCATTTTGTTAATTTTTCATTCTGTTTTATGATCTGGAGGGACTGAAAACCTTTGAGTCTCTACTAACATATATTTAAAGGTGTGTGTGTTTTACCTGGTAGTTCATGATGGCTCGTAGGCACATAATGCACACATGAACGTCGTCTTTCTTACATACTAATCTGGAATTCTTCAATGTCCTCCGGCTCGGTAACGTGTTAGACCTGAGAGCAAAACAACAACTTAAGTTTACTAACCAATGAAATCAATACTTTATGCAGCATACGAAAATATGGTTATCATTTAGTCACCCTCATGCTGTTCCAAACTCATTTGACTCTAGCTCTGCTGTTTGGCAAAATGTCTGAGCTATTCATTTTCACTTTCATTGCATGGTAAAGTGAATCTTAGACATTCTGCGAAATATCTTCTTTTGTTTTTCAGAGAAGAAATAAAGTTGTACAGGTTTGGAACAACATAAGGATGATGTTATAACTATAACATTCACTAGCAATCATGTTTGGGGTCGGTAAGATTTGTGTAATGTTTTTGAAAAAAGTATATTTGAACAAAAATACAGTAAAAACAGTTCTAAATGTAGTTTAATCATGTAATGGCAAAATGGCAGCCATTACTTCAGACTTCAGTGTCATTACTATCAATGTTAAAGTTATAAGGGACAGCATTTATATGAAATTTGGTGTCAATTTAATGTCAATTTAATGTATCCTTGCCCGAATAAAACTATTAATTTCTTTCAAAAAAAAAAATACTTACTGATCCCAAACTTTTGAAAGGTAGTTGTTTTTTTGTTGTTTTTTTTTAAAGGCAAACCATTTTTTTGGTACAACTACTTCTCAAAATGTTTAAAATGATTATAAGCATGAAAAATATGCATCATCATCTCGTAAGCACAAATCTACAGTCATATCCTGATGTAGATTCACAGATCTGAATCAAGGCATGAGGAATCAGGAACACAGGAAGTATTATATTGAAAGCATTTCTTTAAATGCTACTAGTGCTGTGTTTAGGTCTGTCAGCAGCATCTGTGTGATTGACGACTGCCGTGTGTGATGTGTGAGGATTTGCATTGTCTTAGAGCAGTTAAAGTGCTCTGTGCACACATATCACCTCCACAACACAACAGCAGTGTCATTGACATGCATGCCAGCCATCGGGCCCAAGCCAAAGGCTTTTATGTGTGAGAACAGAGACGCACAGCAACAGATGCACACAAAGAACACATATACACACACAAACAGGTATAAAAAAAGATACACATTTTACTAACACTTACTAAGAATATACACAAAAGGATATGCACACGAAAAACAGGGGAATCTAAATAGGCTCACAAACAGACTAGAGAAGGTTTACACACACAAACTAACACAAAGGGCACACAGTTCTTTTCAAGACTGTCACAAGACGAGCTGGGCGTGATTTTCTGAAAACACAAACACACACACACACACACACACACACACACACACAAACACACACATAATGCAATATGTCAGCAGCAGTGCCTGAGGGAACTGTTTGTGCTCAATCCTGAACTCATTCAGAACATGAACACACTCATGTCTGCACTAGAGGTGTGTGACATGTATCTTCTATGATATTATTGTAATTGTTGTTTTAACAATATGGAAGCTTAATTTAGTCATTCGCTTGCAAAAACAAACCAGAATACATTTTACTGTTTGATGTAGCCTGACAGAATACAGTTCATATAACTCAGTTCATATATCATACAATATATGATACAGTAAAACAACACAGTAACCACAAGCATGTGTGCTGTTTTTCCTGAGTACCAGCACGATTGCAAATGGGACCCTGGACCACAAAACCAGTCGTAAATAGCACGGGTATATTTGTAGCAATAGCCAACAATACATTGTATGGGTCAAAATGATCAATATTAATATATTGCCAAATATTGTCCTATCCTTACAAACCATATATCAATGGAAAGCTTATTTATTCAGATCTTAATTCTAAGAAGTCTTAATTTAAAAAAAAATTACCCCTATGACTGGTTTTGTGGTCCAGGGTCACAAATGTGAACGTGATTTTATACAACAGTTCAATAAACAAGAAGCTAATACTGATATTTAAGAAGTAAATCTGATTTTTTCTCTATTTCGGCACCAAAAATCATTCCAAACTAAGCTGCAACACAGCTGTTGTGCATCAAACTGTGGTGTTTCATTTCTGAATGAATTAGCGTTTTTGAATGAATTAGCATTTTTGAAAGTCAATTGCTTCGTTTCTGAAGCAATCACCATTTTCGACAGTGAACTGCCACCTACTTCAAGGTATATTCATATTCCAGTATTAAAAATATTTTTTAAACTTTAATATTTTATCATACTGAGAATTGACCACCACAAAGAATATAAAGGTTATGAAAAGTTTTGGGAGTCAAATGTGCACAACAATTTTAAAACAGCCAATATACCAGCACAAAAACACACTCAGTAAAATACCTAATTATCACTATCAACAAAATTTTCGTCAAAATCACACAACATTGGTCGGCACTGGTTACTAGAAGAATTTCACAGCTGCGTCACTGCTGTGATGCGGTTTGTCTTTCAACTCAGATGTCAGTGAGAATACGTGTGAATGTGTTCACAAAGTGGTTGTCTGTTAAAATCTCACTTGTGATCTCTTATGAACTCCACCTTCTGATCTCTTTTGTCCAGAACATCACAAAGACCTAGAAGCCCTTGCAGAGAGCAATGAATCACATGTGTGTGTAATGTCTTTGTCATACTTTATATCCGGATGTATTACTGTGCTCATCCAGAATGCAATATTCCTGACTCGGATCTGTCAGGTGATTTCACAAGCACACACGCTTAAACACGTCCAGTTGCAAAAGTAAATGCTCCAAGCTACATATTTTATGGTAAGAGAACAGAAAATAATTTAGTCTCAACTGTCAGTTTGTAAAGAACAGAGATATTTGGGGTTTAGAACTGTGATGCTTATACGAAATGTGAAGCTTTGTTAAAGAACTATAATAATTCATCAGAACAAATGTTATTTGTGCTTTTAAGGCTCTAAATGTGTTAAAATGTGTTAATTTAACTGCACTTGAAACTATCAAATAAGATCACTGAATAATTAAATTTAATTGAACTCAGTCATCCCAATATATTGTCTTCTGTACAGCTGCTTTATAATTAAAATTGAAGTTATTTATTGTTTCCGAATTTTATGACACTGACACTGTTTATTACTGTAAAAAGCTGCTTTGAAGCGATCTGTATTGTATAAAGCGCTACATAAAAAACATGACATGACTGTATTGTAAGTGTCGAAATCAACCTTTTAGTGGTATAGCTGGAAGAATCTCTGATTTTTTGCTACAGATGTAATTCCTATCGGTGGAGTTTGATCTGCGCTAACAGTATTCTCTGGAATACATTATCACACTCATCACATGCTGTGTACTGAGTAATCTTGTGGCTACCCTTTCCAAACAGTGTGTGCTTAATGCATATCCTGGTGCAGTATTTTGCTAGAAGTGCATCACTATGAATGAGTGTTCCTTTATTATTATAAATTGAGGGATGAGCCCACATTTTATGTGGTAATTGACTTTATCACAGATATTTTTGATAAAACCTTAACTTCTGTAACACTTTCTGTGAACCCTGTACCTATAATGTATTATTACGCTTATTCTTAATGCATTATGGATGCAAAGTGCCTTATAAAATACCTTATCATCTCTTGAATAATCATAACAAGCATTATAATACCTACCTACAGTAAATCCATTTAAATTACAATGGATTTTTATTTCCCATAGTTATAATGTATTATAAGTCTCATATCTTGGCATGGTTTAAGATCTACATAATATCCTACTACATTTTATAAGTGATCTTCTTCTTGTAAACATACAGTACAAAAGGCGTTATAATGTGGCCTTTGTCTGTTTTAAATCATTCAGCCCTAGAATATCATAAATGTGTTTTATGACACATTTGCTTTGAACATGTTTTATTGTAATAAAATCATATTGCATTGTTGGAAATGTCAAGATTCAAGACTTTTCTAATTTATAAGTCTGGAACGTATAATCCATGGATATAATATTGTGTTATAAATCATGTTATATATCTAACGACAACTATGTAGACCTACGTATTATAATGTATTATTACTGCTTTTACAATTATTTATGAGATGATGCAACGTATTATAAAGTATTTATACAATGCATGCATTGTAATGCCTTAAGAATGCCATTGTAATGGATTATAAATACATGCTTGAATTGAAAGTGTTACCATGAAGTTACGTTATAAACAGTAGGTATCAATAGTCAACTCAATAACTCAGAAGTCTAGCACTTTACTATTTTATTTCATGTCTACAGAATTCTATAAAAATCTACAAAGCTTTGAGTTAAACCGAAACAGTAAACACAGCAGACGTACCCTTGTTTCTCTGAGCACTTTTGGCATTGTAGATGAGTCTGTGTTCTTCAGGAGGGCGTTGGAAAATTTGAGAATTATTCTTTCAAAAAATTAAATACAGTACACACTTTAAGCCTACAAATTACTAAGAGCTAAGGAAAAGCATGGAAACAAAACTACTGCATGTGGGCAGAATCTATGCAATCAGTTTACAGTGGTGAGAAATTATGAAGTCAATTCATAAATCCATCGCACAGCAGCAATAAACAGCCTAAAGCAACAAGTGAAATGAGAAATCAAGCCTGACAGAGGACATAAGGGCAAGTTACATCTGAGGCCGCAGGTCCACAGCTAGCTACTTAGCAACTGAACTCGCTCTGCTAATCTAACCTCCATAATTCAGCCTGTTAGAGAGACATGGAGGGGAGAGGAGAGGAAAGGACGCGCTATCTGAAGGACAAAAATAACGTGCCTTGTGGTGCAGATGGGAACACACAACAGGAAACTGCAGACAGAGTGACAACTGCATTAATTACACAGATTAATTAAACGGAACCTGTGACACAGTTCAGAATTCTAGTAAAACAATCAAAGCAAAGTGTGTATTACTCATTAAAAGGTACTCAGAATTGTACACCTGAAGAAATTAATAGTACATATGAATAGAATGTTTTAGTTTTCATAAAGGCCCATTCACACCAAGAAAGATAACTATAACAATAACTATAAAATGATAACTACAATGGCATCTACACCATGTTCTGATTGTTATAAGCCTGTGTTACAGTTATATCTCCTGCATATATAAATAAATAAATAAATAAATAAGCTTTAAAAAGATAAATAAATAAGAAATATATGCAAAACATTTTTTAATTCATTTTCATTTCATTGTACTAAAATAACTAAAACTAAAACTGAAAAAAAGAAAAAAAAACAAAAACAACTTTTAAATCTTTTAAAAATAATACAAATGACAAAAACACAACAAAATTACTAAAATTGCAACAAACTGAGCGCTGATTGTTTTGGTATGAACGTCCCTGTTCTCACAGGATAAGAATGATTATTAAAACTTTATAGTTTTGTCCTTGTGAATGGGCTTTAAAGGTGCTACACCTACTCATAAATGTAGCATGGGTGACCTACATTATGAATACTATTTCTACAATTCATATTGGCATGAGTATGTGGTAATGCTGAATCCAAGCCGCTGTGATGTCAGCATTAATTCCAAGACCATGTAATATTTGGCCGGTAAAATATAAACAAATATACCACATTCATTTCTTAATAAAACTTGCTTATTTAGGTTGAGACTTTGGTGATTATACTACAGGGGCGTTGCTTTGTCTTATTCACTGCTGAAAATTTCAAAATTAGAATCTGGAATTCTCTAACTACCACATAAAGGTTAAACCCTAATCCAATTCAAGTGACAAGGGGTTTAACATATTGAACCCATTCAAAAAGATCCCCTTAGGCTCTGCGTAAATACTTCTCTCCCATCTTCAGACTGCTCAGTAACAGACAGGGAAGTTCCTGTATTAATACTCATATGATGGTGATGTGTCAGTTGTCCATTCTTCATCAAAATAAAACCATCTAAGCCAGTTTTGTGAGTCAGCGGCCAGACAGACAGACACACGTCGACTGTGCTCTGACATGGTGCACTGTTTCCTAAGCCATTTAAAGTCTTACAGGCCTCATGACTATACAAAAGAGCCTTTCAGAAAACACATGAAGTCCGTACACACTCTCCGCAGTCGGACAAACCATATCGCGTTCAGATTAGATCCATTAGATACTATCAGTGTCTTGTATGCTATGATTCTTCTGTAATAACAAAAAGAAAAACTGTTTGTGTGTTCACACCTTATCGTTGAATGTCTGCTGGCTCGGGAGATGCTGTTGCCTGTGACAGATGATGAAAGGTTGTTTCCTCCATGCAGATCTTCAATCGATCGATTCCAGGGTTTAGATTTATCCACCGAGTTTTCTGTGCTGCTCTCAGAACTGTCACCATCATACCTGTCAAACACACAAAAAAAACAAGTGCTTGGGATTACCAAAATGAGATTATTATTTTTATTATGGTAATACTTTAGTATAGGGACCAATTCACATTCTTAACTACCTATTATTAACATGCATATTACTAGTATACTGGCTGCCTATTAGTCCTTATAAAGCACATATTCTGCATGACCATATTCTACATACCTAATCCTACCCAACACCTAAACTTAACAACTACCTCACTAACTTTTAACTAGCAGCAAATCAGGAGTCTATAAAGGCAAAATTTGTAGTTAATGGTTTGTTAATACAGAGAATTGGACCTTAAAATAAAGTGTGACCATTATTTTATTTAATTTAATTTCATTTTATTTAATTTAATTTCATTTTATTTGTACAACCTCCTAAAATATACTTTATCTGTAGCCATGGAACATTTGCTTATTTGCACTGAAAACAAATAATCCTAACCTAAAATACTTACACATATGCTAACACGATGATATTAAAGATACTTTTTTTATATGACTGTAATGACTAATTTTTTAAGATGCAAACTTTTCACATTGTCATGTATGTTTTGTGTACATATGTGTATACATGAACACATATTTGAAAATAAATGTATTGTTGTTGTTTGTTTTTTTTTTCTTTTGTTAATTAATATAAATAAGTAAATAACACATACATATCTAAATGAATAAATCATGATCATGCCTACTGAACTGGCTAGTTACACTACTGTTTATAAGTTTTAAAAACTAATAAATTGATCAAAAGCAAAAATAAAGACTTTAGAATAGAAAAAAAAATGCTGTTATTTTTGATTTTCTATTAATCAACTAATCTTAGAAGACTGGAATAATAATGATGCTGAAATTTCAGCTTTAAAAATATTAATGCAGAGAAGAGTTAAATTGTAATAACATTTCATATTATGACTTTTTTAGTGTAGATTTAATTAATTAAAGTTAGAAGACTTTCAAGCACACTAAAAATCTGATCTGAAAAATCTGTGTGATAGCAGTCTTTTACCCCAAAACACAATAAAACATGTTTATTACTAATCAGGTTGTAAAATGCTATTGTTTGTAAATGAGATCTTGTGACTTCATCTGATCTCAGTGAACACACACACGCACGCACGGGTCCTCTCCGAGCAGCAATAAGGCATGTAGTCAGAGGCGCACAAAAATACAGCAGCGCTCTGGGTGAAAGGAGCCATTGTGTTCATTGTGTTCATGTTCAGTACAATCACGGGTGACTTACGTGACAGCATACTGTGCAAACGAAAGATACTCCACCAACACATCCAAACCCTTATTCTCCTCATTCAGAAACTCCCGCACCCACCTAAACAAGAGCGAGAGAGAAAGAGAGAGAGAAAGAGAGAGAGAGAGAGAGAGAGAGAAACAAAGACCATTACAAAAAAAAATGTCCATCAAAAGTTTCTATGCACTACTGTATTACTTTGATATGCTTTATCATTACAACATTATAGTGTTACATCACTAGTTAAACCACTAGTTTAATGCAGTAGTTAGACTAGATAATCCAAGAGACTCCACGGAGCTCACAGTGTGTCCCAGCGTTCAGAAACTGCACTTCCATATGGAGACAGACGCCATGAAATATGTATCATGGAACGGCGTCTCAGTAGCTTAAAAAAACAGCTTCGACGGAGTTCGGAGATTGAAAGCAAAGGTTTCATGTAGCTGGATTTCTCCCTCAGAGCAACAGCAATGAGAGATACTTCAAAGACACGGCAGAGACATCCCAGAATACCGCACACACACACACATTCACACTGACAAAGACCGCAAGGATCCCAGAAATGATCAAAAGCTGGTTTTCACCTTTTCTTAGCAGTGAAAAGTAGGCCAACACCTAAAAACCTTACTGTTGTGACTGGAGTTCTGAAAGAAAAAGGAGTTATGTCTCTATTTCTTTTGATTTTCTAATGAGCAGCTTAACTCATGTGAGAAAATGTATTTATCTGAAAGTTATAAGAGCACTATGAGGGAACTATGGAATATGGAACTAGTCTCATATGAGCAAATTGTTAAGTCTGTACACATGTATTACATGAGTCCTGAAATACTTAATTAAATGGCATTTTAAAGCTAAATACTGCAGTCTGTATTATTTTGAAAGGGCTTTTTTTTGCATAAATGACCAGCTGACTGTAAATTGCCCCTTAAAGGAAAAGTTCACTTCCAGAACAAAAATGTACAGATAATTTACTCACCCACTTGTCATCCAAGATGTCTTTTTTTCTTCAATTGTAAAGAAATTATGTTTTTTGAGAAAAACATTTCAGGATTTCTCTCCATATAGGGGACTTCAATGGTACCCACGAGTTTGAACTTCCAAAATGCAGTTTAAAAGCAGCTTCAAATGGCTCTGAACGATCCCAGCCGAGAAAGAAGAATCTTATCTAGTAAAATGATTGTTTATTTTCTAAACAAAAATTGACAATTTACACACTTTTTAACCTCAAATGCTCATCTTTTCTAGCTCTGCCTGAACTTGGTGCATTCCAGTTTATGACAGTTAAGGTATGTCGAAAAAAATCCCACCTCATTTTCTCCTCCAACTTTAATATCGTCCTACTTGGCTGTTCTACCTTTTTTGTAAAGGGTATTTGACCCTCCTTGTGCATTCACTTTGTAAACACTGGGTCGGTACTTCTGCAGCGATGTAGGACGATTTTGAAGTTGGAGGAGAAAATAAGATGGGAGTTTTTCGACATATATAAATTGTCAATTTTTTTTAGAAAATTGTTTCGCTAGATTGTTTCGCTAGATAAGACCCTTCTTCCTCAGCTGGGATCATTTAAAGACACCATAAAAGTGAGCACCATAAAAGTCCACTAATATGGAAGAAATCCTGAAATGTTTTCATCAGAAAACACCATTTCTTTACTACTAAAGTAAGAAAGACATGAATTTCTTGGGTGACAAGGCAGTGGCTAAATTATCTGTTCATTTTTGTTCTGGAAGTAAACTTCTCCTTTAAAATATAACTTTAACATAATGTACAAATGGAATAAACATTGTTTGGGAAAGAAGGAACACATCTGAGACTCTAGAGACACAATCTGAGATACCATGCAGTTGTTTCGTGTTTGTCGAACCCTCCGTGAGCAGATAATACTGCTTTATCTCATCTAGATTAGCTAGATCATTTATGTAATCTAGTTTAGTGCCATACGGCAGCTAAATCTCTGTACAGGTTGTCTAGCAGCTTGGGTTTCTGGGTGTATGTTTGTCTAGTCTGAACTGGCCTTGAAATAATGAAACTATAATAACACTCATTTGTGGGATGACGAGGGAAGAGTGTGTGCTGGTTGGTACTGGAATATCACATCTTCCCGTTTTCCTGTTGTGACATTTTCCTGACCTCGCCGAGTTCCGTCAGCCTTTCCACATCCGTTCAATCCTAGTCCCCAGCATGCAACTGGGTGTGTGATTTTCAGCTCTCACAAAATCTCAGAACCCCCCAGCATTTCTCTGTGCTGATTAGGTTGTGTATGGATTCCCAAAACAGAAACCTGGTCGGTTGGCATTCTATCAGAATTCCACTGTGCAGAAATACAAGTCCAGTCAGGAGCATTTGGCTGATACATGCGTTGCCTCACACAAGAGATCATTATTTCAGCTACAATTCATCTTACATGAGGGCTTTTGGAGTGTGTCCGTGTTACTCAGAGCAGTGATCACAGCCCCAGTGTGAGCAGTATTTAATGAACATGCATACACACAGATGAACTCACCCGATGTGATTGGTCCGTAATGAGATTTCCAGCTCCCGCAGGACCTGCGTCGA
Source organism: Cirrhinus mrigala (assembly GCA_036247105.1). Taxonomy (NCBI): domain Eukaryota; kingdom Metazoa; phylum Chordata; class Actinopteri; order Cypriniformes; family Cyprinidae; genus Cirrhinus; species Cirrhinus mrigala. The sequence continues at coordinate 1,517,896 of CM070015.1, forward strand.
CTCCTGCACTCTCCTCCTGAACTTCTGCAGAGGAAAGAAGAAATTCATCATTAGGCATAATAACAATGAGAAGGAAATCTATTTTAATATTGCAATAGTTTTTCATAGACAACAACTGGATTAAATAAAAACAAAATGGAGAAAAAGACAAAAGTCATCTCACATGTCTCCTCTACAATGTGAAAAAAAATAAAAAAATAAAAAAATAAATAAAAATAAAAAATAAATAAATAAATAAATAAATAACTTTGGACCAATAATTTTCTTAAATTATATTTATGGTTTGGTTCAAACCTTACATTTTGATTTGTGACCCTGGACAACAAAACCAGGCATAAGGGTAATTTTTTTATTTATTTATTTTTTTTTTTCATAAATTGAGATTTATGAAAGCGGAATAAAAAGGCTTTCCAATGAAATTCTTAGCAATGCATATTACTAATCAAAAATTATTTTTTTATATATTTACGGTAGGAAATTTACAAAATATCTTCATGGAACATGACCTTTACTTAATGTCCTAATAATTTTTGGCATAAAAGAAAAATGTATAATTTTAACCCATACAATTTACTTTTGGCTATAGCTACAAATATAGCCGTGCTAAAGGTCTAAGACTCCTAAATAGATATTTTACCATATTTTTGTGTTACAAATTATGTAGGAAAGGTAATAGATTAATATATGTCAAGAGTGCAACTTAAAAAATCTACATCATAACATGAGTTCTGACCTTTGTCACAAAAGACTTTCTTCGTTTCCTTTTTCCCTTTCACGCTTTAGATATCATAACATTATATTTCAGTTCAAAACTTAAAATCTCAAAATTCATCCTTTGAAAGGGATTTTAAAATCAGACATTGCATTACCACGGAAAATGCACATCAAAATCATATTCATTCATGAATTATAAAAATGTAAGTCTGGATAGTGCATTTTTATGTCTGTGTTCAAAAATGGGAGTGACAGTTAAAAGGTTAAGACTGGTTTTGTGGTCCAGGGTCACATTTAATATTACTTAAAAAAAAAAATCCCAAAGACAAAAACAAACAAAGTAAAAAGATTATTATAAATACCACATACTTAATCAATATATATATATATATATATATATATATATATATATATATATATATATATATATATATATATTTACAACTTATTTTTTTTACTTAAATAAAAGCTAAATTATCTGTAATACAGAAAATACTCTGTAAAGCTATCCTGTATGTGTTCTGCATGTTAAATGAAATTTTTTTATTTAAACAAAATGTTTTTAGACAAACTAAACGGCTTTAAACCAGACAAATATAAAAATGCAACATTTTAATACATCACCCACTCATTTTACTTTTTAATGTAGAGTTTTATGGAGAAATCTAAAAAAAATGCAATCATAAGATCTCAGTATAAACTCAAACATAGTTCACTCAACTAAAAACTAAAAAGCTAAAGGACTGAAAAAGTTCAAAGTAACAAGTGTTTTTGGCTGTGTTCTCTAGTTGGTCTCATAACAGTGTTGAGTCCAAACTGTGGGCCCAGTTTTGTTCTCTGTAGCCATGGTTACAGTGGCTTTGTGGCTGACCCAATCGTGTGTCAGGTGAAACGCATGTGAAACCACCGTCCAATGAGAGAGACACACTGCTTTCATCAGCTGAATGAGATATGCTGCCAAATCTTAACTCGAAACTGCTGCTGTGGCTCTGCAGCACTAATTAGACAGCAGCCATGACGATGAGTGGCAGGCCAGGCATTAATAATCAATCTGATTCACTGATGTCAGACACTGAAATGATTGCATCAAAGGGTGTTAGAGAGGGAGTGACAGTGAAAAAGAAGAAGGGATGCAGACAGCAACAGATATAAAGACAAAGACATGTATTAAAACACTTAATTTGCATTCTTACACTGTGTGCAGAATTATTAGGCATGTTGATATTCTGGTCATATTTTTTTTCCAAACACATTTTACCAATTCCAAACCACATCAGTCTTAATAACTACTGTTAATTTTGTATTTAATCATTTGTAAGTGATATATAATTGTCCGTGAAGGCTGGAAGTGAAAAACTCCTTATATTCAGGTGTGCAGAATTATTAGGCATGTTTTCGTTTACAGCTAAAATGAGCCAAAAAAGAGATTTAACCCAGACTGAAAAGTCCAAATTATTAAATGCCCATGAGAAGAATGCAATACTAATGCATTACAAGAATTTGCAAAGTTAAGGCTTGACCATTGGACAGTGAAATGCTTGTTGAGTCTGCATGGTCAGAAAAAACAGGTGGAGAAGAAAAGATGCATGTTAACTGCAAAAGAATTAGGAATTAAGGTGAAGAATTAGGTGTGACACCATCAGGAACCGTTTCCAGTTCTCCAGCGCCACCATTTTCCAGAACTGCAACCTACCTGGAGTCTTCAGAAGTGCAATGTGTCAGGTTCTCAGAGACTTTGCTTGGTAAAAAATCCTAAAAAATGCCCCTGACTTAATAAGAATAACAAGCTGACGTCTTGTGAAATACATGAAGACAGTTTTTTTTTATAGGCGTTATAGACAGATAAATTGAGAGTGACTCTTGAAGGACAAGCATCACATCCTCTTGTGCCTCTGATTCAAAAATTTATCTTCCAAAATCTGGCAGTAAGTTTTGGGAGTTCATGTTTAGTCTCCTATCCTGAAAAGTCTGACTTGCAGAGATGGACTAAAATGAACTCCCAAAACTTATTGCCAGATTTTAGAAGATAAATTCTTGAATCAGAGGTACAAGAGGATGTGATGCTTGTCCTTCAAGAGTCACTCTCAACTTATCTGTCTCTAAAGCATATAAAAAAACTGTCTTCATGTATTTCACAACACGTCAGCTTGTTATTCTTATTAAGTCAGGGGCATTTTTTAGGATTTTTTACCAAGCAAAGTCTCTGAGAACCTGACACATTGCACTTCTGAAGACTCCAGGTAGGTTGCAGTTCTGGAAAATGGTGGCGCTGGAGAACTGGAAACGGTTCCTGATGGTGTCACACCTAATTCTTCACCTTAATTCCTAATTCTTTTGCAGTTAACATGCATCTTTTCTTCTCCACCTGTTTTTTCTGACCATGCAGACTCAACAAGCATTTCACTGTCCAATGGTCAAGCCTTAACTTTGCAAATTCTTGTAATGCATTAGTATTGCATTCTTCTCATGGGCATTTAATAATTTGGACTTTTCAGTCTGGGTTAAATCTCTTTTTTGGCTCATTTTAGCTGTAAACGAAAACATGCCTAATAATTCTGCACACCTGAATATAAGGAGTTTTTCACTTCCAGCCTTCACGGACAATTATATATCACTTACAAATGATTAAATACAAAATTAATAGTAGTTATTAAGACTGATGTGGTTTGGAATTGGTAAAATGTGTTTGGAAAAAAAATATGACCAGAATATCAACATGCCTAATAATTCTGCACACAGTGTATACTATGTACTTTATGTATGTATTTAGCTGGTGATAGAAATGTATATACATATATATAAACAAAATAATACACCACTGTTGGAAGATATTATAAACTTTGTCCTAAAACTATGCCTTGATAACACACATCCATTTGTTGCATACTGTTCATGTTTACAAATTAGCATCTAGCTAAATGCATCAATTTAAAGTCAAGTTGAAACAAAGGATTACATTTACTTTCCTAATACACGGTCCTGGTTTTATTCTATTCCAAAGAAAAAAAAAGTCTTTGCCTTGGTAATTTCTCAAGAAAATGTAATAAAATCACATGTTGTCATACACAAACTAGGTGACCGTAACTCTCTTTTTCCTGCACATGTCCAGGCAGGTTGGGATTTCTAATATGTCTAAAATATCCTAGTTTTGGCTATGTTTTACTGTTGTTATCATGCTTGCTGTAGGTTATTGTACATAATCAACGTTTCATGGTGTGCGAGAAGGTGGGATCTACAAAGAATGGTCAAAGCAATGAAAAAAAATGTATACATTTAATGCATGAGGAATGTAGAAAGCACATCTATAAGAAAACAAAGCCAAAAACCCAGATTATTTAGAAATCCTGGCCAGGAAAAAAGGACGTATGGTCAGCATATTTTAATCACTCCTCTCCAACAAACTGCCACAGAGACACATTTTCACCATCCAATCAATTCCTGTATAAAATAAAATCCCATCCTACATTTTTCCCTCATTGAATAACCAGTTTCTTTGAGAATATGCCAGATTACAGAAATAAAATGTGTAATAAATGTCATTTCAAACTGACTTTTAAAGTTGATTTTACTTTCAGTTAAAATCATACATTTATAAAAGGTCAAGACAATCACAAACAATCATAATTCACAAAAATCTGCTTGATAATTTGCAAAATCTGAGCACCTCTGACTTACTATTTTACTATACTATAATATGTTACACACTAATTATAATTCTAAAAAATGTTTAGGATGGATATTATGCAAACTGTGGCAGAGAGGAACAAAGTGAAAGAGACAGACGCATAAAAACAACTGAAATGGTGAGTATAGAGAAAAAGAGGGGAGTGTGTGCTCTGGTGTTCCCAGCGTGGGTGTGTTTGGCACATGTGGAGTGCAGTGTGTGTTTTGAGTGTGTGTGCAGAGCTCACGCTCCCACCTCGACTTTAAGCATTCCCAGCTGCGGAGAAAGAGCGAGCGAGAGGGGGAAAGAGAATGGGAAAAAGAAAGCAGTTCTCCAGAGAGGTCATCCTGGAATGGAATCAATGGTACAGACATTCTTCAGGACCCTCTGGAATGACCCTCTTCCTGCTGCGATCCCATTGGCTGAGAGCTGCATGTGGAATGCACCGTATGTAAAGCTCTCAGCGCACACAAAGTAACAATTGTTCACGTCTGCAGAAAAGAGCCACTGCCAGAACGTACAGCCATAACTCTCTCTCCCTCTCTGCCTGTTTCCCACTTTCATTATATTCATCCTCTACTTTCTCTGGGGCTTTCTGTTTCCCTCGGTTTTTCGTCCTTCTTTTCTCTTTCACCACATCTCCTAAAAATCGCCCCTTCCCATGGTGTCTGTTTTATTTCTTTCTTGTTCTGTCTTTCTGTCAGCTTAGGGACATGATGTCAGCCATGAGATCAGCTCAAGAACACCTTCAGATTCCACACCACATAAACACAATAATATCTGACCTTTAATATTTAATCACATCTGTCTTCACTTTATTTCCGGTCTCTTATCCCTTCTTCCAAATCCTTGTCATTCCTCCCTTTACTTTTCCTCTCATCTCCTCCTGTCTAATATAATAGCTTTTTTTGGGGTTAAAGTTTTTATGACTTATTATCAGGGGTGATATCATAATATATTATCAGAATTTCACCATGGTCCCACTTAAGTCAAGGTTTTGAGCCAAATGATCAAATCCTGATTTTTTTCTGTTTTTTTGTTTTTAACATGGAAACACCCTTTTGCTTCATTTAACAACCCAGGCTCACTGGAAATACGTGCTTGTGGCGATGTTTCTGGAACAGCATTATTATGTGCCAAATTGCACATTTCACTGCATTTTCAAAGTGAAATGTCAATTGAGTGATGCTAAAATGCGCATTTAGTATGTGTCCATGGCCGTGTTTTTATCATGTTGGTACAGGCAGGTATTACATTTTTATTGCGTTGCTTCAAGTATGTATGGCGGTTTAAAATTCAAATGTCCGAGCAGTGTTAGAAAATAACATACCCTCTACGCCAAATCCAACCCTAAACCTACCCAGTAGGGTTATGCATATGTAATACTACCATTCAAAAGTATCAGTTTTCGAATACTGCAGCATGCTAAATGTATTGAGGTCATAACATAACATTGTGGAAGGAATTGTGTAGAAATCTTAATCAAAACTCTGTCCCTGTAAATTATAAATTGTGCGAAAAGGAATTAAAGTGGTCAGACTTTTACTACCTTTAGTGTTCATTTCAAATGGAACCTGAAGCAAATTGTACGTATAGGTACGATTTTTGAGTTTTGTAGAAATGTAGGCAGAGGCACGCTTTCCAAAAAGCCTGAGTAGAGTTTTAACTGCTCTCTCATGCAATAATAACAATGTTGCAAAGAATCACAAAAAAATCAATCCTGAAATGTGTTGCTGAAACTGATCAGAAAGATCGGTCACACTTTACTTTATTTTAAGGTCCAGCGATGTAATTTTCACTATTTACTTGTATGGATTTTAATGAGAAACCATAAGAAACAGGTAGGTAAAAACTGACAATCGATGTTTGATGTTCAGACATTATTATTTCAAGAAATGTAAAGCATTTTGGCTCTTTTATGTGTCTCGTTTTCTATAAGAGCTGTGTTTGGAGGGAATGTCTGAATGTATATAATATTTTATGCTGTCATATGGTCATGTTACAATGTACCCCACCTACGGGCCATGTTGTCACATTCACTTCTTTCTTTTGAGGTAAATAAAGAAAATGTATCTACTGTTATTATGAAACAAAGTGACATATTTGTACTAGACGTGTGAAATTGATGTGGATAAAAAATTATACTCTGAACCCCACATGGATTTACACAAACTGAGATATTCAAAAAGTGTTAGGCTGTGCCTCGTGCTCCCTTACTAATAAACAGCCAAACTGTTAATAACAGACATGCTAATAAGTAACTAGTTAACAGTGAGAATTGTTCCCTATACTACCGTGTGTTACAGAACGATCTTGTTACAAATTATTAATCACTCATTTCTTATGTTAGAAGTCTTCAGAAGGAAATGCAGAGTGGACACACTCCCAACATACAGCCAAGCAAATACAAGATACAGCTGGTCTCAACCTCTGACAGCAAGACCACAGACCGCCTGAGTCTGTTCACTGATCAAAATACTGCATATATCGCATGTAAATTGTATACAAAAAAACAACACTAAAGTGTCCTTTAAAAGCACTTCTGGGGAAGAAATAATTTGAGATTCAAGATCAAATCTTTATTTGAAGCACTTTGTACCATCATTTGAATAAGTTAAAATGTTGCATGTTCATCTACAAACAAACAAGCTGTGGTTGGTCACTTTACTTGTTGATCAGACAGTCTCTTCTTGACCAAGAGGGCAATTAGATTTTTATTAGGGCACACGTTAAGGGTTTTAGACACGTGCAATCCACATACAGCTCCCACCAGAGTATTTTAATTTAATATTTAATCACATTATAATATTTAACAGTCTAAAACCCTTAACGTGAAAAATGTGCCCTAATAAAAATCTAATTCAGCCTTATTGACCTAATAATTCCCTTACTGCATATTATATACATGCATAAAAGACATTAAGCATTTTTTGTTTAATGAGTTTCTATGGGAAAATGCTTACGGTGAACTGGCATTCATATTATGGATTCATCAGCTTGCCTGTACATAGTATGTTTTATAAATATGGTGCTTACTGAATCTGTTGTGTTCTTGTATCCACCACATCAAAACATTGTGAAGGTTCAGAACGGCTCAGTTTCAATAAACAGTTGTTTTGGAGAAAGTATTAAGTTCTGAGTTCTGTAGATTGGGGAATTTGATTACTCTGTGATATGACCCCTTTAAGGCTAGACACTTTCCAGTGTAGTGAAGCAGGATGTAACATTTGATCTCTATCACAGGAATTAAGTTTGTCCTAGCAGGAAGTAAGGTTTACCCCAGCAGGATGTAGAATGCCTGCTGTTCCTCTCCATACCCAGCTGTCATAGTGTAGCTATAAGGACAAGCACTCTAGTCAAGATAATTGAGTTATCAGGAGCTATTTTTCATCTGAGGCCATCCATCCTAGCCTTAATACACACACACACACACACACACACACATGAACACACACACACAGGCAACATTCCACACTGGAATAATGGGAATGAGACCAGAACTCACCTTCCTGGTCACGGCCGGGTCAAGATAACTCTGCAACTTGTGGATGTATGTGTGAGGAGGATTCTTCACCTGGAATCGTTCCTGAAAAACAGAGATGTGTTCATCATTTTACTGATTTAAAAATATAAATGTCAGCAATTTTCATATTAGCTGTGGGTGTGTGATTGTGGGTTTATCAAATTTGTGTGTCTTTCTGAGTCACAGATACCACTAAATCTTAATTACATTCAATATTCACATAATGTTGTCCCAACAAGATTAACAAAGTTGGCTGAACAATTTAATGTTTATAATGCTGATGTTTATTAAGAATATGCAATGTAACATGATTAAAATATGTCTGTAGTGAGTGCTGAGGTCCATGTGTGACTCTGCAGTGTTCAGTTCCTATTTATGAGCTGAACTGCTAATTTTGCAGTGAACAAAGTACTGTAGTGTTATTTGAGACAATAATAAAATACATGTGAACCACCTCTTCAGACAGAACGAATTCTGAATACAATTAGAAAACACTCTAACACCTTGAACAATATCAGTCTCTGTGTGATCAGACCATCCCTTCACCATATAAAAGACATTAATTCAGGGAACCTATTGCTACAACTTAATGCATGGCTACAAGATTAATTAAACATTGTAAGTTGCAAACATTATTTTGAAGAATTCAAACAACATAATAATGTTGACTATTAAAACAACTTAATATTATATGTAATTTAAACTGAAACTTCTGTGTTAATTGATTTACTTGTAGTAACTTATTGAAATTGTCTTGATAACTTTGGAAATTGGGCAGTGGATTTCTAGTTTGCAGAATGCTTTGCATTGAGACTGGATAAGGGAAATTTAAAGTGCTAAGTGTTATTTATTTATTTGCTCATTTGTTTTAAGTAAAGAGAAAAACTGGTAACATTTTACAATTTGTCATTTGTTAACATTAGTTAATGTATTAACTAACACGAATAAACAATGAACAATACATCTATTACACTACCTATTAATCTTTTTATTGTTAGTTAATAAAAATACACTTGTTCATTGTTTGTTAGTTCACAGTGCATTAACTAATGTTAACAAACAACTTGTGATTTTAATAATGCATTAGCATATGTTGAAATTACATTAACTAAGATTAATGAAACTGTAGAAATATTGTTCACTCTTAATTCGTATTAAATTAATTTAACTAACGTAGTTAACTAATGTTAACTAATGAACCTTATTGTAAAGTGTTACCAAAAACTTGCCGTGATGTTTGACATGTAAAAAAGGTTCTGTTATGTTTCATTTTTTGTGGTTACCTTTGTGTTTAAGGGTTGAGTTTGTGGTTAGATTGTGGATGGATACAATACATGAAAGTACAGAGTACACTGTATGACTAATGTCACTGACAAGTAATACCTTACATTACATTACATGCTAAAGTTACCTTTAACATATGGTATGCCATCTGTTAATCTTATCTGACTAACTGACTATTTGGTTTTAGAGCCAACTCTCTATTAATGACTGAATTATGATGAAACTATACTATTTTTATGAGTAATCAACTCTACACTAAATTGTGCTTACACTACTAAATTTAATGTTCTCCATCTCAGTGTAGTTCATTGGTTGAACGAAACTTTATTACAAGTTGCCATAAAAAAATTGATGCAAACTACGTTATATTTTAATTATTTACTTATGAGCCAAAACATTTGTTTTTAATGTGTAACTGGGTTGACAGATTACATACTGTATGGGATTGGGGTTAGGGTTTACATAAATACAAGCACACTGCTCTAAATTCTCCCAAGAGAGATTAGTCAGCATTCAGACTGAACTAGAACTACTATCAACTAGCCAACAGTGTGAGGACACAGATACTGACATTTAGTCAAACAAACCAACAAACCATGTATTAAAATATATGATAGATACATGTTGTAAACACCATGGACCGAGCAAATATATATTTTTGTTCAGCAACATCGCTTACTAACAGTATTTTACATCTTCTACATGGACTTACACAGTTAAAATAAATAATTTAACTGGTCCAATATATTCCTATGAAGTACTGCAAAGGTCAGATATATTAAAATAAGTCCACATGTTTGTCCATGTGTCCATAATCTTGTCAGTCATGTTGTAAGGGCAGTGGTTGTTCCTGGAGCCCCTTAATTAAACACAAGTAATTCAGATCATTAACTCATTAGCAAGGATTCCCATCCTTTAAAGGAGTGCTAGAGAATTTATGTAACAGTAATTATTATTATTAATTTTTGATTTATATTGATTATCTTTAATGATTATTATTAATAGTTTATTTATAACAATTATACATACTAATAATTTTATTATATTCTATATCAAACATGTATTTATTCTCTCACACATTTGGATGTTTTCCTTGGCAACAGCCAATCAACAGCAGCACATAACAGGAAAGAGGATAAGACCTAGTTCCCTTCAAAACAACACAAGGCCCCTGCACACACACAACACAGCAGCCACTGATATCAGAGTGACATTTAACATGTGGCCGGTGTATGTGTGCGTGTGTTTGTGTAAGTAAAGGTAAAACAAGAGCGAGCCTCTTCTTAGAATCTGGAATGCATTGCGTGGAACAGAAAAGGTAGAAGTAGGGGAGCGCGGGGCACAACCTAACACTTTTTGAATTTCACAGTTTGTGTAAATCCATGTAAGGTTCAGAGTACAATTTTTTATCCACGTTAATTTCACACGTCTAGTACAAATATGTCGCTCTGTTTCATAATTGCAGTGTATTCGTTTTTTCGTTATTCACCTCAAAAGAAAGGAAGTGAAAAGTGACAACATGTCCCATAAGTGGGGTACATTGTAACATGACCATATGACAGCTTAAAATGTTATGTGATCGAATTAAAAAAATATACACAACAAACTAAAATATTTTGTCAATAAAATAAAATAATTAACTTTTTCAAATAAAATAATGTTGTTTTTTAAGAATAAAAAAAATCTAATTTTTGAGGTTCACAGTGAGCACATCGCAACCATGCTGGGATGGCCCTGATCGCAAAACACAGCTATACAGTATAGTTCAAAACAATGTGCGCAAATAGATGAAACACATATGGACAAAAACAAAAAAAAACACCCTCCCTCCAAACAGCTCTCATAGAACACGAGACACATAAACGAGCCAAAATGCTTTACATTTCATTATATAATAATTTCTCAACATTAAACATCGATTGTCAATCTTTATTCATGTGTTTCTTGTGGTTTCTTTTTAAAATCCCTAAAAGTAAATAGTGAAAATTACATCGCTAATGTCATGGAATAGCATAGTTTAATAATAGCAGGGCACATTGTAACACAGTGTTACAACGTTCCCCATCTGCACGACTGGAATTTAAAACTGGTTCCAGATTGGACATAATAGCAGATTTGTATCATTCTATTTATTTTTTTTTGGGAAGGGGGGGAAGTGAGTGGAGGTGGGATCAGGAAAGGTCCACAAGGTGGGATTTGATCTTGGGACACCCAAGACACAACTGCACAATATGTCTGCGGACTGCCCACAAGGCTACCGGCACCGACAGATTTGTCTCGTTTTAAAAGAAATACTAAAAACTGAGATGAAAAATTTACTTCAGCCAACAATTTACTTTTACTATGGTAAAATAAATATTCAGCGATATCTTCAAAAGGCTTTTGAATTTTGGCACACTTTTTTCTCTGAATAGTGTTGCTATGGCAACTAGTAAATACAGTAAATTTGGTTATGCTAGCATGTGTGTAAATATTTAAACCACGTGTGTTTCAACTGACCCCGCGTTAGTTTGTGCTCCAATGCGCCCCTATGAGACAGTACAGCATTTTTTTTTTACGTTATAGTGTAAAAAACTGCAAGCATTTTCAATTTCTAGTGCTATATAAAGCAAACCTATCATTATTGTTACTGTTTTTAGTAGTATTAATAGTAGTAACAACTTGGTCAACATGGCGTGTCATGTGATCTAAACATATAGAATAATTATCAGTGGGGTCACATAATGGCCTGTATAGTTCACTATTTCTGTCAATATCACTGCTTGGATGAGACAAACACAGTGGAGGATGAACAGAAAACAAAAAACAGAGAGTTGTATTGTCTTCGTGTGAACAAGATTGAGACAATATGTTATGTCTGCAGGGACACAAGGTCACCTGATGAATAAACAGTGACTCACTGCAATACAGATTGCTTACACTTGTCTCACTGAAATGCGTGGTAAAATCTAAAATACATGACTGGGACCGGTGGAATTTATTTCCTTGGGGCACAAAATGTGGCACCATGTTAAAGTTTAACCATAAATGCAAATTCTGTGATCTTTTACTCAAGTTCATATTGTTCCAAACCTGTTATTGCAGAACACAAAAAAGACATTTTGATGTTTTTGTAAATCCACTGAAAGTCAAAGGTGTCCCGAATAACACTGAAAAGTTATGTTTGGAATGATATGTGGGTGAGTAAATGATGACACAATTTATTTTGGGGTGAGCTAAGGGTGACAATTTCCCTGTAGTATCTCGAGGTTATGATTCTAGTCCACGGATCAACTCATGAAGGTTTCAACCCTGCAACCTTTCTTCAACTTTTAAGCATTTCCTACCAGTCACTCTGGGATTACATCAACCTTCAGTTCTTTAGCTGCTAGCTGCACTTTACTTTAGATGAAAAATTGTGAGAATGGAGGTGATAATAGAAGGAGAGAATGCATTACCTGGTCACAAATGAGTTCCCATTTCTTCTCGTTGTCGTACTGCCGTAGTAATCTTGCTTTGTCTGGAGGCAAGTTCATTGAGTTCTGTGTAAAGACACACAGAGAGAGTGAAGTTAGTTAAAGTCCTGTAACTTCCCCAGCTATCAGACAAACAAGAGTGTTTGTATATGTACTGGAAAAATGACAAAAGATTAAGAAATGATTGATAGCAATGCACACATCTCACAGAAACCGTACAACATTTAGGAAGTAAAGTGTGCTTTAAATGCAATGCAGTTTTAAAGAGGCATTAAAAATTAGCTGAAGTTGAAGAATTTGTGTTTGTCCGACTCCTTAAAAATAAATTCACCCCATTCATAACAAACTCACTTCCATGGCTGTGTGTCTGCATTAGGAAAAAAATGACCGTGTGTAAAATGTGCAGGTTCAGCAGAAGAAGAGGAGACACATGGGGCTATATATGTCTGCTATGCCAGCATCTTCCTCCTCTACAGACAGCAGCAAGAGCTGCTCAACTCAAGAATTAATACTGCTATAAAGCACTCCCATCAGTGTGGAAAGAAAAAGCAATTAGGGGGTGGATTCAGATAAAAATCTTCTTAAGAAGAATGTTAAGAAAGAATTCCAGTGCAATTCCTGAAAAACGTTCTTAGGAACATAACGCTTTAGTATAGGGAACAGTTCTCACCATTAACAAGTTGCTTATAAGCATGCCTATTATTAACATATTGGCTGTTTATTAGTGCTTATAAAGCACCTATTCTGCATGACCATATTCTACATCCCTATTTCTACCCAATACCTGAACTTAACAAGTACCTTACTAACTATTAATAAACAGCAAATTATGAGTTTATTGAGGGAAAAGCCATAGTTAATGGTTTGTTAATAGTGAGAATTTGACCTTAAAATAAAGTGTCACCACATATATATATATTTTTTAAAGAATAAAATGACAGTAGTGTAATACAGCAAATTCAATAATGACCAATCAGGTCACACTTTATTTTAAGGTCCAGTTCTTGCTATTAACAAACCATTAACTATGGCTTTTGCCTCAATAAACTCATAATTTGCTGCTAACTATCTAACTACTGATAGTTAGTAAGGTAGTTGTTAAGTTCAGGTATTGGGTAGGGTTAAGGATGTAGAATATGGTCATGCAGAATATGTGCTTTATAGGTTGCAGTATGTTATTAACAGGCATGCTAATAAGCAACTAGTTAATAATGAGATTTGGTCCTTATACTAAAGTGTTAGCACAGATCTTAATACAAATCTTTTTTAAACTTTAGTTTAAGTATCAAGCCTCACAATCATTCAAACGTAAAGGCTGCAAGATGTGTTAGTTTAAGAACACTGGAATCTGGAAAGCATTTGCTTAGTGTGTCATGGAGGAAAAAAAATAGGCAAAAGCTGCAGGTTCTCATTGAAGAAAATATCCCAGGGAAGACAATTCTCCTTGAGAAGCCGATTATATCAGAATGAAAAGTAGGAGGTGTGGCCATGGGAACAAGTGGTAGAGGCTATTTCAGCTATGACAATGGATCATATAAGTACAACATTGTTGTAGTTATATGTTGAAGGTTTCAGAATGTTGACTGCTTGATTTGAAACAACCTAATAAATTCAATTTTAACATTGGGGATTTAAGACAAGTTGGAGGTTATCCTAACTTCAATAAGTTAGTTATGATGATTTTTAAGAACATTCCTTCAAGGATTTGATATCTTCTTAAGTTTTAGCTTTTAAAAAATAGTTTGTTTTTTTTTAAATTGTTTTTGACATATGCAGGACTTTAGTCAATGCACCTTCAAGCATTCATCCGCCTCCATTTTTAAATGCAACACCCACATCTCAAAATCCAATCAACAACCAATACATAGAACCAAGTCCCTGTATGACATGTTTTTCTTTTTCAATAATCTGTCATACTTGGATATACAACATAATATGTTGTTAAGTTAAGACCGGCTGCTACTTACGTTTGATCACGACACGTCTTGTACACATTTTTTTCTTCTTCTTCAGATACTAGTATCTCACTCATTTGGTTCAAGAACTCTTTTTTATGCTTATTAAAATATGTAACTTAATCGATCGAGATAATTTTCATTACAACAGTTTTACTAATGTGCTGTTAGCTTTGTCTTTTTCAACAGGGAGTAACTTTGCGCTGGCCTGTGGAGATGTTTATGCTCAAACATACAGACCATCTGCACATGTGTGCGCTCAAACTCCAAACATGTGCTGAGATCAGACCTCCACCTCTTACACAAGCGCTGTCCTCTACGTCTGCCCTACTTTCACACATCTGCTGCATGGAACTCCCCCAAAATACTGCAGTCACCAGAGCCCCATCCGTACCACACCCTTCAGAGTCAACTGTACACCACCCACCCAAACACAAACACATGATTCCCTCTCCAACCGTCTGCTGATGCGAAAACTAATTCAGCGCTGTTAAATGGCAGCTTAATTTGGAAAAACCTATGGTAGAGGAGCCATACTGTTTATCTGTGTGTGTAGACGTGGGCTGCTCGTGTTGTTTTTTCTGTGTAGATTTCCAGAGCAGTGTTATGCACCCAGGGAGCCGCTTTAAAGCGGATGGCTATGTTGTGTTTTCCAGCCTCAACGCAGCAGCTGCTGGCCAGAGGGAAACCCAACACTTTAAATCTGATCTATACACACAAAGGCTAGCCATCGTAATGGCTCTGAACATTGTTTTAAATAGCACTTCTTTAATATGAAGACAACACCTAAATGGAACTGCTTTACTGTCTACTGCCTAGACAGCTGCCCACTAAAGCAGCATCCTAACTGAGACCAAACCTCACAAGCATTTACTCAGGACTGATTCCAACAGAGATTGCCATTAGCAAGTCGCTAAGCTAACAGTGTGATACATGTCACACTTAAATATTAGATAAAATTGATTAACCATGCGATATGATTAACCATATGTGATATGACTTTTCAATATGAGTGTATTAGAACAGAGCAAAAGCTTGCTAAGGTACTGTAGGTTTGGTCCATAACATTTCCAACAAGGGCAAAGAGAACAATAAATGACCCAAATTCACTCTTTAAAATAAACCCTTGCGATAAAGAAGTACACTTTAGCATAACTTTTAAAAAAGAGTACCTATTACAGAAATAATGTGCTTTAAAAAAACACGTGTGTGAACTGGATGTAATTTTTTGGACACTTAATTGCATGTCAGTTGCAATGAAATGGAAATGTATTACACTACATTTAAGTTAAATGCAATTAGCTGAACTTTAGAGTGCTTTTTACCCACTTACACGTAAACAGGACTTAAGTACATCATTGTACATCATGTAATGTTATAATTACTTATTATCTGCCAAAGTGCACTGTTGAAAATAACAATTTATGATAAACTAAAATATTCTTTAATGCCATTTCTATTGAAACTTGTGTTTCATGCATGTATTAGTTATTATATATTTGTAATGATGTTGAAATCATATGCTTTAGTATGTAAGTCAACAAATGAAAATAAGTTTACTTCTTTAAAGCATGACAATAGATACATAAAACATAATAATTAAAAATGTTAAAGGGGTCATCGGATGCCCATTTTCCACAAGTTGATCTGATTCGTTAGGGTCTTAATTAGTCTGTAACATACTTTGGATAAAATTTTTCAGTGGTTGTGTAAAACAACACCCTTTTTACCTTGTCAAAATCAGCCCTTTTCACAGTGAGCTGTTTTGGTGCATTTGCCTTTAAATGCTAATGAGCTCTGCTTGTAAGTTCTCTCTTCCATTGGGTGATGAGCCTTAATGTTTACTTCAGCCACATTTAGCCGCGAAGCTTGCTAACTAGCACATTATTAAGAAAGGCGATTTGCAAAGATGCGTAAAATAACCCTTATACTCACTTCTACTGTAGGTGAAGCTGGATCATGAATGATTTGCACAAACATAGATGTATTTAGACAAATCGGGGATCGGTGCATTTCCTTCAAAAGCGAAAGTAATGTTAATTCTCTACATCTTCAGCGGATCAGATGTCGGGAGTAAATGACGACTGTTATGTTCATTAATACATCCAACAACAAAACACCTCAATTGCTGAATCGGAGACAGTCTTGTCTTCCCCTGCACTGGAGTCGAAACAATGGCGGACTGTTCTCAGCTCACTCAGGGCGGGTCTAAGGTAAGACAGCCGTGTCAATCAACTATCGTGGGAGCGGCCTGGGTTTTTATGACATCATACAGACAAGAAGCTGAGAATGGCTTGATTTAAAAAAGGGGATATTACTTATAAAGACTAAAAAAAAAAAAAAAACACTCGGTGGATTGTTATCATAATAGGGTGGTTGTGTACACACACTGCCAACACACATTTATGTTCAAACAACATGTAAAAGTGAGTTTTGCATCTGATGGCCCCTTTTAAATATAAAATGTTAAAATGTGTTAATTTGAAGTACACAAAAGTACTTGGGTACACTGTAGTTTTTATATTAATGATATTATCTGCAAGTACAGTTTTAATATACTTTATTTTTTAAGATTTGAAGTACACTACAAGTGCACATTCAATACGATTAAGCACACTTCTTTTTCATAGATACATGCAATGCTATTTTAGAAAAATGAAAGTTGACACTGTCACAAGAGAAAATAAAGAACACTGAGAATAGAGAACAGCTTCCCCTTATCTTTCTCTGAACAGCAAAACAGAAAGTTTCTGGTTCTGTGCTTGTGGACTACATGCTGATGAAGGCTGCGTAATATGATATCGCTATGACAACAGGGAAACCTAAATCTAATCTGCAAGGCCAGATGTCTGACAAATGAAATAAGGATCTGCAGATCTACAGACCAATATTTGATAGGCAAAGCCATATACTGAACAAATACACAGGCTTGCAGAGCTGGTCAATCATGCCAGTTCCTGTCAAGTTCAAGTTTTACAAAACAACCAGCCCAGCCCACACAGGAGTAACACCCTTGATCTATCTTTAATGTTTCAGAGACGCACAATGTAAGATTCTCTAGGATTCCTGGTGACAACAACATTTCCAGACAGGGCAGATTATTTGTTAGACTAGATGTAGTTAATTATATTTCCAAATGTAGAAGACTCTGAGGCCTGCAGATGGATGGATTAGACAAGTAGAGCCAGGCAGAGATAGTCTGAGACAGACCGCCCACACCCCGCACACTGACCGTCTGATGCATATTACACACCAAAACAAGAGCTGGGCTCAAACCACCAATTCCAGTCTTTCAGAAGGTGCAAAGGTGTTTATATCTGTCAAATATTCAGCACTATTTATAGGTTTAAGTGGGTAGAAAATCTGATTATAACGTCTTGTAATGCACATTAGTTTAGGGCCCAATTCTCACTATTAACCAGTTAACAACCAGCATGCATATTACTAGCATATTGACTGTTTTTTAGTACTTATACAGTACATATTAATGCCTTATTCTGCATGATCATATTCTACATGACTTAATCCACCCCATACCTAAACTCAACAACTACCTTACTAACTATTAACAAGCAGGTGTTCATTGGAAAAAGGCATAGTTAATAGTTAATAGTGAGAACTGGTCCATTGGTTTAATTGATTTTGAAATTTATATTTCCCTAAACATCTCATAAAAATACTGGCTGGTTTTTTGACATGGCAATAAGATGTTCTTTTCCTGTCCAAGTAGGTAAGCAGTTCTCGACCAGAATAAGTTGCGGACCAGACTATCAAAAAAGTCAACAACAATTAGTTTAATAGCACTGCAAAAGAAGAAATATTTCAACATCTGAACTTAAGTTGCATTAAAATGTGGAGAAGTGGGAGAGTGTCAAAAAATAAATATACCACCCCTTCTGAGTCATTACAGCCATATCTCCCATCAAAGAATATGACTCTAAGATGGAAAATCCACTTTTATGGGAAAGAAGTTTCCAGGAACAACTGCTTGGTTAGCACATTGACGTCTTGTTGTAGTAATGGTCAGTTTGACCCTGGAAACCGAGTTCAGGCAGTACTTTGATCACCTGTGTTTGAGCGGCTCCGATGGGACGATCTCAAACATCCTGACCACTCAAAAATCCAAATAAGCACCTACACACCCACCCCGCCCTGACCCAAACACCACTAAACACAGCTCTCCCAGAACTACCACAGCTTGAGCATGAATAGAAAAGGGTGATATCATCATCACTTCACAGTGTGTGTAAGATTTGCTCTAAATGACATGAGAAGAAAGAAACCTTTGAGTTAAATTGAAGTAATGTACCATGCAACTGTAGAAAACGTCTCATTTTGATATGGTAGATATCTGCACGGTTATCAGCAGAACTGCTGTATATAGGTGAAGGTGTAAATTCTTTACAGTGCAAGTGAAAGAAGAACATGTTATTCAGGGCTGTTTTGAATTTGGCTTATCCAAACAGAATTTAGAGTCTGAACATTCTTTTGTATAATATAAACTTTACCGTGTACTCATATTCCATAATGTTAAGCTGTCTATGCCTTAATCTGTCATGAATTACTGTCTTTTGGTTTGTAGCCATTAGGTTCCATATAAAGATAAAAATAATCAAATGAGATAAAGTACCTGTCATTTATAAAGTGTTTGAAATAGAATAAAAATACTTTATGATCCAATAACAGACATTAACGCGTGAAATTTTCCTAAAGAAAGAGGGGTGAATCTCTAGCTTGTCATTATATGAGTCATAATAGGACACACGAAAAGGATAAATAAGCCTTATACCAGAGCATGAAGTTTCCTAAGTAAGAATTACTTCTGCTTTTAGTCCCAGTTTAGACCTGATCTCTGGTCTAATTGTAGAACGCTAAAAAAAATCACAAGTACACTAGTCTACAAACAAAGAGACACAATCACCAGATCAGGGATGTCCAATCCTGCTTCTGGAGGGCAATGTCCTGCTAAATTCAGCCCAAGCATTCCCACACACACCTTCCTGGAAATTTCTAGCAGTCTTCAAGGCCTTTATTAGCTGGTTCAGAAGGGTTCAATTAGGAACGAAGCTAAACTTTGCAGGTTAGAGGTCCTCCATGAACAGAACTGAACACCCCTGCACCAGACCATACATTTCAGAGGGCTGTTTTCAGATTAAGCTTCAAAATTATGATGAAGAGGATTGCATATTATGAAATCTCACAACAGGCTGATGCTCAAAAAGACTGTACTGTATGACCTGTACCTTATATCTTACTTTATAACACTGTCGTATTTCATGATTCATTGCTTAACTTTCATATTCAATTAATCTGGAGACTTCAGTCACAAAAGTCAAAATATATTCATTTTTGTTCAATGTTTTGTAATCAGCTGGTGTCTTGGTGTTTTTTCAATGGATGTATTCTCCTCAGGGTCACGGCAAAGTAACCACAGGTGTAGAGAATCACACTAAATATGGACATAATTCATTAATGTTTTACCTGACAAACATTGTGTGCTTTCTTTGATTTTTTTTTTTTTTTAACCCATAACCCATTTTTGTTTGATATCTAGTGCAGTGACATTTATATATTTTAAGTCAACTTAGTTCACCCAAAAATGAAAATTTTGTCATTAATTACTCACCCTCATCTGTACGAAAAGTAGAGTCTGATATGGCTTTAACAGGGCACTGGTATGATAGATATCACATTAAAATTTACACTTCAGAGTTTTGAGGTGTGTGTGAATGTCTGAGGCTTGACAGGTGTTATCACATCTAAACAAATTCTCTGAATTTCAGTTCCCTTTTTTGGATCAAAATCACTGGATTTGTCAACCATAAAGTCTTTGTCTGGTGTGTGTTTTGGATTCAAAGCGTTTCTCCTCATAGCAGCATAAAGAGGAAGAGAGCAGCTCTTTCAGACAGACTCAGATCTCTCTACTCTTTCCTCTCAGTCAGGCATGTGATCACTCTTTCTCACATTTTCCTGTGTCTGGTGGCGTCCAGACTGTCTCTTCCACTGGACCAAAAACCCTATTAGTCTGGATTGCAGACTAAAAGTGACAGAAAAAAATGTTTTTGATAGTAATAAATATCACCTAAATCACAGTAGCCTTGCACTTATTCCAAGTATAAATTATTAAGTTATTAAGTTACATTTTTGAACTAGAGAGAAAAAAAAAAAAAAGTGACGTTTTTATCAGTCGTTTTGTGGGGAAATCGGTCAGTGTATCAAGAATTTGTCACAGAAAGTCGCTGTCTGGTACGAAAGACCTTCAGCTCTTTACAGGCTTAAATAAACGATATCCCTACTTACAGATTAATGGCTAAAAGCATTCCTGCATAAACACTTGATGCCCCTCATTGATTTTTTCAGACAGAAACTGGTCCACAATTGTATGTATCAGAAACATCTGTAGGAAGAGCAAACTCAGTATCTGTCAGCATGGAAGTCAGCGATTGCAAACAGACGAAACCTCACACAGGAAATTCTCTCTTTTTCTGTCTTCTTCCTCTCTGTCTTTCTGTCCAAAGACCAAACGGCTCCCCACAGATTTAGCCAGGTGGCGAGCGTCATCCCCTAATTAGCGCAACATGTTTCCGTAATCCGGCCGATTCTGCGGGGCTGTGCAGGTGTCCCCCGTCTGCTAGCGGATTAGTAGTGTAATCTCAGACCCCCACTGTCCACTCCACCCCAAAACAGACAATGGAAAACTAGCTTACTACTTAGTGAACGCCACATAGTATCTTCTATATACTGCCTACAATTTTTTTTGTTGGCAATTATTATTTGCAAGTATGCTCATCACATGACCTTGTGATCATGTTATATGTCAGTGGCGTACAATTGTCATCTTGTAAATTAAAATCTACCATTTGTAACACTGTAATCATATATGATGCTATGTGTCATTTTTTAAACACAAATTGCTAAGGCCTCTAAAATATCAACATCTTTATTTTAAGGTCCAGTTTTCACTATTAACAAGCCATTAACTATGACTTTTGCCTCAGTAAACTAAAGGTATTGTGTCTAAAGGTTTACTAAACTGTTCATTTTCAAAAAAGTAGATTGTTCTGGCTATTATTACATGTCAGGCTTTACAGGGTTTATATAATTTTGTGAAAAATGGATAGTTTAAACAAAAATGAAAATTATCTCATCATTTACACCCTCATGTACTTCCAAACGTGTATTTCTTCTTTCTTTTCTTTCTTCTGTTGAACACAAACAAATATATTCGTTCATTGACTTCCACTGTATGGACAAAAAAAAAAAAAATGCTAAGACGTTTCTAAAAATATCTTCTTTTATGTTCCACGGAAGAAAAAAAGCCACATGGTACAATGGTTTGGAAAAACATGAAGGTAGAGAGTAAATGATGACTGAATTTTCACTGTTGGGTGAACTATCGCTTTAACTTTTAGATGTTCAATCAAATAAAAAAAGAGTCACAAAAGGAAAAGTAGGAGTAATCTGGTTGTATGCTATTGCAAATTAAAACATGATAATGCTGATGAAACTGTGCACAAATAAAACCTGCTGCCCCTTATTAACACGCATTCCGTGAGTTCTCAGTGTCTACCACCCTGAGACGATTACAGCAGATTCATGTTAAAGCAGTGGCCGATCTGTGATGGGTGATCAGAGTGTAATCCTTTAAATACTGTACAGTTAAGGTGATTTATTCCCTTTTCCACCCAAAACTAAACAGGACTGTGGTGGTGAGCAGCCTATTTATTTGGACTTCTCTTATTCCCTTTTCGAGGTGATTCTGATTGGTCATTCTGCAGTCAAACTGTATAATGTAATTATCAGAGGCAATGAATATCCTACAAACCTGCACTAGTTTAATGTATCTTGTATCACTTTTGTATTCATTATCTTTAAATCAATATATCATATCCATTTGGCAATTAGTCATAATAAGTGGAGTAATTTCTTGGTCATTTCTTTCATGTTGGGGTCCTGATCAATCCGCTGGGTTCACTTTGTGATAATGACTGGCTGACTGTACAATTTCCCTTAATGATGTTGATAATGATGTTTTAATTATGCTGTTATGGTTGGAGGCAATTATGCTGGAAGGCTGGAAAATTAAAACATAATTTCCATCCGAACATAATATACAACTCATTGTGTCTCAATTAGTGCACTTCCACTACATATTAAGAGCAGGTAGTTTGAGCTCATTTACAGGTACGTTGAGCTCAGTTTGTCTTAAAGTTTCCATCAGATGCATAAACAGATAATACTAGCGCAGCTTGAAACTTAATGCAGCTATGCGCAGATCTGCTTTCGAAAGGTGGAAGTCACACTCTTAAAAATAAAGGCTCCAAAAGGAAATTTTCACAGAAGAATCAAATTATCCAGTATTCAGTATTACTGCGCTCATTTGTTATTTAAGTGGGGCTGGAGCACTGTTGTAAATGAACTAAACCAAAACACTAACCATGACTGCTGGCTGTTTATAAGACTCAGCAGTTAGCGTTCAAGTGTCCAGTAATTTTGATTCCTGATTAAATATATTTACAAAAAAACACTCTGTCTATGAAACTTCCTTGTGGTGCATTTGCAATATAAAGATATTTGTCTAGTCACACCATGTGTTTTTGTGGCTGTCCAGAACAAGTAAGAATGAGAGGGATATGTGTAGAGGCTAAGGGCGCAGCCAGTTGTAAAAGGGTGGGCTGTAGCAGATTATGAACTTTCAGTCTCAAGTGTCCCACCACACTAATAATATGAAAACATCACAATTACTAACAGCAACCACAAACATAAACACTATAAACCAACAGACAACAAAAACATGGCTGGGAACAAACATTATAAACTGATTTCAGTCATATAAACCCCATCATGTTACTTTTTTACTACTGCACTTAATCACTTGTGCTTCTGTCCCGAGTCGGCTGTACACATGTGATTTGTGCTGTCCTGTACAGATGCTGTTTGTCAGATCGCACCATATGACCTCAGTCTTGAGTAACGCCCACGGCAGAATGTGAGACAGCAACTGTCTTTTTTTGTTAGACTGAAAAAAATACATATTAGCTAAGAACTGAAATGATGGCATTCAAATAAACGCAAACCCCTAATTTTGACAATGTTTGTGCTGTTTCTTATTGTAAGAGCTTAACAAAACTGCAGGAATGTGACCCAAAATTTTAGACACTGCCAGAACTCTCCAAGAAGACTACAATGATAGTTAACTAGATAAAGTCTGACAAGAAAAACGTTGATGTTGGCTTAAGAAAATTTTATTTTATTTTATTTTATTTTATTTTATTTTTATAGGGTGTCGATAGATAGCTATAGGAATATTTCAATACGTTGGCTGTCTCATGTCAACATACATTAATAAGCAGTTGGTAAGTATGTCACATGTCAACTAAAACTCTAGCATGATTCAGCTGGGCAACCTAAAACATCAGCCACTTCTTTGCACTTGCTGAGACAAATATCAGTGATGACAAGTGACTGGCCCTGCAGTTTGAGTGTGCTGAAAAGGGTTTCACAAAATCCTCTTGAGATCTGACCACCACACTCTGACAGAGCAAAACACGCCGCTAATTCACGCTCACGACCCATTAACCCGGTCACATGACACATCACATCCATCTGACCCATTACACATGCAGGAAGACATACAAAGGCGATCTCACTACCACAACAAGATAGAGAGAGAGATTTGCTAACATTAGAAAAATGTATAAACATGCTTTGTTCACAGTTAATTTATTTTCATTTATAATTCATTACCTAATGTCAGTTTACTTGACATTACGATGACAATGAATTTACACCATGACAATGGCACGGTCATTCAAAAGTTTGAGTTCATTAAGATTTTTAAAATTTTTTTGTTTGTTTGTTTGTTTTGTTTTTTTTTCTAACAAAAAGTCCCTTATGCTCACCAAGGCTGCATTTATTTGATCATTAATACAATAAAACAGTAATATTATAAAATATTATTACAAATGATAATTACTGTGTTCAATTACATTTGAATATATGTTAAGATGTAATTTATTCCAGTAACGGCGAAGCTGAATTTTCAACATTATTACGTCAGTCTTCAGTGTCACATGACCCTTCAGAAATCATTATAATATGCCTATTTGCTGCTGAAGGAACCATGATACATTTGTTTAGGATTATTTGATATGCAAAGTCTTTAATATCACTTTTGATCAATTTAAAGTGTCTTTTTTTTTATTCTTTTTTAATATAAAAGATCTTATTGACCCAAAATGTTGAACAGAAGTGTAGATTTATGAATTCTGTAAAAGTATTGTTTATTGTTAGCTCAAGATACCTACTAATGTTAGTGAAGCACTTGAACTGGGGAAAACAGTTCTTTTGGGTTGGATCCAAAAAGCTAAGTGTCTGAGCATCACTGAAGATTAAGTGCAAACAGTCGAGACAGCAAGTTCACCTCTGTGCGCTGCAGCGAGTCCATCAGAGAGACGGCTGAACTCTCCTGCTGGTTCACAACATGGGGCGGAAACGGCCACGGGCTAAACCCATCTGAGCAAGACAACAGACGTGGTCAGATCACACGAATAAGAAGTGAAATGACTCTCTGCTGACATGGCTCATTACATTTTAAGAGTCTTGTAAGCCAAATCATTAAAGCAGCTGAAGCAATACAAATCTGAAGGTTAATGTGTGTCTTTTTCCAGTGAGAAGTGTATCAACTATTCTCAGCCTCAGACACCATGGTGATGGACTGTCTGAAGTATACTGTGCACAAAAATGACAAGAGCTGTCTGAAATTGCCATATCCACTCAGACTGACTGACTGCACACAGTCTGGAACACTCGTGTTGCACAGGTTATCACTCTGCTGGGAAACAAAGTGTTTAAAAGTTCCTAGGCTGCTACAACTAGTAACAATATTTGGTCCACAAGCCATTTTTCAGGTTCCAAAACTGTTGCATCCCTGCACAGTCACCCATGTCACAGAAGTAAGTTATACACTTCTCAAAGCTGTAATTACATATCAATATATAACAATACATCTTACTGTATATTACTACTTATAGTAGTCTATTTTATTTTTAACTGACTCATATTGCTGTTGTAGAGATAACCAGTACCATTACATTTTTTTTTTTTTTTAAATGATACAAGCTTTTCTGAAGAGCCAGTAGTACTGATTCCATTCAGTATGTTCTGTTGTGCAGCTCCAGTTCATATTAGTGTGAGAAGGACATCAAATTTACAACATGTTTTGAAGTACTGGTAATTGTATCCAATATCAGACACGTCTAGTCTAGTTTAGTTAGTTAGTTAGTCAAACTACGCTTTGAACACAAATCCTTGCATTATAACAAACAAAGCAAAAATACAATGTAAATAAGACATTACTGTGGAGTGTTTTTGCAAGAGTGCAGAACTAAACTGGACTGACAGCTTTAGGGATTATAAAGGGACTATTCTTTGCTCATGTTCTGTATAAACCTATAACAGATTAACAACTTAAATCAAACTTTTCAAGCGCACACTGGAAAAGTCTCTGGATTGACAACAGCGTTTAAATTGAAACTGAATTTGAAACTTTTCAACTTTAGTAACGGAAAGGACAAAAGAAAATCTGATACTGCATTAATTCTTGTAGTTTAAATACAAACCAACAGACAATAAATAAATAAATAGTCAGAAGTATTTGCTATGTTTTTTGACATATTACTGGTACTGGTACCAAGTAATAAAATGTTGGTATTGTGTTACCCAAGCTCATTGGAAATATGCACAACACATTTTTTATGTACCTTACCGCACATTTCGCAGTAGGTTCTAGGTGAAATGTCCAGAGAGTGACGCTGAAACATGGGTTCAATACATCAACCTGGCGCGCTAAAAGATTATGCTCTATCATGTTGGAAATATCCCCTACTCAAAACCCAACCCTAAACCTACCCGATAGTGTTAACAAATGCAAAACAGATATAAAAACTGTGTTATTTTAACTTCCTTATATGCCTTATATTGAACTGTTTCGTTAAACCGTAGATTAACTGGATTTGTAGGGGAGAGTGGGGTAAGTTGAGCCAGTGGGTAAACTGACCCAACCCTTGGCAACTGTACACTTTTACTGTCACGTGACCATGTATTTTGGAGTCACACATCATTTCTGCTAGACTATGAAAAGGAGAAACACATGGGAGGAGTGGAAGGCATTATTTTAAAAACTGTTTTTGGCTTTTAAAAGTAATGTATTGGCTGTTACATCAAAGCAAATTTATCCAGGTCTAAAAATATTTATGATGCATATAGGTGATTTAGCAAAATGATTTGCAAAACCATGCAATCATTTAGCTAAATATTAGCCTGAACTGGTAAGCTAGCTAGTTTTTTTTTTTTTCCCCAAAACGCCAGCTATGAGGCAAAGTGAGCCAAATGCTGTGGGGTAAGTTGAGCCAACACTTTAACTTACCCCACCAAATCTCTAAAGTGTAAACTGGTATTTTAATGTGATTTTATACAACTGGTTTAGTTTATCATATATATACAAATTATTTGTAGTTTATTTATGGAGAGTGTACAAGTGCACCAAATCATTCTCTGAGAGCCAGATGAGGCTTTTCATCACATTATAATCAAATATATTTTTCCACCTGTAGTCCCTAATGGTCTGTTTGACATTGCAGAAAAGCTACATTGCCAAGAATCTTTTGACTAAAATGTTTATTACTTTCAGTGACATTCTAATTCGGTTTTTATTTAATCTTACTCCACAAACGCTCTGTTTAGTCTGTTTTTGGGAAGGTTAAAACTTTGGTGTTCAACATATTTCTTCAGAAATGCAAATTAAACTTCATTTGATTGGTTTTATTTAGTTTTGGTTAGCTTTAAGAAAAGAAATATGACTGTTTGTCAAATTAAATTTGATTATTAAGTCAGTTTTTCAAAGAGGTAAAATATCTTTAAAATTTTACATGGGTTTGAATCAGATTCAGTCAGATGGTCAGTTTTTACCCAGATGGTTCATCTTACTCACTGACTCGGGTCAACTTACCACTAAACTGGGGCAAATTGAGCCACAGGAACACTTTTTTATAAGAAGCTATATTTTTAGAACCCTTTGTCATAGATACATTCTGATGTGATAGGAAACATCCTGAAATTACTTTAGATACTTTCATTGTACTTCTGTCTCATTTTCTCTTATCTTGAGGACCAGGTAAGTAAAAAATGGCTCATCTTACCCCACTCTACCCTACCGGGCCTCCTCATCACTCAAGTTTAACCTACCGAGCAAACACACTAAAAAAGAAACCCATGTAAAGCTGTATCTGTGATGCTAACATTCAAAAGTATCAGTTTTTAAATCTAGCAGCATGTTAAAATTGTTTTAAAGTCATTACAATATTCTTCAAGTAATTGTGCGAATATTAAGCTTTATTAATCAAAACTGTGGACCTGTAAATCATACTTTGTGTGAAAAGGGAATAAAAGCTGTCCGAGTTTTGCTGCCTCTAGTGTTTATTTCAACTGCAAACTGTAGCAAGTATAGGTACTTTTGCTGAAATGTATTTAGAGGCACGTATTGTGATAACACTTACTCTTAAACAGAATACTTTTCATAGAAATTCGCGTGTCTGGCAACCCCATGTGAGTCATGATCTAAAGGTCAAATCAGTTTAGTTTCATTTAAACAAGGTATGGTCACACATGAATGTCAAACATAATTTTTAAAAGCAAACTGCATTTTGTTTGCTTACATGTCCGACAGACAGTTTCTTGCTGTCTAAGCAGACAGTTCCTGACCAGAATACGCTGCAATGTGAAGCAGACTTCTAACTCAAACAAACCTTGTTTCCCTTATGCTGCATTGTGAGAACAAGGACACCAAATATCTGGATACTGAAACGGCGCAAAAACAAACCTGCCTAGGATCAGATGACAAGAACTTGCATTTGTCAAGCTGGGTCTGTACAAACCAGTTATTCAACAATTGTATTCCCTCTTTCCTTCATCCCTCTCTCTTTGAGTAATTAAGTACTCCGATGCTTTTGTACAGTCAGAATAACATCTGGATTCACAAACACATCGCCTGGCCAAAGAAAACACCCACACACACTTCCACGCCATCTGTGCACGGAGCTCAGGCCACGCTGGAGTTTCTCGCAGCTGTCACCTTGGCCGACGCCGTCATCCTGAGAGCTCCCATAATGCACTGCATGACAATGATGAGGGCAGAGAGCCCAGCATCCAGTCTGAGCAGTCACTGTTCACTGATGAAGATGCCAGACCGGCCCGTGACATCATCTCCTCACGCTCAAAACACTAAGTGACACAATACATGAGATAATAGAGCCAGTCGACAATGTGGGGCACTCAGAGTTAATCAGTACACAGATACTTATCACGTCTACTGATCGCACAGGTCTTTCAGGGCTATAAAACAGCTGTAAAATGGGGTGAATTGCACCCTTAGATTTTATGAGGTCTTATAAGGTCTCTTAGGTTTGCCGCTTGATATTAGTGTGATTTTATCACAAGGTGACGGGAATCAACACACCTGCTGTAATGCTGCTGAGGTGATACTACTACTAGAAATCACAGAAATGTGTTTTGTTGGAATAAATGAAAGTATTTAGGTTGTTTTTGTGATGTTAAATAATATTTTTGACTTGCACGAAACAAGTTAATTTAGATGTTATTTTTAAACTACCGTTTTATTGATATGCATATGACTATTATTTTTTTTTTCCTCAGGCATTTATCGTGTCAAGGCCCTAAAAGTACACTTAAAGGAAGAGATTTAATGGAACTTAATGGATGAGAGATAAATATTAAAGTATTATATGTCTACTTTGAGGGCAAAAGTGTCTGTGATATACTTAATTTACTAACTTATCTTGTCACTTTGATGAAGTTCACTTCTTTTCTCTTTAAAACCAAACTGAAATCCTTTTGAGTCAACTAAAGTGGACCGACCTGATAAGAACTTGTTTCACTTTCATTTATATTGGCGTTGGACTTGAAACTCAGATCTGAAACTTAGATCTCATTTTGGTCATACTAAATCCCAGAATGCTTTAGACTTATTAATTATAATATTACTATATTTTATGTTGCTAGTGCAACACTTCCAATTTTTTTTTTGTTTACAATTTTTCATTAAATATTTCTATATTTAACTACTTACACTGAAATTAATCATTTGATACAGTGCACTTATTGTATACAGACATGTATTTACATTGTACTTAGATTTTAAAAATACCTGCATGTAATTGCATCTGTAATTAATTTTTGTAATTACATTTATAATCACACTGTTGACCCATCCCTTACACCTTAACCCACCCTTAAACCTACCCATACCACCAAACCTCTCCTTAACCTTACCCATATCCCACCTCAATCGCAGCAAAATTGTTTTGCAATACAATATGACCACATGAAGTACATTGTACTTATTTTTTGATGTAAGTACAGAGTTGTTAAGGCCACTTAATACAAAGTGGGACCGTGAAAACAATTAAACAATAAAACAATTTTTATTGTTTTTATATTTCATACTAGTTTAGTTAATAATAGCACTTTTTACACTATTTTTTAACACCACTTATTAAAATATTATGTGTATATGTGTATTAGTATATTGAATTAGCTTTTTGTTTATTCAGTTTTCATTTTTGAGTTCATTTGCAAAAGCAGATAACTCGGTTTTTAACAATTTTCAAAAATCATGTTTTTTCATTGTGTATTCCAGTTAATCTCAATCAAACTGCAGTTGGGTTATTTTGCTTAAGGAAAAGTAACGAAGAAAAAAATACAGCTAACTAACACAATAAAACAATAAAAACATGACAACATAATAAAAAACATGATTTAAAAAAAAAAAAAAAGAAATCTGTTTTTGCAAATAAACTCTTCATATATAAGGATGTATATATATATATATATATATATATATATATATATATATATATATATATATATATATATATATATATATATATGTATATTTATTTTTAATATTTTAATCATTTCAGTACTTCAAAAAAAAAAAAAAACTGGCCTTTCTCTCTCCCCTCCAGCTAGAGTTGATATTCATCCCTGCAACGGCTAATTAGCTCAGAAAGCAGTCTGCCACAAAGACCTCAAAGACCCTAAACGACCCTGTGGGACCATGGATGGACGGATGGATGGACAGACTGAAGAGAGGAGTGGAAGGTACTGTAGGCTCGTGCCAGGCTCAGCTCTGAGAGTGAATAAAGAGTGTGTGTTTGTCTGGCTGCTGCACAGGACCCACAGCTGTTTTCAAGCGTCTGCTGAAGGGTGAGCAGCTATTGTTCATTTAGATTCATTAAGAGTCAGCAGGAGAACAGGCCTGTGACCACAATACTGATCACACAAACAACGCAGACTAACATGACTTTGCTTATACAGTAGAAAACGCTATAAACTATCGATTGACTGATTTTCATATCTTACTGTCCTGAAAAATAAAAATCACACAAAAAAAGCAAAAAACACATTTAAAAAATAGATTTGCATATTCTAGTAAATATCAGCAATGCAGTGAAGTAAGTGTTCATTTTAAGTGACCATTACTTCAGTCAGATGATTCTTCAGAAATCATTCTATGCTGATTTGCTGCTCAAGAAACATTATTATTGCCAATGTTG
Organism: Cirrhinus mrigala; assembly: GCA_036247105.1. Lineage (NCBI taxonomy): Eukaryota > Metazoa > Chordata > Actinopteri > Cypriniformes > Cyprinidae > Cirrhinus > Cirrhinus mrigala. Next base: position 1,549,125 of record CM070015.1, read on the forward strand.
AAAACAGTGCTGTTTCATATTTTTGTGGAAACCGTGATACGTTTTTTCATACCGATGCTGAATCAATTAAGTTAGCAAATGCACTGTTTCGCAGTTTCCTACTACAGTGACATCAGTTCAGTCAGGCTTTCAAATTTCAGTCTTACAGTTACAAAAAAAACAAAAACAAATACAAAAAGTACACCTAAAACTGAAATAATCTTCAAAACACATTAAATGGAGTCTTTCCACTAAATTAAAGGATTAGGTCACTTCCAGAATAAAAATTTCCCCTATGTCATCCAAGATGCTCATGTCTTTCTTTTCTTCAGTCGAAAAGAAATTAAGGTTTTTGAGGAAAACATTCCAGTATTTTTCTCCAAATAGTGGACTTCAATGGTGCCCAACAGATTGGTCCAAACTGCAGTTTCAATGCAGCTTCAAAGGGCTCTACATGATCCCAGCCAAGGAATCAGGGTCTGATCTAGCGAAACGATTGGTCATTTTCTGAAAAAACATACTAACATTTTTATACTTTTTAACCACAAATGCTCGTCTTGCACTGGCTCAACTTCATGCATTACGTTAGGCTGCACGATTACGACAAAAATCATAATTGTCCATTATTCCCTTGAAATTGTAATTGCGATTATTAATTACAATGATCACAATTTACAATGAATGATGTTTTGAATAGCTTTATACCATTGTTTAAAGCAACTGAAAGCCACATTTTTATATACAGTTTCTTCTTTAAATATAAAAAAGTAAAATGTAAAAATTAAAACAACTCTCTCTCTCTCTCGCTCTCTCTCTCTCTCTCTCTCTCACACACACACACAAACCTTAAGAAAGCAGAATAATGTAAGTGATTTTTCTTTTCTTTTTTTTTTCTTTTTTTATTGTGCCTTTGAACGATTACATAATTGTGGCATCTGTAACTGTAATCACGAATTGCAGCCCTACATTACGTAATCACCCACGTGTGTCATAGGTGGAAATGCCGACCCAGTGTTTACAAAGCGAACATGCAAAGAAAGTCAAATGTCCTTCACCCAAAAACAAGGTAAAACAACAATGTCAGACGATTTTAAAGTTGGAGAAGAAAAGGAGATGAAGCTTTTCACCCTAACCTACATTTCTGAACCACAGTACACAGATGAAGTGCCTTTTCCAACATGATTATGCAATGCGTGAAGACGCACATGCACATCGCAAAGCTAGTGCAAGATGCTGTTGTTAAAAGTATATAAATTAAATTTACATTTTTTTTAGAAAATGAATTGTTTTGCTAGATAAGACCCTTATTCCTTGGATGACATAGGGGTGAGTGAATTATCAGGAAATTGTTATTGTAGAAGTGAACTAATCCTTTAATTGGACATGTTTTGGATTTAAATTGGACTTACAGCTTTATAACAAACTCCATAACCAGTATATCAATACAGTTCTGCTTTGCAAACACTGTAAATGTTGTTGCCTGAAGCACAACAGGATTGCTAAATGACAGATATTACAGTATTATGGCATAGTTATGAGCTCACTATGATGTAATCTGCTGATGCCATCTACTGTTTTCCACATATTGTCCTGCACTAGTGGTACGCTCCACGTAAATATGTTCCCCAACTCCATTGTTGCTCAACAGCATGTTTGACAAATAATGGCCTTATTCTTCCAATGAACAATTGACATTAAGTACAGTAGTAGTACGCATTTACATATAAAGGAGATGGGGCTAGTTATCACACTGGGAAGGGTGTCACAGAAGAAGATTATGAGTCAAATGTTCAAAATAATGTGTATGAAATGTGTCCTCCAAACTGAAATTAGAATATAACAGGAATATAAGACTTTTGGGAAGCTGCTGGATAACAAGTGAACATAATAAGATTACACCTACGTACAGACATGAGTCAGCCATGCATAGTGTTCCCAGGATGAGGATAAACAGCGGCTGGATCAGTGTGTTTTTATATGTTGTAACGGATAAATAACATTTTTTGCTGGTCAAAACAGTGGTTTGACAGCATTGCATTTGCATGATTGATTATGTTAATACAAAGCTGCTTTGCAACTATTTCTACTGTATAAAGCATATAAAAAATAAAGGTGACTTGTTACCTTTTCCATTTCTGTTGTTTCAGTTAACTTAACTCATTCAGTGTTGCTAAAAAACCACTAAATAGCACTCAATACACTGTTATTCTGTCACGTTGTGGAAAATGCCAAGGGGGAAATTATCAATAGCTTTTTTGATGTCAAGATTTTAAGCTGTAGGAGCCAACACAAACATTCCTCACTGTTTTGTTACTCAAACAAACATAGAGATATTGTCTGAAAATCTCCTTACTTTCTTCATAACCCAGCAAACACAACTTCAGTTCGACTGTGAAGTTTCTTTGTTCATTAGGATCATTCTCTCTATTTTTAACCAGAGCTAAATTCTCTGAGGGGATTCTGTAAAGCCCGTATAGGGGGGAAATCACCCCCTCTTTACAGGAAAAACAGCCTCAGTGTTTAATTCACAGCATCTGGCTAACAAAAGCACGCTGACTGATCCTTTAATACCGGGCTCAAGACTCTGCTCACTCTGTGTGGCCCGCACACCGCTTGAAAAAAACGGCCTTTCCTTCTCTTCAGATGATTAAACATGAAGACAATCAAACTGAGAGATCAAATGAGGCTCCTTTTTGCATCAACCACAATCACAGTTGAATGAGGTAACTGTGGTAACCATGATACGAAAATCAGTACAACGTGTACTCGAAGAATGAAGATAATCACAAACTAGATCTCTTTAATTTCTCAGTTGTTTCTTCTAGACAATAATGAGATCAATTTGAGAGCAAATGGAGAAAAAGACCTTAGTAATCTCACATGGGTTTCTCAAGAGCTCTCAAAACTGTGCTCAGATTTGCCAAAGTCTGTAGTCAGAAGAGAACATAATATAAGCTCAAACTTTTCTCACTGAATTCTTTCAAGAGAAAATTATGTAATCTGTTCTACCCAGCTTCACTGGAAATACGTACCTCTACCTACATTTCTGCAACTCAAAAAAAAAGTACCTATTCATACACTGTTGCCCTTTTCACACCAAGGATGATAACGTTGACTATAATGTAATAATATGTTATTAAGAAAATTAATGATTTAATTGCTTGTTTTGGTTTTTTATAAGAATAGCGGAATCCACACCACAAGTTAACAATAATGAGAAATTATATTGTTGAAATCACTTTTAGAGTTGTTTTCTAAACACGTAGAGAAAAACACTTGTTTTCTTCTAATAGCAAGAACCAAATGTCTTGGTACTTTACTGTGTTATCCTTGACAAAGAAGTGTAATACAGCTGTATTGCCATTTTTTATGTCTAATAAAATTCAAACTCAACCTAAATGAGCTTGAACATTTAAGTGGGATATGAAATATCAGCAGCACATGTTTATAATAAACATAATGTTGGTGTGGACTCTAAATCTTTATAGCTGTCAATCTTGGTGTGAATAGGCCTTAAAATCTGTACATGCTCTTGGTTACACTATAATTTGATGTTTGCTTGTCTCTAAATAAAGTGCCTTCAGAAAAGCATTATTTGCATCTCTTGCAAAACATCCAGACTAATGCAAATGTCCTTTTGTTGTTGAGGCAACCATATTGTTTTCCCACATGCACTTTAAACTCATAGCACATGCAGAGATAAAGTTTTCTGCATTTACCGCATGAACCGAGATACTCTGATTTGCTGAAAACACCGGATCATAAGCTGCTCACGTTAACAGTGCTGTGCTTCACTGTGAATATACACAGCGCAGCAGACCAAGGGCCAGATTTACTAAACAGCACAAATTAGCGTGAGACCGATTGTCCCATAAACCACTGATGGGAGTGGAAAGTTCTGCTGGTGATCTACTGACAATGCGCAGATTAACAAAAACAGACACAGCTGGATCATTTCCATAATAACCAATTAAATTTACCAAGATCAGTGTGAATTAGCCACTATCGTAGCCGTGTTAGGAGCAAAATGGGTTAAGATGATTTTTGGGTGTTTAATAATGGTGCAAATACATTACCAGTAAACTGATTATCGCAAAACTTCATCATCTCGCATGATTCCTTTACTCTCCTCCCATAAATTTTGCATCTGAAAGTAAAACTCCCACAAATGCATATTCAATAAGGTCAACCACAAAAATGACTGTGCCTCTTCATTGCTAATTTTTCACTCTGTATCTTTACTTAATCCTGACAGTAGTTTCTTAACAGCAAAACGTCTAAGCTACATTGCCATTTCAGTTTTATTTTTATGTATTGTGCACCTTTTTTTTTTTTTTTACTTTAATATCATGACATTTCATTTTAATAATTAGCTTTTCATCAACTCACAGTCCCCTTATAGTTCTTCCTCACAAACCCTCAGGGATTCACAAACTCCAGTTTGTGTAACTCTGGTCAGGCTAATAGTATTGTTAAGCAATCCTTTGCTTTGGATGTTTAACCCTGTAATATCCACACACAACCTCACAATCAGACTCAAAAAAGACTCCTAAAAGCCACCTCAGTCAAAAAGGACGGAATGATGCTGAGTGAATGCTCTCAAATGCTTTTTTTTTTTTTTTGTTAGATTTTATTTATTTTTGTCCTTTTTGCCTTTATTTTGATAGGACAGATCACAAAGTGGGAGAGAGAGAAGGGGGCAGGATCGGGAAAGGTCCTCAAGCCAGGATTCAAACTCAGGACGCCATAGCGCAATGGCGCTGCATGTCAGCAGACTGCCCACAAGGCCATCGGCACTGACATCAAATACTTTTTCTTCAAACTCACTAAATCCCAGCCTCAGCCCAATCAGAAGTACCGGTACTTAGGTAGAAACCTATGCATAGGAACCTGATAAAAATGCTTATTTTAAAAAAAAACGTCAGATGGGCTTGGAGGCTTTTGCATCTGAACTCTTCATATTAACTCACTGCTTAAAACAAGCCCTGTGTACTGTAAATGAGTAATAAAATCCTATTTGCTCCAGCAGAATCCTATAAGAGGCAGTAGTGAAAGAGAGGGTGTTACCACAGAGTTTTCATCGAGGGATTCATGGAAAAACTACTGCATTTTTACAGATATAAGTCACCTTCTTGCAGCCCAATGAGAAATCTTAGACAGTAAGCCAACACGTGACTCATATTTAGGGGGCTTGGTGGTCTAGATTTTTCCAGCTGATAGGAAATCTAACTTCTGACTTTACAATGGTAGATTCAGGGACGCATTGCATAATGTGTGGGTAAGATGATGTAGACAAACGCCACAATTCACTTATAAACTGAGCCATCTGTGCATGGCTTTAGTCAAGCTCATGAGGTCATTTTTAAAGGGTGAAAATGAATCTGTACAATATTATTTTTATCTTTCTCCTTTTCATCTTAAATTCTACCTAAAAGTCTAAATGACTTGTTTCCATCAAGGTCAGTCTTGTGTTTTGAAGCAAGGGTTAACCTGTTGTCTCTTAGATTAATTGCTCATGGCAAACCTGACTGTCTTTTTACAAGCAATAAACCTGCATTGTGAGACACATTCCTCTTTAAAGCCATAGTGAAACCCATCGTCGTTCTTTACCATGCAGAAATGGTGAACAGCAGCGTGAGACCGCTATGGTAACCACTCTAATGCACGGCTGCACTTTTGAGTCTGGGAGACCTTACTCAATCACAAACATGGCTGGGGCTACAGTAGGTTTTACATTTAAATAGAGATATCCACTCTCCAGCTGAATCTATTCCAGCCAAAAACATATATATTGCCAAGCTACTCTAAAGAAAAAAGACAGCTGGGTAACAAATGAAACTGATACCAAGCAACCAACAAAAAGCAAGATACTGTACCAGGTTAACCAGTGCAATTATTGAAACTGTTAATAAATCACTGTGACTTAAAATAAGATGGTTTGAGCTGATAAAAAGTAAAGTGAGTGTAATTTTAATATATTCTCTTATTGCAGTATAATGTGTGATATGTAAGCCACATTCTCCTAAAAAGTGCAAACACAAACCACTTTTTTTGAGCTTTCCAAATAACTGCAGAGAGTTTAGAGAAGGACCATCTATTTATCCAAACCAACAGCAGATTTAAAATACATTTAGAGTTCTAACACTTGATGCTTTTAAAGGTGAAGACTTTCGTTTTGTTCTTCTAGACCTGTTATATTTGTTTCTGCACAATAAACTGGTATAAGAGAAACCAAGTTAACATCAAAAACATTAAACACAGAAAGTCAAATAGCAAAGAGTCTCATTTTCATGGCTGAGGTCACATATTGTGTTACTGTGAGCTCTGATTTCAGAACAGTACTGCAGCATGAACCATGCAACAAGAATAAAAGAGTTTTCTCAGTGGACATTAGTTTAAAAGACACTCCCTTCACTGTATTAGATGAGTAATAGATATATTAGATGAAAATGTTGACTGAGGGTGAGCAGCTTATGGCACTTTCCATAAAACTGCACTCCTTTCTGTTCTGTGGCACATTTTTATTTTTTTAATAAACAACAAAAAAAAATGGAAATCTAAAATGAACAAGGCTAAATCGTCAACTATGTAGCTTAACTTTCAACCATTTACCTGTTTACTATTTTCATACAGTATATATTAAATTTGGGGTCAAATCTGTATTTTGGACAAAATAAGTCAAGTTGTAAAAATTGCAAAGCTCTCATAAAATTAGTGAATTATGATATACTTTGAATAAGTTTGATCTCCTACATTGGACAGTCAATATTTTCTACAACTTTCAGCCAAAACCAAAGTATGACCTAAAAAAACCCAAACTCACATCCCTGAGACTTCAAAATTTAGCAACTAACGTCAGGACCAAATTAATGGAATAAAAAAAATGCCAACTCCACAAAACATTATGAGCTGAAAATCATTCTGACCCAGTTGGACTCAAAACATCTTTCCATCACCATGAAACAAGTTAGAACATGGCAAACAGCAACTCATGAAGTCTGAGAACAAGTAAGATGCATCATAAAAACAGATTAAGAAATATCACCTCTACTGCCCAAACGAATGACAGTGAAGCTCGTGATACTACACAGGTCAGCTTCAAAGAATGCTAAACAGTAAACATTCCGTGTCAAATCAACCAAATTTCAAAAACTTCCCCGGCTCAAATTTTTGATTCTGCTAATTTTTTTTTTTTCTGAGGAAAGATAAACATGTATACACAGATGGCAAAGAAATAAAGATGGCAAAAGGAAAGTTTGTTAAGACCCAGTATCTAAAAGGGCATTAGGATATCTTTAATACTTCTTGAGTTACAGGCATGCAAACTTTGGAGAAAAATTTGAAAAATGTTGTTTCCCCATTTATAAAATGGTTACCATCGGCACACAATGCAACAAAGATTGCTAAAGTCAACAGATCTTACTAATAGAACTACCAATCTCTGTGTAAAAATAAGATAATGATGCTGCCATCTTTCTGAAGTCATTTTACCCCCCTGTAACATTGACTCTGAATCTAAGGTGAAAATTGCCATTTTGACCTTACTCTACAAAATAGTGGATTACTCAGTAAATATTCATACATGACATTTAATATTTTGGCTTTCATCATTATACATGTGTATCTTTCTTCAGAATAAATCATAGCAAGATCATGAATTTGAGCCGGGGACCTTTGGTTGAGTTGACACGGAATGACCCGTTTATTTTTTTCACGTTGCAATTATAACTGTAGCCTAGGTCCGAGTCTATGTGCAGATGAATTAAGCTATCTATATAACTGCACAAATGGTTATAATTCAGAGCTGTGTTTGTTGTAACTGACCAAGTTGACCCCAATGAAGATTACACTACTTGACTTGTGACCCCCAGGTAATTTAGGTTCAAGACCTTTATATTAGACTTTAAAGATCAGACCCTCTTTTTGTATCCACTACTCATCAGATTTTCCTCTCCGAATGACCCGTGGATGAAAGCAGCACTCAAGCAGAAGTTGATTGTTACAAGGAGTAAGGCAACTACTGAAAAAGGTCCGTGGGTTGGCATGCACCATGGCTTTAATAGCAGTAAATACCACTCAAAGCTGCGATTACAGTGCTAAAGTGTTCCTAATGTCTCAACCACAGTCTGCCAAGAAAAAAGGCATCATCTCTGTGAGCGCCCACCAGTCTCTGACAGTACACTTCTCCCAGGGAAACGTGTGCTCTATATTACAGATAGTTTGACTCTGCATGAGGGCTCCTCAGAAGGCTGCTTTACAATCATTTAAGCATAAAAGTCTAGGAGTAAATATCATTGGAAAAAGAAATGTGAAATCGCTTGTTAGAGGTGTTGGGAATAAAATTGTTGGTGTGTCATTAGCAGTTACTCACCAGTTTACTAATGTAAAATCATAATAAATACGGTTTCTAATGAATAGGTTTTGATTTCTGGCATGTTAATATTTATACTATCTTAATATCTTCATGCACTGTAGTCATATTTAGTAGATTAGAGCTGGGTGATAAAATAACTTGTATCTTGAAATCATGTAAACAATCAAGCAGTTGAGATTTACTACATAGCTTTATGTGACTATACTGTATGCGGTCAAGTTGAATATACTTGTATATTCAACTTTACATATAGTGCTTTACAATTATATAATTTAGATCTTGCAATAATATAAACAATCACAGAGCCGAAATTTGCAAATATATTGCTTTACCTGAGTATACTTCTACAAATAAAGTTAGATGTGCAATATATCAACTTGAAATACAATGTCAATAATATGGCTTAAATTATGTAATATTATAAACAACCAAGCAGTTGAGGTTTTTGATGCAATATATGAAGTTTATTTGCAAAAACAGATAATGTTTTTTAAAAAAAAATTCTAAAATCATGTTTTTTATGTTATCATATTTTTATTGTGTTTTATTTTGTTCATTAGCTGTATTTTGTTTTTGTTATTTTGTTACTTAATCAAAATAACCCAACTGCAGTTTGATTGAGATGGAATGCACAATAAAAAACATGATTTTTGAAAATTGTTCAAAATGGATTTTTCATGTTTTTACAAATGAATACCTCATATATTGTTATACATGAGTGTACTGTATATAAGTGGGTATTTGGCTTACTTTTCGTTATGTGCTGATATTGAGAATTATGAAAGCTGTAAGGTTTTGTTCAGTTTATAACTTGTGAATTACTATTTGCTGTGCATCACTGATGCCTTTAAATGGCAAAGTTTAAATTTTGATCACATTGGCCACACCTAAGCATTTAGATTTAATTAACTAACAAGTTAATTAAATAGTTTCTTCCAAAATACTAGTTTTGCCAAATATTTATTATATAAATACTATAGTCCAGTGTTTTATTTTGCACTAATGACCATTTGGCTGTACATTATGCCTTACATTAATATATTTCACTAAAACAATAACATTTCTGGTTAAATAATAGAGTGAATGATGACCATAGTACAACATATTCTACTGTGTTACTAGTCTCACACGCGATAATGGTTACATTGTTAAGGCACTGATGCAGATCATGATAGCAAGTCAAGACAATGACGTTTCCAAGCAGTCCTCTGTGGGATGTGTATCAAGAGGCAGGTGATCTTGAAACACAGATTAGGAATAAGAGCTTCCAATCTGCTCGAACCAGACAGTGATGTCAGCCGTGACAGACCAGGATTCATCTGCCTGTTTCTCGGGGCAATTACCACAACAAGAACACTGTGACTGCTATTAAAAGACCACAAATAAAGAAAGCAAGTTACACACTCACAGAGAGAAGGTGGCCAAACGAATAGAAAGTAAGAAAGTGAGAAAGAGAGTGTTTTCTCCCTCAGGATATTGAATGGAAACTACTCGTTTGGCCTCCTCAATTGGTGAAATAACCACAGCCTTAGGGTCTGTGAAAGAAAGAGAACCAAACCAACTCCATTCCCTTAGGGACTGACTGAACTCCCCCCATTCTGCCACTAGCCGCTTTCCTTGAAGAAACCTCCAGCTCTCTGAATAGTCTGTGTGAGTGTGTGTTAATTGAAAGGGTTTGTCTAGTGCTAGTGAAGCATTAGGTCTGACCTACATTTATATGTCCCCATAAAACCAGGCCTAGCAGACGGCCAGAACTCAACACACAGCACACTTCAGGTAGCTGCATACTAATCTAATACATTCCTTGCATTCTTCAGACACACGGAGGCAAAGAATCGTAGATTCCAACTTCATGACATCATTTCCTCTACCATATTCACGTCAGCATTAAGCTACAAAGAACGGATAAGTAGGGAATGTTTGGAAACAGCTGTTCTAGACAATGGCACATGATGCCAGAGTTTAAACCAATGTTGACATGTCTTGACAATGGTGATATTAAATAATAAATAATATTAAATAACAAACTAATCTGTATCTGAGAATATAGATATTTGATTCTCTAGAAAACTTTGGTGGAAGTCTGTGATAAGCAAACTTTCCCAACAAAGAAAAGGGACAACTCATCAAGAAAAAAAATCTGTTACTCAGCAGCACTTTCAGCTCAAAGACAGAACCATTATTATCTTTGACCATAGAGTATCTTTACAAAGTAAATGTAACCTTTAAAATTAAACTGAAATAATAATAAACACAATTCATTTGCATATGTTATTTCATCCAAGCTGAAGTTATTTACATTAGGTTACTAAACATCTCAGAACAAAAACCCCAGACAGACACACCTGAATTTCAAACAAAAAGTACCACAGCTTTTTGGATATTGTATCATGGTAGTACCATGGTATTCTTTGAAATACCAGTTAATAATACTATGGCATATGAATATGATAATTAAATTCAATACCATAGAATATACTTAAGTACTGGTACTACAATCATCTACCATGGGACCGTTCATGGCCAGTTATATGACTAATAAACATTCACAAAACTGATTTATAAACTTTCAACAGACCGGTGTAAATAACAAAGCAGTGGCCAGATGAATAGAATAGAACAGAATAGAATAGAACTGAATTGAATCTAATAGAATGGTAAAGTAAACCACTTCATATGTTTAAAAGGGGTTCACATACTTTTTAATGTAAATAAATGAAATAACTATTACCAAGTTAACAGAATTTCAGCAAAAAGTAAAATGGCAAAGTAAACATCTATTTAAATGTCTAACAAATGTATACATTTTTGAATGTGAATACATAAAAGAACAACTATTGCCAAGTTAAACGGAATGGAGCAGAATTGCATCCAAAAGTGAAATGGCAACGTAAACATCTCTTTAGATGTCTACAAACGGGATACTTTGTTAATAAATAAATAAATAAATAAATAAATAAATAAAAACGACTCTACCACGTATAGAACAAAATAGAATAGAATAGAATAGAATAGAATGGAATAGAATAGAATAGAACAGAATAGAATAGAAGTGCAACAAAGACAGAAGAAAGTGCAGATTTCTTTCTAGTTGTTTGTCTTAAAATCATTACTACAGACCAGGACGAGCGCAAATCTCTCCTCCAGCTCGGCCGGCTCGGGCATGGGCAGTTTGAGGGGCATGTGGTGTCCTCTGGGGTCAGTGTGTTGGTTCATGCTCCCTGCGTTCCCCATCTCTCCTCCAGTATCACAGTCACACTCTTAATCTGCGGGTTTGTCCTGTATGTGTCCGGTATCCGTTATCACTATCAGTCTGACTTTATCTGAGCTTGAACACTTCATGGAGGTCAGCAGCAGCAGCAGCAGTGTCCGTGTGCAGCTGCATTATAACTTCACACAAGTAACAAGAGCGCAAATAACGTGTCCTATTCGCATATTGCACAATGTCCGCACCACTCCCAGTGAGCTCTTCTGTTCTTCATGATTCAGACTCTGAAACGCACTTCAGCGGACAACTACAGGCGCTGGCGCTTCAACTCCGCCCCGCAAGCGGATTTACCAATCCTACTAAGACGAAGGCTTTGCTCATGAATAATACATGAGATTCTCTTGGGGGGCGTAGCTGATTGACTGAATCATCCTAAAAACTTTGTCAACAGTCCTTTGAATTATTGATTTACAGTCTATTTACAATATACGCATACACATTTTTTTTTCAGTGGACAAAAACATTAGGCTACAGAATAGATTACAAACAAGGGGGGAAAAGTAGAAAAAAAATAAATAAATAAAAACTAGGGGGAAAATAAATTTGCACAAACAGAGCAAATTTCAAAATATGGTGCATAAATAATTAAAACAAACAGCTCACAAATATTATATTAAACTATACAGCTTGAGGCAAGTTAGTAAGAGACACCTGTGGAAAGACACGCAACATTATGCATTGTAGCCTAACAATTCTTATTTTATTTTATTTTATTTTTTTATATTATTATTATTTATTTATTTATTTAATTATTTATTATTATTATTATTATTATTATTATTATTATTATTATTATTATTATTTATTATTATTATTATTATTATTATTATTATTATTATTATTATTATTATTATCATTTATTTATTTATTTATTTATTTATTTATTTTTTTTTTTTTTTTGTATTGATGTAGCCTAAATGTTTGTAATTTAATTTAATTTTAACTATTTAAAAATCTTCCTGGGAAAGAGGTAGACACTTTTCATACTGTCTTTGTCTCACAGTTACTCACTTGTATTGCACAACGTAGCATTAAATATCCAGTGTTGATTAGTCTCCCAGATAAGAAGTCTGGTAACACTTTAGTATAGGAACCAATTCTCACTATTAACTAGTTACTTATTAGCATGCCTATTATTAACATATTGGCTATTTCTTAGTACTTATAAAGCACCTATTCTGCATAACCATACTCTACATCCCTAATCCTACCCAATACCTGAACTTAACAACTACCTTACTAACTATTAATAAGCAGCAGATTAGGAGTGCATTGAGGCAAAAGCCAAAGTTAATGGTTTGTTAATAACGAGAACTGGACCTTAAAATAAAGTGTGACCGAAAGGGTTTTACACATTTACACATATGTGATATTGGACCACAAAACCAGTCATAAGTGTACATTTTTCCAAACTGAGATTTATACATCACATGAAAGCTGAATAAATAAATAAGCTTTCCGTTGATGTATGGTTTGTTAGGAAAGGACAATATTTGGCCGAGATACAGCTATTTGAAAATCTGCAATCTGAGGGTACAAAAAAATCAAAATATTCAGAAAATCACCTTTAAAGTTGTCCACATGAAGTTCTTAGCAATGCATAATACTAATCAAAAATTACGTTTTGATATATTTACAGTAGGAAATTTACAAAATATCTTCATGGAACATGATCTTTACTTAATATCCTAATGATTTTTGGCATAAAAGAAAAATGTATAAATTTGACCCATCCAATCTGTTTTTGACTATTGCTACAAATATACCCGTGCAACATAAGACTGGTTTTGTAGTCCAGGGTCACATATATTTGTTAAAAGTGGATTTAGTCAACACTAGCACTCAAATATGGCTACACCGTTTGCTAGCAACTGACTCAAGTCTTTACAACCATCCACTTCATCATTAATCATCATTATGAGTCATGTGATGGAACTGTGTTTGATAGTGTATGGTTAAACGCTGGGAAAACTCAGTCACATTGATGCAGTAAAATATTTCTGTACTTTCAGACACATGAGTGCTAATGCATTGTTGAACTCTATATGCAGTAGGAGAGACCAGACTTTATACAAAAGAGAAAAGAGACACAGGCAGCCCACAGCTGCTGAAACCGAAGACGCTGAGGGAGACCCTGAGAGGCCCAAAGGCACTACAAGGACTTATAAAATGCCAAAAATAAAGGAGGAATAATAAAATCTCTGTTGCACGACAGATGTTGCTAAATTTGTCTGTGAGCCAGATGAAGGAAGCAATGTTCTTAAACTCCATATACTCCATTCAGGGACAAAACACAGAGACCACATTGTATTGAGTGGCAGAGGGATGCAACTCGTTTTAAACCATGTTTGCTGTGGCCCAGACAGTAGTCGAACCCACTTGTGCTCAGTGTCTCTCATTTCACAGCAAACTCTACAATGGGACCTGAAATGTTGTGTTGAATAGGCCTACATGTCCTGTTAGAACTGGGTTAATTGGTGATTCTTCAGTTAGGAAACTTAAATCCTCTTAAATTGTAACAAAGAGTAGATTAAAGTCTTGTCTAACTGTTGCAGAACTGCAGAATTGTAGAATTGTTTTATGTCCAAAATATCTTTGAGACAACAAATGGGAAAAGTAGTTAGTATGGGAAAAGTAGTTGTGATACCACAGCGCCATCTGGTGAAGAGTGTACTTGTAGTTGCCTTAGAGGATGGGACTGTTTTAATTAAATTGTCCACTAGACAGAGTCAAGACTAAGTTGAACTTAATGCCCTTGGCTATATTTCAGGATGTTTCCAATTCTACCAAGAAAATATCTCTAATAAAATAAAAAAAAATGCTAAGTAAGTTGGGCTAGTACAGATTTTTTTTCTTATTCTTCTTCAAATATGAGTAGTTTAATGCTTAATACAGGATATTATTTAAACTGTATGAGGACAGTAAAAAAAAAAAAAAAATTACTAAACATAAATAAATACATAATTGTTAACTTAGTTTACATTCAGGGCCTATTTCTTCTAATAGAACGATGCCATTTAATTTTTTGAAATTATAAATTGGCTTAATAAAATAATGAATGTTTTAATGAAATAGTGTGTCCTTTAATATTTTCATTAGTGTTATACAATTTTACAGATTTTACAGATGCACTGGATTATGACTGTCAGAACTGTTTAATAACTTTCAATGACCCATCAACTTAAGTTACTTTTTTAAGTGAACACAACTTACAAATTGTTTGTGATCAAAATTTATTCTTTAAAAGTGAATAACGACATTTGTAGTGTTCTCATTACAATGCAACCTGCACTTTATCCAACGCGTATATATCTAAAAACATTTCAAGAAATATAATCTACAGACATTCCTAATAAAATAAAATAAACATGTGTCTCCAAATATCTGTTGAGTGCTGCTATATGACAGATGGTGAAAGGAGGAAAATGTCTCCAAACAAAAACACACAACCTTACATGAGTTTACAGTGCTTAAATAAAGCTGTCCTAACAGACAGGAAGTGCTGCTCAGTTCACACAGTCACAAGCGATGATCACACATGTGAGTTTAGAAATGTTTGGTCGGAAGTAACCTACTTGTAGAATTAAACACGACAATGAAGAGCAAGCAACCAATGGAATGTGTGTAATAATGTGATAAACAAATCTGATATCTGACTTTGGCTGTTGCATAAATACAAAAAGAACAAACTGGAAGTGCAATGAAGGAAATGCAGCAAAAGGAGATCTGAGGTTTTCATAATCCTCATCATCATTGTTATCATCTGAAAGTCCGAAAGACAGTGAGAATAAAAGCACCAAGTGAAAAAGAGAAACATGACAATAGAGGTTGTCTTCTACTCTTCTTCTTCTTCTTCTTCCTCCTCCTCTCCTCCCATCACCTCTACGATGAGTTCGGCGGTGCAGGTGGCCTCCCCAACGCTGTTCATGGCCTTGCAGGTGTACTTTGCGTCATCATCACCGTTGACCTCAGAAATGACAAGACTACAATTTCCATCTTCATCGTAATCAATCTGAAAATGCCGCGTCTCTTTTATCGGCTGGTCGTCCTTATACCACACCACCTCTGGGTCAGGATAACCTAAGAGTACACAATTACAAAATATACTATTAACAGATTCAATTTTTTTTTTTTTTTTTTTTAGCAAGGACAAAACTGACAACTGATCAAAACTGACAGTAAAGGCATTTACATAGTTACACTGCTTTAACATAGTTATATTGCTTTAAAAAACAAACAAATGTTGACAGTAATATACCGTTTTCCATTAAAACAGTAATAAACATTAAAAACAATGCATTCTGGGTAATATTTGTAATTTTCAAGAAATTAGCCTGCTGCAATATACAAAGTTGACACGCTGTTTCTTTGGCTGTTTCAAATCACACCTTACACCCTCATTCAAAATTCCCTACATTAGTTTACTAATTTAGTCCACCTGACAGAGAAAATGAAAATAAATGAGTGAATTCAGACTGCCGTTAACGAGCCAACGAGTCATTGAGGAAAAGAAAAACAAGGACAGAAACATGATAAACACACAAGCTATAACTGACTTCCAGCCACAGCCTTGGACAAAATCAACTGAAGTTTTAAACAAGTCCACAAACAGCATTACCAGATTGACTTTATTACTGTCAGACATCTACAAAAGTTCTTATTGAGAATTACAGAGGATTAAATGTTGATATTTTATTTTCGTTTGATGTTACCATTGTGGAGATTAGTGTTTCCTTTAGTTGGGCTCCTGACCCTTGACTTCTAAACATGAGTTTTTACCTGATCCTGGATCAGTTTCATCAATTTGTAGACGTTTTTAACGAGACATTTGGGTAATTAAAAGTCTCTTACTGGCTTTTATATAAAAGCTGTCCATGAAACAAACTAAGCAAGCAAGGAAAAAATTATATAAAATATATATATATATATATATATATATATATATATATATATATATAAAACACATATTATACAGACACTTCATATTTAATTGTGTTTTATTATTTTTATTGCATTTAATGTATTAAAAATTTCCAATGGGTTTTTAAAAGCGGTTTTTATACATGTTTTAGCCCGAATGTTTGCTGCATTTACACACTTTTGACCAGCAGGCATCACCAGCGTTTGGTGTTTCAAGCGCTTTGAAACAGTGAATCATGTTGCGAAACAATTGGTTCACTTGATTCAAAGCTTCGAAAAGGTTCGTTTCTCCCATCATTAAAATTATGTAGTAGTACTTCAGGTTTTCTGACACTACACTGACTTATTTCGTAGAAACTAGACTCTGAATGAAATCAGTAAATCAGATATAATATAATATAATATATAATATAACTATAACCAACATTATCTGCTCAACAGAGGCGCTCTCAGTGAACTCGCATTATCCACAGAGATCGCCCCCCAAAGGCAAACCATTGAAATTTTCGAAACAGTTACGATGTATTGATGCCTCGTTACCTGAAATCATATGACTTTGGTAGTTTGATATGGGCTCTTAACTGCTATTTAAAAACAATTCATTTACATAAGTTTCAAAGCTTCATAAAGCAGTTTTGAATGTAACCATCGCTATATCATTAAGGCAGAAGGACATCAAGAATCAGCAGATGAATTTCAACAACGGTAACAACTGAAAGCTTCATGCTGCAATGCATGCTGGGTACCAGCATAGTACAAAACTGACTAGCATGTATTGCGGCATGAATAAATTCTAATTTGTATCTGATGTGTTTAACGATCTTTCATAACAGACTGCTTGATGCTCTAGTATTACAGGGGTGGTCAAATAAAATAATGTGTATTATACTTTTGATAAAAGAAAAAACACTGGACAAAACCAGTAAACCAACCATTTAACGATATGTTATTATCAAAACATAACCAACAACACTGGGTTTCTTTCCTAAGTTTTTTTTGCCACAATATAAACATATGTTTATAAACACATGGTTACAGCAACCAAAGAAATGTTAAAGTGGAAAGGTCAAGGGTCAGCAGCCCAATGAAAGAAAACACTGATCACCATCATAGTAGTGTCAAACAAAATAAAACTTCAACATCTAAACCTCTGTTAATACTCAAGAAATGTTTCTCTAGATGTCTGACAGAAATAAAGTCAATTTATTTCAAATGTGAAGCTGGTAATGCTGTTTTAGGAGTCGTTTAATCAGATCTTGAGAGATTTAATCTTCTTTTATTTCAGTGTTCATCACTAATGCACAATTCATTAGTTCATTTAAAACTGATGATTTTGCTGTGGGATTTATAGGGTTAAAGATGTAAGATAAAAAAAAAAACAGCATTAAATGTAATTAATTATGGTAACAAACTGTAGAAAAACAGTATTAAGCTGGCAACCATGCTGCCAGTGGATTACTTCAAGGGGAAAAAAACTGTAATATACTGTAAAATGCAACAGTCAGATTTACCAAATGAAACAATTTTAAATTAATGCTATTTTCTTACATTTAAGTTTCAAAAGTAAAGATCCACAAGGATAGTAAACCCTGAAGGCCTGCGGTTCCCTCAATGTAAAAAAATGATTAAAAATAGTAAATAATGTTTATCTAAAACATGTAATGATGCAAACAGGTTTTCTGTAAGGGGTAGGTTTAGGGTTAGGGTTGGGTGAGGGGATAAACAGTATCGTTTAGTCAGTATAAAAACTATAGAAGTCTATGGAAAGTTGTGTTATGTTAGGGTTTACAGAGAGTACATAGTTGTTTAATTTTACCTTCAATTTTGCAGTCGAATCGAGCAGCACTGCCTTCCACCACTTCCACGTCTTTAATAACAGTGCTGAATGTGGGTTTCATTACAGTTTTCTCGTCCAGTTCAGCAGAAAACCTCTTATCCTCTGCTAAGACAGACAAACAGGAAGATTATGGATATAAATACTCATGTTAAAGACTTTAAATTTACATTCACAACTCATCTGTATTTTAATTTTCAGTAATAAAGTTTTAAACCTAAAGAAAAAGTGCAGAAAAACACTTTTAACACAAGACATACAGTTTAATAACTCTTCACTGATCATTTTTGGAGGTGTTAAAAATAAATAAATACATAAAGATGGGTAGTTTTAACAGTACTAACCAGGTTAACAATGTAATCTCCCTTGTGAAAAAGAAGTAGTACTTTAAAATAATAGTTTAAAAGAATATTCTTACTGTAAGTGCGAACTAGATGTAATGCTTTCGGACACTTCATTGTATCTTGTTTTCAATTCAATGAAAATTCATTACAATAAACTATGTAAGTGTGTCACATAGGCTTTAGTATGTTAGTCAACACATCAAGATAAGTGTACTTCTTTAAAGCATGGCAAAAGACTATTAAAACAAAATGATTTAAAGTGTATTATAAAAAAAAAAAACTAATTTGAATTGTTTTCATTTTATTAAAAGTGCACTTTTTAAAAGGTATATTAAGTGCATTAAGAAATAGTCATGAAAGTGTACTTTACACTTAAGCACCATTTTATTTAACCAATATTATATTATCTGCATTTACAGCTCAGAAAATTTGATTTCATTTTAAGATTGATGTGTAGTACAGGCATACATTTTCAGTAAGTGTGCCTATTTATTACAAACAATGACTGTGCTCAGTTCACTAGCTGAGTCTTTTATGTAAGTGTTGGTGAAGACAGAAACATTGTGCACCTTCAGTGGGGGAGCTCTTTTTGGCATGAACGCCCGCCATCAATGCCATGTTAGACAGTCGACCAATAGCTCGTACCGCATGTCCTGTTTTCTGGAGAACAGTGCGCAAAATGATCAGTTATGGCTTTATTCACTAACACATCAGTAATATGTCAGATTGTTATCACTCTAGTTCCTGACCTGCCACTTTCTTCTCAGAATATATTTCTTCATCCTCTCTTTGGAAAGCTTCTTAGCCTCCATATTGGTGGTGTCCTGTTTGAGCCAGGGGTGTTGGAAACAGTGATCGCAGCTCAGGCGAGCTCTGTAGACAAAAACACACAAACACTGATCTGTAACTGTGTGTCAATTGCTTTTAGAAAGAGCTCTGAGAAAAAATAAACTGACGAAACTGTAAAAAAAAAATGTATGATCTCTGACAGAGAATTGAACCTTACTGCTGCACCTCAGGGAGAACCGATGCATGATGCAAGATGGAGGAAATCAATTAAATCAAACATTCAAAATGACTCAAGGACAAGGCAACAGTTTTTTTTTTTTTTTTCTGAATCAAGACTTTGGCGTTGTAAAAGTGAAGCACTCACTTCATGTCTTTCTTCAGCAGGTTACTGATAAAGTCTTTGGCCTCGTCTGAGATCTCATCAAATGCCTCGTCTTCAAAGTCCCACGTGGCTGAGGTCACATTAGACAGCGTCTCATTATCATTGTCCCCCATGAAGGGAGACAAACCACTGACGCTAAAGAGAAACAATGAATGAACAAAAAAAAAAAATACATCAGGCTTATGCCTCATACAGTATAGTACATTTGACACTTGATATACTGTATGTACATCACATTTGGAAGTTACAACTGAACCTTTTTTTCAAAAAAAAAAAAAAAAAAAAAAATAGGTAACCTAAGTTGCTTCAGTCCAGTTTGATGAAATAATATACAGGATGTTCATTTTGAAATATTCTAAAATTTACTGTATAAAAATTAATGATTTCACAACAAAAAGACTACTAACCTAAAGGAGGACTTTTGTACAGTTATATGTAAAAAAAAGCCTTTTACCTGCTAAAGTATAAACTATCAATGGGCTTTTCAACAAAGTCTTAGATATTTGCATATACAATATGATACAGCAGGCATTATAGGATTTACTAGTTTAACTGACTACATTGGGTTATACAAATAGAATTTGTATAACCCTGGAAGAAATAACTATTTTAATGCCTAGAGTAACACTGGATAACTAAGGGAAAGAACAGACAAACACAAGAGATCTATAGCCACATCTTTCTAATTAGCTGATAAAATAGACAACAAAAAGACAAGTGAATAGCACTCATGAGAGACTGCAGTATTCTTCTGTTTTCTTAAAGAAAAATTACAGAAAATTATAGAAAAAAGTATATTTTTAAATAAAACTGTAACTGTAATAAAACTGATAATATAATAACAATAACAATGAAATACAATGTCACTTAAATATACATTTCATGACTATGTTTCTTAACACATTTAAAGTACATTTTTAAAACATGCTTTTTTTAATAATGTAAAATAAAGTTTTACTTTTACAGTACATTTATCATTATGGTTTAATAATATGTTATTGTGCTTTAAACAAGCACACTTCATTTGATGTGACTAACATACTAAAACACATGTAAAGTGCTCAATTATGATGGTGTGTTATAGGATATTATACTTAGAGTTAATACAATTTAAATGTATCTAACTTCATTAAAATATGTAATTACAAACATATTTAAATACATATCATCCAAAATTTCTATAAAAGTGCTTTTATGATGTGAGCTTCTATGTATTTTTCTGTATATATTTGATAAGCTTTTGTAAGTGTAACAACAACCTGTCCAGGGACTGCGGGTGGAAATTAGCATTTTTGCTATAACCTGGCACATGACATCTTTTCTTATTTTAGGCTAATGTTGTTTGTGCATTGTCTCTGATCAAATAAATAAAATTAAAAAAAAAAAAAAAAAAAAAAATTACATTTTAGTTTACCATAAATGCTTCTCACTAAATGCTTGACAATACACTTTAAATATATTTAAAAGAAATATAAGTAATTACAAAAATACAAATAAGAACGTACTTGAGTCCTTAAGCGGGTCATAAAAACACTGAAGTTCTGCTAATTGCGTTTTGTATAAATTTAAACTATAATACATTTTAATTTACAGTAGTTGCAATTAACATGCATTTAAATGTCTGAAAACATTAGGTATGTTCTTGTAAAGTATGCTATTCCTGTAGTGCAGGACCACACTGAATATAAATTTACACCAAACTTGAACATGTCTGTTGTGAGGCTTGACACATTCTGGTTGTAGGAAGGGAACATGTTGGATAAATTACAGGGCATTTTATTTATTAAATTGTTTGAATAATTTCATTAGGCTACCAGTTGGGCTACCAGAGTGTAGTACTCTCAGCTCATATTTACATTTATTCTACATCATTTTGCAGATTTTGCCTGAAGATCAGCATATGGCACAAAATTGAATTGTATCGAAAATGGGATTAAGTCTGCAGATCCATAAGGGTCTGGGCATGATCCATTGGTCATAAAGGTAACTTCTCTTCATGATGGTTGTGTACTCACAGGATGTAGCAGATTACTCCTATACTCCACATGTCTGTCGCGTAACTGATGGCCTCATAATTAATCACCTCTGGAGCCACAAACTCTGGGGTGCCAAACAGGACTTTTAGAGAGCCGGCATTCTCTACAGCCATATGAAAGACACAAAACAACCCATTTTAAAACTATACATGATCTTTTAAACAAACAAGTGACTTCAAATTGCTTTTCAGTTGAAAGTATTAGCGAAAAGCATTTGAAATGGTCAAAATTCTATACCTACTGTGATTTACCATGATTAAATCTTAAATTACCAAGTCTAAACATACCTAATTGTTTTCTGTTATATAATAATTTAACAAAATGTATATTATAATTTGTTAAAACTTGAAACTTAAATAAATAAATGTTTTCAATTACATTGTCAAAATACTATAACCCCATTAAAAACACAGTGTGAGGGGTTTCTACTGACCCAATCTGCGTGCCAGTCCAAAATCAATGAGTTTGATTTTGCTGCCGGTCTTATTGACACACATGATGTTCTCAGGTTTGAGGTCCAGGTGGACGATGCCTTTCTTATGGATGAAATTAACTCCATCCACAATCTGAAGCATGTACTTGATCACCTCTCTCTCCGTCAGCTCAAAGTCTTCGTCTATGATCCGGTCAAACAGTTCCCCTCCAGAGATCCTGAAAAACACCAGTGTTCAGCCAATGCACCATATACATTCACATACTGTTTGAACTGCTGACATCCAGTGAAATATGGACAACCTCAAACAGGAATGTAATTATCCTTGATAAAACTCGACTGATGTGCTATATGACTCTATTTAAAAATGAGACTTCTTGCCTTCAATTCATCCTAGTTGAGGAATAAAAATGGCATGACATGCTTTTAGTGACTTCACCAGAACAAAATGAGCATGCAGAGGAATTTCTTATTTTGCAGACTTTTCACTTACTGATAAAAACAGAAAGGTTTTTTTTTCAGTATGAGGATGGTGTGGTCTAATAGTTAATGATCTGGAGGTAAAGTTGAGCTATAAACTGTCCTTGATCAAGACATTTAATCACTTGATTATCTGAACAAATGTCTACCATAAGTGATGTATTTTTGGCATATTGGCATATTTTGGCATATTAAGACAATGGTTTGCATGACAGGCTGACATACTGTTACTTGACAATTAATAAATGATTTTACAATTATTAATTTCTGTTAAAACATTTGTGTTATGAATAGGTGTATACAAACTTGTATTTGAAAACAACAATCACTATAATACTAATAATACAATCGCTATGATCACATGTGACCCTGGACCACAGAACCAGTCGTAACAGGTATATTTGTAGCAATAGCCAACAATACATTGTATGGGTCAAATTTATCAATTTTCCTTTTATGCAAAAAATC
Source organism: Cirrhinus mrigala (assembly GCA_036247105.1). Taxonomy (NCBI): domain Eukaryota; kingdom Metazoa; phylum Chordata; class Actinopteri; order Cypriniformes; family Cyprinidae; genus Cirrhinus; species Cirrhinus mrigala. Next base: position 1,572,432 of record CM070015.1, read on the forward strand.
ATTCGAATATTAAGTAAAGATCATGTTCCATGAAGATATTTTGCAAATTTCCTACTGTTCATATATCAAAACTTAATTTTTGATTAGTAATATGCATTGCTAAGAACTTCATTTGGACAACTTTAAAGGCGAATTTGTCAATGTTTTAATATTTTGCATCCTCAGATTCCAGATTTTCAAATAGTTGTATCTTGGGCAAATATTTTCCTATCCTAACAAAAACTGACCCTTATAGCTATACAATCACTATAATAATAATAATAATATAATAATAACATTCTTGTTTGGGGCCATTGTGTTGAATACAGACTTTATATTATTATTTTTAAGTCAAGTAACTGAGCTGTTTAAGGCAAAGAACTAGAAAACAGTTCAATTTACATTCACTAATCTAAGATCAAAGCTCATAAAACATATACACTTACATTTCCAGCACCATTACAATGTCAGTCTTTCCCTCAAAAGCGTCGACACACTGCACAAGCTTTGGGTGATGCAGGTCATTCATGATTGCAATTTCCTGTCTGACATTTTCTTTTTCTTTGGCGGAATAAGCTTTTATGAATTTCCCAGCCCACACCTTTTTTGTGGACTTTTCTATCAGTTTGAAAACTGTCCCGAATTTCCCTCTGAAAAAAAAACAAACACAAGAAAAAAAAAAAAAAAAAAAAAAAAAGAAAAAGAAAGAAATAATACTGAAAAAATGCAAACTTTCAGATCCTGTTTTTTCTTTTAAAATGTTTAACAAACTTATGTGTGTTTTCACTTTTGATTAGACAGATTATAGAACAACAGAAAAGTAGAGATGTTGTTCCTGGTTTCTTTATGGTATGATAATGAGAAATCATTCACGCCATTTCATTGATCTGCTGTCATACTCACGTGCCCAGTCTGTCTTCCACATCATACAGGTCCTTCACCTTTATGTCTGTCCTGATCGTCACATTTCTGTAATCCGGTTCCTTCTCTGATTCTGTGATGAAAAGAGAGGAAATGGATCCCTATCATTCTGGATTGTCTATAATCAGTCAAATTGATTTTTTTTTTGTGTTTTTCATTTTTACTGAAAATGAAACTTTGAAAAACATCAGTGGATAAAGTTTGCGAAAACCCGTAATAAATTACTGACACTTTACTTGATATCATCAAAAAACATCAGCAAATATGCAGTTGAAGTACTGCACATTCTAACAGCACAAAACAAAGAAGCACATGCATTTTATGGCCTCTATGTGTCTGATTACTAGCATGAGAGAAACACACATCAATGTGAAGATGTCTGTGTTTTAAAAAGATGACCCTAAAGCTAGTTCATTTTGAGAAAAACATATTTACAAGAATGATATAATTATATTATTTTTACATTTACTTGATATTATATTCATAAAGTAAATGGTTTGAAAAGTGCCCATAATCGATTTACTGACAATAAAATGTATAAAAGCAAAAACATGAACTGTTAAAAATGCACAATGTCATTATATTTACTACTGTATATACAAAGAAAATTGACAGTTACAATTTTAAAACTTAAATTTCACAAACATGGGACATACCATCATCCGAAGGCTCAGCTTCATCCTCCTTATTTTCTGTAAAATCAACAGATTGTTAAAGCATATTTTTAAACTGAAAACCAAAGTTAACACTGTTATCCATTCTTTGTGACTCCTATAATACTCTTGATATCCACTAGGTGGCACTCACCCTCTTCAGCCTGCCCCACCTGCACGGGCTCAGACTCTGCACTAGGCTCTCCAACACCATAAATATTCACTGCTCTCACTCGAAATTTGTACTGTCTGTCTGGAAGAAGGTTCTGCACGTTATAAGAGGTGCTGTTACAGGACGCCAGATCTGTCCACTTCATGTCCACAGAGTTCCACATCTCCAGGTTGTAGGATTGGACGGCGCTGCCACCGTCATATGTCGGCCCATACCAGGACAGCGTGAGACTGGACTTACGGATGTCTGAGGCTGCTGGGACGCGGGCAGGGGGGTCGGGTTTGTCTGTGAAGACCAAGATAAAAGCTGGATTATGAGACCTTGTGTCCTAAAATTGAGCAAAGTGGTCAGATCATCTACATGTGGACTACATGGCAGCCAGCATTTCAGCCCAGATTGTGTGGTTGTAACAGAGGATACAGTCAATTGTCTACAAGTACATTTAATTTTAATCTTTAAAGATGCAATACCAAGGCCAAGGCCTAAGGTCAAATGTCAAAACCATTTCTAAAGCATCAATGGTGAATGGGGAATGGTGATCAAAAGTGTGAATTTCACTTAGAGATGGGGTGCAGGGGTATTCCTACTGACATTTAAAAACTAAAAATTATTACAGATTTATCAGAGTGCAAAAGTAAGTAACCAGGTTTATATTATGCAGTCTTACTGTATGTACTTTTATGAGGTGAAGATTATCTATAGTCACTGTTGCTCCTCTTTCATTAGATCACTATTTTACTTTTTTACTGACTGTAAGCAGTTAGTAGTGGACAGTAATGAAGTGTACAGGGTAAAGTTACTTTTAAAAGTAATGCATTACAATTTTGCATTAACTAATTGAGTTAGTTACGTTTTAGTGAAAGTAATGTGCTATGTTACTTTTCGGTTACTTTTTCTCAACTGGGCTAAGCTTGTTTGCTAGTTTCTAATATAAAAACTATTTTTTGGCAAATTATTCAACCAAGGTGATACAAATAAACCAGGGGGCAGTCATGGCCTAATGGTTAGAAAGTCAGACCCTTAACCCAAAGGTAATGTGTTCGATTCTCAGGTCTAGCAGGGATTTTAGGTGGGGTGAGTGAATAACCAGTGCTCTCCTGTAATAGGTTACATATTACAAGTTACTCTATTTAAAATGTATTAAGTAGTGTAACTTTTCAATTACTTTATTAAAGTAACGCAACTTATATTTGTTTTCTTTTCTAAATTTGTAATATTTTATATTATATTGTAATATTGTAATATAATATATTTCTAATTTCTAATAATTGTTAATCATTTTGTAACATTTAAACCAGGCAGAGTTAACCTTGCAGTGTCACTCTGTACACTGATTACTGTCAGACTTTCAAAATCCTTTATCACTTGAATTAAGATTATAATAAGTAAGGGATAATATACATCTTTATTTTGCGATAACAACTGGCTGGATGTACATTATGCCACATATTACACAGCTGCTTGTCACAAAAGTAAATAATTAGACACAAAACACTGATCTGAGTTGAAATATTTGAACGCAAAGCCTCCATGAAGAAATCAGTTACTAGCAAGCGGCAAGTTGACAGAATTTAGAAATTGTACACATAATATTGAATTGAGTTTTAATATTTTATTAGCTAACCAAACGCAAAGCTTCCACCAAGAAAGACTATCAAGCATATAGCGCTGAAATAAGTTGCCTGGATGAGTCTGTGTTTTTAGCTTTTACCAGTTGTTATCGGGGAATAACAAACCTTGGAATGTCATGACTGACCAATCAGAATCAAGCATTCCACAGAGCCATGTAATAATTTAATTTAAAGCACAGCCACCACAAATTCAGACTTAACACCTCTTATTTACTTTGAGATTATTCTGAGGTTAAATACAGATTTAAAATCATAACAAGAAATAGTTTAATAGCTATGATACTGGTTTTGAAATCAAATGTTTGCATAGTTATGACAGGAAACACTGGCATCTAACAATGTCTTGGAAAAAATGATTAATCTTAAAAAATAAAGTATATGCATAGACCCAAATAGGAAATTGTCCATTTGTGAGGTCCCCATGAGGAAACAGGCTTATAAATCATGCAGAATGAGTTTTTTTGAGAAAGTAAAAGTGTGCACAGTCTCCTGTGAGGGCTAGGTTTAGGTGTAGGGTAGGTGTAGGGCGACAGAAAATAGGGTTTGTACAGTATAAAAACCATTATGCCTATGGAATGTACCCATAAAACATGTAAACACAACATGTGTGTGTGTGTGTGTGTATGTGTGTGTGTGTGTGTGTGTGTGTGTGTGTGTGTGTGTGTGTGTGTTTGTTTGTTCTCTTTTCACTACTGTGTGTGTGCACTTGGATGGGTGAAATGCAGAGCACAAATTCCAAGTATGGGTCACCATACTTGGCCACACATCACGTCCTTTCCTTTCCTTTCCTTTCCTTTCCTTTCCTTTCCTTTCCTTTCCTTTCCTTTCCTTTCCTTTCCTTTCCTTTCTTTTCCTCAGGCTGAAGGAGATGTAAATTCATGTCTGTACAGCTTAAACAAACCTTTCAGCTGTGCTGCCATTCTGGATTGCATGGTGAATTGGATCATGATGAATTGGATCATTAAAGGTCAGCAGCAAATGCATTGGTAAAGAAAATTGAAATAAATATATAAAGGATATTAGTATTATTTAACTTGATTGAATTATTGCAGGACTGTGTCATATTTTGAATTTACATTTCACTTTTTTGCTCATTTTGAATAATATTGAATCTGTTTTTGTGCAAGTGAGATGAGTAAATGCATGTTAACTTTAGTCTAGAACTACAGTAAGTATCACGTTGACAGCGCACACAACACCTCTGCACCTACTCCCAATTTCTCTCAACATGGTGACAACAGGCATCACTTATTTGAAAAAATAACTCAGATAATTCCTTGTGAATTAAAAAGTTACGCGTAATCTTTTTTATTCGTACTGTTCATTTTATATGATTTGCACCGTATTTCTACATTAAAATTTGCTGATGACATTTTCACTAAAATATCCCTCCTTCTGGCCTTCTAACAAATCTCATCCAGGATCGAACACATTCTTGTTGACAAATGCAATGTTTTTCAATAGTTTTTCCATGCAAACGTGCTGGATATGCAATAACCCGTCCTGTTTGAACACCTCCTTCTTTTAGTTGGGATTTGAAAGTACATTTTTGTGCTTTATCAAATATTGTGAAACTCATGTAATGACTCCCATACGCATATGGCCAGATGTTCAAGTGCTGACTACCGTTCAAACTTACCGACTATGGTGAGGTTGAGGGCGGCCTGTTTCATGCCGTAACTGTTCTTGAGCTCAACAGTGTAGCAGCCGCAGTGCTCCTGCTGTCCTTCTGTGATGGTCAGCTGACTGCTGGTGTCTGTGCTCACTACCGAGATGCCCTGTCCTTCCTGAATCTGATGGTGCAGAGGATGTGCATTACCAACATGAATACAAGTTGCAGACATACCCTTACGAAAACAAAATAGGAAAGTATACGTTCAGTCTACTTTTTATGTACTTCTCAGAAATATACTTAAAATGACTTAAGTATACTTGACTTAGAAAAAGTCTAAAATATATTTGAGCAATATTGTTCTCAAAGAATCATTGTATTTTCATTGTTATATGGTAGGGGCGCTATTACAGATCTTCTGTACAGAGTTTCCAAAACGAAGAAGAAACCGAACCAACAGATGCTTTCACGCGTTTTTAACGCAATCATCAGTCATAAAACAGCATCAAAACTGTAACGTTATAGAATAAAATGTGACCCATGAAGAGGTAATAATGACTGCCAAGCTTTGGAGTGCTGATCAACTCCATCTATGTTTTGATTATCACTCTGAATCCAAATCATAGTCTTTTTTCATCTTTTTGTTCAAAATATTATTTATTTCTTTTTTTTATCATTATTTATGAAACTTACCCACATTCAAGTGTTTATAAAAAATAATGCATGAAGCTAGAATAAAATGGTTTTGTTTACAAGCAGATACCCTGATCTTTCTTTTGATATTTTGTATGTTCAGATATATTAATATAACAAAATATATACAAATTTATTCCTAAAAGGGACAGGGAAAACTTGCGAGTATACTTGCAGTATAAAACTACTAAACTAGAAGTTTACTGAGTCTATACTACTAAAGGTGTACTAAAATTGCTACAAGTATTTAATTAGTAAACTATCAGTATACCTATAATTTCACTTTCAGTATAGTTGCAGTATAAACTAAAACATAGATATAAGATAAATAGATAAAAACTCAAAGTTTACTACTTTTATACTTAAAGTATACTTAAATGTATATATATATACAAGAAAGTGTGCCAATTTAGTCCCAAGGAGTATTGAAATTACAAGTATACTACTAGTACACTGACATTGTTTACTTACTACATTAAGTATCCTTAATCATATACTTAAACTTTACTTAGGTATACTTAATGAAATAAACTTGAAGTATACATCTTTTTGGTAAGGGTAGGCTACTCTAAATATTCAGTTTCAATTGGAAAATCAACTAACTTGAATAAATGGGAGTAAAAACATATATTTACAACTAAAAGTTTGTGTCTGAGCCATGTGTACAGAGTGATATGCAAGTGCTTGCAGTGTTTGGTCATTAAGGATGATGGCTGTTTCTATAAAGCTCAGAGCTGCCGACCCAGACAGCCACTCCCGGTCCAAAGTCCAGTTTAAATAGCAAAAACAACTTAATGTTTAAAGCATTTAAAGTGACTGGTGAGTGAATTCATGTGTCATCTGCGTGTTTAAGAATGAAACATTCAGCAGTCTTTCTCTTTTGCTTAGGGTTTCTGCACATGTTAAAAGGTGAAATGACTCTTACTGGTTTGCGGAACTTGAGCCAGGTGCAGCTGATGGGCTGAGCTCCAGTGAACTTACACAGCAGACTGACCTCCTGACCTGCCATGATCTTCATATCGTCAGGAAACTGCTGGATCTGAGGAGGAGCACCTGACACACATAATCCAGTTACACAGACAGTTCGGGCTGTATTTATAGCAAGTTTGCAGAAGATTCATTTGCCTAGTTAGAAATGTATTGAAAAAATGCAGAGCAGACAGCGTGAAAAAAAAAACTGTGACATAGCAGTGAAATCTGAAGTATGTTCTGTTGTGAGTAGATCATCTGTGCTGCTCATGAAACATATCAAATCATGTGTGACGATCAAGTGAAAGCAAATTAAAATACTTTTTTTTTTTTTTTTTTTAATTTTACATCACTTATATACACAACAACTTTCGGGAAAGTAAGGCTAAAATGACTTAAATGCTAAAAGGACTGTTCCAGGATAAAACTTTTCAGTAGCATCTGTAATTTGCCAAAATGTACAGAGAGTATTTTTACTATTGAACATATACATGATTTTTCTTACCCCATTGGTATTTATTTTTTTTTAAACAAATAGGGCAAAAGTATTGTTCTGTTGTAATCAACAGGATGTCACGGAAATAGACAAAGTTGTTTAACCCGGAATTTATCTTTTAATGATGCAGATGATGACTGATTTGACCCTACCTTGTTTAGGAAACGTTTTGGGTGGGGGTTTCTTTATTTTGGCCTCATCTGTAGTAAATAACACAAGAAATAAACACAGATCAGATATCACATCACAGTTAACAAATAAAATAAGCTCAACATATAATCTCTGTCCAGAGAACTGATCGCGAATCACCCAACAAATCAAGTTATCTTCTGGCATAAATGAACCAACACAATGTGATATTAATTTCAGGCTGCATCACAAGTCAGATTTGTGTATATATATATATATATATATATATATATATATATATATATATATATATATATATATATATATAACATCACATCAGCATTAGCAAGAAAAGAGCTGCAGTCTGTCCAGCAAGCTGAAACATGGTAGAGCTGTTGCTTAGTTTATGAATGGTCATAAGCATGATACTGACCAGCTGACTGTACTTTATCCTTAATTACTGTGCATTTGATATACCTTCAGGTTTCAAGTCACACAGACACATGAATGTTAACATCGACCAGTAGATCTGCTCATAGAATGTAAGGTATTTGAGACAACACGCACTCTCACGTTTACAAAACGGGAAGAAGGGAGGGCAGAATCAGAGGAAAAGAGAGATGTTTTTCTCTGGATGTACTAGGACAGATCAGCTGCTAAGGTTCTTTGCTCTTTGCCTTTTTTGGTCATACTAAAAATATCTCCAACTAGAATCCAGGAAATAGCTTTTGGCACTATTTATTTTACATCTGATCGCTGTCATGAAACAATGTGATGGCAAAGCCAACAAACACAAGCCTAGAGCTGCAGCGGTGGCAATGAAGCTCTTCTGAACTGAAGTAATGTCAAACTTTGAAGAAGTTTTTCTGTCAGTTGTAAGACATTCCAATCTCATCCCTCTCTGAGAGGCCATTCTCCCATTCCTCTCTCTCTTTCTCTATAGCCGTGGAAATGAAAACATCCTCTTTCCAACACAAAACTATTTTTGCTTCTGGCTAAAAATGGGCTTTCAGTGAGCTTTCACCTGAATCCCTAAAATTTGGACAAAACAGATCTCAAGCTGAACTTATAAACAGAGATGATAATGAAGTTGATCTGATCTCCCTAACTTACTTTCATTATAAATCAATTGCAGCACAACAAATATAATAAAAATCTTCAGATATTCAACTCGCTGCAAAATTTTGGATGCTGAGGCAATGTGGTTTTAGCACATGTACAGTGGGACATATTTGGACACTTTTAGACATTCTAGTCACATTTATAATGTCTTACTTACATTGAATTAGACACACATCAATACATAAATCAAATCAAAGTGGCACCTGCAAGCAAATGAACAGATAATTGGTCTTAAGGTTGTGTGTGTGTGTGTGTGTGTGTGTGTGTGTGTGTGTGTGTGTGTGTGTGCGTGTGTGTGTGTGTGTGTGTGCGTGTGTGTACACCTGGTATTTATCACGTTATGGGGACCAAATGTCCCCACAAGGATAGTAATACCAGTAAATTTTGACCTTGTGGGGACATTTGTGAGGTCCCCATGAGGAAACAGGCTTATAAATCATGCAGAATGAGTTTTTTTGAGAAAGTAAAGTCTCCTGTGAGGGCTAGATTTAGGTGTAAGGTAGGTGTGGGGCGATAGAAAATACGGTTTGTACAGTATAAAAACCATTACGCCTATGGAATGTCCCCATAAAACATGTAAACACAACATGTGTGTGTGTGTGTGTGTGTGTGTGTGTGTATGAAGTCAGTTCTCCAGTTCACACGGATATCCAAGCAGAGTAACTACAGATGTAGTTCAATATGTTACTGTAAATATAAACATTTTTCACAAACTTCAAGACCCAGAAAGTGTCCATGACTTTCTGTCTTTGTTCTGAACAGAATATTTATCTTTTTATATTCTAAAATGTTATTCTAAAACATTTTTTTTGTGCTATATTTTCTATAAGGGGTCATTGGATGTCCATTTTCCACAAGTTGATATGATTCTTTGGGGTCTTTATTAAAAGTCTATAACATGCTTTGCTTAAAATTTCTTAATGGTAGTGTAAAAAATACTCTTTTTACCTTTAAAATCAGCTCTGTTTACAGCAACCTGTTTTGTTGCATGTTCCTTTAAATGCTAATGAGCTCTACCCACCGCGCCCCTGTCTTCTGTGGGGTGAAGAACCATAATGTTTACTTTAGCTGCATTTAACCCTTATACTCACTTCTTCTGTAGGTGAAGCTGCATCACAAATGATTTGTGCAAACTTTGACGCATTTAGGTAGACTGGTTACAAAAGTAACGTTAATCCTCTGCGTCTTCAGCTGCTCAGATGTCGGGAGTAAATGACACCTACTATGTTCATTATTACATCCACCAACAAAACACCTCAATCGCTTAGGAGCCATTTTTGTCTTCCCTTGCTCGGCTTCGAAACAATGGCGGACTGTTAAGGCCCTGATATACTTCAAACTAAATTGAAAAACGAACTGATAGGACAAAATCAGGCCGAAATGAAGTTCGTTCTGAGTTCGTTTTGGCAGTTCGAAACAACTCACCAAAGTGAACTTACAGGGGGAGTTCGTTTTGGCTCCTAAACATCTTTGAGCTACCATTGGTCCATGCCAATTACGCAATCGGCGGGTGTGTTCTGGAACTCCACCTTCTTTAACGGGAGATTTTTTTTGCAGTTTTATTACTCATTCCATGGAGGTCAAATGGGAGAACAACATCCAAAACAACAACAACATAAAGTTACTAGCAATATGAATACACTGGAGTGTCGAATAGCTGAGCTGGTAGAAATGTACCCGCATCTGTACGATTGCACGCAGAGAGACTTTAAAGATTCGGAGAAGGCATTTAAATCCTAGAAAGAAATTGCAACAAAGCACAATTTATGCAAAGCAATGTGGAAAAACATCCGAGACAAGTGTTCCAAAACCATGAAAAGAATGAAAGGAAAGAGTGGCGATAAGGCGGTGAGTAGCAAATACATTTGTTTCAAATAAATGTTGTTACACCATACTGCTGCTGCTGTTGTTTTTTCAGTAAGCGAATTAAAAAGGTATATAATAAATGAAATGCCAAAAGAACATACAATAATAAATCTTTGTTTTAATCAAAATTAAATCATTGACACCACATAAAATATAAAAAGGTGCAATAATTTACCCAGTTTAATAAAATAAATGGACAATAATAAAATAAAGTTTTAAAAACAGGTTTGTGTTATTGATATGACTGCAATATATATTTTTTCACATCATGCCAAAGTTTTCCCAAGGACTAATCATGGAAATGGAATGGTTCTTTTGTATTGCAAACATGATATGTTGACTCTGAACTGCTGCTAATCATTATTCTTTTGTCTAGCCTATAATATTCTGACCACTGGTACCCATCTCAAATCTAGATACACTTCTTTATTGCGTCGTTGTTTTGTTTAGGGCATATGCGCAAGCAGCACAACACATTTTTACATTAGTCTACACCCCGCCTCCAGCAGCAGAATGTGTCAGAATGTCCGAATACAGTATACCATTGCTCAGCCTTTTCAAACTTCTTTTTGCCCCCAAACGAAGAACGAAAACGAACTTCGTTTGAAGTATATTGGGGCTTTTACAGCTCACTCAGCTCATTCAGGGCAGGTCTAAGGTAAGACAGCAGTGGCACACACACAGCCAAGATGCTGAGAATGGGTTGATTTGAAAAAGGGGATATTATTTAAAGGATTTAATAAAAACCACTGGGTGTATTTTTAGCATTATAGGGTGGTTGTGTACACACACTGCCAACACGCATTTATTTTTAAACATCATGTAAGTGAATTTTGCATCCGATGACCCCTTTAAGGTGAATGCCACTTGTTTTGATATTTTGGTTACATGATGCACATAGATTTATTTGCTTGTTATTGTTGTTGTATGTTTGCACAGAGAATTAGAATGTAAACATTATATAACAGCATATGCCAATAACATTATTCAACACATTAAGCAAACACAATAAACGTGAATATATTTATAATATAAATATAATATGAAGTATTGACAAAAATTGCATTTGTAAAGCTGTGCAAATGTAAATAATTTAACATTTTTAATGCTGTCATTGTGTCCATATATTTAATAGTTTGTCCAAATGTTTGACCAAATTATTAAAAAGATTAGAGCAGATTAGGCCCGAATATTCAATACTTTTTTAAGCAAAGGTATCTAAAGACTTGCTCTCACATTCTTGTGTTTTTTGTCTACAGGAAGGGAAGCAATACTAAGTGGTTAACAGTACTTATTCATGTAAACATTCAACAAATATACAAGCAACAAATCACCATTGTTAACTTAATACACAAAGCTACTTATTTGGGGTAAACAGTTTAAAATGACAATAAGGCTGCAAGAATTGGAAGTACAGCCCGTTCAATTGCTTGTATTCTGCTTCTGGGTGTTCAGCCAAGAAAACTATCAAAATACTTTCCAAAAAATTCCAGTGGACAAAAAAAAAAAAATGCTCTTGTACACTTTAGATGTGACCTAAGGCCTTAAAACTGTACAGCCTATTAAACAGACAGTACCTAATTTCTTAATTGCCTTGCTTATATTCACATTAGATTAAACATGCAATCTCAACTCAATGCAGTAAATGTGCAAAGGAAAATGTTCCTTACATGTTCTGCATGCATGAGCTAATGATAATGTTAGCCTACTAAATAAACTGAATATAAGTCATTGCACATGGTAGCAGGTAATAATGATGTCAAATAAAGATGTTTCTCATTTACTTTGTTCTCGATGCTGATTATACCAACTGTAATCTGTTTTAGCATTTAAGTTGGTTCTTACTGTACTTCTCCAACAGTAGGTTAGATTTCCATCAGACTGAAGTTGCTGTTGGATTTAGATCATTCACTGTAAGCCCAGATTTTGTATCTAATTAAACCATTTAATTACATTTGAACACAATATTTAAGTTTTACTGCATTGCTTATAAAATATAAGTAGATTCTACTAATTTGTAGACATATTTGAATCTGTGAATAAACTTAAGTTAAATTAACTCGTATTATGAAATGTATCCCTTGACCACGCCTACGCCACACCAGCGCTGCGAATAACAGCGCCATTTTTGTCACTGTGCACTGTAAAAAAAAAAAAAAAAGTAATTTTATGGAAAATAACTGTGATTTTTTCCGGTTGTTTTCTTTTATTTTGAATTCCAGTCAAAACTCTGTAAAATTATCTCTAAATTAAAAACTTGGCTGTCATTTTAAGTATTATGGCATTAATAACAAATTACAGTAATTCACATTTTTTATACGGAAAAGCTGCTGTATTTGTATACAGTATGTTTTCTGTTTTCTTAAATTACAAACAAATGTATGTAAAATTACAAAACAAATCTGTAATTAATACAATAAATCCGTTAGATGATAAAAAGGTCAAATGACTGGCAGTAAAGTAAAATCTCCTTATTTAAATAAGCTGACAAACGCTGTTATTTTACAGCTATTTCCTGAATTTAATGATCAAGCACCTTGACTGTAAAACAAAAGGCAAAAAAACGGTCAAATGACTGGCAGCACAGGGTGCCAAACAAAAACCTTAAAATTAAAGTAAAATCTCTTTATATAAATAAGCTGACAACACTGTTAATTTACAGGCATTTCCTAAATTATTACAAACAAACACCTTCACTGTAAAATTAACTCATTAACTAATTAATTAATTACTTAAAAGTCACATGACTGACAGCAACAGAACATGAAACACTAACAGATCTGTCTAGATCTCAGCATCTTCACTTATTACCAACCAGACTGACTTTATTTCTTTCATTCTAAGCTTCTTATTGAGAATTAACAGAGGTTTAGATGTTGATATTTTATTGAAAATAATACAGTTTGAAGTCACCATTGTGGAGATAAGCATTTGCTTTAGTTGGGCTCTTGACCCTTGACTGTGTAGCTTCAGTTTTTCTTTGTTTGCTAGAAATATGTTTTAATCAAGACACATCTGTTCTAATAAAACACAGCAGAGAAAATCTGGTCGGATAAAGCTGATTGTTCGTTGATGATAATTTAGTCATCATAATAGCCTGTCTCAGTATCCTGGTATTGAGATGTTATGGGTATTGTTGACTGATATGATAGCTTTTAGGTTTAACATTTTACAGCAGTCTTGGGTGATGAAAAACAATTATTAGTATTTTTTTTAATCATGTTTTTATGCGTCTTGAAGGGAAGCTATTTGACGCACACAAACATTAAGAATCAGCACATGAATCTCAACAATGGTGACAATCAACAAAAATTTGTTTTGTGATGTTCAGGGCTAATATGAATATTTTGTCGATTGTCACCATTGTTGAGATTCATATGCAGATCCTTGATGTCTGTGACTCCACATATGCTTGGCTAAATAATTTTCTGCGGGGAACTATTAAGAATATGAAAGGTCAAAAGCCCAACTAAAGCAAATGCTTATCTCCACAACGGTGACTTCAAACTTTATTAATTTCAATTAAACATCAACATCTAAACTGCAGTTAATTCTCAATAAGAAGTTTTGTATGAAAGAAACAAAGTCAGACTGGTTTGTATTAAGTGAAGATGCTGAGATCTAGACAGATCTGTTAGTGTTTCACGTTCTTTTGGGATTTAAAGGGTTTCTGTTGTCTGAGTTTTGTGGGTTACCATTGTGCTGAAGAGTAGAGTGTGAGCTTTAGTCCTGGAGAAGACAATCAAGTTTTGGTGTTTTCTTATATGTCTTTTTACAGTAATAGTCATGATAGTTAGTTTTTTCATGTGTTCCATTGCTAGTTAGTGGTCAGCTGCCAAAAAAAACTTTCATGATGATAATCTGGGCAATAAATGTACAATAACAATTTTAAAAAAGAAAAAAAAAAAAAAAAAACATTTAAGAAAATTTCAGATGTTTGATTTTAATTTTACAGTTTTTGTTTGGAAGCTGCTTCTGCCAGTCATTGACCGTTTTTTAAAAAAAACGGTTTTTAACCATTATTTCCATTAATGGTAAACGTTTGGCACCCTGTGCTGCCATGCATTTCACTGTTTTTTTGCATTTAATTTTTTTACAGTGTAGATTTACATTTTAAGTTAAATGAACTGACCTTTGTTATTCATATTACAAAACATTTTAAGTTAAATAAACTTGACAATTTTTTTAGGGCACCAGTTTCCTCAATTTTTTTAAGTAAATTCAACTTATCCGGGTTTAGAGTGTTGGCAACATAACATATGTTCACAATGCTCTGACAAACACTAACAGTTAGCATACAGATCCAAGTAAATAGTAAGCTTTGTGGTTAGGTGTTTTAAGACATAAATGTAAATCACAGGTTTATTAGACAAATACAGAGGCGGTGAGAAAAGGCAATGTCAGAGCAAATGCTTTAGGAAAACACTGAAACGGCACACACACACAGGGCAACAGCATCCCACTTCCATATTTCATAATGTTTAGTCTACATTGTCTGGGGTCACAAGATCAAACGTATCTGCCTGACAACTTCAAGGTACTTAGAGTAACAGATAATCTCTGCCCTCCACTGCTTCAACAAATCACCCAATATAACACCACTCCACACTGTCAACCACTGCTGAAAATAACCAGACAGACAAAAAGAAATAAACACATAATGTGTGCACTGAAACTTCTGCATGGTGATGTACGGTGAGACATAATAGAAATGAGAACTTTTAGTTAAAAGTTCTGTATAAAATCTGACATAGTAGAACACACGAGCAAGAGAGGGAGTTCCTTTTGATAGGTTGTGTAGCAACAGAATAAACAGTGAAAATGTACAAAAATACATTCTACTTCTTCAGAGTGACTGAATTTGATGCATGCCAAAGGATTTGAACATATTCTACAGTTAGTTGGGTTTCAAATGACCATGAATTTCGGTGGAATGGTAATAGCAATGCTTGCCTGTGCTTGTTACAAGCACAGCTAATAACAGAGAGAACAGAATTAGGCCATAGGCCAACATAAAACAAAGTGACGTACGTGATGTGCACATCAGAATTCAGTAGTGGTTGTTTCTGAACAGGTTATGAAAGCATTGGGTTCTTTAGGACACCAGTTGGGTTCAATATCCACCAGTGATTTAGATGTGCTTTGGAGGTTAGATTTTTCCATCATCCAAGACACCATTGCTTATTTTTATAGCTTCATGATTTTTAATCACAGATTTTCCAGGACTGCAAACAACTCAGTGACTGAATGTAACCTCTATGGTGGAAGACCTGCCGAAGCCTCAGATGCTACAAAATCACTCTCAGCCTTCTATTGTCAGCCTCAGCCATTGATGATTGCTTACTTGTTTATTCTCAGCACAAGATACCCAGATAACTCTGGCACCGTTTTTTTTTTTTTTTATTTGAATATAGTTTCTAAATTAGTAAGTAAAATGCTTCTCTGAAACAAAGCATCAAACATGAGTCATTATCTCCTAAAGACTGACCCTGTGACATTTAAGCTCATATTGAAGCTCATATGCGAAAAAGTATGCGACTACTGTATGTGTTCCTGTTGTAGCTGTGTACTGTCTACACAGACAGCTACATGTTTAAGGCAGAATATTAATCCAAATAATTAAGTAACTGATTTGAAACATTAGACAGCAGGTGCATTACCACTCAAAAGTCCCAGTCAAACAAACACTCACAAATAATTATGATGGACTTTGACTGTAGTACGTGCTACAACATGAACCTTTATAAATATATGAACCTTTATACAGCAGTTCTTTCTGGTCCTCAAATCTGATTGGCTGAGAGGATTGTGATATTCCAGTGATATCTGAACTCCAACCACTCTTTCTCTAAGCAAGTGTCTTGGTGGACACCCAAATCCACTATAATTTTATAAATAATACTTTTTTTGTGTCATGAAATGTAGTTTTAATAGCTTTATAGGTGAGAATGTACTTCTTTCGACCAGAAATATGTGGTTTGTTAATAAAGATAACATCTATTTAAAAAATTTGCTTCAATGTTTTCAGAGATCCGCTCCAGCGGCCATTCAGTGCTTATAAACCTGCTGAGAGCAGCTTTAGTTTGGCCAGATCTTCTGGAATTTGCCACAATTCGTTTTGGGTAAATCTAACAGGCAGTGTTTGATTATTACTCATTACTCATTTATCTATTAGTTGCAAAAAGCAAATAGTTTTGGCTGATGGCAAAATCCCACCACTTTATATTTCATGTAAATTTAATGCTGTATATCAAAGCGCTGCCTTTGTTCTTTTGACTGAATTGCCTAGCAACTTTTATTATGGCTGTTGTTGTTTAGTAAATATTATTCTACTACTCGTGTAATATTACTCATTTGAAGCCGCACTTCTTTCTTTTAGGAATAAACAATCGTTAATATTCCTGAGACATATGGGAGATTTCACTTAAGGGATAAGTGCACACATCGTCAGTTTCAAAAGTTTCATTTTCAGCCATTTCTGGCTAAAGTTCAAAACATACAGTGTAAAAAGTAACAGTCTGCTAAGAGAGAAGGCGAAAAGTAGACTCACTAGTATACAAAACCTTCACAAAACATTCTGAAGAATGATAGGCATGCTAAAAACATTGATGTTAGAAAACTCATACAACACTCCTTGTGGAGTGAGGGTGAGAGTCTTGACTGAGCCCATACATGGAAATCCAAGTGGGTTTTGCCAAGCAGTCATGCAGTAAGAGTCATGATCTTTCTCTCTCTCTCTTTCTCTCCACTTTTAGAAACACTGTTATATTCTCTCTTTATATCTCTAAAATTAACCTTTGTTCACTCCTCATTTTTGTCTGTCTACTTCTTGCTCATTGAGTTTGTTTAACACATAAAATCAGTCAAAGCCAGCTCTCCAGCAGTCTTGTCAAACATCTCATCTGATGAAGAGTGTGAGAAGTCAACAACTGGTTTAAAAGTAAGCAGTGACCTCCTCTAGAGTTTGTTTTATACTATGCTAGTCTATGCTCCACTATACTATACAGTACAACTTCTGGACTATGCAAAACTAAAGACCACAGGCAACAACAGAAATTACCGCGAGGAATATACTTAATAGTCCAGCCCACAACGTTATTTTGTTCACTAAAGTTTACATCTTTCCTTGAATCTGCAGATAATTACAAACTAGGCAACATGCAGACGGATGTCCTTGTTTGTTTGTTTTTAATCTGATTTTAAGCATATTTGTACAAAAAACAAAAGTAGCAACCCACTCAAATTATTGAAATCCTTTGCAGAAAGGTTTTTTCTTTAACTTGTGGACTTAAAAAGTAATTAAAAAGTAATTATTCTCAGTGATATATCCCTAGTGATGTCGTCTATAAAAGCTACAAGCAACATAATGTGTGTGTGTGTGTGTGTGTGTGTGTGTGTGCGTGCACTTTCTGCAGTGGGAAAGGTTCACATCTCCCACGCCACTCCATATTGGGATATAAAAAAGGAAGTACATATTTTGGAAACTCACTCTCTGTGGTCGGGGTAGAGGGCTTCCTGCTCCGCTTATCAGCTGGTGTGGAGACAGTGGGATCTGAACACAGACAGAAAGAGTAATACAGAAAGAAAACAAAAAAATTAGGATCAAATTCATGTGACCATCATAAGAGCAGTATATTATTCATCCTCTTCATCTTCTACAAACCAAAAAAGTCCCCAAACTATCTGGGCTGATTACATCAATAATTATTTTGGGAGGTCATTACCATTTTTTTTTGATTGCCACTTACTGCACAGACAAAACAAAGGCCAAAAAGTCAAAACTGAGGTTAAAAAGCCTGTATGTTTATGTAACTAATAATATTAAAGCAATTAAATAATATCAACATGCTTCCATTAAAAATATCGATTTTTCCAGGTCGAGGTGTCTTTCGTTTGTCAGTGCTATGCAGATACATCTAGAGACAGCTGTAAGGACATTTAGGTCTTTTAAAATGAGATAGAGGGAGATTGTTAGATGGCTGTAGGGACATGTACTGTAAAACAGGACACAACGATCTAGTGATGATTGCAGGGACACGGCCTGTTAAGCAGAACAGAGATATCCAAACACAATTGTAGGGACATGCCCAGTAAAGCAGGACTGTGAACTCTGGACACAAGATCTACTGAATAAACAGATGTCCTGGAAACCAGAATTGAGAAAAAGAGGTAGCCATAGAGACAGACAACCACATGGATATGACCTGCAAAGCAGGACATAGTGATCAGGTGATTGTTGTCATGAACTGGACAAAGACATCTGCAATGGATGGATAAGGTAGACATGCATTACATATAACATGTTGGACATCTCAAGCAGGATGGCTGTAGAGTCAAGTCTTCTAAAGCGGGACAAAGAGATCTATAAACAGCTGTAAGGACCTGTATTTGGGACAGACAGATCTAAAGATAATTGCTGGGACATGTCCTGCAAAGCAGAACAGAAACGGAGATGACTATCAGAATAGTATAATAGTATAATAATAGTATAATAATATTTTATCCTGGACAAATGGAACTAGAAACAGTTGTGGGGAAATGTCTGTAAATCAAGACATGCCTTGTTAAGTTGGATAAATAGATCAAAAGACAGCTAAACAAATCCTCTAAAGTGAAACAAAGATATTTAAAACAGTTGTAAAGTCCTAAAAAAACAGAACAGACAGAAAGAGACAACAGTAGAGACATGTTCAGGACAAAAATCTAGAGACTGTCATGGGAACATGGCCTGTAAAGCTAAACAGAGATCCAGAGATGACTGTCAGAACATATGTGGGACAAAAAGACAGCTGTAAGGACACGTTATGCAAAGTGAAAAAGGGAGATCTTAGGACATGCAAGCGACATGACACAAGTTGATCTGGTCAGTAATTACCGGAAGATGCAGAGCTCAGACAGAGACTCTAGGGAAATGGTCAAACAGACTGCCCAGCCCAAAACAGAAAGAATGAAACTATAATATTTTCAAAGAATGCCAATATTTTACATAGTTGTCTATTTTAGATGGGGGAATTTAAATTGAAATGTAAAATTTTTGTGTTAAAAAAAATGGCTAAACCTTGAAAAAGCCACATTTTTCACACTTTTGACACAGGGTTACAGTACACCCCATCTCTCAGAGAGCCTACTGAGTTTCATAAAGTGGATACAGGAAAAGCATGCCGTAAACTCATTTATTGTACTCTTATGTAATGAGATACACTCACCGTCCACTAGGACCATACAGGAACACTCTGTCTTGCCCTCGCTGGTCTCAACGCTGCACACATATTGTCCTTCATCCTCAGGTAGAGCTTTATCAATGGTCAGAGAGGACTTACCACCTGCTCACACACATATACAAACACATTTAATGGTTATTCTGTATGTCTATAGGGCAAATGACAGATGCTGTCAGTAGTTCCCAAAGCAGAATATTTCTGCAATATTAATATGGATTGCATGCATGTTCAATCAGATATTTCTCAAGGTCACAGGTCTACTTGTCTTGGTCACAACATTGATATCTTTGAGTCAGATGATGTCTTTATGAAATATACATTCCCTCTGAGAAAGGGTTAGAATGCTGTTAATGACACAGGGGTCCAAACCACAGAGATGCAGCTCTCAATCTACACCTACAAACTACTTTTCTCTTCAGATCTTTCAAACATCATTTTGCATTATGAAACCTTACATCCTTACACTCCTGCCATTTTACCACGGCTGACACTAGAGTGTCATGTGACCACTGCTTAAAGACAATTATGTAAGAGTTCTGGTCCTCATGTCTGATAAGTGGTGTTCTAAGAGTGTTTGCCTGTGTTTGTGGCATTCCAGCCAACTGTTGTGTTTCTCAGCAGCAAAGTTGGCCCACATTTGACTTCATTTGGACCTATTTTCATTAGTGAACCAAAAGTCAACTGTTTGAAATATCAGGTACTCAATATTCTTGTTTAGAGAGCTGTCACACTGTGATTACCTCTGATCAGCTGATGCTTGACGTACGTACAAAAGCATATAAACTAACAGAGCCCCTGATAAACGCCCCAGTGCCAAACTTCATCCATGATAGATGTAAACAAATTAGTCCTCATACGCAATATCAAATGTGAAATGCAACACTGACCCTCGTTCGCAATAACGATGAATTTGGATGGTTTGATGAGTTTTCCATCAAGCATCCATGTCACTTTAGTGGGAGATTCAGAAAGCTGGCAATGTAGATGCAAACGTTCCCCATCCAGTACCGTCACGTCACTCAGTTTCTGCGTAAAAACGGGCTCTTTCTTTCCAACTGCTTTTGTTTTTTCTTTTATCCCTCCATCCACACAATTCACATCATTTTCCTTTCCTCGGTTGTCTTTATCACCTTGGGTTTCTCCATTCCTCTCCTGGGCTGGTTGTTTTTTCTTGTTGCCTAACACCGATCTGAAGTCAACAGCTTCGGTTTTGTTGGGTTGTGTTTTCACTACGGATCCAAGACCAGGTTTTGGGCCTTGGCCTCCTTTCTTTCCCAGCACCGCTCTGAAGTCCACCTGCTGTGGAGAGTTGACTTTGCGCTCCTCTTCTGTCTGAGTCTTGGGCTTGATCTGCCGTTGGAGGTTCCCCCTGAAGTCCATCTGCTCGGCCGTGATCTCCTTCAGGTCTTCCTCAGAGACACTCTTAGTGGTGACCTTGCGGCCGAGCACAGTTCTGAAGTCGATCTGTTCGGCCTCCTGCTGTCGGATCTGATCTTCCCGATGCTCCTTTGTCTCTACGCGTCGTTTGAGAAGCCCACGGGTGGCGGAGCCCTCCTCTTCTTCCTGATCCTGACTCCTGTTGTGTTCCCAGAGTGGATCAGAGTGCGACGCTGCAGGGCTGGGAGTCTCTGGCTGTCCTCCCCTGCCTGGTGCAGTCCTCTCCACCCCTCGGCTGCCACAGGAAGAATGGAGAAAAAAATACAGAGATGGTTAAAGCCCCAGCTAGCTCAGCCCACACTGGAGAGCAGCTTAATCGAGGGGGAGAGTTAGTTCAACACGACAGAGTTGCATCAGAGATGACTTCAGAGACCTTATAGGGAAATGAGACCAGAATGAGGCCCCTAGACTAACCCACACAACAGCACAGCTGAGTGAGGAAGCATAAACAGAGCGTTTGGTTATAAAGAGAGATTATGTAGATTTAGTGCAGGGGTTGAGGGGTAAGGCCTGTAAATATAGCTTTGAGGCAGAGGAGAGCAAGAATAGAAGGAGAATGTACCGTTTATGAGAATCGTCACCAGATGACATGGGGTCCTCGCTGACGTGCAGAGCGGCCACTGACCTGCACTCTCCTACTTTATTCCTGAGAACAACAGAAGATTTCTGAGCACTGAAGTTCATTTATGGTAAACGGCTGAACTGAAAAAGCAAATGATGAACTGAAAAACACAACATTTCCATCTGAATACATTTAAAGCATTTCAACAAATACTACCATGATGTAGCAGTACTTCATGATTTAATATTGATATTTTCTATGCTATATTGCATTGTTTTTGTATTATGGTGGTTAGAATTTAAAGAAGAAAATAATTGTCATAAAAATCATTTCACAATGGGGGAAAAAAAAAAAAAACAGTTTTGATTAGCAGTAAAGTGTCTTTAGTAAACACTTTAGGAACAATTCTCACTATTGACTAGTTACTAATTAGCACGCCTATTACACATTTTCTATATCCCAATCCTACCCAATGCCTGAACTTAACAACTACCTTACTAACTATTAATAAGCAGCAATTTAAGAGTTTAGCGAGAAATGGACCTTAAAATAATGTGTGTCTTTTAAACAGCTTTGTTTGGGGGTAAAGTGACAAATTGTGAAAATTTGTCCCAAGTGAAAATTCACATATTAGAATAGAATCAACAAAACTAAACCAAAACCTTAAGGAACAAACTTGATTAATTTTACGTCAAATAAACCATTTCACTTGAGAGCATACTAACAACTATGTGTTAGGTTCTCAAAGTGAGTCAATATTACAAAACCCATATATCTATCTATATAGTTAACTGGGCCATTCCACTGATTGGGTGCCTTTTCTGTCCCCAGGACATAACATGTACACATAAAAATTAACTATAAAACACATTTTATTATTAAGCAAAGTGTCCTGCACATTAATCTAACTGCAAATTTAAAGTATTTAATTGAAAAAAATATTAAAAACTACCTAAAACACTGGAAGTATAGCATTTCTGTATGTCCCCAGTGTCTAAGGCTACATTTTAGCATGAAATATAATGTTTAAATGTTTATTTAGCATTTTTGTCTACCTCCACCCATCTGTGATTTAAATATTTTTTTTTTCAAAATAAATTTATAATAGTTTAAATAAAATACACATTTTAGTCGTGTCCCCAGGTTTTCACTCAGTCCTGTTACTCCAACACAATCCCCCCTTTAAAAAACTGTGAAAATACACAAGACACATTTTTAACATAATATTGCAACATCTAGATCTTCTGAAGGCAATGAAATGACCGAAAGCATGTGGTCTAATTTTCTTTTCTGTATATTTAATGATATTGTAACTGTGGCAAGGAGCATCATTATAAATACACTGTCCTGTTACCTAAATTATTTATTAGATGTTACTTGTTTATTTTAAAAATACAAATCTTTGACGAATCACTATAATTTGCTGAGCAATATTAGTACGTACTCCATGTGGCTATATTTTATGTATTTGCTAATTTTAACCTAAAATCTCAGTCCTGTTACTCATATAGTCATATATCCTATACTCATCTATAGTAACTGAGTAAAAGTAACAGGAATGATGAAGGAGTGTTTTATTAATGTAAATATTAGGCTACATCCGTATTAATCTATCTTTTTCTTAATGTTTTGGCCTTTTATCCACACTAAGACAATGTTTTTACCCAGAGAAAACATTGTTGTTTTATATTATGACAGAAAATGTACTTGCAATTTCTGTCCTGTGGCAATTATGTATTAGACCCAAACATGGAATGGCATTTGAGTGTGACCTGCACTGTAAGAAAACAATATCCATAGAAAAACTGAAAAGGCACTATTTGTTGTTTATTATTTTTAATATCACCTTTAATTTAATATTTTATATTTATTCTTTTTCGTTATTTATATCTTATCTTATAAGCCGTCCTCTACCCCTAAACATAACCCTAACAAAAACCTCAGATTTAAATAGAAACATAATTTGGCCTTTTTTAGCAGTGAGGTCAGCTCAGCACTCTTCACTATATCAGTGCGAGCATTAACACCTCACATGTGCAGTCAAACCTATATACTAATATAATGGATATTCATTCCCGTTACCCAGTTTCATTCCTGTTACTAAATAGTTTTTTCTTAAAAAAAGTTAAACCACTATTTTTTTAATTAAGTTTGGCCCATCATTTGTCCCATTGTTTAATAAATTGCATCAGAAAAAGCTTGTTTGAGTCACCTTTAAAATGAAAAAATGGGTTTGTGTCCTTAAAAATACACCTTGAATAGATAAACAGTGGATTTTTATGATTTTTTTTTGGCCACGAAACCAACAATTTCTTTAAAATAAACCTCTGCCTGATGGCAAAATAAAGGTGCTTTTTAAAAGACACAAGAGTTTTGATAACAGGACTGAGAAAAATCCATCGATCTTCCACTTTAAAATTCTGTAAAAAATTAAATTAAGTTACCTGAGATGGACCAATACAGATTTTGAATAGTTAAATATGTGTAATACTAGCTTCCATCTGAAAAAAAGTTGGAATATATATATATATATATATATATATATATATATATATATTTTTTTTTTTTTTTTTTTTTTTTTTTGGAAGAGCTTTGGAAGCAAATGGCACCCATTCTATTATATCTACTTACTAAACTATATACTGAACTATTATACCTAACATATAATACATTTAAGCTATATATTATTTTAAAATCTTACCTGAGATGAATCTCATAGTTTCCAGCATGATGTGTCATCACTTTCCTAATGAGCAATGAGACAACATCTTCCTTCTGCAGGATCTCAAAGTCACCACCTTCAGATATTACCTGCCCATCCTTCATCCAGAGGAATTCTGGGAAGGGGTCTCCAGCTATCGCACAGGAGAGCAGAGCGTGTTGACCCAGGGAGGCGGTAGAGGACTTGGTTTTAGTGATGAACCAGGGCTGAACTCCATCTTGAGGCTCTGTGAACAGCACACCAAAATCCACTCGATATTCACATTCTTTTTCAACTATTACTGTATATCATAATATTTATTATATAAGATCATATAACCTTAATATCACTTTATGAATTAATTAGAAGAAAAGGCTCTGGAAGTATCCAGTTGCAGATCATACCTTCTGTGGTAATTTACCCAATTAAGTAATGTTTATGATAAGGAATAGCGTGATTTACATGATTGTACCTTGTACAGTGAGTGAGGCGTCAGTCCGAGCAACTCCGGCTTCATTCCAAACCTCACAAGTGTAAGTCCCTGTGTCTTCAGGAAACACTTCCTGTATGAAGAGAGTATACTGACAGCCCTTCCTCTCAAAATGGAAATCCTCAGACTCCTGGATCTCTTTCCCATTATGCAGCCAGACCACCTCAGGTGTAGGATTTCCTATGTAAAACATACATCACACTTGCATATGATTAAGTAAATTAGAGTTAGAGAAAATGAATGGAGGTCAGTGGGACAAAATAAAGAATATTCAACAGCACTGACTAATAGAGCGTGAAAGAAAGTTGCTAGGTAAAGCATTGGGTTGAGTCATATTCATTTTTTTTATATGACTTCAGAAAGTTCATATGTTGCTGAGGTCACATGTTAATGCAAATACACAGTCGGGAGACCCCTCAGCGTTACACAGGAAGTGCTCGCAATTATATAATCACACAAGCACATAGACACTAAACGACACACAAATGTGGAGTTAAATGATCCCTCTTAAGGGAGTACAAAGGAAATTCCACTCATTACTGCTAAACACTGCAAAAGACACAATATATTCAGAAATATGTCAAGTAGATTTAAAATTTTTTAGCACAATTCAAATTTTTTCAGATTTTACTGTAAACCGGCAATATATGATATGAATCAGGGTAAAAGCCTTTTTTTTTTTTCTCAAACTATATTTAATTCTTTAAAAGAACTGAATTGAATTGAATATTTATGCTTTGGTTTTTCAGTGCAGTGACTAGTGTTTTTAAATGTAGTAGCTATATAAAGGTATAAAGTTGCAATCAATTAAATGCCACACCCTTGGACTGTTTTTATTGTTTTCATTCCCCATGTGCTCTGTGTGACATACTTTCTGTCTCTCATTGATTGTGTCATTTGGTTCAGGTGTGCCTTGTTAATATATTTAAGCTGTGTTTGGTCCTGTGTTCCCTCGTCTACTATGTCTCGTTACGTGTCCATCCTGCCTTTTAGTTTGTGGAATTACCCGATTGTGGGTTTATTAAAGACTATTTGTATCTACTTTCATCTTCTTTATGGGTTCATTCCCACCGTAGCGTGAAAAAAAAAAAAAAGTAATAATAAATAAATAAATATTATATATATATATATATATATATATATATATATATATATATATATATATAATAAAATGAATACAATGATATGTAATATCATGTGCATTATTTATTAAATTAATGGATGCTTTAATATAATTATGTAATAAAAATGGCTAGTACACTGCAATATTAAATGCTTTTTATGAAAGTAAAAATTACTCTGAACATAAATGTTACAACTTAATGAAAATGGTCATTTCTGACAGTGAAATGCAAATAATTCTAAAATAAAATAAAATAAAATAAAATAAAATAAAGGTCAAAATTCTTATTATGCCCTCGAGAAGCTGAACTTTCATACCTGTCACTTCCACAGTCATAGTGACCTGACTGCCATCCATAACTCTGAGATCCTGCAGGCCTTTGAGAAACACCGGGGCAGATGGTCTCCTCACATCAGTCACAGGAGGATCAGCAGACCTCTTAACACTTGGCTTAGCTGAAGAAAAACATACAGATTGCATAAACCCTGCTAAAAATTACCTCAAAAATATACAGACAACAGAAAGAAAAAAAAACTGAAAATTGACATGGGGCACAAACTAACGCAGGGTTAATTGTGACACGCATGGTTTAAATATTTCCACGCATGTGCACCAAAATTCAAAAGCCTTTTGAAGATACCGCTGAATATTTATTTTACCATAGTAAAAGTACATTTTTGTCTGAAGTAAATTTTCCATCTCAGTTTTTAGTATTCATTTCAAAATGAGACAAATCGGCTATTATTTTAATTTCCAATCTGTTATTTATCAGTTTACAGTTTAACCAGCAGACACTAACTAGTTTTAAATTCCAGTTGCGCAGATGGGGAAAGTTGTAACACTGTTACAATCTGCCCTGCTATTAATAAACTATGATATTCTATGACATTAGTAATTTACACCATTTACTTTTATGGATTTTAATGAGAAACCACTAGAAACAGGTGAATAAAGACAATTGATGTTTAATGTTCAGAAATTAATATTTCAAGATGTAAAGCATTTTGGCTCGTTTATGTGTCTCGTGTTCAATGAGAGCTTTGTGTGGAAGTGCATCTCTGAATGTCTGAATGTGTTTCTTCATCTATTTGCCCACATTGTTTTACTGTGTAGCTGTGTTGCAATCAGGGCCATCCCAAGCATGGTTGTGATGTTCATTGTCAAACTCCAAAATTAGATTATTCGATTAGATTAATCGATCAGATAACATTTTAAGATGTCATATATGATCATGTTACAACATGCCCCTCATGTTACAATGCACCCCACCTAGGGGCATGTTGTCGCATTTCACTTCTTTTCTTTTGAGGTAAATAATGAAAAACACATACACCGTAATTCTGAACCCCACGTGGATTTACACAAAAAAAAGTGTAAAAAAGTGTTAGGTTGTGCCTCTCCCCTAGTGTAGGAAAACGGTCCAATAAACACACACAAAATATAGCACTGTCATTTGTGTGATAACACCATCATTTTATAATTTGAAAGTACTGCTCATGTTCACATTCTCTAAATTACCACAGATTTTAATTGTATTTTCCATCAATTAGTTATTGTATCTCCATCACATGTAGACACAGAAGCATCTGTGCTGACAGTGTCCTCTTCAGTACTCCACCAGAATCAGTCACATGATCATCCCACATGAGAAAAGTTGGGTGACATCCTGTGTCAAACATGTTAGAACTATTAGATAATGCATCAGAAAGTTAATGGATGTTGCAGGATGTAGGAGCCTGTGGAGATGCCGTATCATCAGGTCAGTCGGGAATACAGCTGTTTTAGATGCTACTGGTCCTCTGGTGTTTCCCTTAATCTGCTCCTCAATATTACTATAAAGACACATCATGCTGGAACTGCTCCATCACAAGTATATGAGATATATATCGATTTATCTTTTACTGTATAATAAACATCTTAATTGTCTCTTTTTTTTTTTTTTTTTTTTTACAGCATTGTAAAAGAATCTCGAAAGGCAATTCAGATTTTAAACATGCAAAATCACACTGCAAAAAGCTGCAACCTGCAATTGTTACTGTAAAGAGCTATTTCTACCTAGTTAAAACCCATAAAAAATTATTTTGTTGGTTTAAATTCATGTATTTAGGTTGATTCAGCGATGTTAAATAAAATGTTTGACTTGAATAAAACTAGTACCTTTAGATTATTCATGGGTAATCACTAAGTTTTGTGAAAAATTCAGTATTTGTAGCTTCAGTATTTAGAGAATAAATAAATCATGTCCTTCCAATCTATATACTGTCTATTCACTGCTTCTTAATGCATGCTGAATAGTATAGCCAGGGATTTTTAGGGAGACAGTGTAATTTCTCTTCAAGTTGTCCTCTGAGACTCAGATCAGATACGGCCACTGCAGAATGTGTATGCGTGTGCGTGTGTGGGAAAAGACTGATATTTTACATTTTTAACCCACTTGAACATGGAACCTCCGCCTTTAGACAGCCTCACAGACTGCAAGACAGCAGATGTTTCTCTAATCCTGAGAACCTTAAAATAACTCTCAGAAAACACATCCATGATATTCACTGATCAACGGAACACATACCAAACTCCTCCTGCAGTGTATGAGCAAGGTCAAAACTCACAAGTTTCTTGGTTTTTATGACTCAGATACCTTACAAATGATATAATAACAATGATATAATAACATTTAACATTCAAATGTAATTACCCTGCAATTAGATTAGTGCAATTAGATACTACAGGGGTTCCAGGATTTTTTTTTTATTTATTTATTTTATTTTGTTGATAGGAATTTTGTTTATAATAAGTTTGGCTTGCCAGTTGAATTCATTTTAGAGCTGAAATGAGCTGTCATAATGATAATATGATAATAAAAGTGGGATTGCATTTTTATGAACATTCTGGTTAGCTTAGGTTGAAAAGTGTGTTTGAGCTATCTTTACTTAAAATAAGAAGGGGGCATGTGTCTTACCTTTAACAAGCACACGAGCTGTACACACAGCCCTGCCATGATCATTCACTGCGACACACGAATACACTCCTGCATCCTCCAAAACAGCTGCCTTAACTGTCAGCTGAGCTGTATTATTCTCAAACACAGTGTGGGAATATGGAACGGGCTCATCTGAAAAGACGAAATGAAAGCGACTTTATCAGTAATTGACCAACAAATCAAGATCTGACAACTTTCTAATGTAATACATCCCACTGAGACAGGAATGTGGATTGTACTTAAAAGGATAGTTCACCCAAAACTAAAAATTGCCCCATGATTTGCTCAGCCACAAGCCATCCTAGGTGTATATGACTTTCTTCTTTAAGACAAATACAGCTGGAATTATATTAAAAAAATGCCAAACATGTTTATAATGTGATGAATGGCTGTTGAGATTTTGAAGTCCAATACAGCGCATCCAGCCATCATAAAAAGTACTCCACACAGCTCCGGGGGCTTAATAAATGCCTTCTGAAGCAAATCAGTGTGTTTGTACAAGAAAAATATCCATCGAAAATATCCTTCGTCTACATACTACGTCATCTGCTGGAACGTCACTCTTATGTGAATGCGAGGTGGATATTTTGGATGGATATTTTTCTTACACAAACACATCGATTTGCTTCAGAAGGCCTTTATTAACCCCCGGAGCTGCTTGGAGCACATTATTTTGCTCAAAAATCTCTCACCATTCACTGCCATTATAAATGTTGGAAGAACCAGGACATTTTTCCGATTGTAATCGTCTGAAAGAAGAAAGTCATATACCCCTAGGATGGCTTGAGGGTGAGTAAATCAAGGGGTAATTTTCATTTTTGGTTAAACAATTCCTTTAATCCATTCTGCAAAAGCTGAGATGGACAGGGTGAAGATCATGCAGATAAAATTGCAGCCAATACACTAACAAAGTTATCTTGGAGTGATCATAACGAGCGTATAGGGCGCTGCAGTGATTACAGTGATGATTTTTTTTTTTTAGGCTGACCTGGACCCAGCATGATTTTTCCATTGTTTTGGATTATTGCAGGAACAATAATTGTTGCTGTGTAACCAATGAAAGTTTGAAGTGAAACACTTAAAGTTTCAGAAACAGTTATCAAGAGCATAATTATAAACACAATGAGGCTGTAAAAGAGAACTAGTGAGTAGATGAGTTCTCCTGTTTAGTGTGATGATATTTAATGTCCCAGACAACCTTTGCATTCCCATTTAGACACTTTTTTAAGAAAAGTAAAAGCTTTATTGAAGAAAAAACTTTGCAACAAGGTATTTCCAATGTATTTCATTTAATAGAATAAAATGTGAAAATATCTTAATTTGTGTTAACCACAGACCGTATTTCAGGGATTGAAGGAGAAGTCAACTTCCAGAACAAAAATGTGCAGATAATGTACTCACCCCCTTGTTGTAACGCCACGCCAGCAGAGGGAGCCCTCACCTACTGACTGACTGTTGCTGCTCCCTCTGCTGCTTCGCTGGTAGCTTCCTGTTTGGCAGCCATTAAAGGCAGGCCATGCCAAACAGACACTCGCGAAGTATTGTTTTGCTCATGCGGACTCTACCAAGCGTTTTTCCCTGTTTCCTTGCCCTGTTTTTGTCATTGCCACGGTTTTGTTTATTGTCATAGTTTTGCTTTTGTTTCATGCCATAGTTCTGTCTAGTTTTGCCATCGTTCCTTGCCTTGTTTATTTGTTACTTTTCGGACTGCTCTCTCTGGCTTTTGGACTCCGCCTGCTTTGTGGATTACGCTATTGTTTTGTCTTCGTCACTCTGTTTGTCGGATATTGACCCTGCCTGTTGACTACGATCTGGTTATTAAAGCTCGCACTTGGATCTTATACGCTTCTCACGAGTCCTCATTACAGAATACTTCGCCTCCCAAAGATCCAGCAGCTTTCATACACAGATCACCATGGACCCAGCATCACGCCTCGTTCAACTTCGTCAAGGTAACCGGCACATTGAGCAGTATGTCATGGATTTTTGTGAGCTCTGTCACTTGGTGGACTTTCAGGACAGTTTTCTTAAGGACATTTTCTTCTTTGGTTTAAACAAGGACATTTCAGTAAATATGCCACGTCATCACCGCCACTGGTCATTAATCCGATATATTGACTATGCTCTGTTGATGGCCGGATCGGCATTTACTGTAGGGGTCGCCGATGATAAACCCTACCATCCTCCTGTTCCAGCCACACCCATATTCACACACGTCATGTCCGGTATTGTCACGATCATGCCAGAGACTTCCCCTACCAAGTCTGCCAAGCCAAAGTCCGCTCAAGTCAAGACCACCCAGCCCAAGCTTGCTCATGTCACGTCCGCCAAGCCACAGCCTGCTCACGTCACGTCCGCCAAGCCACAGCCTGCTCACGTCACGTCCGCCAAGCCACAGCCTGCTCACGTCACGTCCGCCAAGCCACAGCCTGCTCACGTCACGTCTGCCAAGCCACAGCCTGCTCACGTCATGTCTGCCAAGCCACAGCCTGCTCACGTCATGCCTGCCGCTCCAGGGCCTGCTCACGCCATGCCTGCCGCTCCAGGGCCTGCTCACGCCATGCCTGCCACTTCAGGGCCTGCTCACGCCATGCCTGCCACTCCAGAGTCTGCACCCGTCATGGCTGCCCTCCCACAACCAGCTCACAAGATGGCCGCCATCCCTGAGCCAGTCCACAAGATGGCCGCCATCCCTGAGCCAGTCCACAAGATGGCCGCCATCCCCAAGCCTGTTCACAAGATGGCCGCCATCCCCAAGCCTGTTCACAAGATGGACGCCATACCCAAGCCTGTTCACAAGATGGCTGCCCCCATTGGGTCCCCGGCCAAGATGGCTGCCACGCCTGAGCCTCATCAAATCAAAGTCATCTCACCCAAATCTCATCTCGCCATATCTGCTGCACCCAAAACAAATCAAGTGATGCCTGATCCTCCAGTGTCAAGTCAAGTCAGGGCTACACTTTCTGTGCCAAGTCAAGATACAGCTGTTCTCCATGAGCCAAGCCAAGATACTGCTGTTCTCCATGAGTCAAGCCAAGACACAGCTGCTGTTCTCCATGAGTCAAGCCAAGACACAGCTGTTGTTCTCCATGAATCAAGCCAAGATACAGCTGTTGTTCTCCACGAGTCAAGCCAAGATACAGCTGTTGTTCCCCATGAATCAAGCCAAGTCACAGCTGTGCCCCACGAGTCAAGCCAAGTCACAGCTGTGCCCCACGAGTCAAGCCAAGTCACAGCTGTTCCCCACGAGTCAAGCCAAGTCACAGCTGTTCCCCACGAGTCAAGCCAAGTCACAGCTGTTCCCCACGAGTCGAGCCATGTTGTTCCTGAGTCGAGCCATGTTGTTCCTGAGTCGAGCCATGTTGTTCCTGAGTCGAGCCATGTTGTTCCTGAGTCAAGCCATGTTGTTCCTGAGTCAAGCCATGTTGTTCCTGAGTCAAGCCATGTTGTTCCTGAGTCAAGCCAAGTTTCCAAGTCAAGTCAAGTCGCAGCTGTGTCCCCTGGGTCAAGTCAAGTTGCAGCTGCGTTTCCCGAGTCAAGTCAAGTTTTCAAGTCCAGTCAGGTCACGGCTGTTGTTCCAGTGTCAAGTCAGGCTACAGCTGCTGTTCCAGTGTCAAGTCAGGCTGCAGCTGTTGTTCCAGCATCAAGTCAAGTTAAAGCTGTGTTTCCTGTGTCAAGTCAGGTCAGAGCTGCTCCTCTGAAGTCCAGTCAAGTTACAGCTACTGCTCCTGTGTCAAGTAAGGCTATAGCTGTAGCCCCCAAGTCAAGCAAAGTCACTACCGACCTTCATGAACCAAGTCAAGCTACAGTTGATCTTCATGAGCTAAGCCAAATTACAGCAGATCTTCATGAGCCAAGTCAAGTTGCTGCTGTTATTCCTGAGCCAAGTCAAGCCACAGGTGACCTTCATGAGTCAAGTCAAGCCACAGGTGACCTTCATGAGTCAAGTCAAGCCACAGTTGACCTTCATGAGCCAAGTCAAGCCACAGCTGACCTTCAAAATCCAAGTCAAGTCACAGCTGGACTGCACGAGCCAGGTCAAGTTACCGCTGTTCTTCACGAGTCAGGTCAAGTCACGGCAGGCCTCCCTGAGTCAAGTCAAGTCACGGCAGGCCTCCCTGAGTCAAGTCAAGAAACTGCTGTCCTGCCAGAACCTAACCAGGTCACCTCTGACCTTCCCAAATCACATCATATCTCAGCTGAACCCGCAGAGCCCACGCTCCCAAGCCACGCAGAGCCCACGCTCCCAAGCCACGCAGAGCCCACATTCCCAAGCCACAAGTCCATAGCATCCACACCCTCGAGGTCAACAGACACCCCACTATCTACTGTGCTGCCTGTAATGGCCATCGCCATTTTCAGTGTGTGGGCAGCACACTGTGCTCCAAAGGCCTCATCTGTCCACGAGTCTGCTTCAGAGGCCTCGTCTATCCATGAGTCTGGTCCAGAGGCCTCGTCTGTCTGTGAGTCTGGTCCAGAGGCCTCGTCTGTCCACGAATCTGCTCCAGAGGCCCCGTCTATCCACGAGTCTGCTCTAGAGGCCTTGCCTGACTGCGAGTCTGCCCCAGAGGCCTCATCTGACCATACGTCTGCTTCTGAGGCCTCGGTTGTCCACGAGTTCACGCCCATACCTCCTGAGGTGTCAGCTCAAGCTGTGGATCTTCCTAAGGAGGTGGCGCCCATTTATGAACTCCCTGCCACACCTGCCCAAGCATCTGCGCCCATGCCCCCAGAGGTGTCAGCGCAAGCTGTAGATCCTCCTATGGGGGCGGCGTCCTCCTATGAACTCTCTCTCTGTCCTGTCACGACCAGGGAGACCTATCACGAACCCTCTGCCTGTCATGTCATGGTCAAGAAGGCCAATCGTGAACTCTCCACCTGTCATGTCACAGCCAAGAAGGCCTACCATGAACTCTCTGACCGCCATGTCACAGCCAAGAAGGCCTACAATGAACTCTCTGCCTGTCATGCCACGGCCAAGGTGGTCGTCCGTGATCACACCGCCCTGCTATGGATGTCACTAATTCCACTATGGATATCTCTGCTCCTGTCTGCTCTGCCTGCTCTGCCTGTCCTGCAATGGCTCCCTGTTATGCCTGCTCCGCCAACCTCGCCATGGCTTCCTGTTCTGCCTGCCCTGCTTGCCCTGCCATGGCTTCCTGCTCTGCCTGCCTCGCCATGGCTCCTTGCTATGCCTGCTCTGCCTGCCCCGCCATGGCTACCGGCTCTCCCTGCTCTCCCTGCTCCAGTGTTCCACTGTCTGCCATTGCTCCACGGCCCAGGCCCTCCAGTGTTCCACTGTCTGCCATTGCTCCACGGCCCAGGTCCTCCAAGGATCCACTGTCTGCCACTGATCCATAGTCCAGGTCCTCCAGGGCTTCACTGTCTGCCACTGCTCCATGGCCCAGGTCCTCCAGTGCTTCACTGTCTGCCTCTGCTCCATAGTCCAGGTCCTCCAGTACTTCACTGTCTGTCCCTGCTCCACGATCCAGGCCCACTTCCTCTACATGGACCTGGCCCTCCGTCCCACCCCCTGTTTTGCCTCTGTTCCCCCACCCTCCTGGACTGTTGTTGTCTGAGCGCCGGGAGTCGCTCCTAGGGGGGGGGATTCTGTAACGCCACGCCAGCAGAGGGAGCCCTCACCTACTGACTGACTGTTGCTGCTCCCTCTGCTGCTTCGCTGGTAGCTTCCTGTTTGGCAGCCATTAAAGGCAGGCCATGCCAAACAGACACTCGCGAAGTATTGTTTTGCTCATGCGGACTCTACCAAGCGTTTTTCCCTGTTTCCTTGCCCTGTTTTTGTCATTGCCACGGTTTTGTTTATTGTCATAGTTTTGCTTTTGTTTCATGCCATAGTTCTGTCTAGTTTTGCCATCGTTCCTTGCCTTGTTTATTTGTTACTTTTCGGACTGCTCTCTCTGGCTTTTGGACTCCGCCTGCTTTGTGGATTACGCTATTGTTTTGTCTTCGTCACTCTGTTTGTCGGATATTGACCCTGCCTGTTGACTACGATCTGGTTATTAAAGCTCGCACTTGGATCTTATACGCTTCTCACGAGTCCTCATTACACTTGTCATCCAAGATACTCATGTTTTTCTTTCTTTAGTCGTTAAGAAATTATGTTTTTTGAGGAATCTTCTCCATATAGTGGACTTCTATGGTGCCCCAAGTTTGAATTTCCAAAATGCCGCTTAAATGCCTCTTCGAACGATCCCAAATACGGTTGTAAATGATCCCAGCCGAGGAAGAAGGGTCTTATCTAGCAAAACGGTCTGTTATTTTCATAAAAATAATACAATTTATATACTTTTTAATGTGAAATGCTTGTCTTGTCTTACTCTGCCTGAACTCTGTTTTTTCCGGTTCATGACATTTAGGGTATGTCGAAAAACTCCCATCTCATGTTCTCCATCTCAGATCGTCCTATATCACTGTTTTACCTTTTTTGTTAAGGGTGTTTGGTCTTCTTTGCATGTTCACCTTGCAAAGACTGGGTCGGTACTTTTGCAGCGATGTAGGATGATTTTGAAATGATTTTTGAAGTTGAGGGAGAAAATACGATTGGAGTTTTTCGACATACCCTAACTGTCTTGAACCAGGATACACAGAGTTCAGGCAGAGCAAGACAAGACGAGCGTTTGAGATTGAGAAGTATTAAATTGTATTTTTTTTTATGAAAATAACCGATCGTGTCACTAGAAGACATTTAGGATCATTTGAAGCAGCGTTTAAACTGCATTTTGGAAGTTCAAAATCGGGGCACCATATCAGTTCATTATATGGAGAAAAATCCTGAAATGTTTTCCTCCAAAAAACATAATTTCTTTACGACTGAAGAAAGAAAGACATGAACATCTTGGATGACAAGGGGGTGAGTGTATTATCTGTAAATTTTTGTTCTGCAAGTGAACTTCTCCTTTAACCAATACACAGTTCAGTCTCCAGTGATAGTGCCCTCTGGTGGCACTGGAAGGATTACTATGTGAATGTACTGTATCTGTCACATGGGAAATGTACAGAATAACATACAACTATACTCTTCATACTTTGTCCCTTTGCAATATAATTCTCACTGTTAAATGCTTTTGCTTGTAAATGGCTTTGCTGCTAAACACGCATGAGACCGCCGGGATTCAAAAAGCATTCCTCTCAAAATCATGAGGAAAAGCTGCTTCTTTTTCCGACTTTCCTTTCTTTCTGTAAAACCCCCTTTTTTTTCCAAGGACTGTAAAATCAGCCCGCACAGATGCAGTAAGCTCTCTCTCTCTCTCTTAGATGTCTGACTTACTAAGTCCATCTGTGCGTAATATTTCAGGGTGAGTGATGCATGTTTTGCCTTTATATGGTTGTAAGGTCTCATATTTGCTCAAAGGCCCCTGCTGCGGCTCACAGTTTCTCAGGGAAACCCAGAGTCAAACTCAAGAGACTTTCATCTAGTCTGTAATGAAGACACCGTATTGTACCACAGTCTTACAGTCTGTCTGTTCCAGGACAGCACATACAATCTACTGGCTATATGGAATTAAAACTGTTAAACCATATGTAAATGAAATGAAGTAGTGAAGGGGTAAGAAACTGCCCTTTTTGTAAATTAGCAATGATCTTATAGTGTCACAATAGTTAAACGAAAATCACTAAGGAAAAGGTTCCAAAAAGAAGCTTCTGTTATTTTTAAGAATGTACAGACACAAAAGATATTATGCTAGATGTCCATTAAAAGTGTGCTATTATTTCAAGACAATAAGAAAGTAATAAAGGGCAAAACAGCTGAAAAGTCCAATAGAAAGGGAATGAGGGACCCCAGTTACATCTAAAGGCCAATACCACACAGACTTGGGAATGGGCTCTTTTGACCAGTGAACAAAATTCCAACAACTGCACAGCAACATGCTTAAATCACTCTGAACTCCTTAGCAAATGTCTAGCAATGACCTAGTAACAACCC
The DNA here is from genome assembly GCA_036247105.1 of Cirrhinus mrigala. NCBI lineage: Eukaryota > Metazoa > Chordata > Actinopteri > Cypriniformes > Cyprinidae > Cirrhinus > Cirrhinus mrigala. The sequence continues at coordinate 1,609,131 of CM070015.1, forward strand.
AGAGCAGCCTGAAAAGACCTAGCAGTGCCTGAACAATCACTGAAAACACAAGCATTGTCAGGGTTTGATTTCACAATGTTTTCTTTAGTAAACATAACAATAAAACATAATTATTGTGTTTGAGATATAAGAGTGAAAAATATTGCACAACATTAAGTTTTGCCTGCCTTCAGGCATCCATGCAACCTCATATAGGGCAAGCAGTTTGGAAAATGGTTGGAACATGTAGGTTTGTTTTAAACTGATATTAGATGCTGGGATAATGTGACATTTTAAATTATTGTTGTGTTGTTCTGAATGTGTTAGATTTGGTAGCATTGTTCAGGCTGTTTAAGACCCCCCAAAAAAGTTGAAATAAAAATGTCAATACAATTTCAATTTAACAAAATTACAGCAGCACTATTGTTACATGCAACTGTTGCTATGAAACTCAGCTATAAGACTAAGATGTGGTTACATGCACAATTTCACATGAACAGCAATTATAGAATAAATATAGGCAAAGCCTATTTTAGCTGGACAGAGAACAGAGTGACACACACACACACACACAAACATTCATAATCCTCCTGTCTCAGACGTGAGCACAGACAGATATCTAGCAATTTACCTTTACATGGCATAGTAGGTCAGAAATATTTAGATTAAAAAAAAAAAAAAAGTAATCTTAACGTGTCTTTGCTCAGTACTTTTATCTTTTTTTAGGTTTTGGAAAACAGCACTGGGGAGTTGTAAAAACAGCAACATCATTGCCCTCTACTGGTCACAAAGCAGCTGCTTTATCGTCAATGAGAGCTTTTAAGTCTCTATTACTCCATTTTTTGTAATCAAGATGCTATTATAGTTTATAATTTTGTAAAATAATAACAACATTTAGTAAGTTTGTTTCTTTGGCAACTAATTAAAATAAAAAGTTAACTTTAATTATTTCAATTATTTAATATTACTGAAAATTTTACATTTCTGCCAGGTGCCAAACTGAGCATATACCTGAAGTATTACTGGATAAGTGATAACTGAATCTGTCATTCAAACAGTGTTTCCTCTTACCATTGTGCAGCCAGGTGAGCTCAGGCAGTGGTCTGCCCTCCACTGAGCACTGCAGGATGACATCATGTCCCTCCAATACTGAACAATCCTTCAGCAAAGAGCTGAACACTGGAGGCTTTGCCTCCACCCTCACACCTACAACACACACACAGCCATACACAAACACAAATCAGCATCTGACACCACACAGCATCTAAAATCAATTGGTTTCACCAATAGGTGGCACTGCCTCACTAATAATAATACTAATAATGATAATAATTGTTATTATTTTTTAAAAGATGCATTAAACTGATCAAACGAAGGCATGAGTGAAGGCATGTATGTTTCTTATAAATGATTTCTACTATACTTAAATGGCAATACATAAAAGATAGATGCATAAAATGACTGGTGAGTTCTTACGTTTGACAGTCAGGCTCCAGTGGGCCGCAGTCTTTCCTCTTTTGTTGGCAGCAGTGCAGCCATACTGTCCCGTGTCAGTTACGTGAGCGCTCTCCAGACACAGGACGTGCAGACTACCCTCCTGTTGCGTGCTGACGCCTGATCTCTGTCTGAGAGGAGCTCCATCTTTCATCCAGCTCACTGTCGGCACTGGAGACCCAGACACTGAGAGAGCACAGAGGCACATCACTCATTTAATAACATCTGTGTAAATCTGCAAAGTAAAGTAACACAACCTTGCACAACATCTACACTTCTTCTTAAATATTTAAATCAGAATTTAAATGTAAATATTTAATTTGTATATATTTGTGCCCCCAGAAAAGAACCGACTGTTACATAATCATTGTAAAATATGTGTATAAAGCAAAATGTATCTAAAATGCAAATTTAGAAATTAAACTTTGTGAAAATGAAGTACACTTTAGCATACTTTTTTAAAAGACCACGAACTATGGAAATAATATAACTAGAAAAAATATTCTCAATGTATTGTTTTAGACACTTAATGTTAATAGCATTTAGACTAAATGTAATAGTTTACATTTATATTAAATACAGTTAGCTGACTGTTTTTAATTTTATAATTACGGATATTGTCTTTTAAATATGGTTAAAGTGTATTTCGGAACGTACTTTCAAGCATTTCAAGTTAACTAAAATATGATTTAATGTTGTTTTATTTAAAATTAAATTTCATAAATATCAATTAAACATTAGTAATTACACTTTTGCATTAGTAACGCTGCAATTTAGTAAATTTAAAAGATATTAATTTTGAAAAACACATTACAGCTAAAATTTTAATCAAATGCTTTACATGTGCTTTAATATGGTAGTCACCACATCAAAATAAGTGTAATTCTTTAAAATATTATTAAAATATAATGATTTAAATGTACTAAAATGTACTTAAAATTAATTGTATTTCATATGCAATACAATTTGGCATAATATTTATGAGGGAATTCATAAAGTCTCATAAAGTCATAAAGTCTGTTACTGCTGTGCAGTGATTTAGACAGCAGTAGGCCATGTCTTAGCTGTTTTGAAAAATCATTATCAAGACAAGAGCCAAATAACCTGCAACTCTATATTTGATTGTAGTCACTTCAGTGCAATAGACTAACCTTTGCATTTGAACGTGACCTTTTCACCCTGCACAACCTCTTGGCTCTGAGGCTGGGAGTCAAAACTGGGTGGAGTTTCTAGAACGTCCATTTTGCTCTCTCTGGTTTGTCGGTGGGCGTCTCTGCTGGATTCCAGCCGTGATGCTTCAGGAATCTCTTCTGGAGCTCTGAACGTATCCGAAGCTCTTGTTGTGCCATGTGGCTCATTCTTTACAATGCTCTGACTTCTTACATTCACAAAGTTTGATGTCTTTTGATCAGCTGGTGATCTTCCATCTGTGGACTTGCTCATAGGTTGTGAGGATAGTGATGCTGTTATTTTTGGTGCCTCTGTTCTGGTAACAGGAGTAACACTGGCTACAGTGGTAGTGGACAGTGGTGTGTGTGTCTCTGTGGTTGCAGTTCGGATGGATGTGCTGGAAGGTTTTTTTTCAGTGTCAAGACCGTTGGTGCTGTGCTTGACCACAGATGGTTTCGGGAGATCTTGAGATGGTTTGGGCAGGCTATGGAAAGAAAGATCATGAACAGTCAAGTGAACAGGCGTTGCTGAACTGTAAAGATGCACTAGAGCAGAAGTTTTCAAATTGGGGTTTGGGGACCACCAGAGGACCACAAGGGAGTGCTAGGGGGTTTGTGGAAATGTTTACAGAAAAAGTGTTAAAGTAATAATAATAATACATTTGTTTAAAATATATAAGTATATAAATAAATACAGCACTGTATCAGCACAATAAATGGGGGGAGGGGGTGTTAACAATAACATTAATTTAATTTAATTTAATTTAATTTAATTTAATTTAATTTAATTTAATTTAATGCCTGATATAACAGTGGTCTGGGACTTTGAATGGACACCTCTCAGTGTAGATAAAGAATCTCACAAAAGCAAAAGATCTTGATACCATTGTACAAACTCCATTCTGCCAATGATATGATTCTACATGTAGATTAATCAGATTTCTCAAGGCCATGGACATGACTGAGGTCTTCAGTTCATTTGAACGAATGTAGCTGTAGCAATATTTATCCAATGTACAATTAATTTATTTAGACTTGGGAAAAAAATGATGTGTTTTCTTTGAAATGTGATATTTTATTGTAACTTTATAAATGCAAGCTATAATTAAAAGGTCTAAATAAAAGTTTGTCTCTTACGTGGCTGTTTCAGTGTCTGCATCTGCAAAAGAAAAACAGAACAGACTGTGAGAATTTCAGAATCTGAAATGTGAGCTGTTTAGCTAATTACAGGAAAAGTTCACTTCCATGTCATCCAAGATGTTCATGTCTTTCTTTCTTCAGTTGAAAAGAAATTAAGTTTTTTTAAAAAAAAACATTTCAGGATTTTTCTTTGTATAGTGGACCTCCATGGTGCACACCAGCCTGAATGTCCAAAGTGCAGTTTCAGTGCAGCTTCAAAGGGCTCTACACAATCCCAGCCAAGGAATAAGGGTCTTATTTAGCGAAATGAGCGGTCATGTTCTAAGAAAAATACAAATTTATATTCTTTTTAACCACAAATGCTCGTCTTGCACTAGCTTGACCTCTCGCATTACGTAATCACACACGTGTGACGTAGGCAGAAGTACTGAAGTACGGAGACAAAGAGCTAACCGTGTGTGACCTTTCCAACATGATTACGTAATGCATGAATACGCACATCGCAGATCTAGTGCAAGACGAGATCATGTAGAGCCATTTGAAGCTGCACTAAAACTACAATTTGGACCTTTAACCCGTTAGCCACCATTGAAGTCTATTATATGGAGTAAATTCCTGGAATGTTTTCCTCAAAAAACGTAATTTCTCTGTGACTGACAAAAGAAAGACATGAACATCTTGGATGACATAGGGGTGAGTAAATTATTAGGAATTTTCATCCTGGAAGTGAACTACTCCTTTAAGACATTAATGAAACTCATATTTCTGTGGTTATTGCTTTGACATCTGTGGGACATTCTGTTACCAAAGATGAATTATGATCCAACAAGGACCCGAGACACCAGCCTCATTGGAGGCCCTCTCTGCTTGCAGTGGTGAGATGTAATATGCAAACAATATTTTTTTTTTCAAAATATGACAAATAAAAGTCTCAATAACTGTAGGATATAAAGCTTAAATAATTAGAACTTTATTCAAAGTCCCTGGAGAAATAGCCCCACATCCTTATCTGTTTCTATATCCATCTATCCTTCTGCGCTACCTTGGACAATGAGTTCAGCGGTTGCAGAGGCTTTCCCGGCACTGTTGGCCACCAGACAGGTGTACACACCAGCGTCCTCTGAGCCTGTGTGGCGAATCTCCAGGAAATGAATTCCTGATCTCTCAAACAGGTTAAAGTGATCACATTGCTGGATCTTCTCTTCTCCCTGAAAGGGGAAACGCAGTGGATAAATAAATTATGACTCAAACTGTGATTTTGTAACACCGCTTGGACTGTGTTGGTTTTGCTCATTGTCATACCTCCCTTGGACTGTTTTGTTTATTTCTCCCTCTTGTGCCCATATTTGGTTGTTCCTGTTTCCTGTCCTCATTTTTATTAGTTAACCTTGTGTCTTAATTTAGTTAATCGTTATCACCTGTCTTTATAAGTTGCATTCAGTTCTCTGTTTGTTGTCCGGTCTCGTCAACGTCAGCGTGAATGTGTATGTATGCTACCCTGCCTGTGGATTTACCTGTTTGAAAACTACCTGTGGATTATAATAAAGACTTTATCTTTAACCTTCGTCTTCATTCGCCCCTTCCTTGCACGAAATGTGACAGAAGACCAGACCACAAACACAAAACTGAAAAAAAAAAACAGTTAAGCAGCGTTTACCCCACGTTTTCTTTTCGTTTTCATTCAGTGTTTTATTTTCTGTTTATCCCCCTTTCATGGATCATCCTGCCGTCCACATCCTCCTCCTAGAGCAGGAGAATTGCTCTCTCGAGGACCACACCAAAGACTTTGTGTTCCTCGCCCCCATGACACACTACCCGGACAGGTGCCTTTTGCTTGTTTTATCAAACTGGACTTAATACCACCACACGAGCGCAGCTGTCCGGGGATCTTCCTCAAGAGAGCCTTGCCACCTATATTGAGTGGGTGCTCTCGAGCCCCACTCAAGACCCAGAGCCCAGCCAACCTACACCCCAACTCGCGGAGCCAGAGCCCGAGCCCACTGCAGATGGAGAACCAGAGCCGAGAGAGACAGAGCCATCGCCAACTGAGGATATATATGTGGAACTTCCTGCCTACCCTGAACAATCTGCCTTGAACTGTCTACTTGCCTGAATTTGCCACCCACCCTCCCTCTGTTATCTCCATCTAGCAGCCCTGCTGCTTCAGCTCTGCCACCGCTGTTTCCTGACAGCCCCTCAGCTCACCCTCAACCCACCATCTGTGCGGTGGGCTCGCCGCGGGTCTGCCAGTCTCCATCGGCGTCATGGCTGGAGGATCCCTCGTCTTCGCCTCCAGCCTCAGAGTCCCGGACTCCGCCTCGGCCCTCTGACCCTGCGGCTCCACCCCGGCTCTCAGCTCCCTCGTCTCCACCGTCGCCCTTTGGCCCACCAGCTCCACTGGGCTACCTCGTCCCTTGGTCAGTCGTCGTCCCGCCATCGCCTCAGGACTCCACTCCTCCGGCTGCGCCTCGTCGCTCCGTCCCACTGGCTTCGTTGGGCTCCTCCCTCCCTCTGGCTCCACCTCAGTCCTCTGTTGCTCCGGCTCTGCCACAGACCTCCGGAGCTCCGCCTCGGGTCGCCAGAGCCGTGGGCTCCGCCTTGGCCCTCCGGATCCTCGGTGTCGCCCAGAATCATCGGGTCTCCGTCTCCGCCTCGGGCTCCACCTGCTCCGCCACATCAGTCGGCCTCCTGGAGTCGTCAGCCCTTCCTCCACCATGGCTCCTCCCTCCGTCGGCTCGCCTAGCTCCTCCTGCTCTGGGTCCCTTCTGTCTCCTCCATGGCTCTTCCCTCCGTCTGATCCACCCTGGACTCTGTTGCTCGTCCTCCTCCCGGATGTCTGTCCTCCGCCGAAACCTCCTCCAGTACAGACTTCCTAATTCCATCTCACCACCATCTCCAACGGGCAAGTCCGGAGGCATTAGGACAACTCAGACGCGCGTCATTCCATCAATTCCATCCACCGACCAGGAGACCGTGTCTGGTTGTCCACCCGGGACTTCCGCCTCCGGCTGCCCAGTAAGAGGCCTACTCCCCTCCATCCATCCATTTCCGTCCTTGTCTACGGCGCGGGGTCGCGCCTTCCAGGAGGGGGGAGTAATGGTTTTGCCCATTGTGTTGGTTTTGCCCATTGTGTTGGTTTTGCCCATTGTCACACCCCCGTTGGACTGTTTTGTTTGTTTCTCCCTCTTGTGCCCATATTTGGTTGTTCCCGTTTCCTGTCTTCATTTTCATTAGTTAACCTTGTATCACCTGTGTCTTAATTTAGTTCATCGTTATCACCTGTCTTTATAAGTTGCATTCAGTTCTCTGTTTGTTGTCCGGTCTCGTCAACGTCAACGTGAATGTGTATGTATGCTACCCTGCCTGTGGATTTACCTGTTTGGAAACTACCTGTGGATTATAATAAAGACTTTATTTTTAACCTTAGTCTTCGTTCGCCCCTTCCTTGCATGAAACGTGATAGATTTCAGATACTGTTTAATTGTGTCTCACCTTATACCACTGCACCAGTGGCTGGGGTCGTCCTGTGATCTTGGCTGAGAATTTGCCACTTTGTCCCACTTTGAGATACAGGCGAGAAGGTTTAGTCACAAACTTTGGGGGGCTTTCACCCCAGATACTGGGTCTATTCTCTACTGCAGGAATACCCAGAGAGCCACTGGTGACAGATGAGAGAAAACGTAAGTAACAATACACAATAATTCACATGGCTAAATGCAGGAATACATTACGTTAATATGCTGTGTCTTGTGAATTTCGTCCAATTGTGTCTACAGGTGGCTGGCAGCAAAGGTCAAAATGTTAATTAAATATGCAAATGTGAATTTCTGTCAGGTGTTTTTTTTTTCCATTACCAATCTCTGAAATAGTGTTTCATTACCAATTGTTTGGAAATTAATCACAAAAACAACTGATTTGAAGCAAAAAAGAAAGATTAAGAAGAAGATAAGAAAAACTTAAAAAAAAGAATATATATATATACACACACACACACATACACACACAAAGTAACAAAGTTAAAAAAAAAAAAAAGAACATTATGACAAAAACAGTAGCAGGTTCAACACTCATTAGGCTATGGTATGTTGCATATCTCATATTCATTTTTTCAGGCAGTATGTTTCTCACCCTGCCCTGTTGGAGGAAGGAAGACTGTATTTTTTTCCTGCATTTCCTGTGTGGGATGGAAAAATACATTCATGATACTCAAAATACAAAGTATATGTTCATGCATAAACACACAGAATTCATTAGAAACATGAAAAGCAGATTTTCCCCTCTCTTCTTTCTCTATCTCTCCTTCCTTCATAAACATAGCTTGAGCAGAGTTGCTATTATCTGCTGCTTGTTGTAAAGTACTTGAATGGCTCCATATGTTTGTGTTTTTGTAAAGCATGCCGGAGGAAGTTTATTAAGCATTTATTAGTCTATAAATCAGTACAGATGTAGTGCTGCATCGCTGACTGTGGACATGTTTACCGTAGGCAAAAAGAGTATAACAGGAGAAATGCAGAATAAACTGTAATGTAAACTTTTGAGAATATGCACCATAAACTGTATTAGAACAATATACACATTAGTGTTTATTCTATGCTATAATATTTACAGGGTTTCTGCTGCAGTATGTGGTTTAATTTGTATTTCTCATACTGAGATTTAAAAAGTCGAGTCAAGAAAAATAATGAAAGGCACAGTACAGTAAAACTTCTTTAAAACAACAATCACTGTTTTGAGATAATATCTGTTGAATTAAAGTTATTACACCTCAGTGGCAGTTTCTTGTTTTTATATAAGATTTACATTCGCTTATAACTACATTTTGTTGTTATACTTAACATATGCTTGCACCTCTTTTCACCCTTTGTCTGAAACGCTCTGTTTTAGTTCCTGTCTCTTTAAATCATGCCTTTACAAAAAATCCCAGTCTGCAGTGATTGGTCAAATGTAATGCCCCTAACCATAATTCCAGCTCCTGAGGCTTCATGAGCAGTTGTAAACAGTATAACTTTACAGTATATATAGTAACTATGGAGTCCTTATTGAAAGTCTGGGTAACACTTTATTTTAAAGTGTCCATAATACAGTGTAATTACCTAATCAAGTACTTAGCAGTAGTCGCTGTACTTACATGAAACAAAATGTATTTACCATGTAACTAAGTTATGGAACAGCCTGTAATTACAGTTTGTAATGATGTCGATGTAATAGGCAGCTACTGTTACACATATGTAACAGGCCAAATCTGTTGCACAGCTACTTGTACACTTAAGTACAATCTTGATACACTTTATTTTAAGTAGCTTATGCTGGTGTAATATTCTGTCATTTTAATTGATTAATAATTTAATTTTGTAATTAGAAAGGTATTACATGTATATAAGCTGTGTACTGGTGGGTTAAATCAATCTAAGGTGCAGCTGGATAAGGTGTACAGTATAAATACACATGAAATACACTTAAGTATTCTTAATCTTAATACACTTTATTTTAAGTAGCTTATGTCTGTGTACTTACATTTTTAATTATGTTGTATAAAGTGTGCAACACAAATGTAACAGTCTTTTGGTTACATATGTAGCTGTGTAACAGCAGCTGCCTATTACATCTACATAATTACAAACTGTAATTACAGGCTGTTCCATAACTTAGTTACATGGTAAGTAAATTTAGTTTCACGTACAACGGCTACTACTAAGTACTTGATTAGGTAATTACTCTGTATTATGACACCTTAAAATAAAGTATTACCAAAGTCTGTTATTTTTATTGATTTATTTTTTAGCTTAAAGCTGCAGTCATAATTTTTGCCTCTTTGTCATCATCTCTGTGTTGAAACCTGCAATTACAGTTATTTGAGAATTATCTTCATTATGTGGGTTGCGCACCAGTGTATGTGTGGCTGTCAGTCACCGCACTGGTGTGGATGTATTTCAGAATCAAAGATCTTAGCCTACGTCTTGGAATATATGATCCAAATAAGAATTTTCACTGTATTTTATCATCTGAACAAGTAAGTAACATGTCTGCCACTTTTGTTCTGACCAACTGAGGAAAAAAGCATTACAATTAATCAAGCTACCAATGGTGTTTAAATATAACGATCACTTAGCTCATATCACATAAAATCAAGCAAATTATTATTACTGTTATACTTTGTTCTCAAATTGTTAATGTTAACAAACTCAACATTGTGTGACTATGCGTTTTTAGTGTGTATTAGCGTGTAGATTTCAATTTCTGTACAGGCTAACTCTTACTGTCATACCATTTGAATTTCATATAAAGAAATTGTTAATTTTTAAACTAATTTATGTTCCTTAGAACTGGTTCTCTTTAAAATACAAATCTTGTGTAATCCCATGTAGGCTACTTGTAATCAGATGCATTTAAAAATGATAAAAAATTATACATTTATTATTCCAGCTGCTGTGAGAAAAGGTTATAAACTATCCAGCACCTGCAGGATCCTCACATGCGATATACTGTCTTGCTCAAAAATTGATTTCAGATCATTTTTAACCAAGAAAAGTTACGGACTGAAGCTTTAATTGGTGCCAATTAACGAATGTATTATCCTGTTATACAACAAATAACCCTAATTAAACACATTTTGTGTTTTGTTTTCTTTATTAATCTAAAATTAATTTACAGCAGTGTTTCAGTCCTCACGCTCCCAGGCTATGCATATTTTGTATGTATCTCTTATCACGTACGCCAATTGTTCTATTTGACCGTGAAGTGCCCTGCAAAGTGGACATCACGCAAGGACTGGAGTTGGGAAACGCTGATCTACAGCACAGATTATGTCAGAACCCTGATCACTGTCCCTGATCTTCTTAAAACACACACTCGAGATAAACATCAGGCCCATCAAGACGATGCTTTACCTTCCACAATGATCTCCACTGTAACCTGGCAGCTCCCTGCATCATTGACAGCCTCACATGTGTAACGCCCTCCATCATCATCCTGGACTTCCTGGACCACCAGACTAAAGGTTCCACGAGCACTTTGTTCCATAGAATAATGATCTCCTGCTATCAGTAGCTTCCCATTCCTAAACCAGCAAACCTGGGGCTCTGGAAAACCACGCACCTGACAGAGATCACATACACACAGGAAGTTAGGAGGCAAATGTAAAATCAGTAGAAACATACAAAAAGGTGCTTGTTTTTCTTTGTTGTCTCTGCATACAACCACACAAACACAGTAATTAGATCAGCAGTAACTAGTCAACATGATTGTCCAAGCAAACAAATGAGACACAGATACATTGGAAGAATCCTGTCAATAGCATTCTTGAGTCTGACCAAAGGAAGCTGCTGGGTGTGTAAAGCAAGCCAAGACTGTGTTTCATAATTGAAAGGTTCAGTGAGACAAATATGAACAGCATTCTGGACATGCTTAAAACTCAGTGAACAGAATCGGGAACAGCCTTCATTATTAGTTACTCAGTAACTGATTATCAGCGTTGCCCTGCTTATAGAACAAACAGCAGAGAGTTCTGCTGCTTATTTCCTGAGAACACAGTGTGTGTGTGTGTGGTCTGTGATGAACAAGAGAAACTTCATACCAATTGCAGCACCTCTCTTTCTGTCATAAAGCTTTCTTTACCACTATAGTACCAGGGGTGCCCAATCCAGCTGACCAGTGCCCAATCCAGTCTTCCAGACCTCCAACCTACTACAACACACCAGCCCGGGGTGTGTTTTCCAAAAAGCATCAATAGCTAACTAACATAAGTTCCACTGAACTCTATTTGTAATGACGAATCTTGCAATCATAGTTGCTTTCGGGCAATGCATTCATGGAAGTTTGGTGTAAACCAAGGTTGCAACTGAAAGCCTAGGGATCTGACTTGTTGCCTAACAGGCAATGACTTTGCATACAGTGTTTGCGCCTGAAATTAGTCCCTAAATTGATTTCAGACAGGCATCTGAGGAAGTGTAATGGTCAAAAAGAGATTGTTGGTGATAACAAAGCAAATATTAAATTACTGCAATTCTAATTCTTGCTCAAAATGATATCAAAAGATGTTCAAAAGCATACATTAACACACAAACTGATCACAAAGCGCAACTTTCAGACTCTGTTTTTTATTTCTTAGCTCAAATGTCAAAGATTGGAAAGCACAGGATAGTGGGATATGAAATGCATCTATGCTGCCTTCAAAAACTGATCAGATAAAATTATCTCAGTAGGCAGGATGTGTCACCATCATTAGATTCGGATGTGCCTTGTTGCCTTCATTTTTCATTTGTTCAGATGAGCCTGGATGTTTGTTGTAATCTAAAAGAACCTGATTAGCTAGTTTAGATTTGTGTAATCAGGGTTGGAGCTAAACTCTGCAGCACACTGACGTAATCATAGCCGTGATCATCCCTATTTAAAATCCTGAATATGAAACCTGTTTGATATGATCGGGGTGGCCCTGATTTGTGTGAGAGCAGATCGGGAGGTGCAAGATTCGATCTGAGAACGTGTCACATTACCAGATAATCCGTGCCGAACATCGGGACCGATCCAGGTGCTCGACAAGACTTTTGCTCCGATTCTCGGGAGGGTAAAATCGGGGCAAAATGGGCTAAAAATCCTGTACTGTGAGCCCGTCTTAAGTAGCATGTACAATGCATCGCTGGAGAAATTAACTAGCTATGACCATTTCCTGAATCTGTAGTAGCTTTGTCACACATCTGTGGTTTGAACCGCTTTGGTTCAACAATAGAACAATAATGATGTTACGCAGGTGGTGGAGTAATAACTTACACTAATCATTCAGTTTGAAATTGAATTTATGTCAGGTTATTGTTGTAAATAATAAATATGACATCTGAGGGCTACTAGAAGCAGAATTGAGCACCTCTTCCAACCCTTTTGGGCCCAATATGGTAATACTACGGTTTTATGCAAAGTTTCCCTTTTCGAAACGCTTCACCTCATTGTTAGGGTAGTTGCCAGATTGTTATTCAGTTGTGTAGATGTTCTTTAAAGATGCTCTTTTGATTCAAGAGAAGCTGTAAATTATCCTTAAGGATAAGCTTACAAATTTACATCATTTCTGAACAACATTGCAAACTTCCTTAACTTGCTTAGCAAAATTAGGACTGAACTTGCCTTAGCGTGCACTACTAATCATGCATTATTTTCATTCATCCTGAGAAGCTTTTGTCTTTTACAGCATTGAAATGTCTATCGGTTATAGATGAGCACGATGAAAGGAGCACCTGATCCGTCTATAATAGAACGAGCACAAATGCCTGAGTCATTAAGATGGGAGCGGTACAACTGTGCTTCCTGTGAAGTGTTCCAGAGCTCAGACTCTGTTCACTTCATTGATCTCTTTCTGCTTGTTTTCTCTCGGTTCTGTCAACCGCCGCAAATCTGAGTGCTGACCATGTCTAATAAGGACACCATATGGATAATCTCCCACCATTCAGCCTCTCTTTTACCAGTGTTGGCATGTCTCTTTTCCATGGATCTCGGTGAAATTATTTAGCATTGTACATTGGAAGAAGACCACAGTAAAATCATGAAACACAATCTTGCTCTCTTGTCTGCAGAGCAGCAGTATCGCACATCCACTTCACAAGAAACAAAAATCAGAGGAAACTGCTAACTACTCCAAGCTGTGACGGATTTCAGATCGAATATACAAATTTATACGGCTGCGATGGCTAATAGACAATAGATTGATTCCAGATGCTCTTCCAAAATTCCAAAGCTAAAATGAGAAGAAAAACTTTACCATACAGCAAGGGTTTCTAGGAGCACGTCAAGACTGGCCTCTCTTTCGTTCAGTCAAATGTTACCTCACGGTGACAGGTCCACTTTAGTGCAGATTTGCCCAAAAATAGCAATATTAGCTCTGAATTCTCTATTAAATCAGAGCAGCGCTGGTATTTCCTCTATGTCGGCTGCTGGTTTTTCTTGTGTACACTCTCTCAGTTTGAAGTCTTTACTCTGAGACTTGTGGTCAGAGGCTCTACCTCAAAAATCCAGCAGGACTCACATCCGATGCTGAGGGGAGGAAAAACACAGGGTTGTTTGCACAAAGACTCTGCTTTTTTGTTTGTTTTCTCTCACACAATTCATACTGACAGCACAAGTAGGGCACGAGTCTTCAGTAAGGCCAGACACAGAGAAGACGCTATTGTATTCACCTATGAGTGAATTGTGATTTTTATAAAGAAAATGTAAGGTTTGCACAAACTAAACTGTTCTGGGGTGTTTCTGCTGCTTACTCACTGCCTAAAGCCTGGCTCACACTACAGGATTTTTAAAATCCAAACCGATTATGAAATCTGGTTGCAGACTTCTCTATTTCTGTTCATTGTTGTTTAGTTTTATTTCCAGATTTATGATTCCATTGGGCGAATTGAAGTCATACTTCTTGGCCTCCCCTGGTGAAAAAAAACAGCATATGCTGGTAGGCATGTTTTGATGCTGGGATGCTGGTTAGGTATGTTTTGATGCTGGTTTAAGCTGGTCCTTTGCTGGTTTATGCTGATCCTTGACCAGCAACATGACCAGCATAAACCAGCAAAGGACCAGCATAAACCAGCTAAGGACCATCTTAAACCAGCATCAAAACATACCTAACCAGGATCCCAGCATCAAAACATATGCTGTTTTTTTCACCAGGGTCTAAACTACAGAACATGCACAAAACTATGTTTTTACTCTTGATAAGTTATAAGATTTAAGATTTGCATATATACTGTATATAGAATGAATTTCCAAGTACAAGCATTTCCAAGTACGCAACTTAATTATCACTCTATTTTCAAATGTTTTTTGGAAGTATGGGTTTGGGAAATTCTGAACTGCTGAACTCTGTGTCACAACTGGGTAGCTGTAGTAATGCACACAACGAGGAAGTAGGAAATTAATAAATAAATCAACCATGAAGAGAGAGAAACACAACCCCTAAAAAAAACTGATGAGATCGGACAAAAAAACTACACAGACTAAACGAGGGACCTAATGAATAAATGAACAGCAGGTGAACAGAATGATTACTAATAGATAACCATAGAAACTGACAAGAACTCAGACAGGCACAACAGGAACTACACAAATCAGAACTGAACCAAACATAACCATGACACTATATTGGTAATAATTGTGATAATATGTGATAATAACTGGCTAACAATGCTTTTGGGAAACACACCCCTGGGTTGCTGGCAAAGCATTGCTGTGTGGCTGATCAAAGTATAAATATTTTGTGAGATAGCGATTTTATATGAATTTGTACAATGTATAATTTTTAGAAAGAATGTAAGCTATGAAAGCCCATTCCAAACTCTACCCCTAAATATAACTGTCACCGAGGTATTAGCAGATCATACAAGAGATTGTACAAAATCATACAAATTAGCCACCAATTGGCCAAAATGTAAAACAGTTACAAAGTGTCATGATATTGTTGAGTGTTCTGTGTGATTGCTTACTGGTATAAGTCTGTTACTCAAGCCTGTATGATATTCTTGTCTCTAGATGACTAAACTTTAGTATAGGGACCAATTCACACTATGTGAAGAGTTTTCATGACGCGTCATCAATCAGCCATATTGGCAGGACTGAACGTAAACAATGCCCCTGAATAGAACAATACTTGCATATTTTGCTTATTATTGCTTCTGAAAATAGTCAATTGCAAAGCACAAAACAAGAACAGGTATATATGTAGCAATAGCCAAAAAAACATTGTATGGGTAAAAATGATCGATTTTTCTTTTATGCCAAAAATCATTAGTATATTAAGTAAAGATCATGTTCCATGAAGATATTTTGTAAAATTCCTACTGTAAATATATCAAAACCTAATTGTTGATTAGTAATATGCATCACTAAGAACTTCATTTGGACAATTTTAAAGGTGATTTTCTCAATATTTAGATTTTTTTGCACCTCAGATTCCAGATTTTCAAATAGTTGTATCTCGACCAAATATTGTCATATCCTAACAAACAGATGATAGCATATAAATCTCAATTTTAAGTTTTGTGGTCCAGGGTCACAGTTATTGTCATATTTTGGGCTGCACTAATCGGTCGGACCAGGAAAAGCATTTGGAGTAGACTGCCAAAAGTTATAACAAAACAAAGAGAAGAGTGCAAAGGAACAAAAGGCATTTGTGGTTGGCCAAACTGAACCAGGATTTTCAGGGCAAGAATATTGACAACATTCGTGTTTGCTCTCATCATTTCCAGTCATGTAACTTAGTTTATCAAAACATTGCGCCTTTTCCTGCTTACTAAGTCCTTCTCTATATGACCTTGCAGCTTCCATAAGTTTTTTTTTTTCTGTGGTTTAGACAGCATAAATTTGCAGAACAATGTATTCAGTAGTGTATTAACCATGTAATCCATGTTGTTGTTTACATCTGAGTATTGCCAATATGGCCGTGCATCCAGGTAACTGACTAAATCGTGACATAAGCATAACATGACATAAAACCTCTATTGCCTGTTTAATAGTACTTATAAAGCAAATATTCTACATGATTCTACATCCTTAATCTTGCCCAATATCTAAACTTAACAACCACTTTACTAACTATTAATAAGCAGCAGCAGTTTATTGTGGCAAAAGTCATGGTTTGTTAATAGTGAGAATTGGACCTTAAAGTGTGATCAGTATAACATTTATTCTCATACTTATAGGTAAGCAAACCTTAGCAAACATTATTAAATACACCGTCAGTATGAGTAGATGTACAGTGGCTAGTGCATTGACAGTAATACATTGTGACTTAAGTGTTCAAATACTTTTCAGGGGCACTGTATGTGCACATGCACACACAACAGCAAGGGCATAAGACAAGACCACATACCCAGCTTGTTCTAATAAATCGATATATTTTTTAATTCTACAAGATCACTAGCAATCAAAACACACACATCTTTTAATGAGCCCTTTAAACTGCTGCCCAGAACTAATTCCAGAGAACATCAGACTGCTCAGACATGCTCTGAGGCGTCTCACAAGATTTCTCAACTAGAAGCCAAACCGAGACACAATGCAGAGAATGTCCAGCTTGGAAGTTTTTTTGGGGGGAATGTTTTTGAATGTTTTTCCTTGCATGCTTTTTTATGGGATATAATTTGTTTTTCAGTGACAGCCATTTCTTGTTTGTAATCTAAACATGATGACAACTGTTCAACCAAAACAATGTTGATGAATTCTGGAGTCTGAGGTGTTGATGTTCCACACAGGGTTCGGAGGTTCTCTGGGCTGATCTGGAGTCAGCTTTGGGGATGTTCCACCTGGCTCTCATTAATGGGGCCTCAGACAAATATTCACTAATGACCTGCTCTTACTGAAATACAGCCAAAATTTTACATAGCACATACTTACATAGCTACTAACCACATATCATAAAAGAGTCACTATATGCTCAATTTAGTGTATTCTGAGCTATCCGTTCAGTAATATACACACGCCACACACTCTGATAAACAATCCACTCACAGACTTTATGAATGAAGTGTAATCTGACCATTACGAGTATAAACTAGCCTTGCATTTGAACTGTTTGCCTTAGAATTCAGTGCTTACAAGACAGCAAAAGAATTGTTTTAGGCAACCCAGTCTCACTGGAAACACTTGCTTTTAGTGACATTTCTGCAAAATGATATTAAATTGCTTGTTGCATGTTTTGCATGTGAACAGAGCAAAAATAAGATAAAAATGCATTTGCTAAGGCAACCATGTCATTTTAGGTTGCTTCTACAAGTCTTTGAGCTATTTCTAGTTTGGTGGGGTTAAGGGGTACTTAACATGACTGATGAGGCTTTAGTGTACACACAACCAAAAATGAAAACAAATGCATTAAACGGTTTAAGCGGAATTAATTGTGTGGAAGGAAAAGCAGAACTGAGATTAATTTTAATACAGTGCTCCCTTTCATGCACTGCAAACATTACTCCAGCTTTAACGGGTGGCACACGGTCGCTCTGAATGCCCCTCAGGTCATGAAGGTTTATACAGTAAACTGATACGCACCGCTCACATTCCACTGGGTAGTGGGCCGAAACATCAGGCTGTTGTTTGACAGAAAAACTCAACCTCATGTTTCTTTCTTCCTCTCTCTTTCCTGTTATCACTTTTTCCTGGCTTTACCTTTGCTGTTAAAACCTGGCGAGGTCACGCACCTGAAATACTGCAGCACAATCAGTCCAGAGACTCCCAGAGCACTCAAACACACTGATATCATTAACACATGCTCCTCTCTCTTACACAGAACTCAGTCCACTCCACTATATTCTCATCAACACAAGCTGTGTAGATCATGCTTTATAATATTATACAATATTTTCTGTGGAGATATTGCCAAAATGCCAAAATGTTTTATTAAAATAGCCTGTTTAATATTCATGTAAAAAATTTTAACCAGGACACAATGGTTTTTATATACAGTTGAAGTCAAAAGTTTACATACACCTTGCAGAATCGGCATAATATGAATTATTTTATCAAAATAACAGAGATTGCATAAAATGTATGTTATTTTTATTTAGTACTGACCTGAATAAGAGATTTCACATAAAAGACGTTTACGTATAGTCCACAAGAGAAAATAATCATTTAATTTATAAAAATGACCCTGTTCAAAAGTTTACATACACTTGATTCTTAATACTGTGTTGTTACCTGAATTATCCACAGCTGTTTGTTGTTGTTGTTATTTAGTGATAGTTGTTCATGAGTCCCTTGTTTGTCCTGAACAGTTAAAATGCCCGCTGTTCTTCAGAAAAATTATTCAGGCCCCACAAATTATTTGGTTTTTCATTTTTGTGTATTTTAACCCTTTCCAACAATGACTGCATGATTTTGAGATCCATTTTTTTACACCAAGGGCAACTGAGGGACTCGTATGCAACTATTACAGAAGGTTCGATATATATATATATATATATATATATATATATATATATATATATATATATATATATATATATATATATATATATATATATATAAATATATATATATATATATATATATATATACACACATCTTCATTTTGTTCAAAAGTTTACACCCCTGGCTCTTAATGCATCGTTTCAGTGAGCATCAGTAAACATTTTTTTTTTAGATACATGTGAACTATCTTATTCAGGTCAGTACTAATTAAGTTGGAGCAGCATACGGGTGAACCTCTTCAATACCATTTAAAAGGTATCAGGTGGACCGTATAAATTTGGTTTACATGCATTTTAATTAAAGTTATTATGTCATGAGTTCATATTTTATATTATATTAACAGTTTGAAAAGGAATCAGACAATTTAGGCAAATTTACAGGTATCTAACTCCATAATAACATATTTTGTTTAGGTGAACTCTATTGCCCCCTTGAGTACTGGAGTTTCATGGCTAATTATTCATGTCTAAGTTTGCATACTTACACAAAGTATGTTTATTCACTGAAAATGGTGTCCAGGTAGCCAAGTGACTCCAGATATTGCCACAGAGATATTATTGTTTACATCACAACATTTTTTTTTTTTTTAAATCAATTTTATTTACCCTTACAAGTTAATGTAATGCATATAGATCAACATATCTTGGTGCACAAATATCTTGTACACATACAGAGTAAGAAATCAGAAACAACTGATGTATTAGGATTGCTGTAATGGAAGTACACAGAAAAGGATGACTAAGAAAGAGAGAAAGGAAAGAAGGAGAAGAGTAGTAAGTATGTTAGTACAAGTAAAAGTCTACCACATCTGTTTCCAATAAGCTCCTGTTCAGTCCCAATTTTTTAAAAAGTTAGTGTCTCACTGACTCTCACAGAGTGAGAGTGAAAGATCATCATTACAATAGCTAAGAGTGACAAAGCAAACTTTAGCAATTACCTCTTCTCATGTGTTTATACTAATTACATGAATGATCCTCAAATCATAGACCATTTTGATCAGAGTTGTGGGAGTGTGCTCTTTTGACTTGGGTCAGCACCTTAGCAACTAAAGTTACAAAATCAACAAAACCAAACCTGTTTCTTTATAATAGAAACCACTCCCAAATACTTACAGCATAATGACTGATATTGTTTGTCTTCAGATGTTTCTTCTATAGAATATAGATGGAATAACCACAGACACTTCCAGTCTTCCAAAACTAAAATAAGGCCTAACGTCTAAAGCATGATATATTGATGCCACTGCAGCTCTTTCCAACCATAAGAAATGAGCTATGTGCTTCTCCGTCCCTGTGAGAGAGGTGTCTGACAGTTTTATTGTAGATTCTCTTTCCTGATTAGATTGCTGCTGAACTGGATCTATGGAGACTTTTAGAGCATGCCTCCTTTTACACTATAACAGTAATTTTCTTACGATTTTGGGTAGCACTTTATTTTAAGTTGTCCATAATACAGAGTAATTACCTAATCAAGTACTTAGTAGTAGCCATTGTACTTACATGAAACAAAATGTACTTACCATGTAACTATGGCTTAACATATAACTAATTATGGAACACCCTGTAATTACTGTTTGTAATTATGTAGACGCAGTAGGCAGCTACTGTTACACATATGTAACGGACCGAATCTGCTACTTGTACACTTAAATAATCTTGATACACTTTATTTTAAGTAGCTTATGCCTGTGTAATATTCTGTCATTTTAATGCAATTAGAAAGGTATTACATGTATTTAAGCTGTGTACTGGTGGGTTAAATCCAACTAAGGTGCAGCTGGATAAGGTGTACAGTATAGATACACATGAAGTACATTAAGTACAATCTTCATACACTTTTTACTTTAAGTAGCTTATGTCTGTGTACTTAGATTTTTAATTATGCTGTATTAAGTGTGCAACACATATGTAAGTCTTTTGGTTACATATGTAGCTGTGTACCAGACTCTGCCCGGTACATATGTGTAACAGTAACTGCCTATTACATCTACACAATTACAAACTGTAATTATAGGGTGTTCCATAACTTAGTTACATGGTAAATACATTTTGTTTCATGTAAGTACAATGGCTACTACCAAGCACTTAATTAGGTGATTACTCTGTATTATGACACCTTAAAATAAAGTGTTACCTGGTTTTGTCCTTGTCCCTCTATGTGTGTGGGGTGGCGGGTGGGGGGTCAGTGATCTCAGACAACATAGTTGCCCACAATCTGTTTATGTACTGCTGAAGCATCTTGTAAAATGTCACAAGCACATGCTACAATCTGATTTTTATCATGATTATTGTAGTAAGATAAACCCACCCTGAAGTGCAATGTAAAAAAATACACAGACTGTAGCTGATCACTTCACATGTCAATCAGACAGTCATTTCCTGCCTAATAGGGCAGTTCTTGGACAGATAAACTTTAGTCTAAAAGTCTGATTTTGTGAGCCTGAGTCACTGTGTTTGATCACAATGTAACTTTTTCTCTGACAGTCTCATGAGAACCAGAGAAACATCTCTGCACACGGTGCCCCTGAACTTTTACACTCTGCAATAAATCTAGCAAAAAGAGGTGCATTCATGTGCATGCATGCCTTAAATCTATTTTATTATACATCAAGTTTTATCCAGTAAATAGGCCTACTACTTGAGAACCAAAGGTTTCGCTGTTTATGCTAGTTCATAAGACTAGTTGTAAGACAAGTTTATCTTTTTTATATAACAAATCCACATTTGGTCATCATTGTCTGTATTGTGTTTGTGTTTGTGTGTGTGTGTGTTTGGTTTAAAACTTTGATGCTGGAAACTTGTCCTTAGACGCAAGATGCAATGTTTGTCAATTGCATGCTCAAGCCTGATCAATTTAATTGAATGAAAGATAAAAATCAGCAGTATGCATTTACACATACAGGCTTTATTTGAATGTTTCAGTGTGACATACCATGTTGTTAGAAATACATAGTGACGTCATTATGCAATGATGTAAAAGAATGATTGCAATCTTTTTTTTAACCAATTAACTGAAGTGAAGTGTTTAATAGAATGGTTTGCGGAAAAGAATCAGACCTCCCATAAAACAGAGAAGTAAATTAGCTCTGTTGACCTGAAAAAGGCTACACTTAAAGAGAATTTAATTCCATTAAATAGATTCAGTTTGATTCTCAATTCCCAACTGAATCTTTCTGGAATCAATTCCCAGCTCTATCTGTCTCTCAATTGAAAAAAAAAAAAAAGTCATAAAAGTTTTGTAAAATAATTCAAGTAGTTTAATTCAAATTTGGGAAGAGACTTGGATTAAACTCCTCAATCAGTATACAGTATGTTCAGTATGGATTAATTTCTTCTTGTAAGTTTTGGTTACCAGGATTTTTAAAAACCAAAACCAAACCTGACAACAAACATAAAAAAAAAAAAATATATATATATATATATATATATATATATATATATATATATATATATATATATATATATATATATAATAATATTTTTTAAAGATTAACTAACATCTTATGGGTTTGGAATTATATGACGGAAAG
The DNA here is from genome assembly GCA_036247105.1 of Cirrhinus mrigala. NCBI lineage: Eukaryota > Metazoa > Chordata > Actinopteri > Cypriniformes > Cyprinidae > Cirrhinus > Cirrhinus mrigala. The sequence goes on from CM070015.1 coordinate 1,631,373, forward strand.
TAAATGATGACAGAATTTTATTATTATTATTATTTTAAATTATTTAATTATTTATTTAGGTTTTTATTTATTTATTTATTTTTATTTATTTATTTATTTATTTTATTTTTATTTTATTTTTATTTATTTTTTTACCAAAAACCTCTGCCATGCATTAGTGTAAATTTTGAAGCTTGACTTCACCTCTCTGTGCCCTGAAAGAAAACAGGAGTACAACAGGAAACTAGGAGTCACAAGACAAAGGTATTTTAATCCCTGTTTGTGCTCTTTCTGCTGTCTCACAGAACTGCTAGAACAGACCACAACACAGTGAAAACTCAAAACCCAGAGTCGCATTCTGCTTTTTAATATGAGAAATATGCCTTTCATCTTTTGAAATAAAAGAGTTGAAAAACGATCAGAACTCAAAACAACCCCCAGTCCGAAAATAACATTTATTGAAATTAAGCTGCAAAAATGACTTGTTCCAAACCTCCACGATGTCTGTAAGCATCTCTTCCTGGTGCAAACAGTTGGATGAGGGGAACAGATGTGTACGTTATCATCATTTATTATTATTATAACCTAATTAAAATTGATAATAATCTTTTTGCTGCAAGTTTAAATGGAAAACTGACTCCAGTCAATAGTTGAAACCAAATTAAGAAAGTGCAGTGCACGAAAGTTAATGTTATATAGTTGGTTCCTTTGTTTTGTTTTTCAGGTGTTGTTCTCAGACTAGGAATGTTAGCTAAGAGCAAAAACAGACACCATCTGTGTAAAAATTGATGTGAATTCTGCCAAAGTGCTAATACATGAAGATAGAGGAGATCCTGTCAGACTTTCCACTGACAGCCAGAACAAATTCACCCGTTCCAGCAGCTGTACCTGTGCTCAGGGCTTTCCTGTGTCTGCTAGAACACTTCACGCTCCAGGAGCAAGTCTGAGTTATACTTGCAGAAAACCCTCATACCATATGGAAGCACTACAGGTAGCGAAAAGTCGAATCTCAGGACTGTGTGACCTGAAATGGAATGTCTGGTATTCTGCATGTCAATAAATTACACTAGGACAACTCAATTTTTATACTCTGTGAAGAAAATGTGAGTGGTGTTTGCCCATCCCAAAGTTGCTGCCACCATTCTAGGGTGCTGTGGGTGTTTGCTAAGGTGTTTTGAGTGTTTTAAGGCTATGACCTGACATCAGAAAACCTGTGGCAAAGCCGACTGTGGTGTCGCCTCACAATAGCTTCTTTGCCTAATATAGTTTGATTAGTTGCAAATAAAAGGAGCCTTCTGTGTTTTGTGTTGCCGCCAAATGCAGCTGGGAAACTTCGGCCATTCTTAAGTAGCCTAAACAAAACTAAGTAATTAAACCGTGAACAACAAACCCAAATTGTGTATAAAATGTCTACCATTTGTATCAATGATTACAACTTCAAACAATACTATACGGCAGCTCTCCAGTGCGTTCATGTCTTTACTCAAGTCTTGATGGACTGAACGGAAGAAAAAAAACAAAGATTTCTACGGCAGAGCCTTAAAATATAGCTACCTGTTACAGTATCGCCACAAACCAATGGTAGTTTAAAGGTCGAAGCAAACTTTTCTGGAAAACTCCTAAAATGGGATTTGTTATTGTCCTAAATGGCATCACACCAGTTCCCTTTTTGATTTCATTTTAAGTATATCTGGGACTTTATAGTCCGAAAAGTCCATTCAGTAAAAAACTTGACAGTACAGTCTGCAATGCATAATGTGAGAATGTTAGAGCCTTCATGCAAATGGGTTACATGCTGTACTTGTCCAATCAGAACATTAGCCAGGGCTGAGGAACATTATGAATATCTCTATAACTTCGGAACCTGGCACATTTCCTCCCTTTAACTCGGTTCGTTTGAGCATATGTGAACACGGCAATCGCACTCAGATCCGTGCCTAAATAATCAGTCCAAGATCGCCTGAACGAGGTGGTCTCGGCTCGACTGAAAACGAACTCTGGATCGGTTCGGTTGTAGTGAGAAAGCAATCCGATCCAACGGACCAACGAACCCGGCTATATCACATTGTATAATGGGTAATTACAGTTCCGTCAACAGCACTAGCTTGGTTGTTTTGCTAATACCGCTTAAAATGAACCTGTGAATGTCTGTGTGTGTCGGCATGTCTTAGCCATTCAAAATCAAAGCGCTCCTTTTCATTTTGCCGTCTTATTGCTCTCTTTGTAGTAGGTGTATTTTAAAAATGTTTTCCTGACGATTCTTGGACTCCTGCTCATATAATTATAAATGAATATAACGACAGCTACAAAAAATGCAACAATATTATTATATAATATTAGTATATAGTATATTATACAATATTAGTATATAATGTAATATAATGCAATAATATACTCATTGGAATTTTGACCAATGAGAGGACAGTTTACTCGCACGTGACTTGTATTAACACATTTGGTCCATTTACTGTGTGAAAGCGAACCACACTAAGAATAAAAAACAACACTGTAATCATTTTATTCCCCGTTTCGGAACAAAGCAATCGATCTACAGGTGTGAAAGCACCCTTAGTAACTTGGATTGCCAAGGTAAAGTACAGTATGAACAGCTAGTGTGAAATGGGATGCAAGATAATCCAGTATTTAGAATGACCAAGGGTTAACAAGTTCAAGTGTGAAGCCCTCTATCTGCATGATTTGAGATATTATTCATGTATCACAAACAGTGCCTGAATTCTGAAGTTTACTCCCTCAGATTCTCTCCTTCTTCCTGGCCTCAGACAGCATACACACAGCTTTAACAGACACATATATTATTGGAGGTTCTTCTGTATTTGTCTGCTGTGTCAGTCTGAGACCACAAGGAAGTGTCCAAACGTACCTCTTCCTGTCCTCAACACACTGTCAGAGCGTAATGAAACACAGATGTTTGCCTGATAAGAATCTTGAAAAGAAAAACTCATCATATAATCTTACATAATATTTTATATTTTTCTGCTATCAGGACAAGGGAGGAAGGCTTGACAGTTCAAAAGAAGGGTCACATATTTTTGTAAACTCTTAGAAAAACAGGGCCATCCGTTCACTGCTGCCAGCTGTCTATATGTGCAGCAGACAGCAAGGCAGCTCTCTGTGTTCTGGAATAGAGCTAGTGTCTAAAATAGATTATTGTTGGGAGTCTTGAATGAAATTCGTTGGCAGACATAGTGTCTACTTCATTACACTACTGAGGATCAGTTTCTGGCTCACTAGGATGGCTATGAGGAATCTCTCTCACCTTCCCTTCAAGGCGTGCGGTACCCCCTTGGCTGACGCGGGTATTACGTGGTGGGAGAGTGAAGACGGGGGGCTCTTTGCTGGGGGAACCTCGTCCCAGAGTCAAAGTCGTCTTGGAGACATGAGAACCCGTAACAAACTTAACGTCACCCATCATTCTGCAAACAAAAGAACAGCAGAAGAGTTTTGAGCTCTGTTTTAAGTTCACCTAAGTTGCTAAAACTGTGGTTAATGCAAAAATAAAATGTAAAATAAAAAAAGGTGTTTGACAGGCACAACAATGCAATACAATTCTCACTAAAATGACAATGAATGCATTTAAAATGCAGAAAATGACTGTAGTTTATACAGACAGGTTCAATATTTTTTTTTTTTTTTTTTTAAACGTGGATTATGATTCCTCCAATGATTTTCAGGATTTTCATATGACCTATACTAAATTCTTCATGTTCATGCACAGAATTTAGAACCATATATGTCCGTGCTTTTGATCGGGCTTCTAGAGCATTGTGTGTTTCATAATGCACTTTCTGTATAGAGGTCATAAGTTTTAAAAATAAAATAAAGGTTTTATTTATTTATTTATTTTTTTTAAGACATTTCTATGCTTCCTCTGTGCAGCTTGGTGTGAAGAAACAATTATAAGTGATTCATTGCAATTCCATCTGATGATGCTAGTGGCACAGAGATGTCACACTTACACTATAGCAACAAGTACATATCATAAATAGGTAACACTTTATTTTAAGGTGTCCTTGTTACACATGTTGCTTGTATATACTATTATAGTAACAATTATTAATGCATAATTACATGCAAGTAACCCTAAACCAAACACTAATCCTAACATTAACCATATAGTAAGTGCATGTAGTTAATTAGTATTATTCAGTAGTTAAATGTATAATTACACTGTAACACGGACAGCTTAAAATAAAGCGTAATTAAAAAATTTACAAAAAATAGTATTACCTAGCACAATCCAGCATTCAAGTTTAGATATGAACTTTACTTCATTATCCAACAATATAGTTGACAAATAACAACTGATACAATTTTTATACTTTATATTTTGTTCCTAAATCTGCATTTGACCCTTGAAAGGTCAAAAACATCTTCACAGTTTGACATTTTAAGCTGATTCATGAGCATGGAGCAAAAAGGTCTTTGCTAAAACATGTCACATATGACATTTGAGTCAAAGTGTAACCATATGGTACCCTAAATCCAGTGGACAAGCAATACCATGACAAATGTACTTATTTTACACATACAAGCACAAGCACACTCAAATACAGGTCAAACAGCAAGTGAAAACACAGCCGTTTCCTCTTTCAGAGGTCTGCAGATTGTAACACATGGGCCGACCACCTCCTAAGCTAAACACATTAGCTTGTCGCGGTGAGTGGTCAGCACTCCACTGCAGATTTACACAGAGGATGTTTTTACACTTGATTCATTTGGGTAATCAACGTAATGAATCGACTACCACCACGAGTGACTAGCATCCGAGTTCTGAAGACTTCTTTTATACCAACCAAAACAAACTAAACTCTGACAGCAAACAGACTTGGATCAAAAGCTCCAGTGTGAACATACCCTTAATCAGTCACCACGCATTAGTTATTCCTTCATCTGGATCTGACGAGAGGATGCTTTATAACTTTAATTGAAGGGTTCAAAAGTGACAGAGTGCAGCATGCATGCAAGACATGCAACCTCACAGGATAGGTAAATACAGCTGTATGTTTGATGGGCTTTCCTTCTCTCCCTCTCTCTGTCCAGATTTTTCACCACTGTGCTTATTGGCAGACTCCAGACATGCTTTCACGTGGTTGTTTTTGAGTAATGGCAGTGTTATGCTGAACTCTTAATACGGTCGACTGGTCCACCTTCAGCCTGTCCTCAACTACTACTCAAGCTCATTCAAAGTGATTATATTAATTATCCAATCAACTGTAAGGCAATTGTGTACTTCTAGGGGCAATAACACGCAATGGGACTGAATATTTTTCTATTTATATATTTGAAAGAGGGTATACTTATTTGGACTCCTAATGGCATAGACACTGTCCAACATCCCTTAAATCCAGTTCAGCGATACGTAAGAACTGTGAACACACACCCGGAGCAGTGGGCAGCCATTTTTTGCTGCGGTGCCCAGGGAGCAGTTGGAGGGTTTGGTGCCTTGCTCAAAGGTTTCACCTCAAAAATAAAGTTAATGTAGTTCTGTGGGCCCTGAAATGAATGTGAGGCTGAACTGAACTTTCCACTGTCATAAGCACCTCTATGACACCAGAATGATTCAAAATAGTGTAAGGTCCACGCAATTGGCCCAATGGAGGTATCCAATGGTGGATGATGTGTTCAGTCCTTTCAGCACGCAAAATTATTTAACTGAAGTTAAATTGAATCTGACTCCATTTTATCATCTAATCTGACTCCATTTTATTATGACCTCGAATTTAGATTGTCATACAAATTGGTTGTTTGTCCATTTCTAATTGCTATTTTTCTAACATTTGGTTATCCTTTTTAACTCTTTATTTTATATTTATCCTTTCATTAGGAATCTATGTTGCTCAGGGTGCCTCACGTCGGCCGATTTACATGGGTCCCCTGATCACAAACCCTTCAGTCTGAACGTTAGTCAGAGGTTATGACTAACTATTTAATAGACCGCCTCATGCTTGTCATTTAAATAGTGGTTCTGTTTAGTACTTCAGACCCCCGAAATGGAGACAGGAACCTTTGAGCAAGGCACCAAACCCTCCAACTGCTCCCTGGGCACCGCAGCAAAAAATGGAACTAACAATTTGAATTTGCATTGATCAAGTCCTATGTATAATTGATCAAGTCCAGCTCATTTGCACCTTTTGGGACAGATGGTAATTTGCATGAAGGACACTGGGAAATAGTACACCCTCAACAGTGAGCAACATATGTCTGAGCTCTTAGGATCTGCTTACCTTTTAGTTTACTTCTTGTGAGAATGAGACCATTGTACAAGACACACAGTGACAGTTCATATGACACCAAACATGACTATGGATATCACTTGTATTCATGTAGAACATTATATTATGCTATTGACCATTCTAAGTGTGCTGAGTGAGAGGAGACAGGTAAGGGGATGGAAGGAATAGGTAAAAAAAGGGACTTTCTCACATCTTCTCTTAGTGAGATGTGGAAACAGATGTCTGTATCTTTATACACTGTGTGTGTATTGTCCGTCTCAGAAGATCAAAGAGGTTCTGTAAATCTTACAGTACAGCAGGGAAACAGTTCAGGGTACATGAAAGAATGCTGCTGTATTATTTTAGGGTGTCCAGTCCTTCTCCTGGGGGGCTGATATCCATTAGAGTTTAGTTACAACCCAGCCAACACATTTACTTGGAAGTTTCTAGTAATCCAAAAAGACTTTGATTAACTGGTTCATGTGTGTTTATTTCAACCCAGTCTCATAAAAATACATACCCCTGGTTACTTTTCTGCAACACAATTTTTACGTACCCTGCTGCACGTTTTGCGGCAGTTTCAAAAAGAAATGTCCACTGAGTGGCGATAAAACACAGGTTCAATTCGTGAACCCTGGCACATTTTTATTACGTTGATATAGGTACGTATTGCTGTGTTTTTATTACGTTGCTTCAGGTATGCATTGTGGTAGTTCAAAGTTCAAAAATCTGGGGACTGTCGCCAAAAGTTATTGGAAACATGCCCTACACATTTATTGATGCAAGCGTGCCATTTGAATCCTTCTTGTGTGAAGATTTGAACTGTTTTGTCGAACCGTAGTTACACGGGATTCGTACGGAGCTCTTCACCTTTCAAGTACATCTCCGTATTGTGTGAGCTACCGAACATACCTACTGTTTATGAAAACCCATAGATATGAAGCTGTATATGTGATGCTAATATTCAAAAGCATCAGTTTGCATCTCTCTCAACATATTAAAATTGTTTTGAAGTCATAACATAATATTCTTCAAGTCATTGTGTGAAAATATTCCACTTTATTAATTGAAACTGTGTAAATCATACTTTGTGTGAAAACGAATGAAAGGTGTCGGTGTTTCACTACCTCTAGTGTTCATTTATTTTGGAAACTGCTGTAATATTTACTTATTGGTACGTATTTTGCGTCTCGTGAAACAGTGCCCCAGGTACGTTTTTGCCATGAGACCAGGTTGGATTAATTTGAATTGGAGGTAAATTCTGCAGTATGGTGGCCCTCCATGAGCAGGAATGGACAGTCCTCTGTTAGGCAGTCACTTTTAAACTGATATGCACTGACTTTTACACAACCAGTTTTCTCAGTTGATGCATCATGCATATGCAATGTGTAATTTCTGTGCCAGGAGCATCATCATTATATATCCTTGTCCCGTTGCTCGTTCTATGTAGGGTCACACGGGGATGCTGGAGTCTATCCCAGCATCTCGGCCATATGAATGGCCAACTTTGGTCCTAGAGCCACAGCCCCACAGAGTTTCCCTCTAACCCAAAATAAACACACCTGAACAAGCTAATCAAGGTCTAAGGGTTACTTTGGCAGGTGAGTTTTTATCAAGATTGGAGCAAAACTCTCTAGGACTTTGGCTCTGCAGAACCGATGTGGGCCACCCCTGCCCTAAATGGGTGGCATAACAAAACAACAGAACAGCAAAAATCACTGTTTCCAAAACAAACTAATTATTCTCGTTGCTAGTCCCTGCGCTTGGACAGACAGAAAACAGCTGCCCTAACAAGACTCGATTTTCCCTCACAATTAGCTTCTACTTTTGAATAACAGATCTTAAAACCCAACTGTAAGAAGATCATTAAATTTAGTGTTTTTCTGGCAGCACCAAATGAAATCAGCGATAAAGAAGAAATTAGGAAAAGAGTGCAAACAACCTCCACATGTCTGGATGTCCCAGTGGGAATTACTGGTTCAATAATCAGGAAGTATGAGTTACAACAAACTATACAAGCACTTTCTGCACTAACAAGACAGAGACTTGCAAAGGACTAAACAGCACCAGCTGCTCCAGTCAACCAAACTGAGTGCTGTGAATGCCACCTGAAAGGACAAGCAGAACTAAAGGAGCCATCACTCAAAAACAACTATGCAAGAACATGTCTGGACAATGACCAAGATCATTGGAAAATCAGCTAAAACAACTAATTGGATGTTGTACCACAGCTCTAAAGGCCTGCTGCTTTTGATATCACTTATTGTGGTGTCATCAGCCAATCTGCAATCTTTCATAATCTAATTTTCCTATCACATGGCATTTAGGGCCCCAGTGATTGGCTCAAAAACTTCTGTGGTTCCATGAACAAAAATGTCAGATTTCAAATCAAGCACTTTCAGCGAGTCATGCATCGGAAAAGCAACTATGATGTGAGATGCTATTGGATAGCTTTCTCCACCTGTTACAGACCTCCTTGCATTCCCAAGTAAAAGTCCTGTTCTCAGCCCAAATTAAAGCCAAATTAGGCTTTAGTACAAATTAGAATTACATTAAGTCTTAACTACAGTGGGGGGAAAATGTATTTGATCCCCTGCTGATTTTGTACGTTTGCCCACTGACAAAGAAATGATCAGTCTATAATTTTAATGGTAGGTTTATTTTAACAGTGAGAGGCAGAATAACAACAAAAAATTCAGAAAAACACATTTCAAAAAATTGATTTGCATTTTAATGAGTGAAATAAGTATTTGACCCCTTCGCAAAACATGACTTAGTACTTGGTGGCAAAACCCTTGTTGGCAATCACAGAGGTCAGGCATTTATTGCAGTTGGCCACCAGGTTTGCACTCATCTCAGGAGGGATTTTGTCCCACTCCTCGTTGCAGCTCCTCTCCAAGTCATTAAGGTTTCGAGGCTGATGTTTGGCAGCTCGAACCTACAGCTCCCTCCACAGATTTTCTATGGGCTTAAGGTCTGGAGACTGGCTAGGCCACTCCAGGACCTTAATGTGCTTCTTCTTGAGCCACTCCTTTGTTGCCTTGACCATGTGTTTTGGGTCATTGTCATGCTGCAATACCCATCCTTGACCCATTTTCAATGAGGAAAGGAGGTTCTCACCCAAGATTTGACAGTATAAGGCCCCGTCCATCGTCCCTTTGATTGCAGTTGTCCTGTCCCCTTAGCAGACTTCAGACGGGCCTGTACATGTGCTTTCTTGAGCAGGGGGACCTTGCAGGCACTGCTGGATTTCAGTTCTTCACGGCGTAGTGTGTTACCAATTGTTTTCTTGGTGACTATGGTCCCAGCTGCCTTGAGATCATTGACAAGATCCTCCTGTGTAGTTCTGGGCTGATTCCTCACCGTTCTCAAGATCACTGAAACTCCATGAGGTGAGATCTTGCGTGGAGCCCAGACCGAGGCAGATTGTCAGTCATTTTGTGTTTCTTCCATTTGTGAATAATCACACCAACTGTTGTCACCTTCTCACCAAGCTGCTTGCTGATGGTCTTGTAGCCCATTTCAGCCTTGTGTAGGTCTACAATCTTGTCCTTGACATCCTTGGACAGCTCTTTGGTCTTGGCCATGGTAGAGAGTTTGGAATCTGATTGATTGATTGCTTCTGTGGACAAGTGTCTTTTATACAGGTAACAAGCTGAGATTAGGAGCACTCCTTTTAAGAGAGTGCTCCTAATCTCAGCTAAATACCTGTATTAAAGACACCTGGGAGCCAGAAATCTTGCTGATGGGGGATTACTAGACTGATTATTTCTTTGTCAGTGGGCAAACGTACAAAATCATAACATTTTCCCCCCACTGCACATGATATGACTAACAGTTTTGCCCCAAAGTTTTTTGTTTTGAAAAGTATGGTAGTGCGTGATCCTCAGTCGATTAGTGTATGATTCTCAATTTTTCTCTGTCAAAATAGACAAAGTTGGCAAGTGTATGATGCCTAGTGTTTCAAAATCTTTTTAGATTACATGTTAAGTTGCTTTTTATTATTTATAGTTATGATTGTATTTAGCTGCTTTTCATGAGCCTATCTGGTCACTCATCAACCGAGAACCATTGCCTATTAACTAGCTGGTATATACTCACCACAAAAGACTTGAAGTTACCATGGATGGTGCATCTACAAAATTTTAATTTCTAACCATGCAAACATCCTGCTGGTAAATTATACAGCCATATATGGTAAGGTATATTTGCATGTGACTGTAAACATGCCATTCTTTAATAATAATTGTGCATTATCAGCGCAGCTGCAGTCAGGCGTGTGTTTTTGTTTCTGGGTGTCTGCTGAAGCACTGATAACATGAACAGAGCCAAAGCTTTATCGGTTTACCACTGCACAGTACATATTCCACTGACTCTCAATGTGTGTGTGTTGAGCTGATGCTGTTTAGAATGGCTCCCAGTCAATAATGACCTGATTCAACAAACACACATTAATGATATTATCTGCAGCCTGTGAGGCCAGGACTTTCAGGACAGGATAGGGTTTCACAAAACACCATGATCTGTGGATCAAAGAAATTTAATAATATAGTAACTATTATGGTGATATATTTACTAAATTCACTCTTCACCTGGTTGCGAATATTTAATCTGGACTATTGTTGCATCCAATAATGTAATGCAAATACCATGTGACTTGAGCAACAGAACAATAACGTCATGACAACAGTGATTGGCTGATGGCGCCACAAGAACATGCACAACCTAAAACATTTTAAAGGGAACTGACAGGAAAAAATGAATGTCTATTTCACACTTTTAAAAGCCCTCCCAAACCAGTTGCCACTGGTAAAGCATCTACTAAATGTTGAAATTATTTCTCAAAATATACAGCTAACAAATGGACAATAAAGGAGAAATTTGCTTGTCAAAAAGAGGTACATTTTAGCGTACTTTTAAAAGAGTACTTATAAAAAATAAACTTTAAAAGAATACACTTCAGTGCACCAAATTGTTGCATGTCAATCATTGCATGTCAACTGCAATAAAATGAAAATGTATTGTTTAAATGGTAACACATCAGTATAGTGAACAATTCTCACTATTAACTAGTTACGCATCAGCATGCCTATTATTGACATATTGGCTGTTTATTAGTACTTATAAAGCACCGATTCTGCATGAACATATTCTACATCCCTAATCCTACCCAGTACCTGAACTTAACAAGTACCTTACTATTAATAAGCAGCAAATTGGGAGTTCATTGAGGCAAAAGTTGTAGTTAATTGTTTTGTTAAAAGCAAGAACTGGACCTTAAAATAAAGTGTGACAGTTTAAATTTATATTTATATTTAATGCAACCTCAAATCAACCTCAACTTTAAACTGTACTTCTAAAATGTACTTTATTTATTTCTATTACTATGTACTTTATTACTTTTTTTCTATTGAAACTTGTGTAATATATTTCAGTTGTTTGCATTTATATATTTCATGATTAAGTTACAATTTAGTGCATTTAAAATATATTAACTTAAAATTATAATCAAGTACTTTATATGTGCTTTAATATATTAGTCAACGCATTGGAAATAAGTGCTTCTTAAATACTTTTAAGATTTGAAGTACACTACAAGTGCAGATTCAATACAATATAAGCATTTTCTAAATATAAGAATTTCTGAGTTTCCTATAACACAGTCTGGTCTCTGACATGCACACCAGGCTGGTCAGTTTTCCCTAAAGCTTGTCAGATCTATTCTAAATGAATTTTCAGTGAGCTTTTCCTTGACCGTCTGGTCATTTACCTCCCAGAGCCGTGCTCATATAAGGCAAACCATTCACACACAGGTGTCTGCTCATCAACACCACAGGTTAAAGACCTGAACTGAGTGAGATCACTGGGAAAGAATGAGAGAGCACACATCTCACTCTCTCACTGCTCTCTGTAACACACTGATCCTGGATGTCACGTACAGATACTCAGATGTCTCTTGGTTCATAAAATTAAATTATGATTAGAACTACAAGCATGATTACAGATCTGTATGACATTCCTTTAAAAGAAATGTCAAGAAATCAAGTCCAAATCAATCCTCAAAGCATGAGAAAGCGCATAAAATCTTAAATCACTGTGTTGCTCTCTAATATCTCAGCCGTGAATGACAAGCAACACAGGAGACATCATGTTTTCAGTGTTTCAATGAATCAATTAATGTTTTATCTTTCAATGGTTATTCAGTCTCCCACAACTGTTGAATTGTCTGGTGTCCTTGGGATCATCAGTTTTGGCCATCAGACAGATGACATCATAGTTGTCTTTTGGGTACTTTAATATAAAGAGAGAGTTCATGGATGACTCGATGACAGCAAGGTCTTCAGGTCCTTTGGCAGCAAAACAAGGCCAAATCATCACCACTCCATGCAGCAAAGTGTATGACAGAAGGCTTTAAATGTTTGTAGAGAAACACTGTGAGTATAATGACTACTTCAGTCTGTTCTCATGACAAGAAGAGTTTATTTGAAAAAAACAGATAACACTGTTTTTTTTTTTTTTTTAATTTTCAAAAATCATGTTTTTTTATTTTTTATTATTGTTATCATGTTTTTATTGTGTTAGTTAGCTTTGTTTTTTAGTTATAATTACTTCATATCAAAATAACCCAACTGCAGTTTGATTGAGATTCATTAAAATGCACAATGAAAAAACATGATTTTTGAATTTTTTAAAACATGAAGCTATCTGTATTTTTGCAAATTAATTCTTTAAATATTGTAGATTGTTAAAACGTAACTTTAAAAACACAAACCAGGCTACCAGAGAACAGGCTTTATATACCCATCCCATCCATACAGTTTTTTTCTGGATTGTACTTGAACATCTAACATACACTATTCATATGTTTTAGGGTTGGCCAGATTTTGAAAATGTTTTTCAACATTAAATTCTTATTCTCACATACATTAAGAGTTTTTAACATTTTTGAAAGCCTTCTATGCTCACAAAGGCAGCCTTTATTTCATTAAAAATGCAGTAAAAACAGTTATATTGTGAAATATGTTTTACAATTTTCCTTATCTGTTTTGTATTTTCATATATTTTAAAATATAATTTATTCCTGCTATGCAAGGCTGAATATTCAGCATCCTTACTCCAGTGTTCAGTATCACATGATCCTTCAGAAATCATTCTAATATGCTGATTTGATTTTCATGAAACATTTCTTAATATTATCAATGGTGAAAGCTTGTGCTATGCAGTTTTTGGGGGAAACCATGATACATTTTTTCTTCCTTTGATTAAATCTTTTTTATAGAACAGTTCTCTCTGGTCCTCGAATCTGATTGGCTGATAAGAGTGTGATATTAGAGTTCAACAGAACTCCAACAGCCGTTTCATCATTTGTAATTGTATCACTCCGCTTGCGGTACTACTTATAATGTAACTTTACAACTTTTATTTACATTGTTCCGCCTTTAGATGGCGACAAGAGACTGCTTTTATGAGTGAGTCAGCAATAAAGAAGGCACTTCGGTAAAGACATTTATACTAAAATGGTTTTAAGTGTAATGTATTTTTGCTTCAACAACAGCTTGACGCAGCGAACAAATGCAATGAGCATCACCCTTTACAAATATTAACGTTTGTAACGTTTGTATATATATTAACGTTACCGCAAACTTAACGCTTTCATCGTAAATATGATTAATGAATGCTCTATCAGATGCAATAATACAAAAAGCTTTCAATGAAGCAACTCAACATTTCCTTCGTTGCTAGTTCTAAAGTGACGTTTTGTAATTAGTAATGGAGGCTTGAGCTCAACTGTCAAACTTAGATTTGAATCTGTGGCGGAAGGAAGTAGTTCTGCATAAAAGAGGGCTTTTAAAGACACTTCCGTTGTTATTTTTTTATTTACACACTCGTGCCATCAAATGTTACATGAGCAATATCACATGAGTAGATTTGAGATATGGCTGTATATCGGCACGCTGTGATTACCTACAGCACTCGGCCTGCGGTCTCTTGCCTATGGCCGCATCACAGCCGTGCCGATATACAGCCATATCTCAAGTCTACTCGTGTAACATTAAACATGTAAATGTCACATTTAAATCAATTTCATCCACAGTTTTTATATAAAGTATACCTCACACACACACACACACACACACACACACACACACACACACACACGTTGTGTTTACATGTTTTATGGGGACATTCCATAGGCGTAATGGTTTTTATACTGTACCAACCCTATTTTCTATCGCCCTACACCTACCCTTCACCTAAACCTAACCCTCACAGGAGACTGTGCACGCTTTTACTTTCTCAAAAAAAAACTCATTCTGCATGATTTATAAGCCTGTTTCCTAATGGGGACCTCACAAATGTCCCCACAAGGTCAAAATTTACTGGTATTACTATCCTTGTGGGGACATTTGGTCCCCGTAACGTGATAAATACCAGGTGCACATGTTGCACACACACACACACACCAAGACGCAAGTTTTTGAAGACTTCTGCTCCTGACGTGAATTTTCCATTTTCATCAGTGTTCTCTGTAAATCACCCTGTAGAATGCAGAAACTAAAGAATAATTGGTTTCAAATTGTTCGGAAATGGCCTTATAATTCTCCTCAGATTGATGACAACAGCAACTGCCTTCCTTGTTGATGTATCTGAATTTGTGTTGTTCTGATTCACGACAGAAACTAGGGAGCAGAATGAGGTTCAGTCATGGTTTCAGCATTTTTCTTTGCTTTTGGATAAATAATAACAACAAAATCTATTATGTGTTATCCAAGACATAAAGTTGATAATTATAGAAGCTGGTAAAGACCAGATGATTGTTATTTATGTTGTGTTAAAAAAAAAATGACTGTACTGTAGTATGACTGTACTTCAACATACAGTTGACAGTACGAGGGTTAAACATACCCTGTATGGTGTGTGGTTCTGCCTCAGGTAAAACAATGTAATCAAGCCCCAAAAATGCTCTATCCTGTCAGAAAACACACGCTGGTGGCAAGGCATCTTGTTAAGTGTAATTTCAGCCAGCTGCACAAACACTTTGTATAGATGTGTCTACACATAACAAGGGGAAACAATTGTGTTCATTGACTCACTCACAGGATTCTGAACAAACACAGATAAGATATAAAAGAGCCTGTCACTGTCTTATCACACCAGCTCTGAAACACAATATAGCTAGTAAAGAAGAGCACCTAACCTGCAGATGACCATTTAAAGCACTGAATCTTACACATCTGGAGGGTGGAGAGAGAGAGATAGAGAGGGAGAGAGAGAGAGGGAGGAGAACCTGTTAAAAACTGATCATACCAGTCATAGCTCAGGACAAAAAGACAGCAGGAAGGGGCTTTATAGAAAGTAACGCCCTCTAATACACCTCACCCTTTATATATAATAAACTCAATAAAGGGCAAAAGTCTATTCATTAACTTTACGAAACCAAAGCTTCATTCATCCTCATGGGCATTGTTGTACATCATGCATTCACTGGGACACTTTTCCTGTTCTGGGAATTTAACCGCAGCGTTTGGATCAAAGGCATCCGACATCCGGAATAAACGTCACATTTATGTTGATTAGCAGTAATTATACATGAGAGAATGTGGAATAACTGGAAATGTACCCACATGATACACCTCTTACTGTATACTGTATGTATGGACATCCTCAGATTTCATGTCTTCATCAAAATAAACAATTTGCTGTGTCCTCAAAATCTACGTGGGAACTTTTTGTACAACTAAAAGGTATTAGATACCAAATAACAAAGTAAGCATCAATGCTGTTAAGACACAATATCTATCTCAACACTTTTCTTCATCATTTTTGCTTAATGCCTTTCAATCAGCTTGTCCTACAAAAAACAGGTGTCCTAGACTACACCGAAAAAAAATGGTGGAGGATATACTTTGAAACATTTATTTTTTCTTTTTTTTTCTCAGAAAATGCTAGTGAATTTCACAAATATTTACAAAGACACTGCAAGTAACAGTTAATTAGTGGAAGTGGAAATCTGAAGTAGAAAGACTGGAAGTATTTTCTTGTAAAACACACTTCAGTAACTAAATTTGCATTAGTTTTGCATTTGACATTTGACTTAAGTGACTTTCGATGTCACTTTTGGGGACACGGTTAAACTATACAGTTGTTTTAAAACACATAATGTAACAAAACACATACGGTAGCAGTAGTATTTTAAATATTGCAAGCGGTCTGCAGCATTACAAGTTTGCACACACGGAGAATAACTTATCTAAAACGATAAAGAACTCATAAAAAAAGATTTCTAAGTTTTAAGTCCAATTTTTTTCAGAGAAATGTCTCACTCTTCATTCAAAAACTGCATTAGATGTATATTTCTTACAGGTTAACTCAAACTGCTTAAACGTCATCCCATATTAACCTGATGACATAAAGAGTCAGAGCAAACTCACCCAGACAGCTGTGTTGAACTCTGGAGAGATTAGTGTCCGTCTGCTGCACGTCTGTCATTCACAGGAGTTCAGCGGGACACAGCGGCGAGAGTGCGTCCAGACTCGCTTGTCCTGACTCTGATCTGCTCTTAACGTGTTTTCCCTGTCGGCACCGAACTTGCTGGCATGGATCCTAACATCACAGGCTGAGAGTTCCTCATTGGTCGCAGGGTTTTAGGAGTTGAAGGGGGAGGACTGAACACGGCACACACTAAAAATGAGATGTGTGCCTTACTGCTTTTCTGTTTTCTTTTAAAGCCAGAGGAATGTGAATATAGTATGTAATATTTTTACCTAAGGCTTTTTTTAGATACAGTATGTGTGCATAGCATAAAACAGTGTTTATTATAGATTTATAGCATAGTAATTATTAGTATTATGCATCTAATAATGTCTAAAACACTATATATTTAAAAATTTGGAGTCAGTAAGTAAAATTTTGTATAATTTTAGAAGATAATTTTATTTAGCTTAGATGTAATTAATTGATCAAAAGTGACAGTAAAGACTTTTAAAATGAATGACGTTCTTTTGAACTTGCTATTCATCAAAGAATCCTTCGTGGATTTCCAAAAAATATTAAGCAACACAACTGTATAATTGTATCAATATATGTATTCTGAAGGATTCTGTGACACTGAAAACTGGAGTAATGATGCTGAAAATTCAGTATTTGTATCACATGAATAAATTACATTTTAAAATCTAGCCAAACAGATATTTTTAATTGTAATAAAATTTCACAATATTATGGTTTATACTGAAAAAACCAACAAACAAACAAAAAGCCTTGGTGAGCCACCTTTCAAATGTTTTTAAAAATCCTAAACCTCAAAACTTTTTAGTATTCTATGTTGAGGTAATTGTTGTAGTTTGCACATACAGTACCACTTTTTCAGGCGTATTAGACCTAAAAAAAAAATGTGTGAAATCCAGAAAAAAAAATTAATTTAATCTGTCAGCAGTATGTCGACATATATTAAGACTGAAAGTGAAAGCAAGACTGATAAACACATGACCAAATGTGCAGGGTACTTTTTCAGTGCAAGTAGAAACAGCTCATAAAGACTGATGCATGGCAGGTATTTAACAACCCCCCCAGCTACCCACTGCACAAACCCAACATCTGGTTCTGCACAATGACACTGATTGGGTACCAGACTTTCAACAAAGCATTAACCAAGTCATGCTGCCTTTGGCTCAATAATGAGAGACTTTGAAAGAAATATTGCTGTGAGATATGTTCTTGGATCTGATGTGCTGCAGGAGAGAGAGCACCAGGCTATAGATCGCCTGCAACATGTGGAATGGCTATCTTGTTTATGTCTCTGTGTTTTTGGGACTGAATATGGATTTTGACTTAGGCTCTGAATACAGAAAACACCTGCTGAAGTCTCCTGCAAGAGGGCTCTTTAACAGCACCAATGACACGGTCCTTCCTGTCAACATTTGACAAATGACGGGACAGAAATATTAGTGCAAAAAACAGAAGTGTTTGTATGTCATGGAAAATAAGACTCTGAATGAAGGCTTTAATATATCAGTCTATAAATTTATCAAACAGATCTCTTTTGGTGTGAAGGAGCATGAATATTTGAAAATTAAAGGAATAGTTCAGACAAAAATTACGAGACTGCACTTACATCCACAAGCACAAAGTGGAGACATTCACAAACCCACTGATGATGTACAGTTATATGGAGTTCCTGAGAATCTTTACTGAGGAAACTGTTGCGCCACCTGGAGGATTTAAAGAAATATTGGTATTCAAACAAAATTCAGAGTAATAAAGAATCTGTAAAATGTGATTTCACCAAATGTACTCCTCTTTGTAAACTTGTAGTTTACATGATTTGGTTGTTTATTGTAAACTTAGGCGTGTGGAAGGTCTTATCTGCAAATGTGTTCCAGTAAGAGGAGGCTCCTGATGCATCGGCTGCACTTCGAGGGACACAAAGCGCCCACAGGAAACATAAAGTAAACACTCTCTGGGAGTACTGCCCTGAACACTAGACAAAACATCTGCCTGAAAGAGAGAGAGAGAAAGAGATGGACTGATAGAGGATTATGCAGCATTTTGGTACATTTAAAAAGACAGTTCACTCAAAAGCGAGGTTGGGTAAATCATAGCAGAAATGTCCACTTATGGCTTAAGTATTTCAATTATCATGAAAATAATAATATGGTGAAAATAAAGTTTTTAACAATGTTCACATTTGTCTCTGGTGCAGTGTACCAAGGACAGGCTCAAAAACAAGCTTTGAAACCACCCATTTCCTACCATCACAAACATGTAAACCAATCCTGTCAACTTGTTGCGTGGGGCTTTTCACATTATCATCTTCACTGGTCATAGGTTTCTATTTACTTCATGTCCTGTCATGCGTCATGGTACTCTCCAAAACACTGCTAGGGTGTCACATGGACTATTTTGTCGATGTTCTTGGTACCTTTCTGGGCCTTGAACGTGGTAGGACCCTTGCAGTAAATCCAGCACTCTAAAGTCCGGATAATTGCATTTAATACAAGCTTCTTCTGATATAGAGCTGTCTGGTTAAAAACAGTTAAGCTTCTTATTTGAAAAAGCAGTCAGTTACATTACAAGTTAGTGACAAAAACGAAAAGAAGCTCACTACACTGAAGAGACAAGTGTCACATAACTTGTAGTAAGCAAACGCATGATGCAGAGAAAACACATATAAAGCCTATATTGGACTAGATGAGGAATACACTCAGGAGAAAACAGGAGAAATACAAACACTAATCACATTGCCGTTACCAAGGGAACTGAATGAGACACAGGTGATGATAATCAGTAACTAAGGAAACTAGCTAGTGGGACTTGAGCACACTGGGACTTCTTTCTTGTATCTTCAGGCTCCACGGTTCAGATTTAATTGACTTCCTGTTGGCTCTCAGTGTGGTTAGTGGTTTGATTCTCATTTATCTACTTATCACTGTAGTTCCCACAGAGATTTCCACCCTGAGTCAGCAGTGCTGCCAGGTTCAATTACTTCTGATAAGAGCCATGGTAACTTGCTGATGTTACATTTTTACAGCACAATAAAGCAACACAGTAGTCAAAAAGCCCAAAAATCTTTCATTATTTACCCACACTGCTGATTTCTTTACACAGCTCTTGGCTATAACAAAACTTTATAGTGAACATGTTTGTCAAAAAGTGCAAAACACCAAAGTTTAAACATGACTGATTTGTGGAAAAGTAATGTGAAGCTGACCGTTTTGAAAAAGAAGTACACTTTAGCATACTTTTAAAAAGAGTACTTTTTAAAAGAGTACAGCAGAAATAATATATTTAAAAACTTAAAATGCACTTAAATGCATGTTAATTGCAGTCAAATGGGAAAAAAAAAAGTATTTTAAAGTTTCAATTTACAGTTTTAAAGAAATAGCTTACATTTTTATTAAAAGAAGCTGAACCTTTTTTGATCCCCTTACTGTAAGTAGGGCTTCTTGCTGACAAGCATTTGTGGTAAATTAAAATATACTTTAGTGTCATTTCTATTGAAACGTCTATTTAAATGTAATTAAGTGTAATTACACATTTGTAACAATGAATTAGCAATTTAGTACATTTAAAATATATTACATTTTGAATTTGATATCAAATAACATGCCATAGTTAACATTATAATCAAGTATTGCTTATATTACAGATGTCAGGTATGCTAGTCAACACATTAAAATAAGTGTACTCTTTATATTCCAAGCACGACAAAAGATTGTTAAAATATAATTATTTAAAATGTACTTTAACGTAAACTCTCTTTCAGTACATTTAAGTGGCCTTTCAATTAAAAATATATTATGTGCAATTGCACTTTTAAGAATTGATTCACTCGTGTACATTCAATACAGTTAAAAGCACTTCTTCAAAGCCACTCAAGTATACAAAAACTGAACAAAACTTAAATTTTGTTGACGTAACAACATCAACAGAAATAAATCTGAGTACATATTTTACCATATAAGCAAGGCTACCCTTGCTAAAGCCACTTACAGCATGCATTCAAGGTTCACATTTTATCAGTTAATTCCTTGGGAATTGAATTGATGACCTTGTATAGCATCATATTGTATTGTTTAAACTCCAGGAACAGCACATCCGTTCTGGTTCTATTAGCCAGTTTACCCTACAGCAAATGGTGGGATGGGAATGATTCACGAGACAAAGAGGTTCAGGTCAGCACAATGTTTTCTAAATTTACATTTTAAAAAGGTAGGTGGCCTGGTTGTGGTACAGAGTTGGAGGGCCTTGATTTCCTAGTTACAGTTGAGGTCAAAAGTTTACATACACTGGGCAGAATCTGCAAAATGTTGATTATTTCACCAAAATAAGAGGGATCATACAAAATACATTTTTTTTTTTTTTTTTTTTTTTTTATTTAGTACTGAACTGAATAAGATATTTCACATAAAAGACGATTACATATAGTCCACAAGAGAAAATAATAGTTGATTTGATAAAAATGGCCCCATTCAAAATTTTACATATGCTTGATTCTTAATATTGTGTTGTTACCTGAGTGATACACAGCTGTTTTTGTTGTTGTTTTTGTTTGTTTGTTTTTTTGTTCAGTGATAGTTGTTCATGAGTCTCTTGTTTGTCCTGATCAGTTAAACTGCCTCCTGTTCTTCAGGAAAATTCTTCAGATCCCACAAATTCTTTGATTTTTCAGCATTTTTGTGTATTTTAACCCTTTCCAACAATGACTGTATGATTTTGAGATCCATCTTTTCACACTGAGGACAACTGAGGGACTCATATGCAACTATTACAGAAGTTTCAACTGGTCACTGATGCTCCAGAAGGAAACACGTTGCATTAAGAGCCAGGTGGTGAAAACTTTTTGAATTTGAAGATCAGGGTAAATTTAACTTATTTTGTCTTTTGGGAAACATGTAAGTGTCTTCTGTACCTTCTGAAGGGCAGTACTAAATGAAATGGAAAAAAAAAGTTTACACCCTTAATGCAATTTACTCTTAATGCATCGTTTGTGAGCATTTGAACCTTCTGTAATAGTTGCATATGAGTTCCTCATTTGTTCAAACAAAACAAAACAAAAAAAAAACAAAACAAAAACAAACAACAAGAACACAGCTGTGGTTCATTCAGATAACAACAGTACTAAGAATCAAGTAAACGTTTGAATGGGGTGATTTTTATAAATTCAACTATTATTTTCTTGTGGACTATATGTGTTACGATGCGTGCTGGATGGACAAGACGGAAACGAGATATGCGACAAACAATTACTTTAATATTAATCTTCATATGACTCAGGCAGGAACACATTGAGACATCCACGCACAATACAACATCAAAGACCGACAGAGAACTCAAGATACAAACAGACTTATAAAGGGTAACTAATTATTGCAGACAGGTGAAGGGGATGACGCTAAGGAGGGTTAAACCAAAACAGACAGATCGACGGGGGGAGACAATGGGAAAAACCAATGACATGCACAGACATGAATGTGACAATATGTAAATGTCTTTTATGTGAAATATCTTTTTTAGGTCAGTACTAAATAAAAAATAACATGCATTTTGTATGATCCCTCTTATTTTGGTAAAATAATTAACATTTTGTAGAATGTGTATGTAAACTTTTGACCTGTACAACTTAGTGGTTCTTAGTGGTTACCTGACATTGTCTTTTTGGTGATGCATAACATAACATTTGTTTGTGAAACATAATATATTTAGGTTGTTTCAGTAGTGTATTTTTGATTTGATGAAATCAATTAATCTAGACGTTACCATTTTTAAAAAATTCTGAGCTACTGTTTTTTAGTGTACAGCAGATACACTATGTTTGCTGTAGAATTGACTGTGCATTAACGTTTTGATCAGTATGAATGGATTAAGGTTAGTTGTTTGTGCAGCTATACATGCTCAGCCTCTTTAAAGTAAGGTGAATTCTGACTGGCTGTTAGTGTGTTAATTGTTCATCACATGAAAAAAAAAACAAAAAAAAAAAACAACAAAAAACAACAACAACAAAAATGACTATATGTTGTTACTCTGTGTTGTTATTGTTATAGTTGTGGTGTGGGCGCTGTTATTCTCAAAGAATTATAAAATTATTTTTAAAATAATTATTACAATTATTAAATTATTATTAATTATTACAATTATTAAAACTTTACAGTGACAGATAACATTATAGTCATAATTGGTGTAAACAGGCCTTTATGCTAATAAAGATTCACATCAATATATTAAAGCACTAAACACAGATTCACTAGTGTGAAGACTGCTGTGATGAACATGATGAGAAACTACTGTATCAAACTGGAGAATGAGAGAAAAAAAGGCAAAATAAGTGATGAAACACTTCTCTGTGCTCACTGTTCTCTGAGCATCTCACCCAATAACACTAAACTCACCTGGGGAGCCATTTGGTACGGTCCATTCCTCAACACCTGACCATAAACATGTCATTGCTTCTGTTCAGCACGGCTCATCTCTCACAGCAAACAGATGTGGGTCAGCACTCGTTTTAACCTTCCCATTTACTGAAGTTTTACAGCGTGAAAACTGTGCTGAAGAAAACCAAAGCATAAAGAAAGTCACTTGATAAGCACTACAGTGTTCGATTCGCTTTCTTAACTGTCTCTGTAGTCTATTTGCTTCAAAGAATTACCTTTAGTTTTAAAATATAATGCAGATTAGTCACACATTTTCATTTTATATGAACGTTGCAATCTTTTGTCAGAGATTTCACCTAGTTAGAGTTCAAGTGTGTGACATGATTGTGTAATTCTGGCATTTAAATAGCTAAACCATCTGCTGAATGTTTGAGTTACACAGGCCTGTAGGGTGGCCGAAGGAAGCTGGTATTGTGCCTGCTTAGAGTCAGCTAACAACAGATCTCCTGGCACACACACATACACACACACACTATACAGAATACACTGCCAAAAGTGTCCATGGTAACAGGAAGAACTGGAAGCAAAATGACGAGACATTTGCTGAGTAATCACATCGGGTTCCCATTTTGGTCCTGATCAAAAACAGGATACACTGTATATTTAAACACTGTATGTATACATAAGGACTGCATTACTTCAAATGTTTAAGACATGATTATACAAAGCATGATTTGCTTGAATAATTTAAAATGTGTCTGTGTGAAAATACAAATATGCCTGATGAAATGTGATTTATATATATATTATATTTGAGTTATTTTTTTTTTATTTTTTTTTTTTTAACATGATTTCCTTACTTAACTTTAAATTCACAGATGTTTATATCACAATAAATTCTAAAAATTATCAATTTATCATCATAGGCAAAATAATAAATGAAGATAAAAAAATTAATTAAGTCAACAAGGCGGGTTATACTGTTTTTCCGCAGTCGTTTTACCTAGTTTTATATAATTCTAATTAATGACTGGATGCTATATTGTAGCCTAAATATACACACTTCATCAGCTGAAATGTCATTTAAGACTTTTAAAATAAATCTAAACAAATAAGGTGCACAATGTCTCTGAACCACCGAAGATAATTTATTTCAACTGTGATATTTAGTGTCATTCGCCAGGGGGCAGTAAATCCTCAATTTTTCTTTTCTAAGGAGACCCCACCAGTCTATTTATCAGTTGGTTTGAAAGGTTCTCAGAAGCAAGCTACTTTCATCACTACATAATCAAAATGTTATTGTATGAAATGTATTTTAAATATTAATTCTACAACCAAAATTGCTCCAGTTCTTTCAAACTAGCCTGTTAAAGTTAATTAAGCTAATAACAAGAAAGATAGAACACAGAATCTGGTTTAAATTTAGGCTGTACTATTTTCACATTATAAGCTACTATTAGAAGTAATAGTAGCCATAACCAAGATCTCGATTCTTTTTAATTCATTGTTTGTTTGTTTGTTTTTTATTTCTTTTTTATATCCTTATTTTATTGTTGTAGAGTAACAGCGCGTGTAAACGCGTGTACAACACAATGCACACACATACACACACACGTGCTTTCTGTTTATTTTGAAAATATATGTTCTCAGCATTAGGATTCATCAATAGCCCAAAGAGTGCATGAGTGAAGGGGGCGTGATATCTCACAGAGGGAGGGCACACACACACACACGCGCGCACATTTCCCTTCTGCTCTCTCTATTGTTGGAAAAATAGCCTACAATCCACAGCCGCAAACACAGTCTCTGGCGCTCCGGGAGGCCATCGAAATGAGTATGCTTATGTTTCTAAAATAACTCATTAACTTCTGAAAGAAAATATTTATAAGAGAGGAAAAGAGTGACCAACAAGCCCGTTGACATTATGCAGAATTCATGACATCATCAGCTTTCACTGTCAGGATCGCGCTCTATCCCATCTGACACACACAGGCTGCGCGCCGCTTTGTGTCGAGCTGGTCCGACTCATTCCGCGAATCGGTTCTTTTGAACAATTCATTTAAATGAAGAGATTCAAGAAAGACTCATCGGTACTTTTACGTCACACTCGTACCCAAGTGTCAAGTGAAAATATGAAAATCTTTAAACAATGCATGCCAATGTATGCAACGTACTTAAAGCTATACTGTTTTTAATAAGTCAGCCTACATTAATTCATGAGCAGCATTAAATTTTGACGTCTTTTAACAGTTCACTCTGCTGCCTCAGACTAATTGAGATTAATATTCATGCAACGTTATAAGTCCTGTTTCATTAGCTTTTCTTTAAAAGTTGAAAATACAAGACAAATGCTGACTCTCTTACTGTACACATTAGGTTACTTTGGATGTAAACATGTCTCGTATTTCCAAGAGCTGCAATGTTTTGCCTTAAAACCAATCTTTTTCTCATTTGTGTGCTGCTGTCACACTAGGCATAACTTGCAAACATGTTTCCTGCACTTTACTTACTTTGCGCCCCATTAATCAAATCATCCGAAGACCCGAACAATGAGGATCGTGTTCACCGGCTCCTGACTCATTTCGAGTCCGAAACAACAATATAGTGCTCTCGAGAACCGCTCCGACCGGATCAGTCCAATTCGCGAAAGAATCGATCAGTCCAACTGGTGAACCGGTTCAAAAGAGCCGACTCACAAGAAGCGAAAAGAGCGATCTGAGGAGGAGAGGCGCATCTGGAGACAATAGAAGGCAATGCAGAGCTGCGCTTTGTCGCTCTGATCGAGGGCTGTGCCGTCAAAACACAGAAATATAGAGATGATGGAACGCTGAATCTGGATATACTTCCCGTTATCTTGAACTGTGAGATCTAAGAGGAAAGATGAATTCTGCTGAAGCGGCGGAGGACGGACCCAATGATTCAGACACGGATGCCTTCTTCAAAACAGGTACGATGAGAGGAGAGATGGAGAGACCGTGATCTCTGTAGAAGCGTTGGCTCTTATTACAATTATCAGCGCACTTTGTCTTATTTTCCATCCTTTCTTCGTGACGTTTAAATACCAGTTACCTTCGCAATGAATTCCTTTTTAATTTACCAATTGCTCATTTTAATTCTTTTCAGCTATTTAATGTTTCTAGGTGAATTTGTTTTAATATATATATATACATTTTTTATAGTTCATACTTGTTTTTCTCATTTATTCAATTTCATTATTATTTTATTTTGTTTATTTGCCGCTGCTTTGGCAATGTAGTTTTTGTTTGTGAAGCATCCTACGTTGAAACTGAATTGAGAAAGAGATAGACTTTTTTATAAACTCAATAGAAGGTTAGAGGAAAGATGAAAGCCAAAGTTAAATTGAAACTAATGGGATAAATCATGGCATTATGTGGTTTAAGGATGCTTGCAGCAGGTTTGTGTGATGGGGATGCTGAGCATTAGTACCGTTATCCTGTTTGGATTGACAGCTACAATGAGCTTTAGTCCCGGTTTGAAAACCCAGCCCAGCCCATTTCTCCTGAACAGCACCATATAACTACTTGATAACTTCTCATGCATTATTTCTCAGGATTGTGTTTATCAATTGCATGATGCAGTACACAAAATGTCTGGTTTGTTGTCATATTAAGTCTGACTAAGTGTCAAATCACTGTCACTTTTGTGTACTTAACTGGGCTTCATGCTGGGCTCATTGGACAGTGATTGGAAAGAAGCTAATTACAAACACTCCTCTGTTTAATGTGTGATTAATGTAAAAGCTCTTGCTTGTGAGTGTTGGACGTGCCAAGAAATTTTTGGTGGGATGTGTGTGTTTAACCCCAGTTTGAGGGAGGCTTTTATAGCTAAATCTGCCTCTTCTATAAGCTCTTGGTCTTTATGTTAGAAAGATTAGTCGATGGAGTCAGGAGTTTACAGATTTTAGGTCTGGCCATTCAATGATTGTTGCCACATGCGCATTTGTAGCTAGCAAATGTATTTCAACCATTTATGTTGTTCTTATTGTCTTTGCAGGGTGGACATAAATATTTATAATGTGTCTGTTGAGTTGAGTGCAGTTGTCATATATTAACAATCATGTCACAACAACCCTTGAAGTCTGAAAGTGGACATGGGGTCAGACCTTATATCATGTGCAGTGTTTCTGGAATTTATAGAGAGGAAATGGCTGGTAGAAATGCTAATGTTTAAGTAAGTGGTCCAGGCTGTAAGACCCCTGCTGAGGAGTGATGCATAAACCCCGCAGCTTTACACAGCGGGCTATAGGTCAGGATGCTGGTACACTACACTCACTCACTCAGACGTACACACAAACAGCAAACACATGTAGAAACACTGCATAACACGAACATCACAAACTTTTTTCCTCTTGTTACCTAAACTACACAACTGTGCTGCCTTTATTTCTGTCTTTTGAATGTGAGTGTGGTTCAAGATGAGGTTCTTTGGAGGAGGTGTGTGAAGTATCTCAGTTTTTGAGCTGAAGGTCATATCTGCAAGCACAGGCTGATAAATAACAAAGAGTAAACTCAGAGTAAACTCGCAAAGTACAGAAAGAAAAACAGTTGGAACTTATGGAAGTGTGGAAATGTTGACAGATTGAACCAGATTTTCTGAAGATTTTCTTTCATGCTTTTGCAGAACTAATAAAGGGCTGTTGGTGGCTGCCAGGGCATTGCTTTGTGGTTGATAGTGTGTTCTAGGTGGCCACAACAAAGTCTCTATGATATTCCAACCCGATTTCATGGGAAAACATAGCTATTTCACGAGGTGGTGAGTTTGTATGTGAACCGTATGAAAATGATTTTTAGAAAAACACAAAGCAAAGGTCCACCCCTAAACATAACCATGACTGGGGCGCAAGCAGATTGTATTAAAGTAGTTCACTTCCAGAACAAAAATTTACAGATAATTTACTCACCCCCTTGTCATCCAACATGTTTGTGTCTTTCTATATTCAGTCGTAAGGAAATTATGTTTCTTGAGGAAAACATTCCAGAATTTTTCTCCATATAGTGGACTTCTATGGTGTCCGTGAGTTTGAACTTCCAAAATGCAGTTTCAATGCAGCTTCAAATGGCTCTAAATTATCCCAGCCGTGGAAGAAGGGTCTTATCTAGCGAAACGATTGCTTATTTTCATTAAAAAATGTAGAATTTATATACTTTTTAACCTCAAATGCTGGTCTTGTCTAGCTCTGCGATGCGCATGTGAACTCGGGTCAGTACAGTTAGGGTATGTAGAAAAAATCCCATCTCATTTTCTCCTACAACTTTAAAATCGCTGCAGAAGTACCGACCCAGTGTTTACAAAGTGAACGTGCAAAGAAGATCAAATGGCCTTTACAAAAAAAGGTAAAACAGCAATGTAGGATGATTTTGAAGGCCTGGATTACACAGAGTTCTCATGCGCGTCGCAGAGAATACACAAGATGAGCATTTGACGTTAAAAAGCATATAAATCGTAAATTCTGAAATGTTTTCCTCGAGAAACATAATTTCTTTACGACTGAAGAAAGAAAGACATGAACATCTTGATGACGAGAGGGTGAGTAAATTATCTGTACATTTTTGTTCTGGAAGTGAACTTCTCCTTTAAGACCTAAGAAGAAGTTCGTACCAACAATTCACCAAAACTTAAAGGTGACCTTTAATGCCTCTTTTTACAAGATGTAAAATAAGTCTCTGATGTCCCAAGAGTGTGTATGTGAAGTTTTAGCTCAAACTACTCAGCAGATAATTTTTTATAGCTTGTTAAAATTGCCACTTTTACGACAGAGCCAAAATGCGCCGTTTTGTTTTTGTCCCTTTAAATGCAAATAAGCTGATGCTCCTGGCCCCCTTTTCAGAAGAGGGCGGAGCTTCAAGAGTTGACATTTGCGCACAAAGCATTGGTATTGATGCTTCAGAAATCGTCACAAATGGGCAGGGATTTCTCCCTACGATGACGTCAAGGAAGGGAGACTCTGGAATAGCTTGTTCTAAGAGACTGTTTATGATTCATTGGGATTATAAAAAAATGAGTGGTTGGATTTTTACCATTATAGGCTGGTTGTTTTCACACACTGCAGCCATACAACTGTGTTCAAACACCTTTTAAAAGTGATTTTTGCATAATAGGTCACCTTTAAAATAGTCACAAATTGCCATGTGATTGGGTTTGATATTTTGTTCACTAGTACCCTCCATCAGTGTCGATGGGATTTTTTATTTCATCTGCTTTGTAAGTCCTATCACAAAGTAATAGCGAACTCCTCAACAATATCGCTGATGTCTGTAGCACAAATGTTTCAGGATCATTTCCATGCCAATATATAAGCAATATTGAGGCTTTTTCTCACCTAGGACTTCAGAGCAAGTAAAGAACAAAGCAGGCTATTTTTAGGTCTGATCATAAAGACATTGTTGAGTTGTGCAGAGCATTGGTTTTGAGATATCCAGTGCCAATGATTTGCAGATGTTTGGAGGTCTGGGTAAGGTATCAAAGAGGAGAGGGTTTTTTTTACTGTGGTTTTACCCAGTGGATGGGAGGACATCTGCCTGCAGAACACAGCCGTCAGCCGTCATCAATGGATATACAGATACATCCTGGCAGCCCGTGCCCCTGGGGCCAACAAAAAGACAGGGGGATATAATGGAGGAAGAGAGGGACAGAGTGAATTGGACCATAAATCCTCCCTCTTCTGCCATATCCAGTTGTAGTGGGTGTTTGCCCTCCCAGAGAAAAGACGTTACGTGGCTGAGTGAACAGTAATCCATTCACAAGCGCCACACTCAGCGATCTGAAGAGGGTTTTATACCTTCAGCCACATATGGTTCGCTCGCTGCCTGTGTATTCAGTGTTTATGCTTAGATTCACTCCTATACCAACACAGGGCAATGTGAAGTACACTTTAGCACACTAAAAAACACTTTAAACAGAGTGTTTATTATGGAAATAAATTTAAAATAATATACTGTTAGCATATATTAGAACTAAATGTATAGTTTACAGTTTAATTTAGGTTATATCTTGAGTGCTTTTGACCTACTTGCAGTTATATGTTTATATGTAATTTCCTAATTATTTCTATCTTCAAATTTCTGTGTCTTTGAAATTTGGAAATAAAAACAAAAACAAAAGTGTACTATTGAATGTACTGACAACCATTTAAGGTTAAGTAAAATCTTTAGATAACTATTTAAAGTCATTTGAATCTCTTATGTCATGTATTTAAATAGTTACACATTTCCAGTCGTGAAGTTGCAATTCAGTACCTTTAAAATATAATAACTTTAAATTAGGGATGTCAGTTTAACGAGTAAACTTATAGATATGAAAAAATACTGTGATTAAAATATTTTAACGCAGTTAACGCACTGGCCCCGCCCCCAACTTATATTTCATACATCTGACTGTTGAGAAATATGATGCAGGGCAACAACTTCACAAATGCAGTTATGCCCTTAAATTCAAGATATTGGTGCAAAAATGCCCCTATATGTGTTTTTTTCTTATATTTATATATATCACATATCACACGATATCACACAGGCAGCAAAAGCGATATAACACCAGTGCTGATTTTTTATACGACAGTTCAGTAAAAAAGAAGAAAGTAAGCAGAATTGTTGTGCAATCTCTGAGCAACACAAGCAGCGTTTCGTTTTGAACGAATCGTGTGAGCCAATGATTTAAAGGGCCGTTCATAAAGAGAGCCATTTACTTTATTCCTGAATGAATCAGCCGTTTAAATGAATCAAATTAATAAATAAATTACTCATAAAGACATTTACCGCAGCCTGCTGGGAGATTTAGTTTTTTATTTAGAGTATCATCAAAAGAAGAAGAAGAAGAAGAAGAAGAAGAAGAAAATAAAAAAACTTTAAAGGGATAGTTCACCAAAAAATTTTAATTCTGTCAACATTTACTCACCCTCATGTCATTTCAAACCTTGTGGAACATGAAAGAAGTCATTTTAAAGATAAGTAACAAAGCTGTTTTGGTTACCAGTGACTTTAATTGTATGAACAAAAAATACTGAGATGTTTCTCAAATTATCTTCTTTAATGTTCCAAAGTTTACGTTAAGCCGTTGCAGCCTAAATGTTTATGTGTAATAAATTCTATGTTGAATCAAATCAATTATTTCTTTCTAAAGCTACAATTTGTAATTTAACACAAAAATAGCTTTAATTAATCTTTTGTGGGTATTTTCACAGTTAAATTTATTTTGTGATTAATTAGATAAATTAATTGAAACTTCATGTAATTAATTTTATTAAAAATTTTAATCGACTGACAGCCCTACTTTAAATATAGTATTTGAATATCACGCTACAGTTAAAATTATAACCAAGCATAATAAATAATAAATGCATTTCTTAAAATCATGACAAAATATTATTAAAGCAATTAATTAAAATGTACTCTTAGCAATATAACACTTTAATAACACTTTAATAACATTAAATCATTGCTATTCTATTATTTGCGAGTACAGTTGTTTTTAACAACACACTTTTAAGATATGATTCTTTTTCACAAGTGTGGCTCTTTTTTTAATTAGGTAACTGTTCCCTGACCCCCTGAACACATGAATATGAGTCACTGCAGCTCTAAGTACATTGATTTGGCTGCTATTCTTGGTATAAAAAGGTTAGTTGCTGAGAAATTAGAGAACGACCTTTCTCCTCTCGTAATAATTGTGTTTTAATATAAATAATAAATTGGAAATAATTAATATTTGGAGCCCTCCTTGTTATCCTTCCTGTTTTAAGCTCTTATTTCCTTCTGAAGTCCTCTTTAGCATTGCTTATTAAACAGTGTATGACTGTATATAACTGGCTTACAACATCATGCACTGATGAAATGAACCATTGTGTTTTTGTGAAGCATCTGGCTTCTATTGTCCCTTCTAAGCTTGTTATTAATTTATTACATAATCAATCGCCTGATCAATACATTGGGTGGAGGTAGGATAGGTTTAAAGGCCACATGGAAGATTATTTGCTAATCCATTCTGCAATGGCTTCGACAGGGTTTATTTAAGGCTTTGTTCAGCAGACAGCAAAAATCTGATTTCTTGGCATATCCAACTTAAATCCATTTAGTCGTTTGTTGTCTGAACTGAAACTGAAAAAATATGGTTTTTCCAAATTGATTCAAGCCTCATTTGTATGTGGTTTGAAATCCGATTAAAACTGGATTTCCGGATTTTTGGAAATAAACAGTCGCTCCAGACTGTAAGATCATACACAAAGTGCGGTAGTGTCTATAGCAGTCTCAGGTCACTCATTTACACTCACATGTACTGTAGCTTTCACTATGCAATGTATTGTGACTGAGTTCATATAAGCATGCATGCAAGAATAAATACAGATGCTTATGTTGTCAAATGTGCCTCTGTAGTTTAGTACCACAACAACATGTCATGCTCTTATATGTCTTTTGACATACTGATGCTTATGTCAGTAATAAGACAACTGATGTATTTATATCAGGTATTGACTAAACTGTCTGAACAAATAAACTGCTTTCATCAGTGCAGACAGTGACCAATGCCAAAACTTGATTTGTGGTGTGAAGTTTGATAACCTTTGGCAACAATGGACATTTTGCCATTAATGGCAAACATTTTTGGCAAACCTTTGCAGTAACAGGAAAGATTTATGATAAACCTCTGGCAGCAATGGCCAAACAACAGTTGTTGTACTTTTCACTGAAATAAAATGATTATTGGAAAACCACAACAAAACATCCTGAATGTCTGTCACACACAATAACCATTTTGGAAATTTGGATTTAAATAACTAATTGGATTTATGTGTAGTGTAAACAGTCCAAGAGCTTTGTTATGAGGGAGAGCTAATGAGAATTAAAGACACAGGCCGTGTGAGAATCTGTGCATGTATTTGAATGTGCAAAACAGTCTGTTGTGGGCAGCTGGTTGATGGTGTTGCCCTGAGGACTGATTTCCTCTGTGAGTGATACGGCTGGACAGACTGGAACTTTTTGACACACATGACCGCTCTCTGTCAACCTCACAGACACACACACAATGTAGCTTCTCCATATACACTGTAAGCATATGCAGACCATATGAGAATAATACTCCAATATCTTTTTCTCATTTACTTTTATTCAGGGCAATAACCAGCTATAAACAGTTAATGAATTGCAGGGATTGCATCCCCTGAGCAACCTGGTATTATGTGTTTTTGAAGTCTTTAACCATATGATTTGGTTTTAAAGCATTCATGAATCAGCCTTTATCTTCTACATGATGCTGTACTGATGCAGCAGTCCTGGTTTGCTTTTTTGGCAGATCTGGATCTGTTTCCACTCAGTGTAGTCAGAAGAGAGAAGTGGAAATTGGCTTTGGCGAGTAAATAAAGCGTACTCGCCAGTTGGCCAGTCACTGTTATAATGCCGCTATTGACATAATGACCTGTGCTGTTTGCTGTAAATATACAAGGGAAGAATAGCAACATAATTCTTTTGCAATGTGATATACATTGCAATTTTATTTATTTTATTTATTTTTAGAAGTCTTTTATGCCCACCAATTTTTTTTATTCGTTCAAAAACACAGTAAAAAAAGTCATATTGGATAATATGCCGATTTGGTGCTCAAGAAACAATTTTCATTATTATCACTGATGAAAACAATTTTGAGCTTAGTTTTTCAGGATTTTTTTATTGCACAGAGCATTCAGTAGAATAGCATTTTTTTTTTTTTTTGTAATAATAAAGTCTTTGCAATTTAATGCATTTATTACTGTTACATAAGTAACTTTTAATTCAACATATTTACAATGTGAACTTAAAGTATATTAAGAAACACTGTCATAAAAATATACTCTCTTTAAGTGATTTTATTTATTTTATTTTATTTACCAGTCCTAAGTAGCTTAAAAGCTTATTCGTTCAGCTTTCAGATGATGTAAAAATCTCAATTCAAAAAAACTGACTCTTATGACTGGTTTTGTGTTTCAGGGTCACATCTTATTATATTTTTTTGCAAGTATATATATACAAAGAGAGAGATAGAGAGAAAATAAAACTTGAACGTAAACTGTAATATACATGCTTTGCTTGAATGATTCTATATGTGTTCATGTGTGCATGAGATGAGGCTGGAAACTGCAGATAAAATCCTACAATGCCACAGTCTGATTCAGCCTGATTAGACTGACACACAGCAAGAGACACGCACAGCCGGTGCTGGAAAAAGCCTTGGCTTCCAGCCAAAGTGTGTGTGTGAACACCCCCTTTCCCCCACACCATGCTGTCTGTGCCCCGCTCGTGGGCTTCAGTGTGAGGAAGAACAATAGAGCGTCATGCTCCAGCATCAGCACACACACAATACACTCCACCGACGGCCAGCATGTGTCTGTCTGCCACATCACCTCTTTTGCCTTTCATTTCTTGTGGTTTTCTCTGTTTTCCAGTTTGCATTTTCCATCCCTTTAATGTCTTTACCTCTCCATCATTCTCTCGCACACATACTTTTGTCTAGCTATCACACAGTAGACTTCAATTGTTTTTATATAAAGATCATTATAATGACCTCAGACTAACCAAACACAAACCCCACCCACATTTTTTTCTAAATCAGGACGTCCCCAAACTCACTTCTGGGGACACGTTTGTCCACAAACTATAGCTAAGAAATCACACAGACATTGCTAAGTGATTACACATTTTCTAAATGAGGATGTGTCTGGGTGATTTTAAATTACTTCTGGGGACAATTGTATCTATTTATTTTCCTCTTAACTAGAGTTATAAGTAACCCCTAACTCCAACACACACACACACACACACACACACAGACAGTTGTAGTGTGGCAGATGGCTAATTGGTCGGTTCGAGGCAGTGGGTTTATAGCGCGAGTGAGAGCAGATTTGAGTGGATTATAGAGTCATGATATGACGTTGAGGGAGATGGGCTTTAGTGAGAGGGATCCCCATTTCCGCAGTCTGCTCCTGCACTACGTAAGCGTGGACGGACACTTAGCGCTGCAGGCTAATGGAGTCAGATCTCATTAGCTGATCCTCGGCTTTGAATGAGGCTTTTAGATGGATTGAGGGAACTATTCCCTGGAGACCTGAGAGTCTGCATCTGTGCTCCACTGATAAAGATGCTGCTCCACTCGCCATTCCAACAGCTAATTCTGCTTATTTTTAATTGCATGATAGCAGATTACGCATGCAAATGTCAACTACATGTCTCACCTGCAGGCTTTAAATGGCTCGACAGGGGGTTTTGCACCGGAGGAACCTTTTCATAGTTCCTAGAACTATTAGCATATTTAGTTTTAGGAACTCTGTTTGGGGAAACTAAATTAGCTCTTACTTCAGAGTAGAGTCTCAAACAGTTCTATAGGAACTACCAGTGACATAAGTGTACGCTGATCGGCCCAACGCATACCGGCTACTCTGCATTTTTAAAAAGCCATGTAAAAATATTTTCTCCATGATCATGGAAAACAGAGATAATGGCATTAACCTGTTGACTGCAGCAAAAATTAGACTGACTATTTCATTTAGAATTATCACCAAAAAAAGGTATGGGGCAGCAGAAAATGTATATATTTATGTCATTTCATATAGTTAATCAATATCACATGAAGAGTGCCATTTTTTCTTCAAAAATCAGCTTGATTACAAATGTGATATTGATTTTTACAACAGTTCAATAAACAATAAGTTAATTTTAAGAGACTTACATTTTAGTCACCATATTTGCCGTTTTTGCTCTTTTTCGGCAACAAAAATCATTCCAAACACAGCACAGCACAGCACTATTTTACGTCTCTGAGGCCTTGTCCACACTAATACATTTTCATTTGAAAATGCATATTTTTCTCTCCGTTTTGGCCTTGTGTCCACACTGAGAGCGTTTTTGTCAAGGAAGACTGAGCTTTTTGAAAACACTCTCCAAAGTGGACTTTAACATTTTCCGACAGTTAAGTGTGGATGAGAAACTTTTGGAAAACGATTAAAAATGCTAATGTGGACAGAGAGCATTTTAAAATGAAAACTCAGTTTTCAAATGTATCTGGATTAATGTAGATGTAGCCTGAGAAACATGACAGTGTTTAGTTCGAGAATGAATCAACCGTTTAAATGATTTGGTTCAACCGCAATGACTCACTTATTAAAGGAAAAGTCCACTTCCAAAACAAAGATTCACTTATAATCTACTCACCCCCTTGTCATCCAAGATGTTCATGTCTTTCTTTCTTCAGTTGTAAAGATTATGTTTTTGAAGGAAAACATTTCAGCATTTTTCTCCATATAATAGACTGATATGGTGCACTGATTTTGAACTTCCAAAACGCAGTTTAAATGTTTCTTCAAACGATCCCAGCTGAGAAAGAAGGGTCTTATCTAGCGAAACAATCATTATTTTCATTAAAAATTACAATTTAAATACTTTTTAATCTCAAATGCTCGTTTTGTCGTGCTCTGCCTCAAGACAGTTAGGGTATGTTGAAAAACTCCAATCGTATTTTCTCCCTTAACTTCAAAAATCATTTCAAAATCATCCTACATTGCTGCAGAAGTACCGACCCAGTCTTTGCAAGGTGAACATGCAAAGAAGATCAAACACCCTTAACAAAAAAGGTAAAACAGCAATATATTTTGATTTTTAAGTTGAGGGAGAACATGAGATGGGAGTTTCTTGACATACCCTAAATGTCATGAACTGGAACAAAAACAGTCCAGGCAGAGTAAGACAAGACGAGGGTTTGACATTAAAAAGTATATAAACTGTATTATTTTTTTGAAAATAACCGATCGTTACGCTAGATAAGACACTTCTCCCATGGCTGGGATCATTTACACCCGCTTTTGAGATCATTTAAAGCCGCATTTAAACTGCATTTTGGAAGTTCAAAATTGAGGCACCATATCAGTTCATTATAGGGAAAAAATGCTGAAATATTTTCCTCAAAAACATAATTTCTTTACGACTGAAGAAAGAAAGACATAAAAATCTTGGATGATAAGGGGGTGAGTACCTACTGGCAGTTTTTATTTCACATTTAAATTATCTTGTCATTTTTTAAATAATTTCAAATATCAGTATTCAATGTTTTATGTTTAAACTATAAAATATATCATCAGCCTTAAGATATCAGCACAATAACACAATATCTAATTATTGATAAAATCCCAGAAAATATTGAGATATTATTTTTTTGTCAATATCGCACACCCCTAGTTCCTAAAACTATGTGGTTGCAAAAGCCCCCACTGATAAATCAGGCCTTCAATAAAGGTTATGTGTACACTGATGAAACAGTAAAATACATTTTGTTGTCCCATTGCAATTATTTTGAACCGATCACCTGAGATGCTCAACAAGTACTCACTAGAGCTGCAGGAAAAGGACTTAATGACAACTCTGGCTTAAGAATGCATACAATTTTCACAACCCCGGGTTAACCCTGTAAAGCTTTTCAACACTGGGTCATCCAAAACTCTAAGTTAACATTACTTGCATATTCATGGTGTCAACAGCCATGACTGGATAAATACAGCACACGAGTGGTTTAAATAACTGGCTTGTGTTGCACTTTTGCATCAGTGAGAAAAAATGTTGACACGCTGGCTGTTTTACAACTCACAAAATGTTGGCTATTTTACAGCACACAGGGTTTCTGTTTCTGTGACTGTACAAAGTTTGAGATTTGAGGCACGCACTCCAGAGCACGGGTTTCATAACCCCAGGTTATGAACTGCCATTCTGAATTACAAATGTGAAACACTCTACCCAGGATTATATCAGGATCTAGAACAACAGTAACCTGGGGTTAAATGCAGTGTGAATAGCCCCATACAGTCCCAATACTTCACTGGGAAAAATAATAATTTCTGACTTTATATCAGTCTCAATTATAGTGATACATTAAAGAGCTCTCATTTGTGATTTTGGTTTCTTGTGGGCCCTCTTCTTTTTAAGAAACATTTTTGGCTGTATAGGGCTGTTGCATTGCATGTTTTTCAGATCAGCATTTTAATGTCTGGACTGTGTACATAGATTGAAACTAGATAATTAAACATTTCTTGTGGAAATTTCAAGGAACTTGTGTTCCCCTGTGACATGAAGGTGTTCTGTCGAACCCTTTTTAATTGTAGTTAGGAGTCGGGACCTTTATTTTAAAAAGTATATACTTGCTGCTATATAGAACAGTATTCTTCACTTAAATGCAGAAAATGGTCTACTAGGGGTTCAGGTGGGAAAAAAGAACACCTGCTCTAGCTGTCTCTGCTGGATTTGATGTTTCGATTAATGTGTAGTCAGTCAGCTGTATTTCAGAGAAGTTTGAGAGCATGTCCACACTTTCATGATTTATGTTGCTTAATGAAATGAGACACCCAGCCCTTTGAAACTGCTTCTCAATTGCTCCCCATTGATCTTGAAAAGAAGCATTAAGATGTAAGCACAGTCCCGCAGTTCCACTCCAAACATATGTGCAGTCAAACTGTGTGTGAAATGCACTGTAATACACATTTCACATTTTTCTCCCCACTCTCCACCATAAGACCCTCGTAAGAGCATCTAGCATACATCAGACAAATGAAAACCATTCAAACATTTTCATTTGAACAGTCATAGATATGTTATTGCTCAGAAGCTGCTCTTTCAGAGCTCAGTTAAGTTCTCGTTTCTTTAAGTATTAGCTTTGTCTGAGATGTTTCTCCTAAGTGCCTTTTTAGAAATAAAAACAAACACAAATGAGGCAAATGTTGAAATATAGTCAAAGTATACAATTAACATGGATCATTCAGTTCACTTGATCCTGGAAGAATTTCAAGAGAAAAGGTCCTATTGAGATCTCTAGCTTTTAATAGCAAACACTGATAACGTCCAAATCTAGGCTCAGTTTGAGACACTGTTCTCACTTCTGAAACTATAGAGCAGACACATGAGGTTACTAGAGTCTGTTTCTCAGGAGAAACATCTGACAAACATTAGAACCATTTCAAAAAGTCTCCATTCATTTAATCTCCATGTCTAGTTGAAGCAATTGAGATAATGAAGAGATCTTATTTGAGATGTTTCTTTCTTATGGGTGTCTGTGTCTGCCAGGTTTCTCTGAAGGGTGCACATAAGAAAGAGGAAATGAAAACACCTATTGAAACAGTTCCAGTGGAAAGAACATGATTCCTTCTTTATTGTTTTCCACGGGTGGGGGGTACCATGAACTAACCTCACCTAGTCAGGGCACACACGCTCACATGGCCACAGGCTCCATGAGGATTCATGCAGGGAACAAGAGAGTGCTCATGCATATTTAATCTACTGCTAACTGAGAGAGAGATGATTTGAGAGACAAAGACAGAGACAGTGACAACAAGAGAGTCACTTGCAGTCAGTCATTAGTGGGATTTGCACCGTACT
This sequence comes from Cirrhinus mrigala, assembly GCA_036247105.1. NCBI lineage: Eukaryota > Metazoa > Chordata > Actinopteri > Cypriniformes > Cyprinidae > Cirrhinus > Cirrhinus mrigala. Next base: position 1,670,853 of record CM070015.1, read on the forward strand.
GGATTTGAACTATAAGCGCTACTAATAACCCATTTAAGGTATAGACATAAAAGATTCCTCAAATCAAGTGTCTTCTTAAGACACTTATACTGTCCTAAGTGATCAGACATGCAGTTTTCACTTTGTAAATGATAAATTAACTATTTAGTTCATTGGTAAGCAACCAGCTCACCTAGAACACATTAGCAATGACTTAGCAAACACCCTACGCTCTTAAAAATAGCGCTTCCAAAAGCCTGTTTTTGTAGTGATACAACAGAAGAAAAAGAACCATTATTTTCTTAGTGTGAAGAACATTTTAATAATCTAAAACAAACATTTTCCACTATAGCAAACGAAAAGTTTGGAGAAGTCCAGCATACGTCACCAGAGAAAAGTCTGTCAACTCACCTGAAGATTAAGTTATGACATTTTGATTAAAATTACGAGGTCTTAAAAATGCTTGGATTATTTGTTCACAATCAACAACATGCCTTTAGAAACTAGATTTTCGTTCCAACTTTACAACCCCTCAGTCTGCTTTAGCGACTACATTGCAATGCTCTGACAGCCACCCACAGCTCTCTTGCAGACAAGCACTGATCTCATTTTCTCAAGAAAATGTAAAAATGCAGTTTCTCTTATTTTGCACATGGGAATCTCTTCGTCCTGCAGTGAAATGCAGACTAGTTGTGTTCTTTCAGGTACAGTAATGTTTGAGTGCTCTGTTGTTGAGGTGAAATTGTGTTCTGCTCTGAGAGTTCAGCACTGCAGGACAGGAGACTGATGTGTTCAGCACTCACACACACACATACACACACACAGTCACACATGCAGATGAAAGTGTAGGGTAAGCCAGCTAAGGAGAACAGACTGCTTGGTGCAAGAAGAGCTGCTTGGCTAATGCTTTTAGAGCGTTATATTTCACTGGGAGAGAGGCAAGTGGACAGAGAGATATAAACACAGTGATGCTTGATGGAGGATGTCTGTGAGCATGGAGCGCAGGCTGCCCGTGAAAAATAAGTACTTTATCATACTTTTACAAAGAGTACTTAATATAGAAATAATATACTTTAAAGCAATGTACAAAGCAAACAGAATTTAATGTTTTCTGACATCTATTTGCATGTTAACTGCAATTAAATAAAAATGTATTAGTTTAAGTGTATATTAAATCCAATTAGACAAACTTTAGAGTGCTTTTTTACCCACTTAAGTACATCTTTATATGTAATAAGGGCCAGAGGATTTGTGCAGGACAACAGAACCACACAGAACCTGTGGCTGGTTTACGACGGTCTTGCTGGTTTCGCAGCCTGGCCAAGCTGACAAGTGCCAGACCAATCTGGAAGACCAGCTAACCAAGGTAGCAGAGTGAGCATGTTTTAATGTGAAGCACTGTGGCTTCAATGTGTTGAGTTTGCATGTTTGTGTAAATGTGTTTCTAGGGTCATGGCTCTCTTTATGATTGGCCAGTGGAGTGACGACTCAGCTGAAGGCGATAAACAATGACCTTAGCGGTGTGTGAGCATGTATGTGGACGTGGACAACTATTTCTTGGCACTCTTCAGCAGCACACTGAATCTATAAACAGCCTGTGTTTATAGATTCCCAGAAAGCAGATAAACCATGCTGTCAGGAGTGAGTTTTTTTAAATTTCCGACAATTATGGTGTTTGTAGTTTACAAAACTTTATTTCCATGACTCCGGTAGTATATTCTCAGCGATGTAACCTGTGAAGTGCATTCAAACCCAGTCCAGAGATTCAGTGTGGTTTAAAGAATCTCATGAACATCATGAGTCTGAAATGCTGTCAATGTAACAGTAAAGATCCTTGCACATGGATTTCATATGCTTTTTTTCATATTCGTCTTCCTAAAAATTCATCACGCACAGAAACCTTGCACAGTGTGTCTGATGCGTATTAATCCATTGCGAAAAATTCAGATGGAGTCTTCAAGCAGTGCAGATGATTTTTTTTGTCCTCTCTATTCTTAAAAAGAGAAAAAGAAAGCGAAAATATTGGGTCCATCCAATCCTGAGATTGCGTAGAGAGGAAGGAGAGTTCCACCTCTTTATCAAGGAGCTGCAAAATTATCCAGAGTGATTCAAAGTTTATTTCAGGATGTCAGTGGCTCAGTTTGCTAGCAATAATGGAGTCACATAATAAAAAGGCAGCCACCGATTTCCATGAAGCAACTGATTCCGCACTTTTTTTGTGCTGTGAGACAAAGTGGATCAACTTGTCAGATGCCATTATGGATTTTGGCAATTGCTTGTACGGCTCTCAATTTTCAAGAGTGCTACAAATGCAAAAAATGCAGAAAACTGAACCAGATCCAATTTTTTTTATGATGGACGAAAGTTCCAGAGGCAGTGTGTAAACGTGATTGACACAACGTGAGGTCGTATTTATTTTTTAATGTGTGAAAATTTCAGACGTTAAAGGTCCCATATTGGCCTTAAAGGTCCCATATTGTCAAAACTGAAATTTCCTGGCTTTTTTAATAATAACTGAGGGCTAGGGGCTATGTAACTACCATATACATTTCAAAACGCTCAATCCACAGTAAAATGCACACAGCCTTAATAGTAGCCGTGCCTTTTCACAAGCAGTTGTGACTTCCATAAAAATGTGACGTCTGAACTACTCAATCACCGTCTTCAGGCACCACCCCAAGCACTGTCCACCGTCCCACTCTTCTTTGTCCAAACCCCCAGGCAACAATGCGTACATGCTATTGCTGAGCAACAACAACACAGAAACTTGTTCAGAAAATGCTGTTGAGTCGATGGATGTCAGGAAACTACATCATTGCACAGGCTTCCAAAGAACATTAATATAAGAGACAAGTCGCCACCTTAGAATTATAAGGTTCTATCTGACGTTTTTGTCAAAATTTAGTTATTCACAATGTATTTACATTATGTATTGTTTCTTTTGCAAGCTGTGTACATTTTGGGCCTTTTTTTAGAAAACAAAAATGGTCCTATCTACAGAAGTTTATGTACCAAAGCTCAATATCTCAAAAGTGCTCAGAATGCAGATAGAACCTTATAATCCTAAGGCGACGAAGTGCCTAATGTTCATTTATTCAGAAAAACCACAACAATTTAGTTCAACCTTAACCTTGTCTTGTCTTGTAGCACGTTAACTTACTGTATCAGTAGGAAAGCAGTAGTTAGGTAGCTTACTGCATTTGGTGTTTGGAAAAAAAAAAAAAAAAAACGTTAATTACCATTCTGAAACATCCCATTGTAAGTGCGTTTGAGAAGGTGGTTGGTTGTCACCTGTCGTCGCCAATTCGGAGTCTGAGTTCAGCTCAAACATGCAAGGCCGAACAACATTTCCCTCAGCAGTGACCATCATTACCGGTGTTTCCATTGACCTTACTTGTGAGTATCACCAAGCCACAGCATGCTAGAGCATACATGACCCTACTTACCTGTGGGTTGGCCTGGCCGTGCGTCCCTCAGTAAACAACAGGCCAATCAGAAGAGAGGCTCATGAATATCAATTAGACAGGCCAAAATTGACCTGTTCTTAGCAGAACTTCTGTGAGAAGAGCTGTAAAAAATATATTGAGATGGTTTTTGGTACTTATAATGAAAATATATATTCTTAAAGGGGTCATAGGATACTAAGTTCACTTTTTCATGTTGTTTGAACATTAATGTGTGTTGGCAGTGTATGTACAAATCTACCCTATAATGATAAAAATCCATGCAGTGGTTTTTAATCTGTAAAAATAATATTCCCTTTTTCAAATCAAGCTGTTCTCAGATGCCTGTAGGTGTGGCGTCACACCGACAGAGGCCACTCCCGCGGTAGTTGATTGACATGAGCTCTTACCTTAGACCAGCTGTCACAGTCCAGTAACTTTCTATGTTTTGATGCCGAAGCAGGGATGTAAGTTAGATTGAGCGATTGAGGTGTTGTGTTGCTAGATATAATAATGAACATAGTGGTCGTCGTTTACTCCCGACATCTGAGCCGCTGAAGATGCAGTAGATTACGTTGTTTGTGAAGGGAATGCACCTCCCGATCTACATATATCCGTCTATGTTCACGCGAATCATTCGTGATCCAGCTTCACTTACAGCAGAAGTGTGTATAAGGGTTTTTTATGAATCTTTGCAATCGCCTTTCCTTATAACATGGTAGTTAGGAAGTTTAGCGGCTAGAAAAGAGGGGCGGGGCAAGCAGAGCTCATTTGCATCTAAAGGAACAACCACTTAGAATGAGATGATTTTTGCAGAGCTGATTTTGGCAAGGTAAAAAGGGTGTTGTTTTACAAAACCATTGAGAATTTTTAATCAAAGTATATTAGAGACTTTTCATTAAGACCCTAAAGAATCATATCAACTTGTGGAAAATGGGCATCCGATGACCCCTCTAAGGACGTCAAAACCTAAAATAAAACTCCAGAAAGGTGTAAATTGTGTGACCTTTAACTTGGGTTTGTATGTATTTATTTATTTATATTTATAGAGCGGGGTTGTAATATATTTTCAAAGTGAATACAAAAATTGGAACTCCTGTTTAAAAAACAGTTTGAACTTGTACATACTGTTTGACCGGTATCATAAATGGAAAGTTGCGTAGCTCTTCGCAACAAATCTAATGCGAAAATCTGAATGAACATTTGTATAGGTATGAACCAACATAATCTCATGGCAGTTCATAGCTACATCACATTTTGTTTACTTGGTGGCTAATTGTATTCCTCGTAAAATAGTAAAGCTTCCCATGTGATCAGGATGGTGTAAACTACGTATGATTCATGGAACGTTTGATGCGTATTGTACACAAAAAAAGGCAAGAGTTTTTTTTTTGTTTTTTTTTTGAAAATGGAAAGCTCTAAACTGATTGGTAGGCTGCTATGCAACATCTAGCTTTTATTGGTCTCTCTGGAAACTGAATTATATTTACAAGTTCCAAGACTGCCATAATGAACACTTTTGAGGAAAAACTAGTCATTGGATTTGACAATTTGTTTGGTTTGTGGTTTAACATTTGGTGTACAGAATAATGTCATCATTATTTTAATGAGCTACCACTTTGTTGTAGATTCACTCTTACACGTTGGTTAGATGTGTACATGGGTAGTTCTTGTGTTAAAATAAGATACAATTTCTACTCACAGTTAAAATGTTTCCCAGTGCTTCCAAAGCACAGGAGTCAATCAACAAATCGTGCAAGTATTGTTATGTATTAGATCTAAATGAGACATGAAGCCTCTTAGCAGGTGGACTGATGTGTAGAGAGGGTTGTAAATCTCTGCTTCTTCTCTCAGGGTGTTATAAAACACTGAGATGTGTTTGAGATGGTTTGTAATGATATCACCCTCCTCATGTCTGGCTAGAGAGAGAAATGGGCTCCCCATTGACAAACTCTGCCAAAACCCTCATATATTTCTGCTTTCTGGGAACATCTGGAAAAACTATCCATACTAAGAGAGAGAGAAAGACCCTCTTGTTGAATCCTGAGGGGAAAATGTCTTACAGATAAGTAACATGCGGCTGGTTTCCTCCCAAAAACAAGTGTGTGTTTGTGGAACATGGACTGCTGGAGAAGGCTGGTGCGATATGGTGTTTCACTCCTGCTTCACTCTTTCTCAAACAAGCAAAGAAAATGACAAGCACTCTGGGTGGAAAATGCTCTCGCTCAGCTAAAAGCACTTTGGCTGTCACTGGTGTAATCATCGATGGGCTGAGTTTGGATTGAGGCACTGGCATGGACCAGCCAGCCTTTACTTCATTCTCAGATGTGTGAATAGTGTGTGTATTTTTGGGATTGTGCTGGAGTGGAACACAGCTGGTGTATTAATGAACGCACCGGGAGCTTTGGCACAGTAAACCCTACGGCTGACTGCCAGTAAGAACTAACTCTAGCTTTTAAGAATGGAGAGAAAGACAAAGAAGCTGTCAGAGCCAGCTTCATACAACTCGATCCATGTCACTTTAAATGTAGTTTAGTACTGATTCTGTACTGACAAAAATTTACCATTGTTACTATTAGTTACCATGTTTAGTATGGTTTAGATATACTATCTGCCAAAATGCTGTTGTTAGTGATGTTTGCTGAGGCAGCAGTTCACAGTGTTGCCCATACTCAGGGTTGGGGTTTGATCTGACATTTTTTCAGTTAAACATGCCAGTGATTTTAATCAAACGAATTTTGAATGCAAGGTGCAAATTACAAAAAAAAATGTCTAAAGGCATTGGAAGCCATATTTAGAGACCAACGGTGTGTTTCTTGTAAAACGATGTAACTCACTGCTTAACCATCATAGTAGAATACATTGTAGAAACGAAATAGCTGTTTCCAGACTGTTTCCAGAACATGATCTCATCATTATCATTGGCACTACATTGCTTCAACAATATAGGACGGTAGTTAATGACATCACACGCATGTAGTGGAGTAATAATTTCTACTAATTCATGGATTAGAGATTTCCAAGATGCTGCTATAATGGACGCAGTAAAATATATAGATTGAAATGGATGTTTTTAAATGGCATAAAAGATATCAATTGTAACGCATCCTTATCTTGCTTATTGTGCCCAAGTGCCCATCATTTATTTAAGTACTTTGCCTGACTAAAAAGAAACTATGCTTATAATTACGTGTCAAGAGCTGTAGCCCCAGTTTGCGATGCTGTTTGTGAATGTTTATTTGAACTGTGGTTTCAGGAAACACAGAGTCATTAAACTATGTTGGTAACAGCAGAACTTGTGACCATCAGTGCTGGGGGGTAACACATTACAAGTAATTTGAGTTACATAATCAGATTATTTTTTTTCAAGTAACTAGCAAAGCAACACATTACTTTTTAGGTTACAGTAAAATTTCTGAGTTAGTTTTTCAAATAAGTAACGGCAGTTACTTTTTTCCCCCCTTTTTATTGATTGACAGCTCTCCTTAGCGAAGTTCTAGAATAAATGTTAACATGAATACATTCATCTCACTTGCACAAAGACACAAACCTGCAATAATTAAATGTTAAATAACAAATATCCTTTGTGTTTTTAATCCCATTTTATTAACCAGTGTCTTTGCTGCTGACCGTGATGATCCAATTCAACAATACTAATAAGCAAAAATTACTCTAGATAAACATTTGTGCTTCTATTTTTTAATTGCTGAAGTTTCTTCTGCGTTCTACTGGACAGACGTGAATTTACTTTTCCTTCAGCCTGAGGCTTATTCATTTTTACTTCTGGTGTGAAAAGGATTTTACATTTGCCAAAAATAGAACTTTTTTATATTAAAAGGAAACAAGCAAGCCCTGCCAATATTTAAAAAGTAATGCAAAAGCAGCATAGCGCATTACTTTCCATAAAAAGTAATTACAGTAAGTAACATTATTAGTTACTTTTTAGGGAGTGATGCAATATTGCATTACTTTTAAAAGTAACTTTCTCCAACACTGTTGACCATAGTTAGCTAACAATACTTTTGGGAAATGTACCCCAGCTTATCATGGGCTCTTTTGATTCGGAGAAGTAAGTCACCACCTAGCAACTAACCCTAACACCTTAGCAAACTGCCTGTTGTTGCCCTGGCAACCACCCTATTGTGGCATGTTTTGTGCTGGTAAGCATCATTTACATTTGCTTTTGAAAATGTAAAAATATAGTCTTAACTTAATGTTGTTAACAATTGAAAATTTACCAGTTTATGATACAATAACTGCTGTATATATGGTATTTCGGAGAATACAGTGGTTACCTTGAATCGTAAGTGTGTGTGTGTGTGTGTGTGTGTGTGTGTGTGTGTGTGTGTGTGTGAGAAAGAGAGAGAGAGAGAGAGAAGGAGTGTCACTGGATGAAGGCAGCTAGTGAACAGAGAGCAGACGGTTCTTAGAAACCACAAGAAACTGCAGACTTTGGAATCTAGTGTTTGATTGCATTCACATTGCTCTTGGAAAACTATTAATATGACTCATTTGAGTTTCTTAACATGATACATGTGCAGTGCCTTGAGCAAGGGATAAAAATCAATAAAACTAATAAATTGCATCTCACAAACCGATAGTAACATGAACAGGGGATCAATTAAGAACATATGATGATGCTTGGAAAGTGATGCGGCATATGTGGAAATGCATATGCACACATACAAACATTCAGACTGGTTCTGTGATGCATTTAACAATCTCCAGTGTCTGACATGTTGGAATTTGCATCCTAAAAGGATGTGGCGAGGGAAATGAGAGCTTTGGATAAAGCAGGACTCCAGGACATATTAGCACTGATTTCGTATTATACAGACGGCACACACACACATTCCTATCCCATCTTAAAGGAACTGTTCACTGAAAAATTGTCATTATTTCCCGATGATTTTCTAATCCCATTTGCTGTTTTTCGGTGGAACTGGAAAGGAGAAATTCTGAAGGTTTTCCATGCAGGTCTTTTCATTACAAGGGCAATTCATTGTGGCTACAACTGCCATACACTGCAAAAACACCAGAAAAGTAGTTAATGTGGCTATATATCAAAATTCCAAATGAATATAAATAAGACCACATTTTTGGGAGAATATTTTCCATGAAAAATGTCCTAAATTTTGGAGTGTTCCACACAAAACTATTGCATGGCTTCAGAAGAAAGAATGACAAAAAGGAGTAAACAGTGCCAGAATTTTCATTTTTTGGTACGGTATTTCTTTAAGGAAATAATGCTGAGGTCTGGGGTATGCTGGTTGTTTCATGCTGCGGTTGGGATGGCAGACATGCATGTGTGTGTGTGTGTGTGTGTGTGTGTGTCCTAGTTTGAAAAAAGTTTGGACATTTGGCATTCAACTAGGATCTAAAAGAACTGAAATGCTGACTTGTATTAAGATGGCATGGAAAAAAACAATCTACTTTTGACAACAAATCAAGTCTAGTCATGTCTTATTGCAGTGGTCTGTGGCATTTGACTGCTTCTGCCCTATATTGTGTTGGCAAGCGCTTGGCCAATTGAAATTTTCCTCTTTCTTAACTAAAGGGAAATGATGGATTTCTCAACTCCTTTTTGTTTTAACAAGCGGCCCAGTGCCCTTTAGTGTTTGAGCGTTTTTAGCATGCATGAAATATATGTCTGGATTCTGAAAGTGTATTTAAAAACAGATGTCACCAGCAATTAAAGCTCATTTTCTCATATGTGGCCGTCGCCAGGGCAACCAGACCGCATGCTCATTGTGGATCTGAGTGCATGGAATGAGAAAGACCATTGAACCACAATTGACTAAACAGACTGTGCACACAGTACCACTGTATATTTTATTAGCAGAAGAAAGCAGAAGTTGGCTAATTGATTTTAAAGGTGCACTTGGTACTTTTATGTTCTGCACGTACTTCTTCGTCTCGGAGATCTTGGACTTTGTACTGACACCTATTGGTGTGGATGCATGCGGTTACTGGCAGTTTGTTTACCTTTTGTTACTGTTCCTTTTTGATTCCATACAACACACATCCATGGAATAAATCCACCCATCTAGGAATGCACAATGGCACTTTTGAATGGAGAGATACATTCTTTTTAGCCAGATGGTGTTGCATCTACTAGCAGGGGCTAACCAGACCAACCTTGACCCTACTGGGAGAAACAGGCAAACTTAGACCATATATGGAATCTGGATTGGACGTGTTTGCTAATTAGTCGTGTAGCTTGTTGCTTTCATGTAAAGGTCAATTTTCTTGCTCAAGATTACAACGGTGTTCTTGAATCAGCCCTTGAGAGTTTTGAACCTGCAACCTTTTGGCTACAAGCCCAGATCTTCAGCCTCTCTTTGCACCACCATTATTGATTGTATGGATGTTGTTTGGAAAGGTTCACAGCGTATAAATATATAATGTGTGTAAATTATATAATGATGAACTCCTCACGCTAATAATATATTGACAGTGTGAGTGGTGTGTGATTTTAGCTTTGATTAGATTTGATGCCATGAACAGGATACACCCAGAATTGACTGTGTCAATAAAAATTATTGACAGAATAACAGTTTTAGGTGATCTCATTTTATATGATACAGTACTGGTCAGGAGGTACTGACATTTGATGTGTGGTAAAAATATAATTTCATAACTCTTACACTAGATGCATGCAGTATGGGATACTTTAGTTGTTGTGGCATGTCTAAATAATGCAGCTCATCTACAGTTTGCATGGTGCATTTACAGTACAGTAAAGGTAATTAGATTTATTTTGTCAGGGGAATAAGAGAATGTGTTTCTAGGCTTTTGCTCACATAAGTTTTTTCAACAGACCATAGTGCATTGTTATCTCAGTAAAACTTCTACAACCTAGCTGAGTTTAATGGCTTTCCCTCCAGCGCTAAAACTCCTGTGGAATAATTACGTTCTCTGCTGGATGCTGAAAACGTATTACTGAAAGAAAACAAACTAACACTATTTTGAGAAGAGAGGCCCAACATAGACAGCTGTTCTAAAATGATTGTGTGTTTTGAGACATCAAGACAAACTGTTACAGTACACAGTATTGCAACATTATTTAAACACTGCATTATTTAAAAATACTTATTGTGTGTGGTTAAGATTTGTTTCTGCAAATCTCTCATTAGTGAGGTTTGCTAAAACAAGTATTGTTTTATGCCATTCTACATTTTTATAGCTATATTTGAAAAAATTATGATGTCTTAAAGAAAAAAAATTGATGTCTAACTTCCACAGGTCCAAATGCTCAGTCAGATCCCAAATGCAAGGGTCAAAGAGTGCTAATATATACTCTTACTACTGAAAATACATGATTGTAACTTTTATCTTCATACCGAAATCTTGCCAGACAGTAATTAAACTTTTCTGACCGTAGTATACAATGTGCATTTTTAAAAGCTTAGCCTAAAGTTGTGCTATAATAAATGGATAGAATACAATGAATGAATGAATAAATGAATATAAATCAATAGTGCTCATAAACATCTGTATACTCTGTACGCGTTCGCCAACATGCTCGAGAAGTGTGATAAGATTTGTGCAAGCCATTCCTATCGCGGAGTTGATGGTCAAATAGCCTGTGTGATCTATTTGAATTATTTAGAGAAACAGACACTTTAAAATGCTTTGGAAAAAGATGAACAGTATCTAAAAAAGACAAATAAACTAAAAGACTAATGAAAAGAGGGGAAAACAGTCTTGAACCAGCACTAACGTATATTAAAATCTACTCATGACCACATTTACAAGAATTATTTATTGTGTAAAATTTAGTCTAACTTCTTGTAGAATTTATATTAAATGATCTGTTAAGGGAATACATTTTTCCGTATAGATTTATATTACAAATGTTGTAGCTATTGGTTCTATATGTGCAGGCGATTGTTTCTTCATATCAAATGCTATATTGATTAATTAAAAAATAAATAAATAAATAAATTATTGGCCTGGTAATGATTAATAGGCTAGTCTTATTATAACAAATGCTACAGTTAAGAAGCATGGTACATGGCTTTCAGATATTCCAAAAGATGGCATAAATTAAAGGGTTACTCCACCACAAAATAAAAGAAATTGTCAATAATCACTTACCCCCATGTCGTTCCAAACCAAAAAAAGCTTCGTTCATCTTCGGAACACAATTTAAGATATTTTGGATGAAAACCGGGAGGCTTTTGATTGTCCCTTTGACTGCCAAGTAAATACCACTGTCAAGGCCCAGAAAAGTATGAAAGACATCATCAAAATAGTCCATCTCCCATCAGTGGTTCAATATATATTTGATGAAGCTACGAGAATACTTTTTGTACGCAAAGAAAATAAAAATAATGACTTTATTCAACAATTCGTCTCATCTATGTCACTGTAGCTCCATTCTGGAGAGTGACCACTGGACACAAACTGCGTACGCTGTTCTGTGTCAGCCGCACCACAAGGATACATCTTCTACCTTTATTTATGCTTTGATTTGAACGAAAACAGTGTATCCGTGTGATGCGACTGACGGAACAGCACACGCAGTTTGTGTCCAGCGGATATTCTCCAAAATGGCGGTATGGTGAAGCAGACGAATTGTTGAAGAAGTTATTATTCAACAATTAGAATAAGTTGTTATTCTTATTTTCTTTGCATACAAAAAGTAGTCTCATCGCTTCATAATATTCAGGTTGAACCATTGATGGCACATGGACTATTTTGACAATGCCTTTCATACTTTTCTAGGTTTTGACAGTGGTATTTACTTGGCAGTCAATGGGACAGTCACAAACCTTCCGGTTTTCATCCAAAATATCTTAAATTGTGTTCTGAAGACGAACAAAGCTTTTACTGGTTTGGAATGACATTGGGGTAAGTGATTAATGACAAAATTTTCATTTTGGGAATAACCCTTTAAATCATTAAGAGTCTGATGAACTGATGAAATAAATATAGAAGCAAACAAACAAATAAATAAACCTTATGAGTGAGCATAATCCCCGGGACTCTACTAAAAGAGTTCACACTTTAACCCCCCAATGTTCAAACCAAAACTACGCCCTTGAATACTTAATGTTATACCAAGTGCATATGGTGGAAGAACCATCACTGATGCGGTCTTTACATGTAGTTTCGCATTAAAAATCTTTTTTGAAATTATAGTCTATAAAGTTTAACAGAAAAGCATTTTCCAACCATTGTCTAACCATGACTCTTGACATTCAGTGAGATCAATTGATAGTCATCTATTAAAGAAAAGCAGCAATCAGAAGCCTCTTTTCATTAATCATGTCTATGAAAGCCATTCTCTCTAAAGAGCCACCTTCACTTCCTGATTATATTACCATTGGAGCCCTAAACTTTCTCTTGTACTCAGCAATACTCTTGAGATGCTATTAATAACATAGTTTAAGGTCTTCAGTCGTTTCAGTCGTTTCAGTCGTTGTCTTTAGCTTAGTGTGCTTTAAGTGGTCTGGTTGCGTTTTTGTTGGCTCTTTGTGTCTTAGAAATCTAGAACCGCGGTGAGGGAACGGCCGCTGACTCAGGCTGCTCTCTGTGACATCATCGGCAGCAGGCAATGAGGTCATCACTTCAGCCGCAGCATTAGCTGAGTGAGTGGGGGTGAAACAGGATAATGGAATTATATCCCTGCTACAAAAAGGAGCTAGATATTGATGGCCTGCCTTTACTTGCAACACATACTTACCAATGAGATTTGATGTCCTCTGGGACTCTAGAGACAAAAAGACCTGTTTGTTTTGTATCGGTTGTGCTTGTGCAAGACTATTTCTTTGTGTCTGCTGAAAAACCTACATGTGGGGCACAGCGTGGAGTGAAACGCATGTTCGTCATCCAGTGGTAATGGAGGAGGGTTGGTCATTGGAAATAGCTATGATTTCTTTGATTTATTTTCCTCAGCTGTGTATCATTTAGTGTAATGGCAGGAAAGAGAGCTCTGTTAATGCCATGGAAACAATGGATTAGGTCTCTCACTTTAAAGCAATTACCCAAAAATGTACGCTATGCGAAGCCTGGGTGTATGCTACCAAAAATAGCTCCTGCTCCAGCTCATGGAGGTAAAACAATCACTCACTCTCTTACCACGGGAACCTACAGCCAACTGCTGGTGTTGCATTCTGTTCCAAAACCTATTGAGCTGCCTACCAAGACAGAATTTTGAGGTATTATAGTCCTCCTAACACAAAGATTGTTCCAAAAAGTTGGCAGTATAATTATTCTGCCTTTTAAGACACCCTCTTTTGGTCAAATTTGGTGTAAGGTAGCAATTTAACTACATTAACTACTTCACTGTATTTTCAGCTGTTTTTACAGTAGTCGCTTTTCCAGTAATGAGCTACTTTGTAAGTCAACATGAAATCAAAACCAGCAATTCTTATATATATATATATATATATATATATATATATATATATATTTTTTTTTTTTTTTTTTTTTTTTTTTTACGAAATGTTGCATTGTTTATTGATTTATCCATAGAATATTTCAAACTGTAGAAGATTTCCATGTAAAAGAAGGTGGGGCCCCAAAGCCACATCTACTTATTACATCATTGTCACAAACCAATGGCAGGTTGAAGGTGAACATTTCTGGAAAGTTTGCTTTAGCAAGCTGTTTCAAACTCCGGTAACACTTCAGTTTAGAGACCAGAGTATTCGATTTAAAAAAATCCTTGACAAATGCTGCTACACAAACTGTTATCATTTACATGTGTGGAGCGTCTCAATCTCCATCTCTGCATGTTGTTGTAAGTTTGGGTTTACCATAACATAAGGCAAACACAGGAGAATACAGCAATATCTTTCTCAATATGCTAACGGTTCATCGTGATTTTAAAATGAAAGCTCAAACCCTTGCTCTGAGTTTACACATTTTGATGTCCACATGTTCAAGAAATTACAGTGGCTGTAGCTTTTCTATCATAGAGAAATGGCAAAATATTAAAGATTAAGTGGACATTTGACTTAAATGTTGTTTAGTTAATATTAAACAAGGATTAGATCATGCAGTAAAGGGTAAAAACAATCATCAGGCCATTGGCGCCCTCTGCAGTCATTTGTTATAATGCCTGATGTACGTTAGTGCTTTCGTTTATAATACATTATATATTTTAACAGTTTTGTTCAATAAAACCATATGATTACTTGCTTTTGATACTTTATTTGAACTAATTATTATTGCCTCATTGCTATTATATATGTATTTAAGTCATTGGTTACACTTTATTTTGATAGTCCACTTTAGACATTCTACTAACTATAAGTAACTTTGCAACTACATGTCAACTAATTCTCATTAATTTGCAACTCCATGTCTACTAACTCTCAGAGCAGACTGTTAGGTTAGGTTTAGGGTTAGTAGAATAAGTTGCATATACATATACTTGCAAAGTTTAGAAGAGTGTTAGAAGATATAAAGCAGACAGTCAACTAATACTCTAATGACTAGTTGACATGCAGTTGCAAAGTTACTTACTGTTAGTAGAATGTCTAGTCATTTTAAAGGCTATTGTTCACAGGTCTATTTTTTAATTACTACACAAGAAAATGTTTTTATCATTATCCAATTACTCGATTAATCATCAGAATAATCAACAGATTACTCAACTACCAAAATAATTGTTAGTGACAGCCCACTAACTGTTACTAGCATATTGGCTGTTTATTAGTACTTATGAAGTACATATTAATGCCTTTTTCTGCATCACCATATTTTAGATCCCTTAATCCTACCCAATACCAAATCTTAACAACTACCTTAGTTAAGCAGCGTTTTGGAGTTTATTGAGGGAAAAGTTGTAGTTAATAGTAAGAATTGGTCCTCAAGCCAAAGTGTAACCCAAACTCCTGAAGAAAACGTCATTTTGTACTGATTTCATTCAAAGTGACGTCACTAGTTCTTTCTTCGATTTCGCTTGAAGTATTTCGGGGCTGTTAGAAGGCAACTGCCTGTGCAGGCAGTAGACAACAACACAGCTCATCAGAGTTTGGAAAAAGTGAACGTTTGATCATGAAAACAATCCTGGAGGCTTTTCCTCAGGACTGGGTATTAGAAAGGCAAATTCTGCAAAGAGTTTGGAGTTTCAGAGAGACAAAACTGATGTGATGTGACTGTAGAAAGACTGTGGACGGGTTGTATTTTGCATTGCGGAGAGTCTATCTCCGATTACCTGCATTATGCATGAGCCCCCTGATGTGCCTGTGCAGCTGATATTCTTGGGTGTTTTGTATGTGTGTGTGTGACTTTGCTCTGGATAGGCTTCAATGAGCGTGTTCTCATTTACGCTTCGGCCCCAAGCACTGCTAATGCCATTTATCCCTTTCAAGAGGCTCTAATGATGAAATTAGCCTATTTGGCATGTTTTAGACCTGGCCTGCTCTCAAGCCTTAAACATGAGAGACAGAAAGAGAGAGCGGGGCTGGACAAGAGATGTAAAAGTAATAATGAAGCTGTGTTTCCGAATTAGCTGCTGGTGAAAAGATGGAATTCTCATTTGGAGCTCCAGAGAGTCTGAGGACCTCAGGCGGAGTGAAATGCCATCACCTGCCTGGCAGACATCTGCATTAGATCGCTTTCCTCATTTACAGAAAATTTCGCTTTAGTTGCAGCCATCAGGACATCTGGAAATGGAGGAATCTTAAACAGAGAAAAATAATGAAGACTGATGTGAATGAGCACTGAACACTTGGGTGACATTACTGAAGCCCTCGTGTTTAACACTACCCTGTTCTGTCTGCCATAAGCAGATGGTTTGGTAAAAGCATTAAAATCTAATTAGCAAAAGTAATATGAAATTCATTTAGACAGTTTTTCTCTGTGCTGCAGTAACTATGAAATTTGATTTCAAGACCGTTGGGAGCTGTCAACCCTGTGTGATGTTAAAATCAGTGTTTAGTCCTGATGTTTTAATACCAGATGATTTTTCAGATTTCCTGAACAAAAACCTCAGTCTGCCGCTGACCAGACAAAGCAGATCCCACCTCAAACTTAAATTATTGTTATTATTGGTTGTGTCAATGTTAGTATGTGAGCATGACCTTCGCATATTATGCTAACAAGAAACTATGCTTGTAACCACAGGTCAGGAGCTGTAGTTACAACCACACAACTTTGCAATGTTTGCAAATGATCTTTAGAACAATGGACCTATTATTGGGATGCCCACTGAAAATGCCCTAGAGTCACACTTTCTAGAAAATTAAACTTTAAATTTACTCATAGCCATCATTGCATGTTAAGCTGCAAGTTAATATTAAAAAAGTTTTGTAACATCATAAATTGTTTTCTTTAAATAGCAACATCTGCAATAAATATTACATCTCATAAACTTGTACACTGATGTTCAGACGTGCTCAATGCTCAATAAAACCTGAAGCTTAACAAAGACAACAAGGGAGATTTCACTCTGACTCAACATCAGATTTCTAACAGCTTGCTTGTAAACTTGTTTAAATGTTAATAAGACATTGGTTGAATCCAAGTAAAAGTGTATACTTCAGTGATGACACAGTACTAAAAATTGCACTTTTGACGCTTTTGTCACGAACTGTTTGTGCTTGTAAAAAAAAAAAAAAAAGCTTAGCGTCTAGCATATAGCATTACCATTTATTGCACTAAAATGTATTATTATGTAACTGTTAGGTTGACAGATTTGAAAACTGCTGTGGCAGCTTTGGCATCCTCACCACTTTTCAACAACCGAAAAAGTTGTTTCCCATCACAAATTACTTTTCCAAGATGTTGTGGGAATTATTAGTCCAAAAATCATGCACGGATGCCAACATCCAAACTCCACTGGAAACATTATACCATTCAAGAACATTAGTGTACTGTTTCCAATGCACTATGGTTTGGGACTCACTAATTCTAATTAATGTACTCACGTACTAAGCAAGACAGACGTGAAATGGGATTTAGCCACAGGCTAAATGCTGGATCCAGACTCTCTCTTTAAAACGAAGACAGAATCAGTACCTCAGTTCATTAATCATCCAGATTTGAGCTCCTGCTAAGGGGTTGTCAGTAAAATGATCTTAGATCAGGTCCAACTCTTCTCTTCTGTAGGTTCACAAGTTTGTTTCCAATATACTCTAGGCTGTTGAAGTTATTTGGATTGCTGTCTGCAGTGGACAGGCTCAAGGTTGTGGCTTCTCAAACTTCTAGTGCTTGGAAGATAAGTACTTTATATGTGGCAAAATACCTAAATTATGTTGGTGTAAATCCTGCTCCTGGAAAGCTACCATCCTGCAGAGTTCAGCTCCAACCCCAATCCAAAATACTTGAACCAGGTAATCAAGTTCAGGGTTACTTGAAATTACTGGGTTACTGGCAGTTGTGTTGAAGCAGGGTTGGAACCGATGTCTGCAGGACAGTAGCTCTCCAGACCTCCAGACCAGATTGGAGACCTCTGCCTTAAGGGGATAAATTTATATCATCCGCTAAAAGGTTCATAGTAGTACCTTAAAGGTATATTTTGTGGTACTAATTTGCACCTTCTTGGGTAGGGCTGTGTATTGCCAAGAATCTGATGATACGTATCATGATACAGGGGTTGTGATACGATATGTTGCGATACATTGCGATATTGTAAACAAGGCGATATTTTGGGATATTTCTTATTTTATGAATAGGACATAATTTTAGGAAAGCTGTAATTAGAAACACACCAACAATTGCAAACCACTCAATGTTATTGAATCACTTTTTGTGCAGTACGAGTAAAGGGGGAAAATAAAGTGCTTGCAAGATTCTTTAGTTATTAAATGTATAAAATGTAAGCTTTTATAAACAGACCATATATATTTTTAGACCCTGCTTTACAATTTAAGTGTACAATTGTAACCATGTCAGATCATTTAGATTTGAACTTAAGAATTACATCTGCTTAATACCAATAAAAAATAAAGTGCTTACAGGATTTCTAGAGAAAACAAAAGAATTGTAAAACAATAAAATAAATACAGATATTGGACATTCTGAGAACCTTTTTGTTCTGAGAATTTTAAAAGTTTGGGATTTCACAAATTTTTCAGTTTGCATTTATGCTCCGCATGGAATCGGGGAGACCGCGACGTGAGCAACGCCTCAACTGCGCAAAACAGCCCAACCACAAGAGAAAGCGGCGGGCAGCCGCTAAAGGGGATACAACTCCGACCGGAAGCTAACAATGAAATGAATTGTTGTACCTATTAGATTGTGTTTTATTAATGTGTACACCTACCCCAACTATAAACTTAGCCCTTACTATAATACAAAAACAGTATTATTGTTGTACAGTGTGACAAAAATAATGTTAGATTGATGTGCGCATGCCCAGTAGCCAGAGCTGTATCCTTTCTAGTCTAAACCACTGCGCCCGGCGCAAAGGCTCTTTCAAGGGACGCAGCAGCTGCAGAAGAACCACGGCGCGGGTGAACGTTACCTCGAAAAGCCGACATGACGCCACACTTTACACCGAGGCGGGAGCAGAAACTATTCTTTCAATCTCCATTAACACTAACATTAGTGGCATTCCCTTATGCTAGTATTTCCTGTCACTGTTTAAATTCAGAGATAAGAAGACTGCAATCTAGCGGTCAGGATATAAGCTCAAGACGAAGCAACTGTCATGAATCTTGTATGATTTTTTTTTTTTTTTTTTAATATCGAATATTGGAATATTTTAAATGTTCCATTTTTGAGAATCGATACATTGCCCATGCCTGATCTAGTGAGTCTAAAAGCATTCAATAGCCAGTTCATGTGTGTTTAATAAGGGTTGGAGCTAAGCTGTGCAGGACAGTGGCTCTCCGGGAACAGGTTTGGACACCCCTGCTATGAAGGTACTGCCCCAGTACAATTTACACATATTTTTTTTGTCAGACAGTGTGGAGTTGGGGGATATCGCAGGATGTGGAAAAAGCTGATGCCAAAGCAAGGTGTACGCTGATTATATGCTCCAGCATTTTAACAACATTTAAGAATTCAATTTAGGCCACAGAAAACTTGCTCTTGATCATATCTTAGAAACCTTGCTCTGTTTTTCTCTGGAACTGATTTTTACAGTGATTTTAGATTTTTTTTCTGGAACTGAACTCTGGTTTTTATTTTGGTGGTGAAAAGAAGAGGTGTTTTTATTCCTTTTGAATTGAGGGTTGATATATGTGGGATGTCTCACTGGTGAATTGAGAAAATATCTTTAAGAACTCTATAAGTGTAAATGTAGGTTCTGCATTATTTCAAAATATCCACAGTTAGTGTTTGTGTGACTAACAGAGGATGTTTGAAGATGAAGTTATCCTACAGCCGTGGATGTCTGTCTTGAAGTCTCTGAATTATTTTTCCTAGCTGATGCTGGGGGCGTCTCTGATACCCATCAGCCAGCTAAAGCACTGTGGTACAAGTGTCTCTGTCTGGGTGTCTCGGTGGCAGCTGAGAGGCTGTTATATGAGTGTGTTTTCTGTCTGCTGTTCTCAGCAGCTGATACCCGGCACACAGAGGAAGTCTCTTAACACGTGTCTCTGTCTCGCTGCTGGACGCCAGACCCTTTTTAAGAGTCCATGTCTGAGGACCATTCACACGTGCCACTGTCAAGTTCAAGCGTGGGAGGAAATTAACAGCTGATACGGTTATACTTTTTATCTTTTCCGGAAGGGATTGACTAAATTCGGTTATCAGCTGCTCGGGGTTTTACAGTTTTGCATGTTTGTATCAACAGTGAGCGAGTGTACCAACTGCAATTAAAAAGGGAATTACTATGAATTAATGAATTTTTTTTTTTTACATTTCAAAACCATGGGAATTGATTCGAAGTTGGTTTTCCCTAACAGCTTTCACTCCTTTAGAATTACTTTCAACTAGATGTTGGAACATAGCTGTTGGGATCTGCTCCCATTCAAGAGCATTAGTGAGGTCAGGCAGGGATGTTGGGTGATGGGGTCTGGCTCACAGTTTCATTGCATCCCAAATGCGTTTAGTGGGGTTTATGCAGGCCAATCATGTTTTCCATGCCAGATTCCGTAAATCATTTCTAAATGGACCTTACTTTTTGCACAGGGGTATTGTAATGCTGGAGTAGATAAGCCAAAAGGTTGCAACAAAGTCAGAAGTGCACAGTTCTCTAGAATATCTTTGTATGTCATTATACATGAATAATCAAACCTGCTAATTAGGTGATGAAGTGATGGCATAAATGTATTTACACATAACAAAGAACTGCTTTTCAAGACATTCAGTGTTATCTGATTTAAGTAAGTCCCATAGACATGTCTAAGCAACTCCGTCCCTAAAATATCACTTGGTTAGAAACACACGCAAGCCAGCTAGCCTTGTGTCAAAATGCACTCCAAACTTTGATTCAAATTGCTTCCTTAATCCAGGGCTCGGTGAAGTGAATGTGTGTGTTGTGACAGGCAGGCCGAAATAGCAACTACAGCTGAATAAGCATGCAACACACGCCACACATGGTTTTGGTTTGCTTCATATTGTGCTGTACCTTTTGAAATGTTTCGAGGTTAATGTCTTGGTCGAACAGGAGAGATTACATTTTAAATAAACAGATCAGTAACTCTAACAGCTTTAAATGTCTGCCTTGGGGAGATATGTAAAATGTTTATTTTTCATTTTCTTGTCGAGAAATGTTAAAAATTGGTTTTGCTCAGGGCCATTCCTCTAATGGCAGGCACAAATACGCACTTCTCAAAGTTTAATGGTCTGAGGGTGTTTTGAATTTGAGGTATTTTTTTGCGGTACCTGTTTAAGCATTTTGTGTTGCCCATTCATTCTGAGGCTGTTAGCATAGTTGAGCTTAATCTGAGACTTTGGTGTAAAATAGTTATATTGGTAAATGTAAAAGGACAAAAAGAAAAGTTAGACCCTGCAACGTATTCAGAGTAACTCAAGATATGGGAAAAATATGCTATTTTATAATGAGCTTTCAAACTCTGTATGCCGCAGGCCACGGCTGTCTTACAAAGATATTACTTTTAAAAGCCTATAAACTCTTTAGAAAATATTTAAAACTCTGAAATTCTTTCGTTACGCTTCATCTTTACCCTGTAAAGGAACATTTGCAATTGTTAACTTGGAAAGTTGGCTGATAAACATGCCTGCTTGGCCGATTAAGAAGTGTTACTTTTCCTTTTTTTAACAAATGGAACATCCTTGTCAATTAATAAAAATAATTTTCTAGTTAAAATGTTTTTGTGAATTTTGAATAGATATTATGTAAAAATCAATGCTTATTTCCTTTTCTGTCATTATTCTGCTGCACAAGGTTATTGGCCATGCTGCTCTCTAGAAAACTTTGCAAACTTTGCAAATTTGCATTAGCTACTAAAAAAATTGTTTTGTTCTGAACAAAACCAATTAATTTGTGTTTCCTCATGGAGCATTTTTTTTTTTTTACATTATCGGACAGAATTGTTTTGGAATGTAGGGGTGTTTTAGAAACCCTACAACTACATAAAATGAGAATCAGTCCAAAAAATAAAGTGACCTTTCATTAATCATAGTGAGGCATGTGCACGTGTGGAGGCCTCTGTTCATCTAACAGAAACTAGACCCTAGTGGATATAAGGAGGGTCAAAGGTTGCCTGTAGCAGCTGTCACTGAGACGCAACTCCTGAACCACAGCTCCCACCTGCCTGTCCTCCTGTCATTAATAAAGCCAAATGTGACAGCTAAGAACTATACAGCAATTGGTGTATGATATCTGTCAGAGACCAGGGGATGGAAATAACCACCTTCATGGCTCCAAGAGACGATGTAATAAAGACAAGGATGCTGCACATAATCATATCTATATATCTGATTTCAGAGTCAGTAAAGTCAATATTGTATTACATTTACCCAGAAGACATTTATATTGCTCAGAGGCTGCTTTTTTTATACTGTATGTCAGAAGAGTTAATGAAGGTTTTAGGTATGTCTCAGATGCTTTACCTAAAATTCCTCAGTAAGTTTTTGCAGGAAGAATTTTGAAGGAGTGTTTGAGTTTTTTATTGGCCCTGTTTAAACCTGGTATTAAGCTGACAGAACAAGATGGCAGTTCTGAGCGCATTTCGAGACATTGTTGAGATCATTTCTGAAGTTCTTGAGGAGACTGGGCTGGGCTTTTTTCAAAGAGAAAAAATTTGGAGGTTTCCAAAAAACCTTGAAGATCTTTGTTTATTTGAGCATTTTGTGGTATTTGCCAAGTCTAGATTTGGACTCTATTAGAAGCGTAGACATCATGGTCAAATGCAAACTCTTATCAGACTATTTGATTTCAGTGAAAGTGTTTGTCAAACAATCTTGATTCACAGGCTTTAATCTTCAAGACTGATAAAACACTCATTTTCTACTCCCTCGGTACTGACGTGAGATGTTAGCATTGAGTAATTTTTGGTTTGATTTCTAATGGGATCTTGTGAGAAACAGAGTATAACATCAGCAATGAGGGTGTAGAGCAGTGAGAAAGACAGTTGTAGACTTAATGAGATGGGGATGAACTTTTAATGACTGCAGGACTTAAAAGTACAGATTTAATGTTTAATTCCAGTATGTTACTGTCATAAATCAGTTGTCTGCAACACCCACTGGCTCTTGTTTGTTTCTGTGATCAGCAATTAATGGAGTTCTCATCAAATAACATCAAACAGCAAAAGTCTTTTGTTTTTCTGTCGTCTGTCACAGTAGCAGTAGCTCTAGTCTGATCTTGTGTTTTCTGGATTCTGGCTGGGCGTCTGATCAGTCAGAGAGATATCTTTGTGTTGTTAAAAAGAACATTATTTTATGTATTTGGTGTAATCCAATGTTTTATGTGGTTTGAGGTTCAAAAAACACATTATTTTCCACATACTGCACATTATTGTTGCTCCTCTCTGTCCCGCCTTTCCAAAACGCGTAGATTCTTACAAAGCCCATCGTTCTGAGGTGTTACAGAAATGTATATAGAGGCACATATTTTCCAATGAGCCTGGGTTGGCTTTTTTCAAATGCAATGGAGCATTAAACTTTTAGCTCCACTAACCAGACATTTTATTTCCAAACTGCTATGATACAGCAAACAGTGTTACATTTTTTCCGCTGAGCCTAGATTGAGATATACAGTAATTTATTTATCAGGCCCCGTATTGTATTCAGTGTCACTGTGAAGTTTGGTAAAGCGATGTTCTGTGAAGCTTGTAAGTTCGGTCAAAGTTTAAAACTCTTATTACAGTGCATTGATTGACTGGTGAGTAGGTGGTCCAGAATGCATCAGTACAGATTAGCATTCACCTGTCTGTCTACAGCAGAGTTCTCTACTAAATAAGGCATCCAAGAGTGAAAAGGCTGATCTACAATTTATTACTTCATTCTTCTAAAAATGGACTGAACAGTACACATGATTCATGATCACTCCTTTTTCTTAAAATGTAGAATTCACATTTCAGTGTATATGTTTGTGGAAGTATATTCGTTTGTAGGCCTATAAGCACTTTAAGATGAGTTGCGTCTGGGCTGAGAAGGATATGTGTTGTCTTGAAGAACCAGAAGCCTCCTCTGAGTCTAAGCTGCTCATATTTCTCTAAGTAAACTGACATTTTAAGGAAAAATTTCACGCTAAGTGTGACATATCTGCATACTTTATGGCTGTGATTATATGGTTGGGCAGCTAAGGCATTTATGAGATTGGCTATGTACAAACTGGATAAGAGTTCAACCGCACTCTCCGCAATAGAGTGTCCAGGCAGAGGCTACATTCACACAGCAGAAGAAAACGCTTGTCAGAGTTGTTATAGAGTGCTAAATTTGGTTACATTCACACACGCCACTTGAAAATTGTGTGGCTTGCTCTTTTTTTTTTTTTTTTTTTCTTCATATGGAGTTCCGGTAACTCTCAGAGATAGGGACATGAGTCATCTGAAGGTTTCAGATCCAGACGCTGTCGTCTACCCGAGCTGCTTCCATTATTTTTGTTTCCTGGCTATGACACAACAGGCTGCACTCTGCATTCATTTTTTAAAACCACTATCTAGTAATTAAGATTTGACAAATAAACTTGTGCCCAGTAAGAGACAAACTGGTTAGAGCTTTTCTCAGTAGGGGGTTTTAAAGAGACACTAGTATTATACCTCTAATAACTGTAATTAGACCACATGTCATATCAATGAACATTCTCTCATACATAATACTATGTTGCAATGACACATAATTCCAGTCTGAGAATGTGCTGGACAGATTATATGTGATTCATTAAAGAGAAAGATGTGAATTCAGCCATCTATTTAATTATATATATTCTATTTGTATCTGTACTATTCAGAGTGATTCACATATGAATGCATCTAAGATGGTTGTGAATGGGCATTGAGGGAATGGTGGGAAAAACTGTATTTTTCATGTACAATACTGGTTGGAAATAATGTTTTTTTTATTTATTTATTTATTTATTTATTTTTTTTTATGTGTTCAGTAGAAGTCTCTTATGTTCCCCAAAGCTGTATTTATTTGATCAAATACAGTAAAAATGTAAACTTTATTTAAAAATCATTCTAATATGCTGATTTGATGCACAATTATTATTGTTGTTTATTTATTAATAATGGTATCATCTATCTTGAAAACTGTGATACTTTTTTCAAGATTTTCTGATTAACAGAAAGAAAAAAAAAAAAAATAGAATTTATTTGAAAAATACCTATTTTTTTGTGTAAACTGAAGAATTGTGTAATGACTGCTGAAAATTAAAATTTTATATTACTTCACAATATTACAGTTTTTGTTGTATTTTTGCTCAAATAAATGCAGAATTTTTCAAAAGCATAAAAATAGCATAATATAAAAGTACAAAAATAGTATTATTCTATTAAAACAGTTTATGGCTGCGATACTAATGCTGAAAACACTCATCTCTCAGTCTGAAGTCTTATTAATGTGCTCCTAGTGTGGTATTTTTGTGGTACTAGTGTTGTGATCAGCTGAACACTGAACAGAGATTTATACAGCACAGTGTGAATACATGCAGTTGTAGGTGTGTGAGGGAGTTTGACATGGATGTAGACAGCTTCACTGACTAAAACGGGAGCTTTTGCCATGTCACTCTCTGTTTACATGAATGTAGCTATTCCCTAGATTGATAGTTAATGCTCAAAGTGTGTGCATCTTTAAGACAACAGCTGTACAATGATTTATACACATACACATGGCTGTGGGGCAGACAGTGCTGAAAGCTCCAGGTCTCTGATAGGGAACTTGACTGCATTCATTTGCACTGAGGCCTCTGAGTTCCTCCCAGCGGGATTGGCACACACACACACTCTCTCTTAAGCAGCAGGGTGTTGAGTGAACACATCTTATCAGTTACTTCCTGCTCTCTTTCTAGAATCTAAGTTGCTCTACAGTGGTTTCATAACTGTATTTTCCCAGCCATACATTGTGGTCAGGACCTGCTGTGTGTGTATGCGGTTGTCCTGAATTGCTATCATTCTCTTGTCCTGTTATGGCATGCATGTGTGTTTATGTGAATGTGTGGACATTTGTTTATTCTTGTTCTAACTATGAAAGTAAAATATAGCTTTTAAGCCAGAGTAGAATTGTAGTGTACAACATTGGTAATACCATAGGATTATAATAAGTGTCATGATTTTAAATGATTACTAAACCCATGAATCCTTTTCTTGGTACTCTTTAAAAGAATGCAAAAAAAATAAATGACTACATTTTAAAAAATGTTATATGTAATATCAAATAGCACAGTACACTTAAAATTATAGTAAAGTGTTTTACATGTGCTTTAGCAAGTCAACACATCAGAATAAGTATATGACAATAAAATCACGAAAGCATGACAGACATGTACTTATATTTTAATTTCAACATAATTGACATAATTTGACATTTATTGCAAAGTACACTTTTTAAACGTGTAATTAAGTTACACTGTTAAAGGGGTCATCGGATGCCTATTTTCCACAAGTTGATATGATTCGTTAGGGTCTAAATGAAAAGTCTATAACATACCTTGGTTAAAATTTCTCGGTGGTAGTATAAAAAAACACCCTTTTTATCTTGTCAAAGTCAGCCTTTTTCAGAGCGAGCCGTTTTGTTGCATTTGCCCTTAAATGCTAATGAGCTCTGCTCACCCCACCCCTCTCTTCTGAGAGCTGATGAGCCGTTCTGTTCACTTTAGCCACATTTAGCATTATTAAGAAAGGCGATTTTGCAAAGATGCATAAAAAACCCTTATTATTACTTTTGCTGTAGGTGTAGATGCATGACGAATGATTTGCGTGAACATAGACGTATTTCAGCAGATCGGGGATTGTCGCATTTCCTTTAAAAACGAACTTAACGTTAATTCTCTGCATCTTCAGCTGCTCCGATGTCTGGAGTAAGTCATGACTGCTATGTTCATTATTCCATCCAACAACAAAACACCTTTAATTGCTCAATCAGAGACGTTCTTGTCTTCCTCTGCACCGAAGTTGAAACAATGGTGGTAAGAGTGTTTACAGCTCACTCAGGGTGGGTATAAGGTAAGACGGTCGTGACAATCAACTATTGTGGGAGCGGCCTTGGTCTGTGTGACGTCACATAGAAAAGATGCTGCGAATGGCCTAATTTGAAAAAGGGGATTGCTAAAGTGAAAAATGTCAATTTCAGGTTTTCACACAAATTTGTTCATTAAGTTCTCGTCTAGCAATCCCAATGCTCCAAATAGTAATTAAACATCTAAAATTATGTTTATTTGTACATTTTCTGAGAGGAGTACCTTTTTTTCTGCTCGCTTCTAGCGCTGCTGCTGCCAAAAGGGCTGCTGTCCTGTAGTTCCAACCCCAATTAGACACACGTGAACCAGCTAATGAAGCTCTTACTTGGCATACTAGAAACTTCCCGGCAGGTGTGTAGGCAAGTTGGAGCTAAACTTTGCAAGACTCTGTCTCTCCAGGACTGAGTTTGGGCACCCCTGCCAAAAGATCATAAATATTTGGGGTTGGGCTTATCTGGCTTGGGCCAATAAGCAATAAACCACCCTCGCAACCTACAAACCACTCAGAACACTTTAGCAACCTCATAACAACCACCCACTACATCCTAGCATAGTGGTGAGTTTTACATAGTGGCAAACACCACTTCTTCAGAAAATGTGAAACTCTAGTTTAATCTGCATCTGTATAATCCAATAGCCATTGCTTTTTTCTCCTCTCTCATTGTGTTAATGTGTTCTGGGCTTCTATTGGTCTGGGACACTCACAGATGCATTAGCCTAATTTAGCTGCCAGAACAGGAAATAATCCAATCTATCATTACAGGCACTGGCCACTCAAACTCTGTCTGAGAGCTTTTTTGAGTCTGTGTGTGTGTGTGTGTGTGTGTGTGTGTGTCCTGAGGGATTGGAAGAGAGAAGACTCACGATCTGTCCATCCTTTTGTTTCCACATTGATCTTGTTCTTTGGTGAATGGCTTAAAGGCCCCTCCATCGCTGTTCTTTACCCAGCATTCATCACTGTCACGGGTCTCTGTGGTACGCAAAGGCAAATGTGTACCTGCATGTATCCCAGCATGCTCTCCTTATCACAGCAGAGCTTGTAAACTATATACTTTACAATGTTCTGTCTGTTTATCTGCTTTGATTCGTCTGTATTTCCCTCCTTTCCTCTGTATTCTATCCATTTTGTGCTCTCTCTCTCTCTCTCTCTCTCTCTCTCTCTCTCGCTCTCGCTCTCTCTGTCTCTCCCCCTCTGCGCTTCAATAATGGAATAAATTGACCTATTTCGTCTTGATTATGTCTCTTAGCAACAGAGCTCCATCATTTATGTTTCAATCAGATGCAGAGAGAGAGCGAGCAGCACTTAAGCAGCACTCCTGAATCATGTTAAGGCTCATTTTCACCATGTATGTGTGTGTATTTGTGTGTGGTGGACTGCACCGGAGAGTGTGTGTATGTGTGCGTATGTGGATGAAAAGGTTTTGAATTTGGCTGGTGACACACTAACTTTTTAAGCATTTCTATAAAGTGTGTTTTGGAAAATAAAATAGCTCTATCAGATTGCTATTTACTTACATAAATGAATAGTTGAACATTGAAAATTCATAATTCCCATTCCTCATGTTGTTATAAACATGTTCAGGTCATATTTCACCCTAAAATCAAAATAAATTATATATACAATATTTTAAATAAACCTTAAAAGATAAAAGCTTATTTTCAGATTAAGATTATTTTTCATTGCAATCGTATTGATGCTAAAATAACCTATTTTTTCTTACTATATCATTTAAACTGAAATAATAACAAAAAATGTAATAATTTATACTAATTTATTCTAATTATGAAAATGTTGTGGCAGTAAAGAAGAATCATTATCTCTATTAACTTTGTTATAATTAGAATATAATAATGCTTAATGATTATTTTAGTTATTTTCTTTTATAATTTTCTGTTTACCTATTCACTGATAATGTTCTCCATGGCTGTACCACTGATATCAGATGAAGTAAAAAATAAATTAATAACAATAATAATAATAATAATAATAATAATAATAATAATAATAAAAACATCAAACAATCATCAATCATCCTTTGCAGGTTTTGCCAACACTGTTATTGTGTATCTCAGCAGTGATCTGTTTAATTTCTTAACTTACAGAAATAATGTATTGTTGAGTCTGGCTCTCAGTAGAAGTGCTGTGCAGTATGTGGATTTTAGCCAGATATCTTCAGTCGACTCTGGAGGTGAACAGGTCAGTATGGATCTTCTAGCTGAGCTAACGCAAACATCTCTCCAGGGTTTCTCAGAGTCTGTCTTGACACAGCGTGATGTGCTCTAAACGAATGCAGTTCGACAGGGTTATGAAGGGTGGAATAATATTGTTGTAGCATATGCTGACACTCGTCTCTTTGCTTTATTTTGGCCAGAGTGCATTCTGGGATCCTTTGATATATCGTGCAAATGGCGTTTTGAGATGGCTAAACTTATCAGCAGTCATCTTTAGCTGAACATGTTTAAATTTCACTTGTCCTCTATAGAATTAAGTTTCACATCTAGAATAAATCTCTGCATGTAGCTTTATTATTATTGAACACAACACTGTTTAGAATATAAATATAAGTATATGATGACACAGCAACATTATATGTGTTTAGAGCATTGTGTGTGTGTGTGGCCTCACCTGGTATAGTCTGGTTTTGTTTGGCTAATGTGGGGTCAAACTGTCCAGGAAACACTGGTCACAGCTGTGATCTCCACACACACACACACACACACACACAACCGAGGCAGATTGAATCTTTCTCAACAATGCTACATAGCAAAGTATAGAAATAACACACATCTGGAACCTGCTGACAGTGGCACAGATATTATTCCTCCATGTATTCAGACATATGAATTTAGTCTGTGCTATGAAGATTATATCAAACTCTTCATTTCCACATCTGAGATTAAAATTCCAAAGCTCACTTATGTGTTGACGATGTTTTGTTGTGTTTTCTGAGGTTCAGTATCGTTTTCTTGTGGTGCTTTAGTACTAGCATGCTGTTATGCAAATGAGCTGTTACCTTGGTAATGAGTGACAGCGAATGGCAAGGTTGCGGTCTGAATGTAAATGAGCAGAGTGGGCGGGGTTTGTTTACATGCAATGGCACTAGCTTGCACTCTTCGCTGTTAAAATGGATTTAAAGGGGTCAAATTCAAATTCATTGGGCATTCAAAACAGAGTTTCTGGAAAACGGATCAAACTACTAGGTCAGTGAACTACATGTAATTTTGTTGGTTTGTGCTAGTATTAGGAAAAGATTATTTCAGTGCGGGAAACTGTATTACGCATGTCTGAAATATGACAAAGGCTTGTAAAAATCTAACTTTTTAAACATGAAATACAGTATTTGTATTGATGTTGGTTTCATACATAAAAAAAAAAAAAAAATGTATAAATATATCAATTATAAACACTTTTCATGTACCCACAACTTGTACATGAGTGTTACGTATGAGTTTTTCCAAGATCAAAATACAAATGTCACAAATATAATGCATTTTTGAGACAGGAATACCATGTTTTTCTTTAGGTTACTGCATTTGACCTGAATAAAACTCGCCTAACATCATGGCCTTGAATGGCCTTGACACACATTCATGTATGTTTAAAGGGACACTCTATATTTCATGGTTTTCCTGTCATGTGACAGCTAAACATCTAATAAATATGTTTTTTAAAAAAACCTATTCACTACATTCTCTTAAAAAAACAGTCTTCAGACAGTTACACTGTTACTTTGTTACTTATAGAATATATCAAAATTGTGTCTGTCTGGCTATAAGCCATTATATGGATATATTGCCTTCCCATGGTGCTTTAGCAGAAATAAAGTATTGTTCTCAGTCATTTCACTTTTCTTCAACTTGCATTGTTACGCAGAGGCCATTGTTTCATTGTTTCTGTCACTTTGGTGTTTAATACAGAGCCTAATCCAGTATAAGAATCTTCTACGATACTTCTTTTCTACTTGTGTTCATCAGCAGGAGCACACTGTGGTGATGTATTCTGATATTTGTGGTGGGAAAAACCCAGAGACCTTGATTTAGATATTTCACGGTCACTGTATGCCATTTATCACCACATGCTTCCTGAAACTGATTTTAGGATGTGTCATGCATTTCCCTTTCTGCTATTATTCATGGGCCTAATTAGTGGAGAGCTCTTTTGTTCTTCTATGTGTTCATTGTGTTCAGCATGAGTGTAGAAACACAGATGCTGTGTGTTGAATGAGGATTGTGTGAAGTTATAAACTCTTCCATAGATTGTTACTAGAATCCCAGTCTCAAAATACAGTGCTTCATTGCTTTATTTGAGAAACATCTGATCTGCCTTCTCTTGTGAAAAAGAAGTGAGTTACATTTTAAATCATTATTTTAATAATAAGCGTATTTTGATCTGTTGGCTACTAAAGCACATGTATTGCATTTAAAGTTATAAAGATATATTTTAAATTACACCTAAATTGTCCATAGAATGTATCAGTTCATTAGTTGATCATGTTTTTTGTTAAAGACAGTTTTGTTACTTTTGAAGTTTTGGTACTAGGTGTAGCAAGTTCAGTTTCATTGAATACAAAAAAGTATTAAAAGAAATCATTGTAACATTTTTAATTTTGTATGTGTGTTGTGTATGCACAAACTCATTTGTTTTGTTTAAGTTGCTGTCTTTTCTGAGGTTGCATGATGGTTAGCATTCTGCTTTAGAGGCTAGCTGCCTGTATAGTCAGCAGGCAGCTCACTAGTGTTTGGAACAGAGCCAACGTCCGTTAGCGTAAGTGTGAGGGGTTAAATTAAACGTTTCCTGGATGACTGCTGCTCAGAGACGTCTTTATTTGTGTGTATATGTGAGTGACACTATATCCTTCTCTCTCTGCTCTCTCAGTGATAGAGAGACGATGACAGATGAGGTATTGATTTCAGTGTCTGGAATGAAGATGCAGTAGGAAATATCTCTGCTTTCTCTGCAGCTCATTCTGAAGAAAAGCTCCACTTAAGTAGTTTACTCAGAGAAAATGAGTGACTATTAGAGAAAATAAATGAACGATTGTTCTGTGTCTCGACACTCTCGATGAACGTTATCTGTGCTGAATGTAGTGGGGGTTATAAAGTTTAGCTTCGAACTGATGCACTGGGTAACACTTTATTTTATGGTTTCCTAACTAGTTGCTTATTAGCATGCATATTACTAAAATATTAGCCATTCATTAGTACTAATTAAGCACATATTAATGCCTTATTCTATATGACCTTATTCTACATGCCTAATCCTACCCAATACCTAAACTTAACAGCTACCTTACTAACTATTAATAAGCAGCAAATTAGGAATTTATTGAGGGAAAAGTCGTAGTTAATAGTGAATAAGTGTTCCCTATTCTAAAGTGTTACCTTTTTTTTTATTTTTTTGCAAGATAGAAAGTCAGAATTGCTTGATATAAACTCAAAATTCTGAGAAATTAAGTCAGAACTGTGTGATATGAACTCGCAATTCAATGCAATAAGAAAAAAGGAAGCTTAATTTGAAATTTAAACCCATAATTGTGAGGTAAAAGTCAGAATTGCAAATTACAGACTTTTTTTTCCAGAATTGTGAGTTTATATCTTAAAATTTTTACTTTATAACAAGGAATTGCAGGTTATAAAGTCAGAATTGTGATATATAAACTCACATTTGTAGTAAAATAGTAGTTTTTTCCTCAGAACTGAGTTTATATCTCAAAAAGCTTGAAAAGATAAACTTGAAAAGATAAAAGTGAAGATAAACTTGCAAGTGCGAGTAAAAAAAATGTCAGAATTGCAAGAAAAAAGCCAGAATTGTGAGATATAAACTTACAATTGAAAAAAAAAAAAAAAATCAGTATCATATCTCTCAAGAAAGTCATACGGTATCGCTTAATTCTGACAACTTGCATTTGCAGATTTATATCCCCCAATTCTGACTTTATAACTCGCAATTGCGAGTTTAAATCACACAATTCTGAGAAAAAAGTGATACTTTTTATATCTCGCAATTCTGACTATATTTCTCAGAAGTTTATGTCTTAAAATTCTGTCGCTATAACACGCAATTGTGACTATCCTGCAATTCTGACTTTTAGCAATTGTGAGTTTATATCTCACAATTCTAGTGCTATAACACATAATTGTGACTATAACTGCATCTGTAACTGCAAGATGTAAATTTGCAATTGCAAGAAAAAAATCTGAATTGTGAGATGAAAAAAAAAATCATTTGACTTTGAGAAGAAACTAAATGAAATATTATTTATCTGTGGTCCACAGTTGAATTTCAGGGATTCATTTCGAATTTCAGTGTCATCTTTACTAACAGAATGCAAATAATAAACATTTTTATGATTTGTATGTTTTCATACTCATCAGTCCAGACGAATGTATAATACTCCTCCAGGATTTATAACTGGGATAAAAACACAAACAGAAGACTGAACTCAAAGATTTTTTGTCTACCCCCAGACTCTTGGAGCACAGAGCAAAAGAAAACAAACACTACCGCCCAGTGAGAGAGAGAGAGAGTGACAGACAGAGAGTGAGAAAGAGGAAGGAAATGTTAGGACGATTTAATTAATTATCCACGATGCCTTCCCTGCTATGTGATGACAAGGCAATACACTTCCATAGGACATACACATTCAACACACTTAAATACACTGTTACATCTCTAATAGGCTGGCAAGCTTTTGACAATGACAAGTGTGAAATTTGCTCTTAGAATAGTGTGAATTGGTTAAATAAGGCCATTAAAACTAACAAGATTTGGAAGAAAAGTGAGTTGTGCTGTAAAACTCACTTCCATGTTGCTAGTGATAAGTTTCCAGAGTTTTGCTGTATGGTTGTTTCTACACTCTAAAAAATGCTGGGTTAAAAACAACCCAACTTGGGTTATTTGGCAACCCAGCGCTGGGTAAAAACTGGACAGAACACATGCTGGATTATTTTGACCCAGCTGGTTGGGTTAAATGTTTTTACCAAACATACTGGGTTATTTTATTTAAGTCAACTGTTGTTTAAAAATAATGGACTGGAACAGAATTACTAGAGGCAACAGCAATAATCAAAAGATGGACATTTATTATTAAGCAAGAACACATGGACAAAATACAAAAGACAAATTGAATTTATTTGGGTGAATATAGCATAATTTACAATATCACACACATTTAAACTCATTTAACAATCATTAAAAAATGTAACATTTAAAAGTAGCATTTTAATTTTAGCGTATCCAACTGTTCTCTGTAATCGCTTTTTACCGAAGTTAAATTCTCGTGCCAGTGTGTCCCCGAATTTTGAGCCGGTGAAGGGCTGCGGATCTCCGGGGTTACTATAAACTTCAGACCACGGCCTCGCATTTCACTCGTAGCTGAAAGATACTGTGACTGATTCTTTAACCTGCCCATAAACAAACAGTACTGACATTAGAGAACATATTTTAACATCAAGTTAAATTCAACTCAGTACTATAACGAATAAAATCCATTTATTTTATGCAAGTCAAAGGACATTTCCATCATGACCACTGCTGACTGACATCTCGTCCTTATAAAATATACCATTTACAGCACAGTAAAGACGTTATAAATTAAATAAAATGTATACAAACCTTTATTTCACTGAAGTGCAACATATCGGCGGCACTGAGAACCGCTCTCTCCTGTAGAGGACTCAAAAAGCCAGCGCTCTGACTGACTGTAACTCAACAGCTGGGTTGGGTAGAAAAAAAGCATTAAATATGACCCAGCAACTTAGTTACAGAAAAACTACCCAGTTTTTTTTTTTTTTTTAGTTTTTTACCAGGGTAAAAATATTAAAAATAGCCCAATGAAATGACCCAACAAGTTAAAACCCAGCATTTGGGTTAAAAAAATTACAAAGCTTTTTTTTTTTTTTTTTTAGAGTGTAGGTAGTTGTTTACTGGTCCATATCAAAATAACCCACCCACATGTCTCTATGATATATTAGTGTCTAGATGTGAAAACTGTTGTGTCTATGAGATGTGTTTATATGATTTATTTTGTTAAAAATCAACTTTCAATACAATATTAAATAGCATCACAGGTAAATATATAATTGACGACATCTGCTTCAGTATCTTAGTCAACACATCAAAATAAGTGTACTTATTTAAAGAATGTCCAAAAATTATTTAAAACATAATGCAAATGATTTAAATGTGATTTAAAACTCTAACCTCCAGTTTCACAGACAAAATATAAGCCATGTCTAAGCAGTTTTAACTGAAATAAATTTTTATCTTAAACATCCTAAAATATTTCAATGCCATTGTTTTGTCTCAAGATTCACCTTTATAAAAGATACGGTCACACTTTATATTAGGTGGCCTTAACTACTATGTACTTACATCAAAAAATAAGTACAGTGTACTTATTGTGGTCATATTGTATTGCAAAACACTTTTGCTTCTATTAAGGTTGGATGTGGGTAAGGTTAGGGACAGGTTTGGTGGTATGGGTAGGTTTAAGGGTGGGTTAAGGTGTAAGGGATGGGTCAACAGTGTAATTATGAATGTAATTACAGAAATTAATTACAGATGTTATTACATATAGGTATTTTTAAAAATATAAGTACAATGTAAAAACATGTATGTACACAATACGTTGCATGCATTGTATTAAATCATTAATTTAAATGTACATAGTAGTTAAGGCCACCTAATATAAAGTGGGACCAAGGATACTAAAATGTCTAACTAAATATGGCCTATTTAATTTAACATTATTACAAAGTGTGCTTTAACGTGTAATTAAATCGCAGTCATGAAAGTGTACTCACTTGAGTTACTTAAGTGGCTTTTACTTTTATTTCATTGATATTATATTATCTTAAACTAGAGCATTTTTGTTAAGATTTTAAGTACCCTTTCTTCACAATTAAGCAGTCTTTTCACAAGGGAGAGGATGTGCTGTTTTGTGTTTTCATTACTTTTAGAAGCAACTTTATGGGAAACCAATACCACAATGATAGACTGCTGTTAAAATAAAACTCTTGATATTTTTGTGTGCGGAAATTGCATCAGACAGTTAGTGAATGTACTGTGTCTAGTCTACAGCAGACATTTATTGTTTTAAAATGTGAGCATTTCCCAAAAAGGAGGTTTTAGTTAAAGATTTGGTTAACCTCTTGGGAAACTTTTCAGCATTATTGCCCAAAGTATGGCTAGGTTAAAAACACACATATGCTCGTTTCTAATTAGAAGACACAGTCAGACCTCACAAGAGGAAACAGACCAATGTGTGAAGAAATATGTCAGCGTTTAACACATTTAACACCAAATCAGCAACGTGCTAATTTCCCAGCAACACCTCTTTATATGCTGTTGACCCCTTCCCCCCTTTTCCCCAGTGGTTTTCATAAGCTGGGTTTACATGGCCGCTGGCATCCGTTTAACTCCATTATGAAAGTTGAAACGGTGGTAGACGCAATCTCTGTGTCCTCACTTACCCCTCTGTCTCTCTCTAAGTGTCTCTTTTAGCTGTTGTGTTTTTTTCAGGTCTTGGCTGAGGTGGAATGCCCTGGTTTTAAGGCTCTCTAAGGAAATCTGTCAGTTCTGTCATTAGATTGCTGCTCCTGGATGTCTGCTGATCACATGCACTTCAGTAACTCTCAGCTTTCACAACATTCCTCTGTTCAAGCTTCATTTACAATCTCACTTCAGTACAGATGAAGGCTCGTGATATTACTCCCACATTGACTCACATCAGCAGGGCTCTCCTCCACCTCCCCTCTGTCATTTTAAACAGATACAGCATATGAGCGTTTGAAAAGCGCCTTTTAGGGGGTTAATGGACTTTTTTGTTTCCCTGAGTGTAGTATATATTGAGTATGAATGTATTTTTATGATTCTCAGCGGGTCAGATCACCCCACGCTGCTTCTGTAGCCGAGGTTCATTACTATTTAAATGAGTTTATTGCTGTGGAAAATGCAGCTTGACCGGCCTGAACTCACTCACAGGAACTGATACATTTAATATGTCTCATCCATAACTCACTCAGTGAGTGAGTCTCACCTGCTTATGAATATATGTTGCACGTACTCTGTGGCCCTTCACCATGTTTCGACAAGTAATATCTGATTACTTATTAAATGTTATTGTTAATATAAAACTGTGGTAACCGTCATCTACCACTGTCATAAAAATAATAAATTAAAATAAATAAATAAATAAATCAATCAATCAAATAAAAATACAATACAATAAAGTTGAAGTACATCTTATGATTAACTATAATCATAATAAAAATATAACACAACAATAACTGTTTTGTAGAAATAAAAAGAGTAAAAATAGAGCACAGTGTACTTTATTAATATTGAGGAATTTTCCATTATTTCCATTATTATTCCATTATTATTATTTTTTTTGAATTTTACGCTTCACTGTGTTGTGTTTTTGGGTTAACAAGAATGTCTGTAAAATTACTAAATAATGTCCTTTTTTTTAACAGTGACACTACAATAGCATTGTGGTAGAAACACTGGTTATTTATAAATATGAAACAACCTTGTATACAGCTTGCATCAAGCTCTAATACTATTCAAATATTAGTTTATTAGGGAGAGGAAACTGTTTTACTTGTAAAACACATCTGCATCTCATTTTAAATCTCTAACCTGGCACTTATTTACTTGCATTTATTTATTTAAACAAATGTTCTTTACTATTTAAAGGGGTTAGCTCACCCAAAAATTAAAATTGTAGTGAATCGATGCATTTTTGTAAGAAAAATATCTATATTTAAAATGTAAGAATCACTTTAATCTAGTTTGCGCCAGCTGGTCGTACCCAGAAGCAACTCCAGGCAGATGACGTAATACATTGGCGTTGCGCCATGCGCCACTCGGAAGTGACGAATACGAGCGCGCCATGGAGAGATCAAAACAAAACAATGGTCACGAATTGGAAGTTTAAAACGAGGAATTATAAAGGAAAATGTCAGAGGATTTTGATATAAACCAAGAGGAGACTGGTTTTCCTTTGTTAAAGTAAGGAAACTTTGCTTCCTTTGCTCCTGTAAACAGCGTTGGTTTTCATGAGACTTACCGGTGCAGGTGCAAGTGCAATGCAGACGACCTACGTCATCCACCTGGAGCTGCTTCCGTGTACGAGCAGTTGTCGCAAGCTAGATGAAAGTGATTATTACATTTTAAATGTGGATATTTTTCTTAAAAAACGCATCGATTTGCTACAGGAGGCCTTTGTTCACCCTCCAGAGCCATGTGAGGCACTTTTTTATTATGGATGGATGCATTTTATTGGACTTGTTTTGGACTGATGAGGGGAAACGCAATGCTAAAGCTTGGAAATGCTAGGATAATTAAACTCCGATTGGATTTATCTGAAAGAAGGAAGTCATATACACCTAGTAATTTTCATTTTTGGGTGAAGTAACCCTTTACATTTCATTCATTCTTGATCCTGTGAACAAGACTTCATGCTATTCAGTTTCAGAGAGTATTTGTGTGTTTGTCTGTAATTTCTCTCATGCTGTACTAATGAAAAAAGCTCTGTCTCATGACCCTGACATATAGGAGTCTGATCTGCACTGGCTGGACCACTGTAATGTAGCCGCAGTATTTGCCGGTGAGGATCGACTGCGGTCCCATTGTGACCAGGCTGTAATTAACACAGGACTGAAAGACGGGACAACAGACAGAAAAAAGGCATCCATTCTTCACAGATAATTAGAAAGCAGACAACAAACAAGCAGAAAGTTGACTTTGAACATTGTTTGTGATCTTACCCCACAATACAATGAATGTGCAACTGACAGTCTTCAGAAAGACTCGGAGACAGACTGATGTTTCCCATGAGCCGACAGACAGACCATTGCCCTTTTGGATTTTAACTCACAACAGCTCGAAAGCTGCATCATGATTTCTAATGGCAACATTTTGCTATAGGGAACAATTCTCACCATTGCCTAGTTGCTTATTAGCAAGCCTATTCATAACATATTGGCTATTGGTACTTATAAAGCACATAATCTGCATGACCATATTCTACATCACTAATCCCACCCATTACCTAAATTTAACAACTACTTTACTAACTGCAAATAAGCAGCAAATTAGTTGTTTACTGAGGCAAAAATCATAGTTAATGGTTTGTTAATAGCGAGAATTTGACCTTAAAATAGAGTATGAGTACACAGTACAGTGATTGTCATAAAGTCCATCTGTTTATCAACAACATTGTTCATTGGCATCTGTAGAATTGTTTTTTTGCAAGGGGATTTAAGGGATCTTCTGCTGAAGGAATAAAATATTATATAGACTGGAGTGCACTTTTGATATAAATATTAAAAGATAAGATCAACTGTATCCAGTATTTGTGCTTAATTGTGTTTAAACATTCAAACACATTTTTTTTTTTTTACATTCAGAAGCATTAGGAGACCAGATGTGGCGGCAGACAGATGGGCATCTGGGCCGTACCCTGAGAGAAAATTGAGAAAATATAGAGTCTGAATAAATCATTTTTTACATTTTCCTTAATGTAAGAGTATGTCAACCACAAACAACCCACAATTTATACTACAACAGTGTAAATGTAAAATAAATAAATTAGTCTTACTTTTAATTTAGCAAAATAGCTTTCCTTCATTCTTTCTTTTGCTTGTTGCCAGTGTCCATAATGTTGCTGTGGGCTCAAATGACAAAAAAACATGTGAACACTGAATAT
The DNA here is from genome assembly GCA_036247105.1 of Cirrhinus mrigala. Lineage (NCBI taxonomy): Eukaryota > Metazoa > Chordata > Actinopteri > Cypriniformes > Cyprinidae > Cirrhinus > Cirrhinus mrigala. The sequence continues at coordinate 1,710,485 of CM070015.1, forward strand.
AGCTGAATATGTAGTCTACTATACTCATGAAACTCAGCCATATAGCCAATTCTTTATTTTATGTTAGAAACAATTCTTAGGTCAGCTATTCTGATTTCAGATTCAGCTGTTTTATTGTTTGCCTGATGGAAATTTTAAGTATGATCATTGTACAAGTATGATCAAATAATTGCACAAATCTCCTTTAACAAACCTTACAAAACGTCTGTACCACCAAGTCATCAGAGAGTTACATTAGCTTAATTTTTAGGGTTAGTGGTTTATTCAAATCCATATATAAAGAATAGTAATACTATACACAAATATAATTTACTTCCAACCCATGATGACTGGAAAAACATGCCTCTACCTACATTTTTGCAAAACTCCAAAAAATACATATTCATTTAATTCACTGCAGCTAAAATATACAGGTAAATACTAGTGTTTGCCCACAACTTCTATTCCTTTTCATACAAATTGTGATTATACTATTACAGGACATCAAAACACACTCATCATTTAATCATTTGCATCACATAGCTACATTTGTATGACTTTCTTGATGTAGTAAACTTGCTCATTAGCTCACCTGATACAGCACTTGTGATATATACTGTAGTACTCAGGTTTGCGTGCCATAAAATCATGATAAAAGAGCTAAAACACTTGTAGTCAAGCTAAAATGGTTGCTTCAGCAAATGCATTTTTTTTTTTATGTCACATTTGCCTTTGTTGACAGTATCGGTTAGGTTTATCATGCTTTTAGTGCCACTCACCGCCTATTTCACTTTCAAAGTGTCATAAAATACGCAAACAATGTAATATAATTTTGGATAAATGTCACCCAAGGCATGTTTTTCTAATGAGCTTAATTGCTTCTTGTGGTGGTACTGTGGAAGCTGAATAGTTTAGATGTTAAATGAATGTCCAGGTCTTGTTTAGGGAATATTCTTGTATTTTTCTTTCTCTGTTCTAGGTTTGCATCTCCCTTGAGAACAGGTCATCCCATGAGATGCAAAACATGTCTCAAATCTCAGTATGAACACCTTGTGAGAGCAGTGGACAATGTATTTAACAGATGTTTCTCAATAAATCCATCTTACAGCAATCCAGTAGCAGACCCCTCTCAGAGACCCACCTGTGTGTCACAGCACTGGCAGAGAACCATACAATCAATTGCTAGAAACGCAGCGGCTCAGCACGAGTTGGCACCAGGCTTTGCTGCGATGTGTATGTGTGATGCCTCGATATTTGTGAAACAGCCTAGGATTCCCTCTGATCATTTTTAGAGCTCCATGTCTGTGTTAAATAAAGCAACACCTGCTGTCTTGTTGCAGTCATTTAACTCCCACGTTTGTCTCCGGGGATGGATAGGGCTGCTGGAGAGATCAAGCGAGTCTCTTCTGTCGTAGGGAAGCTGCGAACAAGCGTTTAACCACCTGGCCACTCTTAGTAATTACTATAACAGTTTCAGCGATTCAGCTGGGATGAATCCAGGATGTTGCATTTGATGTTTTCATATGTTATCTACAACCATTACAGAGCTCTGATTCAAATGTAGCGAATGATGTTTACGTTTGCTTTCATTTAGGGTTTGATATAGTCAATTAAATGAATCATTCAGCCAAAGAGAATTCTTTCATCATTTACATTTTGTGCCAAACCTGGTATGCATACAAAAATACTTAGGCCTAAATGTAAGATTATGTAGAATTATATATACAATTGCCATTACACAGTTTTAACATAAACTAATGAACTTCATGTAATTCACATTTGTTAGTTATATATTACTGAAACACACACAAAAATAGGATGGCATATTTTATTATTAATTTTTTGCATCTGTTTAGTTTCATTTAAACAATTGTATTTTTCAAAATAGATTTGCTAACATTCCGTTTACATATTACATATTAAAATCAACGTATACTCAATGCTTACATACGTTTCCATGTTGCCATTTGTAAATATTGTAAAAATAAAGTGTAGTATATTATTTTTCCTAAGTAATTTCATAATTTACTGGCCATTTGAGAAGCTGAGATCAAAATAAAAACACTGATTTGAGTATATATTTTTGTCTTTTTTGACATCTGTGCTTCAGCACTCTTGAAAGCCAACAGCTGCTACATTCATATTCATAAGACGTGACACCAGGTTTTATGTCAATGATGTCAAATGTAATTGGTTGAGAATTTACATTTTTGGATAAATGATTCTCAAAGCAGGATTTCCAAACTAGGTTCTGGTGTTTGCTGGTTTATAAAGGAAAAGCAGGGTTTTTTGGGAATTGATGAAAAGCTTATAGATGCAATAAATCATTAAATAATCAAAACGCCAAATTAAAATACACAAAACCAAAAAACAGTGAACATGCAAATGTGTTGTAAAATTATAGAAATCTTAAGGTTTGCTTCTAGGAAAGGTCAAAGGGGATAGGCTGACAAAAAGTTAAGCCTGAAATCCCTGCCTTAATGTTCAGATTCAATACAATAACTTAAGCTCTATCAATAGCATCTTTATTTATAATAAAAGTGCTAACAAAAATATAGACTTCACAATTCTGCTTTTTAACCCCTGAGAAAGCCTTGTCTCACAGACTTGAAGGACTAGTCCATGAGGGACAGTTTTGAATCCAGATCATTTCTTTAAAAGATTATCCGTACACAATATATTTATGTAGCTATAGTAATAATACCTTTCAAGCATTTAGGCTCTAACATTATGCCTGGGAACGCACATGCTCTTACATCAGTGGCCAGCTCTCTCAGCCTCAGAGTCAGGCTGCTCTCAGATCAGTGCCTGCCGTCTGGCAGCCGCTCGGCCAACAGATGGGCGGCAGACTGAGTTTCACAGAGAACACGTGTGTGCTGGAGGGAGAGTGTCACGACGGAGCCAGATCCTGATCTCAGAGCAGGACTGTCACAACAGGGTTTGATTTTCAGTAATGGAGCAGAGGACTGTGATTATGCAAAGCAATGCCCTGACAATGATGTCACACACACAAGCGCTCGAGGCCATGTTGTTCAGCACTGAATGATTTGAGTAAACTTTATTTTATTCAAGCACAACAGTGAGTCTTGCAGTATTTGGGACATTAGTGTTATGTCGAGTGTTCCATTAAAAATCGCTTTGTTATAATCACCAATTTTTCTAAAGATGAATGGCCCTTTGACTGCATTGCTTGGTGAATTGTGAATGTTTGGTCTTGATTGACTAAAAACCTGTGAATCAGTTGATCTACAGAACACAACTGAAGAAAATGTGTTGCAAAACGTACCGCTACAATGGTAAGGTGTTGTGGATGCTATGTCGGTACTGGTGTTCTGAATGGTTTTTACCGTTGTGACCCAGTACTCTGTTGAAAAAAAACAGCATATGTATGTTTTGAAGCATTTACGTTGGTCCTAAGCTGTTTATAAACTTTACAGCTTAAACCAGCTACCATGCATTAACATACCTCAGGGAAACAGGGGAAATTGTAGTGATAAATTCTTGTCTGGCAATGGAGATACCATACACTGACCTGAGAATCATGTTCCCTGATAAAAGTTCAGTAATCACATCTTGAATGTTTACAGATTGCAAATTAGTGAATTAATCACTCTAATCAATCAAATGGGAAAAGGTCTAAAACTGTTTATGATTTAGTGTGATTCACTTGCTCACGCTTTGAATCATTTGCTGCAAGGCTGATTTGAGCCATCATTAATGTTTAGAATAAACAGTGCAGGATCAATTATGTGCCAAATTGCAGAACTTAACGTTTGGAGGGTTGGAAAAAAAAACACTACAGGTTAAATTTGCTATTAAGTACTACAACAAAATAAGAGTACTTTAAAAAAAAAAAAAACACAACAAAAGATTAAAGCTGCAAACAGCGTTGAAAGGGCCCTCGCACCCGGGCTCACCACCACCTGGTGGCTTTAGGAAAACAGCAAATGGAGGGCAATATACATTTAAAGTGGTAAGACTAGAAGGAATATGTTGGAGTCATTTATATGTGCCAAACTTCCTGCTACCAGGTGGTGACACTATGACTATAACTGGATGTCTTCAGGCCAGCACTTTTATAAAGCATATGAAGTTTGGAGCAGATTGAATGTGGCATGTTCGAATTGGTGCAAAGTTTGACGTATCCTGTTGCAGGTAGCACTATGAATATAACAGAATATTGGCCTTTAGATGTCTTCAGGCCAGGATTCTTATAGAACGTGTGAAGTTTGGGACAGTTCGGACATTTTATGACTGAACTACAACACCTTCTATTCCCATGGCGAAACATTGAAATTTGTCAGGCTGGATACAGCCTTTAACAAAGACTGAAGATCTTTGCAATTTAACGTCGCAAAGGCCTTTAGAGTAGACTGACCAAATATAATGTTGATGTCATTAAATCTCTATGAAGAGTTTAGAGCCTAAAACAGGCCACTTCCTGTTGCCTGTGACTATAACTGAATATGGTCATGGGCATGTGTTCAGGACAGGACTCTCATCAAACATGTGAATGTTGGTGCAGATCAGACTATTAGATCAGATCATTATGCCTTTTTCATGGTGAAACATTGAAGCCGCCTCGGACACACCCTTCAACGAAAACTTAAGATCTTCGCAATTTAACGTCACAAAGGGCTTTAGGTTACACTGACCAAATTTGGTGTTGATCTGTTTAAATCTCTAGGAGGAGTTCTTTTAAATACAAATACCCCAGAAAATGGCAAAAACTTGCAGAGAAAATTCAAAATAACAAACTTTCTGTTGGGCTTCGGACTTCATACCGAGGGACTTTTTTGTAGGTATTAGTGTGTTACATTTGTCTACCGAATTTCGGACATGTATGTGAAACATAGCTCAAGGGACACTTGAGGTGGCGCAATCGAGCCATTTTGTCACACCCACATCTGAAACCCATATCAGAAGTAAGTTTTCACCACTTTTGGCGTGCGTGCAATGTTTCTTGAATTTGCGAGCATGTTTATGCCCTCAAAAATGCAATTTATTTTTGAGAAAATGAAGAAGAATCTGAGAAATTCCAATAGGGTCCTTGCACCATCGGTGCACAGGCCCTAATTAATGAAGCATTAAAAACATTAAAACACTCAGATAATTAATTACATTTAAAATGCACTTTAAGAAACAGTCATAAAAGTGTCTCTCTAAAGTAGACTTAAGTGGCATACTATTTCATATTTTATTATCTGCAAGTGCAGTTTTTTACAAACATGCCTAGTTCTTTCATGAAACTCTAGATGGTGCAGGCTGACGTGTGTTAACGTAACTGATGATATTCACAGCCTTATACCACTTGGCACAAGCTGGTTGGTTCATGTCACGTACGCAGCCAATGAGTTTGAACCTTTACCTTTAAATGGCTGGTTGGCATTCACTTGAGCCTTTCGCAGCAGCGCGTTCCTCTGAAACCCTCCACCTTCCCCAGCTCCACCTGTATAGATCTGCTACGGGTTATTTTGTATGCTATTGTGCAGCAGCAGTATGTCTTAAATACTCACAGCACCATGTCGCCATATGCTTTGGCAGTAGCCAGTTCCTGTACTTTCTTGCAGCAGCAGCAGCAATAATCTACAACTACAGCAATAACCAACAGCAGCAGCATAGCATATCTATTCCGCCAAGACTAAATACATTAACATTGTCATATCCATTACCATGAAAGAAATACTTTTAAGATCTGAAGTGCAAAAAAGTGCAATTGCACACACTTCTTTTTCACATGGGTGTTTTGTGAATTCTACTACTTTTTATGCATTTGCTGGTTTTATTTAAAGCGACTTACAGTGCATTGCATTCATTGTATAAATTTGATGAGTTCATGGATTACCTGGTTATCGAAACCATATATAGATTTTGGCATTAGCATCATGCTCTACTGTTTGAGCTACAGAAACATGCTTTGTTAAATGTTGTTGTGAAGTAGACTTGTCTGACTTGTTCAATTTAGAATGGTTTGTAAGCTCTCTAACAGTGGATGGCAGATGTCTTCTTTTAGGGATGAAGCCTTACAGTCTGTATGCAAGGTTGCGACCTACTCTGCGTTTCCTCTGCACTTCCCTTCATATTAGTCATATGAAGTCTGCGAAGATTCTCAGTCAGCTAACTCCCACTAAATTGGAAAAACAGATTTGTTACAGATGTTAACGAGCAAATTCTACAAGAGAATATTCTGGATGACTGAGCATTTTCACTAATCATCACATCCTAACATCAAAAGTGATTTTCTGGAAGGACTCAACTTGAAACAAATTATTCAGGAGTTTGAGCGTCTGGACTGACATTTTCTGACACAACAGACTTTGACAAACCCCTCCTCGTCTTAATGGGAAAGACCACTGCTGTATCCATGGAGATTTCCAGTTTTCCATGAAGTGGGAGGAATTGAAAGATGATTGACAGGTTGTGAACGCTGCTCTGCCCTGTTACCAGATGATTGACACCAGTGGTGAGGGGCATAGTGGGAAAAATGGATTTTGTAAGGTGTGTGTGACATTTTTGATTTACACACACACACACACACACACACACACACACACACACACACACACACACACACACACACACACACACACACACACACACACACGCAGGCACTGGCTCAATTTAACCTTGCACCATTTCCCATCTGAGATTTATCCTCTAGGGCAGTGAAGTTAAGTGTCAGTGTGGGTAAATACATGCTCTCTCTCCTTTAGAAAATGTTCTGCATGTGTCCTCTCCCTCTGCATTTGGTCAAGGCCCATTAACTCCAAACAGCAAAGAGGCTTCAATATGACATCGGCTGAATAACAATAGCATTTCAGCCCATGCCTCAATGTCAGCTATATTTAGAGAGCCGCCTTCAACCTCTCACAGGCGTCCGTTCTCAGCTTTTTTAAGGTGTGTTTATAAATGGATGGTTCCAGCTGTAAAATCTGAATGGATGAACTAAGCTGTGGCAGCCATGGTAAAACAACACAGTAAAGAGCCTACAGATAAATGAGTGAATTGTATTACTTGATGGAAGAGTTTGTTTATTATTAATTAGATTTTCAACCTTATATCATAGTAAACCTTATATCATAGTAAACATAACTGTTTTATGAGTTGGAGATTTTGTGTGGATTTGTGTCATTTGATTCATTTGAAAATATACTATTTTTAGAAAATAAAAAGGAAATTGTGGAAAAAAAATGTACAATTGAGATTCATATGTTGAGTTCATTCAAATTTGCCACCAAATCACCAAAATGTTTTCTAATTGTTGTGAGACAGTGTTGCTTCTGAGTTATTTTATGGAGTTGTTTTGTGGTTTCTTACATAGTCTAGGTAGATGAGAGAATGGTTGTTAGGTAGTTAACTACATATGGCTCTTTCAATGTAAATTTATGGGATTTTTAATCTTTTTTTATCATCTCCCAGAGGAAATTTGTAAATCTAAATGCTCGAAAAAGTAGTAGACCATCTTTCACCAACGGCCCGCATGTAGGACCGGTTAATACTTTCGATTAGAGCTGTTATCATATTGATTTTACCACATTTAAGAGATTTTTTTGACCTATAGCAATACCCAACAATCATGGTAAAATCGGAGTAATGCATGACCTCTCATGGCTTATTGTTACAGGAGTCTGTTTTGTGTCAGAGGTGTTGTGTTCCTGGCTGTACAGTGTTACCGCCACATGACGAATTACTTCCTCTCCACTCTTGGGGGTTTTCACCCTTAGTCAGGACTGCTGCCGTCACACGTTTCATTATGCCTATGGTCTAATGTCCTGAGAAGGAAGGTGAATCTGATTATGTCCAATTAGTTTTCATCAAGACAGTGAAATTTTGCACGTGTGTAATTCCGCTAGTCAGCTTTTCCCATTTCTCCAGTGGGCATCGGCTCTTATTACCATGGCAACAAAAGAGAATTTGTGATGGTGGCCTTGTGAACTACTTGGCAGAATTCCAGAACTCATTCCTTTAATCTGTGTGGCTTCCAGGGAAATCAGCTGCATATTACTTATGTATAAATTATGCATAATTTATACATATGTAATATGTCTAAATTAATGACAGAAAGCTGTTTCATCCCTTTTTCAGTGTTAAACAAAATGTAAGTATATTTTTAAACAGTGTTTTTGTAATCAGAGAGGATTCATTAAAAATCACTTGCATTGATTTAGTCCCCTATAGCAACTGCAACATAACTGCCACATTTTTTCAGTTCCTGAATGTTTTTCCCATTTTAGCTTTCTCCTTTATCCTGAATTGTTTGCGGCTACCTCCCAGTTGGTGGATCTTTATCTTTAGGATGTTGTTAATACAGTTCTAAAAAAAAAAAAAAAAAAAAAATTGATTGCTTCAACACAGTAGGTCTGTCTTGAAAGGCTGCAGTGGAATCGTTAAAAATCAATTACTCTATGAAGAAAATGAATGGGACTTTTAATTCTGTAACCCGGCTGTTGTGTATTGTCTTCTAAATGAATTATGCAAATCAGTTGATGAAGAAAAGAAAACAAACATAGAACTCATCTTCAGATGCGGTTCAAGGTTTCGAAGGTGAGTTGTGCGGATTCTTATCTTGTTTGCGCTGCACAGTTCGCCTCTCTTGCAGACCAGGAAGGTTTAGGAATACAGCAGATTACATAATCTGGCATACTTTACTGAGACTGTACAGCATCACCAAAATACTGTTATCCAGGCACCTGAAACAGGCTAACTAGAGTTTGGAACATAGCTAGTGCACCCTTACTATCCTGCAGTTCTTTATTATCTTGAATATTAACAAATTATTAAAGCTTATGGGAAGTGATGGAGGATCAAAGAAGAATGAAATTGACATTTATCTAGAATATATGTGCTGTCATTTATCTCAGTTAACATCAGTCAACATTTCTTAATGAATATTTGACATATGGTAAACAGGCAGTAGTACAGTACAGTACAGTAGTTTAAGTGTGTGTGTGTGTGTGTTAACCCTCAGAAATGGGGTATCACTAATGAATGGTGACAGTGACTCTGCGGATAACGAGCATTCCCCACGAGACTGATTCCCACTTGGGATATCAGGTTCCCTCAGGTAGCTTCGCATCCGCTCCTCACCAGCTGAAGAAAAAAAAAAAAAAAAAAAAAAAAATAATGAGGAGCGATCCGGCATTAGCATAGCATTCCATCTACTCTTGGCAGTCCTGTTCGTGTAGCTAGAGCATTCGCATGGGAATCCCAATTTATTCCGAGTGTTACTCAGACCGGCAGGACTGGAGCTGTTCATGACAGGTCAGAGAGAACTGTGGATGTTCACTGAAATTATTCCTGGAATATTTGATTTTGTGTTGTGTAGTAGATGTATGTTTATGTTGGGTTTTTCAGCACTGGATACTACTGTCACTAACATTGAAGATGACATGGTACATTGGACATTTACCATAGTATTGTTTGAAATACCATGAAGTATCATGCACTGTAAATAACAAGGTACATTAAAACTATAATCATTAAGTACTATGGTATATATCGTAAGTAATGTGGTATTGTAAACTGACACAATCGCTGTACTATGGTACCACCACTGTACTTTTGTAAGGAGCTTGTAGCAGGCAACATGTGAATGTATTTTTGTGTGAAGTCATCATACCCATCTGTAGATGAAGGGAATATCAGATGTCTTGTTTTGGGGTTTTGGTGTAACAGCTGCAGTAGACTAATTTATTTTTCCTGTGTTTCCTCTTGAGCAAAAAAGATTCTCTAAAACACATGAGAATACACATGTCTGGCTAGTTCATAGACTGTACTTAGTGTGTTTACACCTGGTAGTAACATCTATCCCAGGTGGTCCGGTTACAAGTGGTCAGCAGAGGCAGATTACAGTTTACGCCTGGTATTAACACACATCTCAAATGCATATCATGTGACCACTAGTGATTGAGTTTTCTGGTGTTTTTATGTTGATGTCAGGCATACTGAAGATCTGTGGTGTTTTGTGGATGCATATGCATGCCTTTGGAAAAAAGAAGTGTGCTTAGTTGTGCTGAATGTTCACTAAAGGTGTAGTGTACTTCAAATGATAAATAAGCACACTTTATGTTAAGAATGTAAAGTTTTACTTTAAAGTACATTTTACATCAATATGTTTTGTTTTTGTTTTTGCCACACTTTAAAGAAGTAAACTTATTTTGACATGTACTTGATTATAAATTTACCTGTAGTATGTTATTTGGCATTTAGTTAATATATTTTAAATGTACTAAAATGCAGCTTCATCATTACAAATGTGTAATAACACACATATTTAAATGCATACTAGTTTCAATAGAAATGACATTAAAACTAAATTTTAGCTAACTGAAACTGCTTGTCAGTGCATTCAGCAGAACACATACCATATTTAAAAGATAATGTAAGTAATTATGAAACTACATATAGCAATGTACATGCTCAAGTCCTACTAAAGTAGGTCCAAAAAGTGCTCCAAATTTCAATTGCATTTAATGTAAATTTAAATTATAATACATTTTAATTTAATCACAGAGCGTCTTAAAACATTAGATACAGAATGCACTGCTTTTTGAAAGCATGCTAAAGTGTTTTTTTGTTTTTTTTTCTCATAATAGTGGCCAAGATGTCAAAGGATTACTTGCTTCAGCTCTGCTAAGTTTTATTCAGACATTTATCAACTGGGCTTCTTTTTTGTTACATTTGTGTTTACAAATTTGTAAAGGAAACAAGCCCTATACTTTAGCCATAAATCTCCAATAGTTTTAAAACTACCTCAGCAATCCGTAACCGATGGCTAACTGTGTTTTGGATGGTTTTCATGCAGAAAGGAAACACGACTGTAGACGAAACATAAAGAGATACAGCTGGAGATGTTGTGATGAAAACAATCAGAGAATTGACTGATTATTAATGAAAAGCATATGGATTTCTCTCTCATTTATATAATAGCTTGCAGACTTGCGGGTATCCCTTGTTTTGAAGTTCAAATACAATATGTGGTTATGTCATTTATAAATTGTCTCCTGTCGGTCTAAACGGTATCTGTGATGGTCATAAATGCTTTTTTTCACAGCAAATAAAGATGAAATGAAATCAACATATCAAAGCCAGTGCACCGCTGTACATCTTTTGCATCATTAATTATTAATTAACTGCGTTTTACATGCTGGAAAGAAAAAATAGTGTATGTACTGTGTGTGTGTGTGTGTGTGTGTTCTGGCATAAAGAGAAGAGCATAACTTTTGTTTTTGTCCTTATTCAGTCTAAATTGTATGCATTGGTCCATGACACTGAGGGGAACTATGGGACACCCAGAAGTGTGTCTTTGTCAAAAACTTTGTTTCGATGTCTGTTCAGGTCAAGAGGTACAGTCAATACTGTGATCTGCATTACGATGAGTGCATTTACACACAAACACACACCTATTAATGCTATTAGGCGATAGACAGGAGTTAATGTAGCTTTGTTTAACTGAAATTTAATGTGCTTGTAATGATGAACTCAATATGGTGTGCATAAATTATTCAATTGCATTAAATTATCCTTTGTGATCTCATTAGTATTCCAGTATGGTCGCATTAATATTCATAGGCTTTCGTGCACATACATGTCTTTAAGCTTGGCTAGAGATTGATTATGGACAGCTTTTGAAGTTTAATCTGAGTATAACCCTAAAATATAACAATCCCAGAGCAGAAATTTCATTTATCAGTCAACAATTGAGAAACTTTGTATGAGAAATGTATTTAAATTTGGGGGCACCAACTGGCGACACATTTCACATCCCTGTGAAAAAAAAGCACACTTTAATATACACTCCAAAAAAAAAAGAAAAGAATTTGATTATTTGTTTATTACCTATCAGTGCCTTTAAAATGTAAGAAATGTGTGTAAGACCTGCACTATACTGTAATTACATATCTCCACAAATTTAATCATAAGTAAATCATGTGTAAGTACTATTCTATGACTATATTTGAGTGTCTGTTTGTGTTTATTTGTTTTATAGATGCATGCTCTGTTGTAATCCGAGTAACTGATTGATTATCAATTTCCCTCCATTTGTTGTTATGTCATAGACCTTGGTCAGAGAGACTTCATACAACACACACACACACACACACACACACACTCACAGTCTCATGGCCTCCTTCCAGCTATAATCTTTGTACACTCTTGTCAATATGTTTTGAGCTTCTGATTGGTCAGTTTTAATTACCCACCTATCAGAGAGACAGATGATGACTGATGATGTCAGAGAGAGACAGAGTTTGTGCATATATGTGTGTGAGTATGTGTTCAGTCAGGAGTTGATGGTGTCAGGTGAGGTCACCACATGTATATATGGAGATACAGGTTTGGCATGCTGTCTGCCTCTCTCATCAGCAGAAAGACAGGTATTTACACAGCTCACACACACTGCACTGTTTGTTTGTCTGCATTCTACTCTGTGTTTGGATGTGTATGTCATGTGTGTTATGTGTTGATGAGTCATGTTGAGGTGCTGATTGTATAACCTACTAAATGTGAAGCAGTACAGTAGAAAAAGGAGAGATTTAATTTATGTATTCAATTTATATATTTATTTATTGAATATTGCCAGTAATATGTAATTATGTACAATGGACCCATTACACAGTATATGATGATGCATTTCCAAGGCTATTAACATTGTAAACCTAGCAAAGTTTTTTTTTTTTTTTTTTTTTTTTTAAATAAACCTTGGCATGAAATTACATAAAACTGGTTAATGCTGCTGCATGAGTGTTTTCAACAGGACATCTAAGAAAGTGACAACAAATTTGACATTGTTCTCTCTTCTGACTAAGACAGTCAGTCTGTCAATATATTTCTTCCTTTGAAATGTCATAGAAATGCTTTTGTAGATTATATCGTGTTCTTTTTGAGGGAAAATGGGAATGCAGAGAGTATTCACCACAATAGAAGTTTAAACAACTATGACAACTTCCACCTCTGAGAATCTGAGTAATATTCCAAATAATTAACTTGGGTTATTTATTTATTTATTTATTTATTTACATTTTTTAAGTTTCACCACAGTTTTCATTATATATATTTTTAATAAGCAGTACATAAGTAGAAAAAATAAGATTTTTTTTTCATGTTTCAGAAATACATTACCAGTAAAAAGTTTTTGTACAGTAAGATTTTTTATGTTTTTGTTTTTAAAGTCTCTTCTGCTCACCAAGCCTGCATTTATTTGATTTTTTTATATTTTTACTATTTAAATGAAATGTTTTCTATTTGAATATATTTTAAAATGTAATTTATTCCTGTGATTCCAATGCTGAATTTTTAGCATCATTACTCCATTCACATGATCCTTCAGATCACTGTAATATTTAAATTTGCTGCTAACAAACTTTTATTGTTATTATTACTATGTTGAAAACTGCTAAGCAGATTTTTTTTTCAGGTTTCTTTGATGAATAGAAAGTTCAGAAGAACAGCATTAATCTGAAATAGGAAATCTTGTGTAACATTATTAATGTCTTCATCATCACTTTTGATCAATTTAAAGCATCCTTGCTAAATACAAGTATTAATTTATATATTAATTTATATAACTGCAATAATGATGCTGAAAATGTATCTTTGATCACAGGAATAAATTACATTTTAAAATATATTCAAATAGAAAACAGTTATTTTAAATTGTAAAATATTTCACAATATGACTGCTTTTGAATAAAATGCATGTTTGGTGAGCAGAATAGCAGAACTTATTTAATTTTTAAAAATAACTGGTAGTGTACAATGAGTCCCGAAATGCATTGGCGAGTAGAGCAATCTTTAAAGCTTCAAAAAGAAGAGTTACAGATGCCCTGGTCTCTATTAAAGCTATCAAATCATCAAGGCTTTTTTTAAAATATAGCTTTGCAAAGACATATTTTTCTCTTGTGTCACTTATCATTACAAAAACCCCAATTTACTTTTGTTAAAATAGTGTCTTAACAATGGAAACACTGCAAACATAACACACATTAGATGCATGAAGTTTCTTGGCTTATTTAGTTAGTTTATTCATGTGGCTGTGGTGTGGTTTGACTGTGTAATGCTGGTGTATTGGGTTTGTTGTGTTTTTTTTGAGTGACATTAGTGAGGTTTGGTCGCTGCGGGTCATATTGGCGGTCCTGGTGGCACATTGATTCCCCTCTCAGCGTCTAATTAGCAGCGTGACATGCATTCTCCATCAATACTTCATAGATTTTCAGTGCTTTTGCATGTGAAGGGTGAGGGAATGTCATGAGGTTTTGGCTGGAAAACTGTCTGAGAGAAAAACAAGAAGCAATGTAATGAAAGGATGAATGCTGAATGAGAGATGGTGTGATAACTGTTGCTGAAATTTAGAGTATGCATGTGTGTACGTGTGTGTGTGTGTGTGTGTGCGTGCTTTTGCATTTTCCATGGTTTGTGTGTGTAGGCCTGAGGATAATTAATTTTTTTCTGATTTCTTTTGAGTGTAATCAAGACTTTAATTAGCTGTGTTTGTTTGCTAAGGCCAGCATTATTATTACTATTGCTTGGGGTTAACTGCTAACCCTAAGTATTAAACCAACTGTAAGTCATGAAAAATCCCTTAAATCATATGGTTTATTAATAAGAGGTATATTGTTGCATCTCCAGATTATCAGGATGGAAGATAGAAGATAATCTAGAAAAATCTGAAAGACTTTTAGTATGATAGTATTGAAAGTCAAGAACTGAGTCATATTTAGAGACCAAAATAGGCTATAACAGAGATTTTAAGATGGGCTCTTTTGAGTTGGTCATGAAGCAACTTTCAAAAAGACCCTAGCAACCGCCCAGAACACATTAGCAACTGCACAGCAAAACACTAACAACAATCTAACACTATAGTAACAACACAGCAAGGCACTGACAAACACCAACAACACTGTATCAAGGTGGTGGTGAGTTTTGCAATGGCAAGCGCCACTTGCAATTTCCACAGGAAATGTAACAATCTGTGATCAATCTTGTTACGAGCTTTGATTTGCATTCATTTTCCTCAGTACAAGAACCTAGGAACTCTCTCTTTTATTGTCTCAGCTTTAAAAAAGAAAAGTACTTATTGTAGAAATAATATACAGTTGCAACAGAAATTATTCAACCCCCCAGATACTACACTACTTTACAAATACAAAGTTTTTCTGAAGATCCAAGACTTAAAAATTGCATCTATAACAGATTACTGGCATATTAAAATATATAATGTCAATATATAATGTAATATTTTTAAGTTCTAGGATATTTTTTAATAACACAGCTATGTCATAATTATTCAACCCCTATTCAACATTGCTGTTTTTTAGTCAGTTATTTGTATGGTGGGGAACAAAATTGTCTCAAAACACATTTAAACCTTTAGACATTCTATAACTAAACAGAATTAGCTTGAGCTGTTACACATACTGTATACACTTTAGAGAAGCTATAGAAAAGAAATCATTTTATTACTTTAGAAAGTCTAAGGAAACACAGTTGCCAGCCTTATTCCTATGCTTAAAATGTGTCGTGCCAGAAAACCTTTGAGGGTGATAAAGAAAAAGCACAATATCGAACTTTCTGACCAGAGCAACTGAGGGCAAACCTGCAATGTGCAGCCAAAGACTTTCAGGATGAGCCAATGAAAGGTGGAAAAAAAAAAAAAAAAAAACTTTTCAATGCAGAGTATAAGATGAACACAAGACAAGCACGGCTTTCCTGTTGGGGCATCTTGCTGAATGCCACTCTTGACCAAGAACATAAAATGCCGACTTAAATGTGCTAAAATTCATTTGGATAGAGCCGTGGAGTTCTCAAAGAATGTTTTATGGAGTGATGTGACCAAACTAAAACTTTTTGGACCCATGGATCAGAGGTATATCTGGTGCAAAAAAGGCTAAACTTATGAACAGAAGAACACCATCTCCATCGTCAAACATTGAGGTGGACTATTCCTGTTACAGAGATGTTTTACTGATTGTATGAAGGACATCATGGATTCTTTGAAATATCAGGCCATTTTGGCAAGAATTGTGATGCCTTTGGTGCAAAGACTTAAGCTAATGATCAATGGACTTTCCTGCAGGACAGTCATCCCAAAGTAAACATCTGAATCTACATATGCTTGGTTCAGGGATCAGTCATTGAAACTTCTTGAGCGGTCTGCTAAGTCTCTGAAGAAAGCAGTAGCAAAGTGAAAACCAAAGATTATCAGTGATCTGAATGCTTTTCAGGCGAGGAATGGGCTAAGATTGCAGTAGACAGAAGCTTTATTGGTGGGTTTAAAGAATAAAAGATTCTGCACCAAATTTGACTTTTGGGGGGTTGAATAATTTTGAACATTAAAGTTTAGAGCCAATATATTGTTATTTTTTTTATTTTTTTTTTTTCATTATTCATTAGCTTACATTGTCAGAATTACTCAAATGTGTATTAATAAACTTTCTCTAATAGTGTACTAATGCCTTTGTTGAATTGTTTTCACAATTTTTTTTTTCTTTGCAGCAAAATATCTTGCAGGTCAAGATGGTTGAATAATTTCAATTGCAACTGTACTGGAGACTTTAGGACTAAAGTACAACTTTAAATGTAATTTCATTATTACATCAGTTGAAATATGGTTAAAGTGTACTCCCAAATGTTGACGGATATTGAAAGTTGTATGTAATTTTATTTGTAATTACACATTTTGTTGCCTTAGAATTATATAGTTCTATCTGACATTTTTGTCAAAATTTAGTTATTTACATATTTTTATTCGGTGACAACTTATTTACATTATGTGATGTTTCTTTTGTAAGATGTGTACATTTTGGGCCTTTTTTTAGAAAACAAAAATGGTCCTATCTACAGAAGTCTATGGAAACTTTGAAGCTCAATATCTCAAAAGTGCTCAGAATGCAAATAGAACCCTATAATTCTAAGGTGACGATTTCTAATAATATTATAATTCAGTGTTTCAATGCAACTTTGAATGACATGCTGTGGTTAAAGTAATAATCAAGTACTTTACAAATCTTTAATTCTTTAATGATATTTTAAATTAAAACTTTCTCAAAATTCATTCAAGTGTGCCTGAATGTGTTAAGAAACATGAAAGTGTACTTTCTTTAAGTACACATAAGTGGTTCCCCTTCAGGAACTCGAGCTGCGTCTACGAACGCTTTGGGGAACGCCTTCAGCGTGAATACGCTCTGAATCACATGTGTAATCAGTCCAATAGAGAAGCGAGACGTCATAGGCGGGTGACGTCACGGACCAGGAAGCTTTAAAGCACGTGCGCTGGAACCGGCATTCAGCTTCATTCATTCAGCGAAGCGCTCTGTGTGTGTCCGTGTCGTGTCTGTTTTTCGGTACTAGTTCGTACCACTTTATTTTGAGGCACGATGTCAAAAAAGTCTCACAAGCAGAAGCATATTGAGAAAGTTAAAAGTGAGCCACGTTACAGACAGTGTGTTCCTCCCTGCTCGCGTTTTATTCCGAGAGGGGATACACACAGTCTGTGCGTGGTTTGCTTGGGAGCGGATCACGCAGAGTCGGCTCTCGAGGGAGCCGACTGCCCGCACTGCGAGCGGTTTTCCCTGCGTGCACTCCGCTCCCGGAGGGCTCTCTTCGAGGAGGGAGCCTTCACCAGCGTTCCTCGCGGGTCCGGTCCCGCTTCCGCCGAGGCGGAGCGGCGGCTGCATTCGTGGGGTTCGCAGTTGGATCTGCTGGAGGGAATGGAGACGGGTGATCCCCTATCTCCTTCCTCACCCAGTAGATCCGGGGCTCGTTCCCAGGGATCGGAAGCCCGCTCTGCGGCCACTTCTCCCCAAGGAACAGCCTCGACGCTCCGGATTTCTTCCTCCGAGGAGGTTGAGTCTGAGTGCGCTGAGGTGGCCCCACAATCGCCCCAGTATGAGGAGTTGTTGGAGGTAGTTACTCGTGCGGTAGAAAAATTAAAGATCGACTGGCCCGCCGAGAAACAGGCTGAACCGCAGCGGAGCAAATTAGACGAACGCTTCCTGCGTAATAGGCCGCCTCCTTCACACCGGAGCTTGCCGTTCTTCCCCGATCTCCACACTGAGGTGTCGAGATCGTGGGGGAAACCATTCTCGGCCCGTCTCTTTGTCCCTGCCTCTGATTATTATGGTAATGTGGCGGGGACTTCAGAGTGCGGTTATAGAGCGATCCCTCGGGTAGAACAGACGCTTGCGAGCTATCTGTCTCCCGAAGCGGCATCGTCTCTAAAAGCTCCCGCCTTACCCTCCAAGCCGCTGCGTACAACATCAGTGCTGGTGGGTAAGGGGTACTCGGCAGCGGGTCAGGCTGGTGCTTGTCTGCACACCATGGCGGTGTTGCAGGCATATCAGGCTGACCTGCTTAAAGAGTTAGATGAGGGCGACGAGATAAGTAGGGATGACATCTCCGAACTTAGGAGAGCCGCTGATCTGTCTCTCCGCGCCACTAAAGAGACCGCCCGCGCCATCGGCCGGTCAATGGCAGCATTGGTGGCAGCGGAGAGACATCTTTGGCTGACCCTGTCTGATATGAAAGAGAAAGACAGGGTCTTCCTTCTCGACGCCCCGCTTGCGCCTTCTGGCCTGTTCGGCGACGCCGTCAATTCCGTCGTCGACAGGTACCAGGAGGCTCGTAAACAAGCGGCGGCGTTTCAGCGGTTTCTCCCTCGTCGCGTTCTAACTCTGGGTGCTGCTGGGCGGGAGCAGCACCAGCCGAGTACCAGCTCCTCATACAGGGCGGCACAAAAGCAGAGCGTCGCTTCTCGTGCTCCTCCGCAGCGGGACCGAGATCAGCGGCGCTCGAAGTCGGGGGCTTCTAAGCCGAAGCCCGACCTGAGGGTCGTGCTTCAGGCAAAGAGGTCCTCGGCGAAGCGGTCCTGACGGTTGTGCAGGACCGCTGAGGGCAGCCCCTACTGGGGAGGGGCGGGGTGCACCGCATTACACGGTGTCCGTCTCTCCTCAGCGCCCTCAGGAGACCATTATGCGCACCCTGCCGGTGTTCCAGGACGCAGTGGTCTCCGGCGAGCCCATGCCTCAGTCTCTTCCGCCCGGCAACGTAGCGGAGCTGAGGAGCTCGCCACCCCTGCGGGGGTCTCTAGAACAGTTAGTTCGGTTAGCTCCTGCCGGTGTGCCGTTACAGGACACCGAGCTAGCAGTTCATACAAATCCAGAGGCTGGTCTCGAGAGACTGGTTCCCCTAGTAGATTATTTGGCAGCGTGGAAACTACTGCCAAATGTATCTGCATGGGTCCTGCGCACTGTAGAGCGAGGTTATCGCATTCAATTCGGCGCTCCGCCGCCACCTTTCAACGGGGTCTTCCCCACTGTGGTGAGCCCCGAGCAGGGTCTGGTAATGGAACAAGAAGTTGCCACTCTCTTGAGGAAGGAGGCCATCGAGGTGGTCCCTCCTCACGACAGGGAGTCCGGGTTCTACAGCCGGTACTTCATTGTTCCGAAGAAGGATGGGGGCTTGCGTCCCATTTTGGATCTACGCGTGTTGAACCGCTCTGTCATGAAACTGAAGTTCAAGATGCTTACACTCAAGCAAGTGGTGTCACAGATCAGGTCCGAGGACTGGTTTGTGACAATAGATCTAAAAGACGCATACTTCCACGTCTCCATCCTTCCTCAACACAGGAAGTTCCTGAGGTTTGCTTTCAGGGGCGAAGCTTACCAATATCGGGTTCTTCCGTTCGGCCTAGCACTCTCCCCCCGCACTTTCACGAAGTGTGTGGATGCTGCTCTGGCTCCGCTGCGACTCCGGGGCATCCGCATACTCAATTATATCGACGACTGGCTGATCCTGGCCCAGTCGGAACAAGTGGCGGCTCAGCATCGAGATGTTGTGCTCGCTCACATGAAAGAGCTGGGGTTGAGACTGAACGCCAAGAAAAGTGTGCTTTCTCCATTACAGAGGACCACTTATCTAGGCGTGGTGTGGGATTCGACCACGATGCAGGCACGTTTGTCACCTGCTCGGATCGAGTCGATCCTCACTGCAGTCACGAGAGTGAAAGAAGGCCAGTCACTCACTGTAAAGCAGTTCCAGCGACTGCTGGGTCTGATGGCAGCTGCGTCCAACGTCGTACCTTTTGGCCTGCTGTACATGAGACCCCTACAGTGGTGGCTCAGGACCAAGGGGTTCTCCCCGAGGGGAAACCCGTTCCGCATGATCAAGGTCACGCGGCGATGCCTACGTGCCTTAGATATGTGGAAGAAGCCTTGGTTCCTGTCCCAGGGCCCGGTGTTAGGAGCTCCTTGTCGCCGCGTAACGCTAGCGACGGACGCGTCTCTCACCGGTTGGGGTGCGGTCATGAGTGGCCACCCCGCCCGCGGTCTGTGGAGCGGTCGCCATCTCACCTGGCACATCAACTGCCTGGAGATGCTGGCCGTGTTTCGAGCGTTGAAACACTTTCTCCCAGACCTAATAGGCCACCATGTGTTGGTGCGCACCGACAACACAGCGGTGGTCTATTACATCAACCACCAGGGAGGTCTGCATTCGCGCCCCTTGTACAAGCTGGCGCACCAGATCCTTGTGTGGTCCCAGGGGAAACTCCTCTCGCTGAGAGCAGTTCATGTCCCTGGGCATCTCAACATGGGAGCAGACGTCCTGTCGAGGCAGGGGCCGAGGCCCGGGGAATGGATGCTTCACCCCGAGGTGGTGAAGCAGATTTGGAGAGTTTTCGGCCAGGCTCAGGTGGACCTCTTCGCTACTCAGGAGAATGCGCAATGTCCCCACTGGTTCTCTCTGACTCATCCAGCTCCACTGGGGCTGGATGCCATGGTACAGACGTGGCCGAGGCTTCGTCTGTACGTTTTTCCCCCGATCGCTCTGCTCCCGGGAGTTCTGGAGAGGGTGCGCCGGGACGGGGTCCGTCTTCTTTTGGTAGCCCCGTACTGGCCGGCCCGAGCATGGTTCTCGGACCTGGTTTCCCTCCTCGACGGCTCTCCATGGGAGATTCCCATCAGGAGGGACCTCCTCTCGCAAGCGGGAGGCACCATCCTTCACCCTCGCCCGGAGTTGTGGAAGTTGTGGGTGTGGCCTCTGAGGGGGCACACCTCGTAGCTTCCGGTCTCTCAACCGAGGTTGTTGAGACCATCCTCCAATCCAGAGCTCCCTCCACGAGGAAACTGTACGCCCTGAAGTGGAAACTTTTCACTTCATGGTGCGGACACCGCCAGCAGGACCCAGTTAACTGCCCAGTTGGTGCAGTGCTGGAGTTTCTGCAGGATCGGTTCTCCGCAGGGTTAGCCCACTCCACCTTGAGGGTTTACTTGGCGGCTATTTCGGCCTACCACGCCCCACTTGGTGGCCTGTCAGTGGGCAAGGACCCCCTTGTAGTACGTTTCCTCCGCGGTGCGCTGAGGCTGAGGCCTCCAGTACGGCCTCGGGTCCCCACGTGGGACCTCGCCGTGGTGCTTGAGGCTCTCTGTAGGCCTCCTTTTGAGCCTATTGCAGAGTCCTCTGATCGTCATCTCTCGGTAAAGACAGTCCTTCTTTTGGCATTAACGTCTCTAAAGAGAGTAGGAGATCTTCAGGCCCTCTCCGTGGCCCCTTCCCATTTAGAGTTTGCCCCTGGCATGGCTAAAGCTTTCCTTTACCCCAGACCGGGGTATGTCCCGAAGGTCCCCTCTTCAGCACCACGGCCTGTCGTACTCCAGGCCTTCTGTCCTCCTCCCTTTCGGGATCCGGACCAGCAAAAGCTTAATTGTATGTGTCCAGTTCGAGCACTGGACACATACGTCCACAGAGCTGCCCTGTGGAGGAATTCCGACCAATTGTTTGTCTGTTATGGCCCCCCTAATCGGGGTCTTCCTGCCTCCAAACATACCCTTAGCCGCTGGATCGTGGATGCTATCTCTCTAGCTTACGAGCTCTCGGGCCTTCCCTCTCCCTTGGGGGTTAAGGCTCATTCTACCCGAGGCATCTCTGCCTCAAAAGCTTTTATGTCTGGTGTTCCTATGCAAGACATCTGTGATGCTGCGGGGTGGTCCACGCCCCTGACCTTTGTCAGGTTCTATGAATTAGACCTGCGAGTCGCTCCTGGCTCTTCTGTCCTTTCGGCCTAGCACACACACTAGGCAGGGACTTGGAACTATGGGGGCGTGGGCATATCGTTCCCCAAAGCGTTCGTAGACGCAGCTCGAGTTCCTGAAGGGGAACGTCTAAGGTTACGACTGTAACCCCGGTTCCCCGAAGGGAACGAGACGCTGCGTCTCGAGCCATACTTCCTGCATCCCTGCGAGCGTTCGCTTCTTCCTTAAGCTGAATGCCGGTTCCAGCGCACGTGCTTTAAAGCTTCCTGGTCCGTGACGTCACCCGCCTATGACGTCTCGCTTCTCTATTGGACTGATTACACATGTGATTCAGAGCGTATTCACGCTGAAGGCGTTCCCCAAAGCGTTCGTAGACGCAGCGTCTCGTTCCCTTCGGGGAACCGGGGTTACAGTCGTAACCTTAGACGTTTTTTATTAATATTATATTTTCTGAAAATACAGAAATCTTAAATCTGTGTTAAAGATTTGATGTACACTTCAAATGCATATTCAGGACAATTATGTGCACTTCTTTTTCACTGTGGAAAACAAGAATGATTTGTTCTGTCAAGTGAAATGTTTGGGATCTCAGAAAGGCGCCTTGGGGGTGAAGAAATATTGTCATGTCACTGGCCCTTTTTTTTCCTCACAGGAATGATCTTACAGACTCTCTATTTGTTTGTAATGTCATAAAGATTTATGCCATGAGACATCTTGATCCATAATCTCTTCCATTACAGAACATTAGCAAACATGTGTGTCATTGACCTAATAGATGTGCACTGAGCCATGCAGGCATATTTCATACATCAAGTACAGTACAGGGACCCCGTGTGTCCCCAACAGCTTGATTTACTGAGTCGATATGGAGATCCGTTCAAATGGGATTTGTGTTTTGCTAAATCCATTTTCTGGATTCTGTGTTATGGATTACCTGAACCTCCATTTTGCTTTTCTCCCCAGGGAGAGATACAAAGCAGCCAATCAGCATACGGCTGTACCTAAATTACTATAAGCTATATATGCTGAGAGTGCTCTGACGATATCAGTGTTTAAATGTGTGTGTGTGTGTGTGTTGTAATTCTGGACTGTTTTGTAATAAATGTTTCAGCTGTACTACAGTCACGCTGGAGAAAGCAGGCCAGAGCTTCTTTCAGTGGAATGGGCTTGACCTGGTTTCTTTGTGGAAGTGTTGCTGGGGGTTACTGTGTCCTTGACAACAGGAGGCAGGGGTTCAGGCAGATTGCTGTTTTGCTATTGAGTGTTTATGAGAAGTTTGCTGTCATTTCTTGGCTTATTGTCTCATAGTAACAAATAACTAAATTCTAATGAGGACAACTCTCAGAGTTGGTTTGGTCATTGTCCACTAGATCTGCTTACGCTGCTGTTGCAGAACAAATGTGGAGTCTTGCTACTGCTAGAAAATAAGCCATACATGCTGCTGGTGTGCAAATCTACACAGACAACAACCACCCAACATCCCATATCTTCCCAACTATACGTGTACACAAGACAGTGTACATTAGATATATGTTTTATATAAAATTAATACTATTGGAGCACATTTTACAAGAAAATATCACTGTGTTTCAGTGTGTCTGCCATTTCTTTTTAATTAATTGTGAAATTTGATAGCACTATTCAGAGTAAAAATTGTTTTTTCTCCTAATTCTTTTTCAGTGTCATTAAAATCCTTTAGAGCTGCAGTCTTTTCATTATGTTGAGCATAAAATCCTCTGCAAATTGTAGTTTATTTTGTGACAGAGCGCTCATTTAAATGATTGTGTTGCCTTCGGTTCTGTAGATGACCCTGAACAAATGCTCTTTCCTCCCGATACACATTCAAGACGCTGAAAACATTGATGACAGTAAATGCTTGACGAAACCCACGAACATTCATTCAGCACTTGCCAGCTGTCTCTTAACAAAGGATAAAACTATGCTGTCTGTTAAATAGATGAAAATGAAGCCTCATTCAAGACACAAAACCAGATGAAGTCATTCACTTTTTATATAACCAAGTCTTAGACCTTCTTTACAGGGTCTGAGCTATTACACGCAGTAGGATCCCTCATTTAACTTCTCCGAGCACACTTTCAATAATTTAATTATACTTCCGGTTTATTTTTCAGTGCACCGAAGACTAAAATGAAAAGGGAATGAGGAGGCTTTAAATGCCAGTGATGACAAATCAACTTTTTACTTGTCAAATATTTGTTAAATTGTTGTATTTATTGTCAAGAACAGTGATTGGTATGTGTGATACATTGAAATGCTTATTCACAGCTCCTTGGCAAAGATGTGATGCTTGGAGTGAAACAGATGAGACGCTGAACTGGCTTGTGTCATATTATGGCGGTGATCATTTAAGCCATTTTTTTTTAAACCTAGATTAGTTTGAAATGATTCATAAACTGTTTGTGAATTGCTTGAATGCAATGGAGAATGTGGTTTAGATGTAAAACTGTGAAATGGGTTACAATATTACATGTTCTTGAAAACATAAATAAACACTAAAATACACTTAATGTGCTTTTTCACTAAAATGAATCAGATCTCCCAAGGAGAATTAAAGATGTTCGGCTAAGCTTTATTGACAGCATTTGTCACATAATGTCAATCAGCACATAAGGTTGAACGAATAGTACTTGACAAGTACAGCCAAAGTTATATAAAAAAGTTGTATAATATTTCAATGGCAATGCTGTGATCGTATTACAAAGTTCTGCTTAGACAGAGAAAAATCCAACCACAGGAATTATGTCAGTATACTTGAAAGGGATCCCCACCTCAGAAGGACAATTTAGGTAAATTTAAAGCTCAAATAACACATTTTTACTAAATAATTTATCTAAAATGCAGCATCATGTTTCTGCTTTTAAAATCCTTTGCACTTGGCCTATAGACATGCACTGCAAATAGTTTACTGTAAAGATGATTTTTTAAAGGAAAGTAATGTAATAACAGATATTTTGCCGCCAAAATATGTTGTTGATAGAGCTTAAGTTATGTTGGACTTGTGCTGTATAGAACAGAAAATAAATACAGTAAAAGTGGCAAACTGACAGCTTCATTAACACCATAGAATGAGGTGAGAAATGCAAAAAAGCAAGTGGGAAGAAACACGCAGAAGAGGTTATTGATGCTCCTCGAAACATTCGTCCTAATGAGCTGCTGCGAAAACAAGTCTCGACTGATGAAATATCAATGTCTTGCTTGGGATATCTAGAAAGAGAGACTGAGAGGTACAGGAAAGTGCACTTCCCCTCTGCCCTTCATAAATTCTCCAGTCGTCTTCAAGGAGGACAGACAGTTTGAGCACTAATGCAGGTGTTTAAGTGAGCTGAGCACAGACAGACGGGCCACTCTTTGATCTGATGCTGTCTCTCATATTAATGGGGCTGGAGATAGAGCGGCCTGAGCTCTCTGTCTGAGCTTTAGTCTTTCTGTAATCCAATCCTTTATTTCTGCCCCATTACTGCTCCTCATCTCTCAGTCCATCCCTCACTCTGGGCCTCCTGTGTTTCTCCTCGTTTTCTCATTTACTCTTTCGTTCCACCTCTCAAACACCACTCAACCTGTTATTAGAGGTAGAGAGTACAGATTTCTAATGACTAATGACTAATTTCCTAATGACTCCCACCTGATTTAACAAGCATTTTCAGCAGTTAGAGGCCATGTACTAAAGTAGTGTTAAGGTAGTGTATGAAGCAGTATGCAGCAGAGTAAACGTTTCAAACTGTAGCTGTCGTGCATTTTTAATAAAAAACTTATTTTACATTTTTAATGCGGTTTTGTGTGAACATGTTTTTAGTTTAGGAAAAGAAAGAGAAAGGGAGAAAATGGGAAAGAATTAAGTAAGAATTTGAGTTTTGTGGCTTTTAGTCCATTAATCTCTTAAAAGCTGAGAGGAAAAAAAAAGTTTTTGAAAACAAACATTTAAAATGTACAAGCTTTTTCTTCCAGTAAAATAATGCCAGAAATAGTGCCAAAATTATATTATATCGCTAGCACATTTTAAGGCACTTTCAAATTAAATGTCAGTGACATTTGTCCAAAGTCAGATCAGTACAACATGTTGGTTGTTGTATTGTATGTATCGTGGCAGTTAGGAAATGAAATGTCCAGTGAGTGGTGCTAAATAAAAATGTAGCTTTTTTTCTCACAAATGTGAGTTTGTATCTCACAATTCTGAGAAATAAAGTCACAATTCTGAGAAAAAAAGTTGCAATTCTAAGAAATAAAGTCAGAATTGCGAAATATAAACGCACAATTCCAATTTTTTTTCTCCAAATTGCGAGTTTATGTCTCACAATTCTGACTTTTTTTCTCAGAACTGAGCAATTGCAAGTTATGAAGTCAAAATTCGGAGAAATTAACTCCATATAAACTCCAAATAATTTCCATTCATAACTTCATTTCTCAGAATTGCAAATTTACCTCACATTTCTGACTTTATAACTTGCAATTGTAAGTTAATGTCTCACAATTCTGAGAAAAAAATTTGTATCACGCAATTCAGAGAAAAAAAGTCAGAATTGTGAGATAAAAAGTTGCAATAACATTTTTTTTTTTTTTTTCAGTGGCGGAAACGGGCTTCGTTAAAAAGGTGAATGATCTATCAGGTTTGAAAATAGCATACCACCTAAACTAACCTAAATGATAGTTACAAAAGCAAATACAAAACAAAAATGCATTTGCTGAAGCAACCATGTGATTTTAGCTTGCTTCTACAAGTCTTTAAACTCTTTTATCGTGACCCAAGTGCTCCACATTGCTGTACCAGGTGTGCAATCGAGCAAGTTTACTATGTCAGAAAAGGAGGTGGTTAAGGGATGTAAATGTCACAAAGTTTTAGTTTAAAAATCATGCACTTTAGTAAAAGTACTGTATTTTGAGGCCACAACATGGTATTGTGTAAAGACCTTTTTGTTAGTCTGCCTTGAATCATAATGTTTGTGTTTACTGCCACTAGTGTTCATTTCAGCTCTGAAACTGCAGTTGATAGGTATGCTTTTGGAGTTAAAATGTAGGTAGAGAAATGTTTTCCAGTAAGTCTATTGCAAATGAGAATGTTACTCACCATTAATTAAAAACACCAACTGCTGCTTACTAGCTGTAGCAAGTACCAAATTTTTAGTTGTGCTTAATTATCCATGTTAAGATGTTTCTAATCATCTGCTGAACTACATCTGCCTTCAATCTGATGCACAATCAGCCGGACTGCTGAAGCAGCTCTTATATTATCATGTTCCTCTCTGAACCTCTGTAATGTAGTCGTTCATAAGCAGAGTCGCCAGCGTGTCTTTATTGTGAAGATTCAGTAGGATTGATCTGCTCCTGTGAAGCAGAAAGTCCTCAGGGAGGAGTGTAGTACTGAAGAGACACCTCACTTCAGATGGCTTCATCCTCTATTCTGAGTGTTTATGATGGCTTTTATCATCTCTCTCTGAGGACTCTGCTGCTTTATGATAGTACGATTAAAAAGTCCAGACTGAGAGAGAGGGTGGGTTTGTCATGATGAATGGAGATAAGGAGATAGATGCGGACAGGAAGGAAGATGTGTTTGTCAAGGAGTGTACTGTAGACCCAGTGGAACGTTTTATTGCTCTGGATTGTGTTTTCATAGCCCAGAGGACCTAATGGAGGTCTCAGGTATCTTTATGATATCTTGATCTTAAGTATCAGCTTAAATGTTTCAGGCATTTCTCCTCAAATTCTATTGAGGGGGAAAAAAGACCACTTATTGTTGTCATGTAAAGCAATTGAAGACACAAAGTAATTGTTTTATATGAACAGATGATGTGATCTACATTAAACAGATGTTTCACATCATAACTGTTACTATATTTTGTATTTTAGCGTGGCTGGAACACTGTATTGACCAATCAACATCCAAAATCAAAGCTATACTGTACATAATAACTACAGTCTGTGGGTCCTTCTCAGTCAGAAGGCTGCATACTAGTAGGGCCACACATCTGCTACGTAATCAGCCGCTATCATAGACATTCTCAGTCAATTAACATAAAGACTTTTTTCTTTCATGAGAACTCCCAGAGAGCTTAGCATGGTAATGAACATAACAATGTTAACGTGTTTGGTTTTGGCAGAATTTTGCTACAAAGCTGCGGCAGAGCAAGTATCGAGAATGTAGGAAATACTGCTGCTGCGCATACAACATACATGAAATAACGCCCATATATAACATACATGAAATCACCCCATAGCAGATCTGTACAGGTGGAGCTGGGGAAGGTGGAGGGTTTCTGAAGCATGCTGCAACTGCTACAGCAAGCACTAGCCAAGTATTTGAATACTGAGCAGCAGGCTCATTGGCTGCTGATACGAAAAGTACCAATCAGATCTGCCATGTGAGTAATGATGTCATTATGAGTTAGAACCTATCAGACTGCGCCTCTATTTACAGTTCCATGACAGAACTTTGAATATACTTTTTTTTCCTAAATTGATTTTTTGTAATATTTTTGTACCGTGGGGGTGGAAACCTTAATACTTGGCCATGTGGAGTTTGTGTGTATTTCCTGTTTAGGACTGTGGAAATGTAATGAGTGTTAATGAGATTTCACATTAAAATAATCTCACCTTTTCTCCTCTTTCATTCACAGGGTCTTTCAGAAGTGAAGGAATTAAAGCGTCTGATGTCCTTCCTGTGCTGAGGGAAAAAATAGCATTTGTATCAGGTGAGTGTGAGATCTGTGAGATGTTTTGAGTGTAACTGACAAAAAGCATCACATTTTCATTCTGTTGTTATTTACTCACTCACACATACATTTTGAAAATGAATGATAGGGCCTTCCGCATTTGGTGTTAATGCTGTACCAGCTGTATTACCAGCTGGTGGGGATGTAGTTGACTATGTTTATTATCAACTCTCTTGGAACAAAATCAGATCATATCAGTTCACGGTCAAGCTGTTTTGTTTTTTTTTTGGTTGTTGCTGCTTTAAGATGGTGAGTCAGCTCAGGTCCCCAGCAGCTAGGAGCCCAGCTTTAATTAGTGTGCTGGATGTTATGTTCATAGCAGAAAACACAGAAATTTACACAGAAATTTCCAGCAAGTATCCTCAAAAACATTATACAATTATATTAAAGGGGTCCTATTATGCTTTTTCACTTTTTGAATTTTAGTCGGTGTGGGGTGTATATGTTTAGGCATAAAACAGATCTACAAAGTTACAAATCTCAAAGTCCGTTTTTTGTTTTGTTTTGTTTTGTTTTTAAAAAATCTCTTTTCAAGAACTACAACGAAATACAACGATTCTTTGGACTACAAAGTTTCTTTTTTCGGATGTTATGATGTCACAACGCGGCCCATTAGAATATCATTAAAATAAATCCCTGCTACGAAAATTCGAATGGTTCAGGGGTGGTTACAGATGATGTGGGCGATTAGCCTAACTTTAGCGATGCAGCGCGGTGAGCCGCTTCTGGGATGCTTTAACAAGCTTCAGCGCAGCGGGTATAAACACAAGCATTGACTAGAGAGCCTGCGATCTGTCCGTGTCGAGCCACGGCGTACATGTGTGCAGTATAGAGGGTCGAAACACATGTGGCTGATAGTAAGATTAAAAAGTCCAGACTGAGAGAGAGGGTGGGTTGGTTATGATGAATGGAGATAGATGTGGACAGGAAGGAAGATGTGCGTGTCAGGGAGTGTACTGCGGAGGTGTGGCTGATGTTGACACAAGCATTGATTAGAGTGACCACGATCATCTCCGGTGGCTGTGTTGGAGCCGTGCCGTAGATGTGTGCAGTGCGTGGTAAGAGTTTTATTGATCGTACAGTGAAGACAGCTTCACTTATAATATAGTGGGTTTTTTTTTAAATGCATAAACTTGCACTAGACTAGACTAGGCTAATCAGTGATGATGTTCTTTGTTCATTTTCTGATTAACTAAGGAAATGTAAGCATCATATAATGTAAGCATTATAATTAGTAACACGAAAATATCATGTATCAGCGATCTCGCAGGCTGACGATAGGACCCAACACTACTGTAGCGTATTATTTACTCACCCTCCATGCATCCTGGGTGTATATGACTTCCTTCTTTCAGATAAATGCAATCGGAGTTATATTAAAATTATCCTGGTACTCCCAAGCTTTAGAACAGGTGTTAGATGGGTGTTTCTCTTCATCAGTCCAAAACAAGTCCAATAAATTGCATCCATCCATAATAAATGCCTCACATGGCTCTGGGGGGTGGGGTCAGTGAAGGCCTCCTGTAGCGAATCAATGTATTTTTGTAAGAAAAATATCCAAAAATCTGAAATCTAGCTTGCGCTAACAGTTGTACACGGAACTTGCTGCTTTAGCAAGGGGTGTGGCAGTACTGAAACACCATCTAAGCTGTTCGCCAATCACAACGCAGTGGGACAGCTAACCAATCACAACACGTTGTTTTTCGGAAGGCGGGCCTTCATCAAACCCGGAACTAATCGAGCCATTTGTGCCAGGCTGGGGAGAAAGGTATGGTAATAATGTAAATTATGTGAAAAATAATGCGTTTTTCGAACCACCAAGCATGAGAGCATGTTTTACTACACCCCCAAAACAAAATCAAGACTTTGTAAAAGAGCATAATAGAACCCCTTTAATGTTAGGGATGTAACGATATTATCATTGTCTTGATGTTATTGTGGTCGCATTACGATTCAAAACGATAGGTCTTCCAGGCAAAAAGTGTAGTTTTAAAATATATTTGAACTTCCTATACTAACATAAAAGGTCTTTAAAGTTGTGTCATTACGCTTTAACATAGTATCTGTCAAGCGCAATATGGCTTAATCCCTTCATGAAATCTGTTTTTGCTGCGCATTTCAGAGCGAAACGTACACTTCATTCAGGCGATCAGCTCGTGGTCCGTTTTTTTTTTGTGCCTCATAAAGTCTCCGTTCACAGTGAATGAATGCAGTGAATTCGTTTATTGCATGTGCTGTGAGTTTAACGCACATTTGGGAACGCAACAGCCACTAGTTATGCTTTATTTTGAATTATGATTACAGCATTTCACTAGATTTGTAGATTTTTGTAAGCCTGTTTATACTGAAGCTGGAGTTTTCCGTCAAAGCTTGTAAATTGCTGACAGGCAGCTAGCAGTTTAAATGGGTAACGTTACTGCAGTCCAAATTCAAAATATATCTCTTTCAAATGTAGAAACTAGGAAAGAAATGTTATGTTAACAAATGTTATGTTGTTCCCTTCTGTAGTGGTTAGCAAAAATAATATATCTATGAAATATTCATTTTCATTTATTTTGCAGTGCAATTGTTTTACAATATATTGCTATTACTGTGATTGTTGTTGTTATTATTATTATTATATTCTAATTAGTTTGGCTTCCTAAAACACCAATGTGAATGTAATTTAGACTGAGACAGTATGTCACAAATAAAAAGAATACTAGGAATTACTACATGCAGAATAAGACCTGTTTTTAACTGATACTGATGTGATGGGACCCTTCACACTTCTGTGGTTAGGTGTAGGGGGGTTTACTTGATACTTCACAGAATTTAACATGCAGCTGTTTCATGTGTTTTGGTGTGTTAACAGCTGCCTGAATTTAGTGAGCTCATTCAAGCATGCCATCCAGAAGTCAAAATATTACAGTGATTTGTGTGCTAGTTAATCTTGTGAGATACAGCAGTCGTCAAATGTCTAATACAGTCACTCTCTGCCCGTCTGTGATAGAATTTGAAAGCTTAATACTGCCAAAATGAGTTTTGTACGAGTTCTCTCTTACCCACATGTGTATGAATGAAATCAATCTCAAAATCAAGGTGTTCAGGACACTTTATTTTGGGAGAAATCACAGAGGAATCTCTAGAGGTGTCAATGTTGATTTGTCAGCGGAATTACTAACTGTTTTATCCAGCCTGCCTTCTTCCTTCCTTCCTTCCTTCCTCTCATACACATTTTTATCATGGATCCTGTTCTCTAGCTCTCCTTTTCCCCCACCGTTTTCTATAACAGCTCCTAACGGTCTCATCTTCTCTCTCCTCGCTTGATGTCATTCACTTCTGTAGCATGCACAGTTATGTATTAAAGTTTAGTAAGCCTAAGTATGACCAAAAGTAATAGGGATGTAGTCAGGGGCGTTTCTAGGATTTTAAAACATCTGGGGCTGGTGCCAAAACATCAGGGGCTAGTGGTAGTTGGTGGGAGCTCACATTATGCTCACATAAGATTTTGTTAGACACAAGTGGTTAAACCTGGATCCTTCTAGGGGGGTCCGGGGGCATTAAACTGGGTGTTAAAGACTTTGTCACACTATTAACAACAGTAAATAGTAATCACTGCAAATAGCAAACATATCAAAGTTTTATAACAAAATTATAACATTACAAAAATATGGTAGACAAATAAAATAATACATTTTAAAAGGTATTTATAACTGTAACAAATATATAGTTGCATGCAAAAATAGGGCTCTATTTTCTTTCCCAAATTCCGTTTTATTTTATTTTATTAAAATTCTGTTTTCTGTTTTCATTGTTCTGGTCTTCTTTTTAATGTTTAAATTTAATTTTATTAATCAAAATGTATTTAATCATGTGTAATTAATTAAAACCATGAATCTTATACAATTTACCATCAATTTATCAAAAGTTAAGAAAAATTACATTTAAGACCCTATGAAATGTTTATTTTTTTCTCACTTTACGTTTTATTGTTACCAAATATGTTTTAGCATGTCTGTTTATTTGAATGCATAAAAACAACTTTTATTTATTTTTACAAAAGCCTTATGGAATTCTGTGTTGTGTATTTTTCTGGTTATCAGATGAAGGTATAAAATATTGATTTAATTGATCTTTTAATGAAAATTATTAAACTATTTACTATTAAAATGTAAAACATGGAAGAAATATTGTGTAAAAAAAATGTATACATTTTTATCAATTAATAGTAGTAGTAGTAGTAGTAGTAGTAGTATGCACGTACATTATACTAAATGACTAATAAAGTTAAACCGAACTTTTACTTTGAGGGGTTGCCGGCTTGCCATGAATACCTTTAAATTTCTGTGTATATATTTGACGCTTGTTTTACTCAAATGAAACAGTGAAATGTGCATGAAGTGACTCTCAGAGCAGTTCTGGAGATGTTGTTAATGTATTTATGTCCTCATTTAGTGAAACGGCAGACGCTGAAATCACTGCGCGCGTCAGTATTACATGTGTAGAAAACGAAACCGCGCATCCGCGCCGTTCATTCATAAAAAGACACGCAGAACATGCAGGATTCATATTTAAATAGCATAATATTTACAGATACCAGTCCATATCGCGACTTGATGTAAGTTTAATGACCAACTTTTGATTAAATCATTCAAACTTTGTCAAATTCCGTGGAAATCATAGGGCCATACAAAAAAACATTCGGGGCTGGAGTAAAAACTTTCGGGGCTGGAGCCCCGAATGATTAGCCCTAGCGACGCCCCTGGATGTAGTAATGCTTGCCATAGAAAACTTTTATCATGCTACCTTCTAAAACTTATTTAGGCCAGAATAGATATAGTATGTAAACTATAGAAAACATCCTGCTAATTTAAGGTATTTATGGTAAAAACTGGCAGTTTTTTTTTTTTTGCTAGAAAATAACCATAAAAATGTTTTTAATATTACAGGATGGCATATAAGTGCCTATATATTTCACAATTTATAACTGTATTTTTCATTAAGTGATATAATGTTAATTTACTGTAAAATGTACTGATAACATTTGCCTCATATTGTTTCCATCACAAAAGTTAGCCCAAATTTCTCAAAGTCTTTCAAGTGAATGCAAAGTTTCTCAGGGGAAAAGAACACAAACATGTTGAATTATACTTTTCCATCCCATCTCATTTTATCTTATCTCTGTAAATGTTCATTTTTGAAAACAGCAAAAAGAAAAAGCGAAACTATTTAAATTAAAATTTAGGTATTGTGCCACTCAGGGACTTCTGGCAATTTCCTTTTACTGTGTTTACCTATAAATAATAGTAATTCATAATTTTTACTTCCAGAACCCAGAATTGTGACTGTATTTAGCAGCAAAATTTCATCACTTGCGATGTTAAACTTTTTTTTTTTTTTTTTTTGTAGGAGGTCGTGATAAGAGAGGTGGCCCCATCCTGACCTTTCCTGCCAGGAGTAACCATGACCGAATAAAACAAGAGGACCTGAGACGACTCGTAACATACCTGTCCACTGTGCCCAGGTGAGCTTAATGTGTCGATTCAACAAACAGCAGAGCAGACGTGAGAATTATGGATGCTAATATGTCTCTATCCTGTATAAACAGGTCTTTGCTCTGCCCTCCTGGGCTTTTTCAGGGCAGAGAGCCTTAATTCTAGCACTAAGAATCATACAGCATAGTATAATATTAGTCTGCATTATGTATCTTATTAAAGGATCACAGTGTAAAATATTCTTAGCACAGGAATTGGAATAAACTCTGCCTTTTACTGTGGTTTTGTTCTCTAAGCTCCTCACGGAGAGAATTATTCAAGAACAAGCATTTACATTCCCACAGTGAAAGTTGCATTCGCAAAATTGGATGCTGAATAGCGTAACTCTAGTTTGACATGTCTCTGATTAGCTGTGTCGCTGGGCAATTGACATGAGATGTCTAAATCTGAAACATTTTTTCAGCTTCTTCTATAATTAATTATTGTACATGCAGTTTTTATGAGCTCATATTATCTAGCGTACTTTTAAAAATGAATGTGTACAGTATTTGCTGTACAGGTTCTGAAATACATTCATATAAATATGGACAACCTAATAATTTAAACCATATAATTTTAAAGTTCTCTAAGTCATGGGTTTTTAAAAGCATTTTTATTTTTGTTATGGCAGTTTCTTTAAAATTATATAAAGTTTATTTATTTAGCAATAGTCATTGGCTGGAATCTTTTTTATTTGTTGTGACAATCGCTTTAAAATGATTTTAATTTTATTTGTTCATTCATTTGTTTGTTTGTTCATTTATTCATTCCTTTCTTTATTTTCCAAATTATAACAGCAGTACTTTTTTATTTGTTATGACAGTCTCTTAAAAATCACAGCATGTGAATAACATGACAACCTTAAATTCTTGAAAAGTCATCAATTTCAGTG
Organism: Cirrhinus mrigala; assembly: GCA_036247105.1. Taxonomy (NCBI): domain Eukaryota; kingdom Metazoa; phylum Chordata; class Actinopteri; order Cypriniformes; family Cyprinidae; genus Cirrhinus; species Cirrhinus mrigala. The sequence goes on from CM070015.1 coordinate 1,745,625, forward strand.
AAATTTTGTCTATTTATTTATTTATTTATTTATTTATCAATAGTCATTGGCTGAAACCTTTTTTTTTTTTTTTTTTGTGACAATTGCTTTAAAATGATCTAAATTGTAGCCTACAAATAATATGGACAACCTAATAATTTCATAAAATATCAAAATTCTCATCAAAAGTTATGGATTTAATTGATTTGAAAGACTTTATTTTATTTTATTTTATTTTATTTTATTTTATTTTATTTGTTCGTTCATTTGTTCGTTTGTTTGTTCGTTCATTCATTTATTTATTCCTTTTTTTTATTTTCCAAATTATAACAGCAGTATTCTTTGGTTGGAACTGTTTTATTTGTTATCTATCTATTTGTTGCTATCTATCTATCTATCTATCTATCTATCTATCTATCTATCTATCTATTTATTTATTTATTTATCAGTACTCATTGGCTGGAACCTTTTTTTATTTATTGTGACAATTGCTTTAAAATGATTTAAACTGTAGCCTATAAATAATATGGACAACCTAATAATTTCGTAAAATATCAAAATTCTTGTCAAAAGTCATGAACTTAATGGATTTCAAAGGCTATTTATTTTATTTTATTTTATTTTATTTGTTCGTTCATTTGTTTGTCTGTTTGTTCGTTCATTTATTTATTCCTTTTTTTATTTTCCAAATTATAATAGCAGTATTCTTTGGCTGGAACTTTTTTATTTGTTATGACAGTCTCTTAAAAATGATCTACATTGCAGCATGTAAGTAACATGACAACCTTAAATTCTCGAAAAAGTCATCGATTTCAGTGAAATTTTGCCTATTTAGTTAGTTAGTTTGGCTGGAAGTTAGCTTTTATCTCTTTAAAATTATCATTCTCAAGTAATCACAAACCACTAGAGAAGACGTGGCAGTTCATTGATCTAAAAGTGTTTGACCCCTGAATAAACTGCTGGAGAAAAAGAATGGGATTTTGTCTTGAGGAGCCTTACTGCTGTGCACTTTTAAGATTTGAAGATTCATAAAAAGTGTGTTAGCTGGGTATATAGCTGTTAATGTTAATTAAAATATCCTATTAGAGTATTTAGATGAATTGGATCCTTTGCATTAGATTGTAAGGTCTGGTATTGTGCCTGTTTTGTTTCCATTCCTGTCCGAGTGTGTGTGTGTGTGTGTTTTGGGCTGGTGTTATAAATGCAGCTGACCTCACTGAGCCACTGATCAATGCTGTCAGTGCCCTCAGATGTAAGCATCAAAGCCAGTGAGCTAAGCAGTGAACAAAGATGGACTTAATACAAGTTTAATTAGGAGAACGAGAGAAAGAAACTGAAGGGAGGGAGAGCCCCATCTCTTTAAGCCTTTCCCACAAGCCATGATTCATCATCAGAGCTCACAGAGTTTTGATGTGTCGGTGCCCACAGGCATCTGAGCTTCTGTCCCCTTCAGCTACTCTTTAACGCGAAACAGCTTTAAACTTCACGCAGATGAAATGAAAAGAGCGATGCTGGGTCTCTGAGAGCTATCAGTTACGCTGTTTCATGACGTGATGTGGTTAAGTGTCTTGCACATGTGTGTTTAGTATAGGAGGGTCTCCCTGATGTTTTTTCAAAGCATTGTTCCTCCACCCCCTGCATCCATTCTGTCAACCAAAAGATATCCTTATTAGCAAGAAGAACAAGTCATCCACATCCATTATGGATGTATAAATATCACAGTAAGCACAGAACATGGCCGGCCCAGTTCGATTTCCACTCGGGAGCAGCGTTTGCATCATCAGTGTTGGATGGATCAGTGTAAAGCAGTGCAGGCTGCTGGTTTGGTGAAGAGGGAAAATCAATGTTATTGAGTCAGCTTGCTAACCCCCCTCAGGCTATGATTCATGCCCTGTGCTTCCTGCGCTGGCATATGATATAGTGTTTGTGACACGCTCTTTTGATTCTTGTCTGCGTTCAGGTTCACCCTAAAATGAGTATTCTATCATCATTTACTCACCATCATGTCGATCCATACCTGTATGACTGACTGGAACACACACACAAAAAAAAAGATGTTTTAAAGATTGTAGCTCTGAAAGCATACTTTGAACAAGGGGTATAAAGCTCCAAAAGGACAAAAAGCATCATACAAATATCCATCTTGTGCTCAAATAAAACAAAATTACATGGGTCTGGAACAGTGGTTAAACTGGATTTGAAATTAAAGGTAAGGTAGGCAATTTCAGAGAGGCTACAGCAGACCATATAAATATATATAAATAGATTTAGACCACTTAACTTAGTGAGTGCTATTGAGATGTGAAGAGACTTTTAACCAATATAGCAAAAAATCTTTTTGAGCCAAACCACCTGCTTTGCCTTTAACACCAAATGTAAGTGAAAATGGCTTTTCTTGATTAAATAAAAACTCCTGGACAATTGGCCAAAGATACATTGGAAAAAATAAAACATGGTCAAAGTCATCAAGTATAAAAACAACAATATTTTTTTCTCCTCAACACTGAGAAAATTTGGTGTAGAAGTCATGACATGAAGGAAAAAATAAAGATATAATTAAAAAAAAAAAAAAAAAAAAAGCAAACAACAATTTTTTGTAATAAGTAACTTCATAAAAATGTTTGGGTGTGAGTTTGCCCTTAGGAAAAATAAGTTTATTCAAGTATACTTTTTTAAACTAAATTAATAGGAAAGTATAATTTCAGTCTACTTTTTATGTACTTATCAGAAATGTGCTTTAGATACTTCTCAGAAATATACTTTAAATGACATTTAAGTATACTTGACTTATACATATATATAAATATACTTTAATATAAAATTCTAAATATATTTGAGCTATTCTTGTTCTCCGAGAAACCATGTTTATGTTATATGGTAGGGGGTGCTATTAGGCTAAGTGTTTAATTAGTAAACTATCAGTATAACTATAAGTTCACTTTTAATACAGTTTCATTACAAACTAAAAAAATAGATATAAACTAGTTGTGTACTCAAAGTTTACTACTGTTATTCTTAAAGTATACTTAAATGTATACGTTTATATACTAGAAAGTGGGCCAGTTTAGTCCCAAGGAGTATTGAAATAGTACACTTACAAGTATTCTACTAGTACACTGACATTTGTTTACTTACTACATAAAGTATACTTAATAATATAATTGAAATTTACTTAAGTATACTTAATGAAACAAACTTGAAGTATACTTATTTCTGGTAAGGGTGTGCAGTTTACGTAACACAAAAAAATGTCTAATTATTGTTAAATTATGTTTACCACAGACTTTATTTTGCTCATGAATAGCAAAACCCCATTATAAAAGCCCATAGGAAAATCTCAAGGGAACAGCTGCAGCACACTATATCTCATTTTTTTATTTCCCATGTCATGTGCGTCATTTTGTAAATAAACCAAAGGTTTCTTCTTGCATTGTCTTGACTGCAGAATTTCACACATTTTTGCCACAGCAACAACAACATTATGTACATCACAGACTCAATCAATTGTTTTTGTGAGAAAAAAACAAAAAAAAAAACAATGATGAAGAGGTGTTTGATGGCATTTGGTGAATGTGCAAGTTCTTTGTTTTTCTTGAGTTAGCTTGTGTGGGATGAAGACTCAAGGCTGTGTTAAGTGTTTATGTCCAGCTATTGAATTACTCAACACAGCGTGGCTTTGGCAGTAGTTTGTCCCATTGCAGAAGCAAAGTGTTAGAATTTATGGCTGTTGTTTTTGACTTGTTTCCCACTCAGACCTCAGAATGGCAGGAAATGTAAGAGGCTTGTATGTGCCATTATGTAGTTCCTAATCACACAGCGTTTTTACTGACATTCTGTCATCTTTATTTCCCTCTTTGAGGTATTTGGAAATCTGTGTGCTGTTAATTTTACCATCACTGAAGCACTGGTGGGCTATTTTTATCTTCCAATCTCTGCGTGCTACTTCAAAAGCGTGAGCCAGAAATAGAAGCCGTGCTGTTTCCGCTTAACCTGATGAGAACAATCCTCCAGGAACATTTTAAATGCTGTCTAAACAAATCATGCTCCAAGATGATATTTGGTAGAAGACATTGTGAGTGATAGCATTTATATGGAAATTCAAGAACCAAAATGGCTTGAAAGCAATAATGGGGCCAAATGTGCAGCACTTTGTGGTCTGAAGGACACACTGGTGCTCCTGTACACACTCTTGCTCTGTCTCACTGTCCTTTTCTGTGGGTCAAGTGACTCATTTAATATGAGTCAGACAGGAATACTCATCAAAAGTGGCCCACATTCTCAGCATTTTATGTAAGAAGTTCATAGAAGACAAAATGTAACATTTGAAAAGATTTCAAAATCATTTCAAAGATTTTATGATGTCATAATCAGTTCCAAAATTGGTAAAAAAGGCTGAAAACTATAATGCTTGAAAACATTAGTGTGGGGAGAGGCAGACTTAACCAATAAGTGAGGTAAGCAGCCGCTTAGGGCCCCGGAAATCAGGGGGCCCCCATCTGATACTTGCGATTTGGCAAATGCTCCAGTGTGCTCCATTTGCGTTTGAGGTTTCTATTTTCAATGTATTTTTGCAGCATTAAACAGTGTATCCAATCACAGACATATATGTTGATTTTTTTTTTTTTTTTTTTGTAAAAATGCAGTGGCCAATCTGGGGTGTGTAAGTTAGAATTCCCTCACCGCTTGAAATGCTGGAGTTTTTGTTCTGGACAAATGTGAACAAGTAATGTGATTATTTCCAATAATCGCATATAAAGTACTGGCAAAATTTATGAGGGTGCATGTAACAAAAACAAACTGTAGACACAAGGTTAAGAAGACATTCGGTGTGCAGTGTACAGAGCTGGAAAGGTTTGATGAGTGATATCTGCATATAAATGCGGGACTCGCTCTTAAAATTACAGTAGTAACTATGCAACCAAAATATCAAACTAGATGTGCACTAATTTTAGAAGCACCCTCAGTTATTTGATTCTGGAACCAATAAATGCCAAAGAATTCATTATAAATAACAACATGATTATAAAATTATTTAATGTTTAGTTTTAAACAGTAAATGAGTTGTAAAATAAATCATTTTAATTAACACAAAGAAAAGAATAACTGTCTGACTGTCTTTGAGGTTCAAATGCCTTGTGTTTTGTGTTATGATTTTTGTCTTGATTTCTCAAAATGATTAGCTTGTGTGCTTTTTATGACCACGCCATCTCACAGACAAGTTGTGAAGGAGTAAATAAACCCTATAGCTTGTTGCATTCCTTCTGATGTATTTATTGAAATATCTCCTTCTCTGTCTGTTTCAGTGAGGACGTGTGTAAGAGGGGGTTCACTGTGATTATTGATATGCGTGGCTCTAAATGGGACCTGATAAAGCCTTTACTGAAGACCCTGCAGGAAGCGTTTCCAGCTGAGATCTGCGTTGCTCTCATCATCAAACCAGACAACTTCTGGCAGAAACAGAAGACCAACTTTGGCAGTGCCAAGTTCACTTTTGAGGTGAAAAAGCAGATATTTAGTAGCTGCCTAGTCCTCGGATCCTCTCTTCTGCAGTGAACATATACGCCAGAGAGTTTGTGTGTAGATTTATCTAAGCAAATATCAGACTTCATGTTTCATGTCATGTTATAATTCAGACTTCATGCTTCATTCTTGGCTCACATCAAACACGAAGCAGGCTGTCCTTACTTTCACCCTAAACTGACATGTCTGTTTCTCACCAACAGACCAGCATGGTATCAGTGGAGGGGCTGACCAAACTAGTGGACCCGTCACAGTTAACGGATGACTTTGAGGGATCTCTAGAATATAATCATGAGGAATGGATTGAGCTCAGAGTCGCTCTTGAGGAGTTCCTGGCCAGCGCTGTTCACCTTCTCTCCCGCCTGGAAGATTTGCAGGAGATGTTGGCTAAGAAAGAGTTCCCGGTGGATGTGGAAGGCTCTCGGAGACTCATCGATGAACACACTCAGCTGAAGAAGAAGGTGATGAAGGCTCCTGTGGAAGAGCTGGACCACGAGGGCCAGAGACTCTTGCAGTGTATCCGCTCCAGTGATGGCTTCTCAGGGAGGAACTGTATTTCTGGAAGTGCTGACTTCCAGAGTGTGGTTCCGAAGATCGCCAGTCTGCTGGATAAACTCCACAGCACAAGGCAGCACCTGCACCAGATGTGGCACCTAAGAAAACTCAAGCTGGATCAGTGTTTTCAGCTACGATTGTTTGAACAGGATGCAGAGAAGGTGAGTCAGCACTGGTTTAACCTGGTATGAATTGACTGAGTGAGTGAGTAATTCAATGAATTAGTGAGTAATTCACTGATTAAGTTAATAAATAATTCAGTGAGTGAATGAGCGAGTAAGTGAGTGAGAGTAAATGAGTATTTCAGTGAGTGAGTGAATGAGTAAGTAATTCAGTGAGCGAGTAAATAATTCAGTGAGTGAGTGAGTGAGTGAGTGAGTGAGTGATTGAGTCAGTCAGTCAGTAAATGAGTAATTCAGTGACTGAATGAGTCAGGGAATGGGTAAGTAAGTGAGTGAGTGAATAAGTGAATGAGTCTATGAATGACTTCACGTCGTACCTTGAGTAATTTATTTTGTGTAACCCTGTCAAGACAGATGTATTTATGTACATATGTATGTATGTATGTATGTATATATTTATTTATTATGAAACAAAAACATTTAAATGTTTTTTTATGTTTTTGAAAATATTTTTTGTAGTAGCTGATATTTATACAGTAGGGCCAAAAAGTAAGATGAAATTCTGCTTATACTTGCAATCAATAACAGTATAACAGATTACTTAATGAAATGGATATAAATAGCAGTTTAAACTCTATATATCCCAGTAATATGTCTTAGAAAGATGATATTTATATGCTTTCATGATCAAAGCTATGTAGTTTTTTTAATTTATTTTTTTATTGTGGGGGCCAAAACATATGATGCTATGCAATACAATGATGAATCAAAGATGTACAGCGATCCTTTAAAAGCTTGGTGTATTATATTTTATGATCAGATTTCAACACAGTATGGATAAAAGTAAAAAGTTACTGTAGTCCAGCAAGTGTTCATCTTAAAATATTACTAACATTATAAAAGTTGTTATTACATTTACTTATTAAGATCATCACAGATTTCACAGCCAAAAGACACATCTGAAGGGGGACATTTTTAAATTATACTAAAAGGCCTTTTTCTTGCTAAAAAAATTATGTCAGTCAGACAACAGAAGAAATGTAGTTTTGATGTGATAAACTAAATAATGCAGAGGCCTTAGACATTAGCATGATATTATAGGCTTTGCAGGGCTAAAAGTGCAACATCACACTAACTCCGCCTACTTCATGATAGCAGTGAGTTTGAGATAAAGGTTCAGACATAAGGTTCACATGGGTCCGTCTGATGCTGAGTACTCATAAGTGCTTTGTGTTGATGATTTCATTTCGCTCAGAGCGCAGGCGTTTATTTTTAGCTACCACACCAACAACCTTTCACTCGTCGCGAGTGAACATGATTGGAAATCATTTGTCTGTCAATGTGCCAGGCCTCCTTGTGTCAAAAGGCCAAGAGTGAGCAGTCATTCTGCTAATTAATAATTCTGTCCAACTTCTCTTAGAACGAGCCCAGACTTATTAGATTAAACCATCCCTTTAATGTAATAGGAATGCAGGCAGTCAACTACATTATCAATTATCCTGTCTCTCAGCTCTTATCTTGATTACAAGTGCAATTAATTTGCAGTTCTAATTAAATATTTATTTAGGACAGTTATTCTGTATTGAAGGATAAATTGTTTATAACTCAGAAGCAGTGGAGGCCATGGCGGTGAAACGTTGACAGAATTTGAATGAATTTGATATTTGCATATTTGTTTATTATTCATTATGATGCATTTTCATCTGTTAATTAAAGCATGCCTCTGAATGAATTAATGCACTGCATAAAACTTTGATGTGTAAAATATGCACAGTTTCAACAGTATAAGATTTAGAATTTTAGGATTTGTGCATTAATTGGAAATAAAATTTGATTGTCTTGTTCTTTGGATTCCAGGTAGAGGAACTTCTGTAGAAGTCAGATTTTACAATTTAAAGTTTAATGGCAGAGAGAGAGAGGAAAAAAAAAAAAAAATTGCTCGATGAATGTTCCAGACAGTATAAATCCTCTAAAAGGTCTTACAACTGATATCTGTGCTTTAGCGCAGTATATTATCAACACATGGATTAATCTAAATAAGAAGGGTTGTCATGACAATACAGAAAACATCCCAGCAAACCTCACTGATTGTACAAAATAATCCTTAATTTTTCCTGCTAAAACACAGAATGCTGTTAATCCAATGATGTCTCCATATATTAACATGCTTATCTAAATGGATTCCTTATCGTCTGTTGAAACAAAATGGTTAATATTTGTACATTTGTCTTTCTGTTATCTGTCCTTAGCCTGTCGTATGTTAGTCTGTGTGTCTGATTAATTATGCGCGCTGTCAAGTTAATAACAAATCCCCAACCGTAGTGGTGTGTAAACTTCATAAAGGAATAGTCTAGGATTGTATGTAATAACTTTCTGTTCTCTTTCTGTTCTAGATGTTTGACTGGATCAGTCACAATAAGGAATTGTTTCTTCAGAGCCACACAGAAATCGGTGTAAGCTACCAGCACGCTGTGGAGCTGCAGACTCAACACAACCACTTTGCCATGAACTCCATGGTACGTCATTCAGATGTTTGTAGAAGTTTTGTTTGGCTGGTCTTGTAGAATGTCACTACTTCTTAACTTAAAGTTCTAAGAATTAAGTTTTGTATGAGTTGGTAATTTCATAGGCATTTGTGTATTTATACCAACTCACACATAATTGCCTTTTTAAAGGGATGGTTCACTGAAAAAAGTTAAATTCTGTCATCATTTATTCACTAAGACTTGCGTTCATTCTAACATGAATATTCTTTTGTAATTTTTTTCCATCCATTGAAAAGCCACACAACCGAAATTTCAAGCTTCAAAAATTCATAAAGACACTGTAAAAGTAATCTATAAGAATCAAGCTGATTAATCAAAATCACACAAATCAAACACAGTTAATGACAGCTTAAAGGAGAAGTCCACTTCCAAATCAAAGATTCACATATAATGTACTCACCCTATTGTCATCCAAGATGTTCATGTCTTTCTTTCTTCAGTCGTAAAGAAATTATGTTTTTTGAGGAAAACATTTCAGCATTTTTCTTCATATAATGAACTGATATGGTGCCCTGATTTTGAACTTCCAAAATGCGGTTTAAATGCGGCTTCAAAGGATTCCAAATGTGGTTGTTAATGATCCCAGCCGAGGAAGAAGGGTCTTATCTAGCAAAACGATCAGTTATTTTCATTTAAAAAAAAAAAAACAATTTAAATACTTTTTATTCTCAAACACTCATCTTGCCTTGCTCTCATTGAACTCTTTGTATTCTGGTTCAAGACAGTTAGGGTATGTTGAAAAACTCCAACTCTATTTTCTCCCTCAACTTCAAAAATAATTTCAAAATCATCCTACATGGCTTCAGAAGTATCGACCCAGTCTTTGCAAAATAAACATGCAAAGGACATCAAACACCCTTAACAAAAATGGTAAAACAGTGATATAGGATGATTTTGAAGCTGAGGGAGAACATGAGATGGGAGTTTTTCGTCATACCCTAACTGACATGAACTGGAAAAAAAAAAACAGTCCAAGACAAGATGAGCGTTTGACATTTAAAAGTATATAAATTGTATTATTTTTATAAAAATAATTGTTACGCTAGATAAGACCCTTTCTTCCTTGGCTGGGATCGTTTACAACCGCATTTGGGATCGTTTGAAGCCGCATTTAAACTGCATTTTGGAAGTTTAAAATCGGGGCACCATATCAGTCCATTATATGGAGAAAAATGCTGAAATTTTTTTCTCAAAAAACATAATTTCTTTACGACTGAAGAAAGAAAGACATAACCATCTTGGATAACAAGGGGGTGAGTACATTACCTGTGAATCTTTGTTTTTTGGAAGTGGATTCTCCTTTAAATGTGTTTGCTTAACATACAAGAATCAATGAGGATTTTCTCCTGTATCAGGCAAGCACATTTGGGCTTCTGTTCCTTGATGAGATCTACTGGTCTTTTCAAGTCATGCAAGCAAGACTGAAAGATCGTATGAGTTGAATGCACATGAACATCACCACAAAATCCTAATTACACAATCATTGGAAAAATGTGCATCAAGGTACGTAATTACGGTGTTGCAGATTGCAAGTTAATTCTGTTTATCAAATAAAGTGAGTGTGTCTCTTCAGAGCATTTAAAACATTTGGTTGTGTGGGCTTTCAATGGATGGACAAAAGTGATGAGACAATATTAAAAATATCATCATTTGTGTTTCGAAGTTGAATGAAAGTTTTATGGGTTTGAAACAACAAGGGCGAGTAAATGATGACAAAATTTTAATTTTTGGAGATTTCAGAGAAGGTCGGTTGTTTCAAGGTGTATTGAAGAGCATAGTTAACCAGCTTAACCAGTTTCCCACTATCACAGCAAACATTGTGCACCAGACTTTATACAGCTAATCCAGTGTGATTGCTTCTCTGATGCTCACAGTAGCTGTCTCTGTAGCTCCTACAGTCTGCTCAGCCAGCCAAGATTCCTCCTACCACTTTAATCAACCTCCCAATCATCTGAGCTCAGAGACACAAACACACTCACGCTGCTCATTCATCCTCCTCTTCTTTATCCCAGCATGATTGTTGTTTTATGCCTCATTAAGCTTTGATTCCAATAGTCCGTTTGTGTTCATGGTGTCATTACTCTGATCTGGCTAAATGAAGGGCTTGCTCTACCTTCAGTTCTCTTGTTATTAACAGATTTAAACTGATAATTCAGACTCTAAATTCTAATTGGATGAGGAGCGTTTGAAGCCATATATATATGCTCATTCTGCCGCATATTAATGTGGAAAATTGCTATGATGAACAGCATTTGTCCAGAGTTATTGTTACAGAGTTGTATGGTATGTACAGCTGTACAGTTCAAATAATGTGTTTTACTATTTGGCCATTCATAAGGATTTTTTATTCCACTTACTAACCATTTGTACAACAATTATTGGTTATTTATTATATTTATTCAACAAACATATATATATTTTATCATGCTATTGTATATGTAAGACATTTACATATAGTCCACAATAATAGCTGAATTTATAAAAATTACCCTGTTCAAAAGTCTACATCCCCTTGATTCATACTGTGTTGTTAAATAAATGATCCACAGCTGTTTTTTTGTTTTTGTTTTTTTTGATAGTGATAGTTGTTCATGAGTCCCTTGTTTGTCCTGAACAGTTAGAACTGCCCGCTGTTCTTCAGAAAATTCCTTCAGATCCCACAAATGCTTGTGTTTTTCTGCATTTTTGTGTATTTGAACCCTTTCCAACAATGACTGTATGATTTTAAAATCCATCTTTTCACACTGAGGACAACTGAGGGACTCATATGCAACTATTACAGAGGGTTCAAATACTCACTGATGCTCCAGCAGGAAAAAATTATGTGTTAAGAGCCGGGGTGATACTTATTTTGTCATGCTATTTCCAGCATTTCAGTTATTTAAGCAAACAATCCCCCCAAAAAAAGCATAAAAACTTTCACTGGGGTGAAACCTTTTCAAAAGGTACACCTTTGTACCTAAAAAATGGTCCATATTTATAACTTAAACGTTCACATATTAGTACCTAAAAGGTACAAAAGTTTATTGCCCCAGTGATGGCTTTTGTACCTTTTTTCTGAGTGTGTAGGTGAGGTAGAATATACTCCAGGCCTTGTGCCTAAAAGTGCAGTCACATTTACCATTATAAATCCAGTCATTTCAGTAGGATGATTGTAAGTTTCATGTGAGGGCGAAAAACTTCCCTATGCCCTATTGGTCATGCGAATCGCTGTGCTGACCAATGGTACCCTCATCTCTGGTATAGTCTCTGTAGCTAGTGATTTATTGCTTTATTTAAACACCCAGAAGTTGGATTCTTACTAGTTTACATGACAACTTGTTCTCAGGCCATGTTTGTTTATTGCTCCCGCCTTCACATTACGATGCTCTCTGATCTCATGTTTACTAGAATGCATATGTGAACATAAACCGCATCATGTCGGTGGCGTCGCGGCTGTCGGAGGCGGGTCACTACGCGTCTCAGCAGATCAAACAGATCAGCACTCAGCTCGATCAGGAGTGGAAGAGCTTCGCCGCCGCTCTCGATGAACGCAGCACCATCCTCGCCATGTCTGCTGTCTTCCATCAGAAATCCGAGCAGGTGCCTGATTTCCTGTTTATCGTCTGTGTTTTTCATCTGTAGCTCTCAGAACATCCAGATGTTATTTAAAACAACTGTGGCAGTGGTGTAATAGTTTCTAAAAGTTTCTGTGTTCGTGCAGTTTCTGTCTGGTGTGGAAGCGTGGTGTAAGATGTGCAGTGAGGGTGGGTTGCCGTCAGAAATGCAGGATCTGGAATTGGCCATTCATCACCATCAGACGCTCTATGAACAGGTCACTCAAGCCTATACGGAGGTGAGAACTCCTGCATTTCAATTTACACCAAACTTAGGATGTTTAGCAAATGCACCTGCAAATGCACTCTGATATCCAAGCCAAAGCCAAAAATGTTGAATGACACAACATTTGTTTGTTTGTTTGTTTTAATTCATTTTATTTAGTTAAACTAAGCTAAAATTAGATTTTTGGCAACTAGCTAAAGTAAACAGACAGATAGGTAGATTGATTGACTGAGTTTCTGTTTCAAATGTGGCACTGTAAACAAAGATGATGTTTCACTTCAGGAGCTGTTTTTGCTTTCACAATTATCAGTCACATTCATTACGTTTGATATTAGTTTTCTCATCAGTCGTTCAGGTATTGATGGTGACTGATGGACAGGCTCTGTGCTTATGTTACATAATCAGCCTACAGCTGTAGGTTGCTAATGTTGTTTGAACTAGAAGAAACTAGTGAACCGGCCCTAATTATTCTGAAGACACAACAGGAAATCAGTGCCACAATGTTGATGTACTATTTGAGTTCACAGACCTCCACCCCTCATACTCAGACTCCAGTGTTTTATGTGTCCTGTGGATGATTGAATATTCATCCCTACGTTTCCAAGTCCTCCACCGTTTACCCATGACTCTGTTTAAAGATCTGACATTAGAGAATGTGCTCTGTTGTAGATCTCATTTAAAGCATAGAATCATTCACTGTCACGTTGTCATATTGACCGCAGGACACAATACAACATTATAGTTTCACTCAATCAGATATCTCAGTTTCTACCAAATGGCAATGAGCAATGCTGGGTATGCTTGGGAAGTATTGTTTATTGCATTAGTTATGTTCATCTCATTAAACACTAACAACTTCAATAATGAATGGATGACATATACAGTTGAGGTCAAATGTTTACATACAACTTACAGAATCTGCGAAATGTTAATTATTTTATAAAAAATAAGAGGGATCATAAAATGCATGCATCAAATGCATATTTTTTTATTTAGTACTGGATTTTATAAATTTATAAAATTTATTTATTAAATTTATAAATTTATAAAAATGTCCTGGTTCAAAAATTTACATACACTTGATTCTTAATACTGTGTTGTTACCTGAATTATTTTTTTGTTTTGTTTTGTTTTTTTTAGTGATAGTTGTTCATGAGTCCCTTGTTTGTCCTGAACAGTTAAACTGCCTGCTGTTCTTCATAAAATCCTTTAGGTCCCATAAAATAATTGGTTTTTCAGCATTTTTGTGTATTCAAACTCTTTCCAACAATGACTGTATGATTTTGAGATCCATAGTTTCACACTGAGGACAACTGAGGGACTCATATGCAACTATTAAAGAAGGTTCAAACGATCATTGATGCTCCCGAAGAAAAAACAATGCATTAAGATCCAGGGGTGTAAACTTTTGAACAGAAGTAGGATGTGTGCATTTTTGTTTTTATTTTGCCTGCATATCTTTTTTTTTTTTTTTTCAATCAGTACTCCCCTCCAGAAGCTACAGAATATACTTACATGTTTCCCAGAAGACAAAATAAGTTACATTTACCCTGATCTTCAAATTCAAAAAGTTTTCACTCCCGGCAAAAAGTGCCTTTTTTCTTGGTCTTTGGTTCTGTTTGTAAAAATGATTTTAAAGAAAACCCTATTAAGCCACTTCAGACAAATATACTTCAATTCAATGATTGAAGATGTTTTTAAAAAAAAAAAAAAAAAAAAAGAAAAAGTCTCTCATGCTCACAAAAGCTGCATTTATTTTAACAAAAAATGCATTAAAATATTGTGAAATGTTTTTACAATTCTAAATTACTAATATTTTTTTGATACATATCAGATTCTGGATATTTGTAGTTTAGAAAGTTCAAAAGATGCATGTATTTGAAGTATTTGTTAAATATGTAACATTATGATAGTGTTGATTATAACTTTTGATCAATTAATGCATCCCTGCTGAATAATAGTTCTCATTTGTTTCTCTCTCTGCAGGTGAGTCAGGATGGTAAGGCTTTGCTGGATGTTCTTCAGCGGCCATTGAGTCCTGGTAACTCAGAGTCTCTGACTGCAACCGCTAACTACTCTAAAGCTGTGCACTGTATTCTGGACGTGGTCCATGAGGTCCTGCATCACCAGAGACGTCTGGAGAGCATCTGGCAGCATCGTAAAGTCCGTCTGCATCAGAGACTGCAGCTCTGTGTCTTCCAGCAAGACGTCCAACAGGTAGATAAATGCTCACATATGTCTAGACTCTCTTAGACTCTCTCACTAAGTTGGTACTTAGATAAAGGAGTTTTGCATTATAATGTACAGCCACATAAATATGGTAAAGTACTATGCTTTATCAATATACCATGGTATTACCATCTGAGCACCCTACTTCATTAAATAAATAGTTTTCATGTTTTTTTATTAGATGTACTGTAATTCATCCATAATTTTAAAGTGCAGAATGCTGAATGAGGACATTTGTCAACAGTTCACCATAAATTCGGAATTGTACAGTTTTATACACAGCGTGTATTTTTTCTTTGAGTATTTTCAGTGTTGGATATGTGCCCAGAGGAGCAGTTAATATCTCTCCATTAGCCTCTTTCAGCGGGTCTGTGGCAGCTCTGGGCCTGGATTCAGCTCAGGCTTTATCAGGCCGGGGTCAGTTCTGCAGAACAGCCAATAGACCCGGCCAAATCAAGATCTGAACCAGAACCAAAGACCTTAGGAGCTATGAAGCCAAACCCAGCCCAAACGGGGGCCAGATTCAGGCCAGCCACAGGCCAAAGACAGGGCAGAGAGCAGCACAAATGATACCCTTCATTACACTGAGCAGTAAAATGGACATTACGGCATTCCTGTATCAGTTTCAGTCATTATGAGCACCGTATTGATTGTTTTTAGTCTACTCTGTTTTCTCTTTTGAACCTGCTGACTCCAAAGTGATAAACTTTGTGCAGTTGGAGAGTACGTTAAATCTTAAGTATAAAGTATAAGAAACTGTACCTGCAGATAATAATCTTAATGAAAAAAAAAACACTTATGTGTACTTAAATAATTAAATACAAATATACTAAACTGCAACTTTATCTTTACAAATGTGACCCTGGACCACAAAACCAGTCTTAAGTAGCACGGCTATATTTGTAGCAATAGCCAACAATACATTGTATGGATCTAAATTAGCGATTTTTCTTTTATGCCAGAAACCATTAGGATATTAAGTAAAGATGATGTTGCATGAAGTATTTTGTAAATTTCCTACCATAAACATGTTAAAACTTAATTTAGTTTAATTAGTAATATGCATGGCTAAGAACTTCATTTGGACAACTTTAAAGGCGATTTTCTAGATATTTTGATTTTTTTGCACCCTCAGATTCCAGATTTTCAAATAGTTGTATCTCGGCCAAATATTGTCCTATCCTATAAATGTAAAAACAAAACAAAAATGTATATTCACAATATCAATTTCAAAACATTTAACCTTATGATTGGTTTTGTGGTCCAGGGTCACAAATGTGTAATTACAAATATATTTAAAGACAGACATGATTCAGTAGAAATGATAAAGTATGTTTTAGTTAATTTAGCTTTTAATATCTTTAGATAAATGCTTTCCAGTACATTCAGCAGTACACTTTAACCATATTTCAGAGATAATACAAGTAATTATGAAGTTACATAAACATGTACTTAAATGCCACTTAAGTGTGTCAAAAAATTAACATTTAATATACATTCAAACTATAATGCATTTTCATTTAATTGCAATGGATTTCGTTAATATTGCGGTCAGTTCACACTTATATAAGTACATTCTTTTAAAAGTATATTATTTCCATAAGAAGTACTCTTTTTAAAAGTGTAAAATGCCAAAGTGTACTTTCTTTGTACAGGAGAAAATAATATTGCCTCAAGTTATTAAATACTTTTAAGAAACAGTTAAGAAGCTGTACAATAAAAACAGTAATGATAAACATTTCTTTAAAACATTATCTTAAAAATTCATGAAGTGATGTAAATCTGATTTCAGCTTTTTTATTCTGTAGTTCTTGTTTTTGTCTTCACACATTCAGATGCAGTTGTTAATGGTGATATCAAATTTATTGTAATTCAGGTTATGTACTGTGTTTCAGATCTGTTCATCCATGGCTTTGTAGATTTATCAAAGAAATAATTTAATTTACCTCTTGCATTTGATTAGTGTGTGAAGTTGATCTGACCTGCTGATCGGTTAAAGCATCAATCACAGATTTTCTGAAATGCGTGAAAGTCGATCTCTGATTGGTGGAGTTGGATTTCACCCTTCAAACACTGATCAGGTGGCTGCAATACAACATGCTAAACACTTTAAACACAAACATACGGCTCTGATAAACCTGGATCATTGATTTGAATGAGATATCAACATACTGGATGTTTTCTGAGAGACAGATTGTTATTATTACCCATATTTGGTGATGTTAGTTTGCCTCACCCTGAAATGTTTGCAATTCTTGAGTAATGGAGGGTGAGAAGTGGCCAAATGTCTTCAAGTGTGTAGTTAAATACAGGTAATGAGTAGGTTGAGTTATTTAGAGTAAATGATCAGACCTCCCACACTCGTACACATACAAGTCCTGTTTGTGTACACTTGCGACTAGTTGCAGTTAAAGAAATAGTTCACCACAGACAATGAGAATGTGCTTCCTGAAAATGTTCTTTTTCGAGTTGGCAGTTGCGTTTTGACAATGTCAACATTTTGCAGTTTTGACAGTCAACCTTCTGCCAAACACTTCCTTTTATATTCCACATGATAGCAATGCTTATTTTTGCATGAGCTGTTTCTTAAAAAACTCTTTTGTGCCTGTCTGCATTCCTCACGCTGTTCCCTCGAGCTCTTCATATGATCTGTGCCTCAGTCTGTCGCAGTCAGACGCCCATTTTGATAAGATCAGAGTGGTTCTGCAGTGTTTTCTCTCCTTCTTTCTGGGGTTAGTGGTGAACTGGTTGTGGTTAGCAGTGAGTCATGGGGTTATCAGCAGAGCACACAAGTGCTCTTGACTCGGTTACCTGGGAAACCATGATAACTGGAGTAAATGAGGGTTGTGAGTCATATTGGGCAAGACTGTGGGAGACTGACTGCTTTACACCCATGAGATTCCCATTCCATGCACTTAGAGTTCTCTATCTGTCTGATATTATACATAGACTGTAAGAGTCTCTCTTTTTTACACAAACTTCAGTTTTCCTGTGTTTTTCTGGTAAATGTCACTATGGTTCTTTGACATATATTTTAGACCAGTGTGTGAGACAAGATATGTAAATGTCATCATTTGCAACATTTAGTTGCAATTATTAGGTCAACCTCAATGGTAAATTATGTGTCTGTAGTGTCTGATTTATGTATTAACTTATTTATTTTTTTTACTCAATTCATTCATTCATTTGTGTAGCTACAAATGTTAAGAAGGTGTAATTATACATTATGGTGAAGAGTCTTGATGCTAATCTGAAATTGGTAATTTGTAATTTAATCTTAAGTTTTTAATTAATTTTTAAATTGTCCTTGTGATTGCGGTCATTAAAAAAAAAAAATAAAAAATCAGTTAATTTATCCGTGATGTTTACACCACTTGATATTTTATATTCACTCTTAAAAATAAAGGTTATTTATTGGCATTGATGGTTCCATGAAGAACCTTGAACATCAGTGGAAGCTTTCAAATGCAGAAGAGATTTTTTATAGTCAAAAAAAGGTTCTTTAGATTTTTAAAATGTTTTACAAAATGGTTCTTTTAAGAACTGTTCACTGAAAGGTTCTTTGGGGAACGAAAAAAATGTTTGTTTTTTTTCTATGGATCTCATAGTAAAATAAAGCAATAAGCCCCAAGAAGCCATGGTTTACAGTGAATTTATAACAGCTAAGGGGCATTGTTAGGCACGACGTGAAGCTGTTATAAATTCACAGTAAATCATGGCTTTACGGGGCTTATTGCTTTTATAAAACGGTTATTTCATGTACGTAGCAAGGTTTCACAAAATAAAACAGAGCAAATAAAGTGTAAAAATAAAAACAGTATTATTCCATCAAACAATGTAGTTCCTCAGAAGCAGTTGTGGTTGCCAAGCAACACACGGAAGTAAACAAAAGTGTATGTTTGTAGAGAAATGTACAACAGCTTAGAACGCGGCTCAACCAATCAGAATTAAAAACCGGTATTATCCGTTTTAAAATTACCCTTTTGCAACCTTAATTTTTAATTGAATCAAGATCTTGACACATGAATTTTATATGGAAGCTTGTTTCTGACACGGACTAACTAACTAATAACTATACTAACTAATAAATAATAAAGTTCAACCCCCTGGTTTTACAGGCAAGGCTTAAGCCTATTCCCAGACTAAAATGCAAGTCTGAGCTGAAAGAAACTTCCACTGATTGATCTTAAAACATGTCAGTGGCTTTGTTTTGTCTCAAGATGCACACCTGTAATGTTTTTTTTTTCTAAGGCGCGTTTATAAAAATTACTTAAATGTACTAATTAAACTATGGACTAATCCTGGTTTAGTTTAAGCCCTGTATGTGAAACCAGGCCTAAATGTCACAAATATGAATTTTTTTTTTTTTCTGAAGATATAAACTCAAAATTATAAAAAGAAAAGTCCAGACTGTGAGGTAAAATTTGCAATTGCCTTTTTTATTCCATGGTTGAATCACAAAAGCAGAATTGCAGGATGTAAAGTCAGAATTCTGAGAAAAGTGTTAAAATTGTGAAATGTAAACTTACAATTCTAAGATATAAACCCTTTTTTTCTGAGAAAAAAAGTCAGAACTGCGATATGTCAATTCACAGTTCTGAGTTATATTTTGCGGTTATAAGATATATACTTGCAGTTGTGAGAAAAATAAAGTCAGATTTCAGTCAGAAGAGATAAAACATTACAATTACCTTTTCTATGTTGTGGTGGAAGTAAGCCTGCATAAATTTAAACCAGAGTTTTTAAAGCTTTTTCCTTATCATCATCTTGGACATCCTTGGACATTTGTCAGTGGCCCTAAAACAGGATAAATTGTAGAAGTTCTGGATGTTTACAAAGAACTCCAGCCTGTTCAGTTTACTTTGTCTTTTCCTTGATTATTTCTTGCACTTGATTATTATCATAAATCTGATTTATGTAAACATCCATTACAAAGCATAATCAATAGTTATGAACACAGCACGAATTTCTGGAGTCAACCATCTTGCAAGTCACAGTGACTGATAGTCGAACACAAATGCCTGATTGTTATTGAATTAAAAGTTGATTTATTTGGCCAAACAGGTGTTTGGACTGATTGATGTAATGGGTGCCATCTGTGAACTCGAGACCGTTGCCTTGAGCAGCTGTATCCTGTGATGGACTCGTCACGCAGGGCTATATTTATCTCATCAGCCTCTGTTAATGTGCGTGTGAAAGAAGGAAGCTGTTTTTAGAACATAAACTGGACGCTTTAATCAATGTAGCAGAAACAAGAACTCATTGACGCAATTGTTTGCTTGTTTGATTATCACTGTATTCACTTGCAAACACGCAACCACAGTTGACTGTAACTAGAAAAAAAAGAGGTCAGATGCTTTGTGATTGTTTCTAAAATTAAATAAACTATACTGTAGATACTGTTTGGTAACCATGAGAACAAACATCTGTGATGTTGTGCATCTAGATACACACCTGCATGAAAGAAAAATCACATATGTGACCCAGGACCACAAAACCAGTCATAAGGGTACATTTTTCAAAATTGAGATTTTGAGATACATTCATTGTGATACATCATAGCTGAATAAATAAGCTTTCCATTGATGTATGGTTAGGATAGGACAATATTTGGCCGAGATACAACTATTTGAATATATGGAATCTGAGGGTGCAAAAAAAATCAAAATAATGAGAAAATCACCTTTAAAGTTGTCCAAAGGAAGTTCTTAATAATGCAAAGTTTTGATATATTTACAGTAGGAATTTTACAAAATATCTTCATGGAACATGATCTTTATTTAATTTCCTAATGATTTTTGGCATACAAATTCAATGTATTTTTGTATTTTTGTATTTTTGGCTATTGCTAGAAATATACCCCAGTGACTTAAGACTGGTTTTGTGGTCCAGGGTCACATATATTCTCATATATATATATA
This sequence comes from Cirrhinus mrigala, assembly GCA_036247105.1. Taxonomy (NCBI): domain Eukaryota; kingdom Metazoa; phylum Chordata; class Actinopteri; order Cypriniformes; family Cyprinidae; genus Cirrhinus; species Cirrhinus mrigala. The sequence goes on from CM070015.1 coordinate 1,766,319, forward strand.
TATTTGTGGTCCAGGGTCACATATGAGAATATATTCACATATGGTCACATATGAGAATTACTTAATGTTTCTCCCTAAACAGCAGTGGGTTAGGGTTAGGGGAATCTTCCCCAGTAATCTTGTCTCCTCAAGAGTTCAGGAGAATCTAGCATGCTAGATCCATCAGTTCTCATGAGCAACTCTTAAAACAATATATAAATAATATTTTAATTTAATATACTGTGGCAGCAGTACTGGAGTTCTGCAGGGTCTGAGTGATTGTGTCTGAGTGACATTTCTATCCATCTAATCAGAAGATGTTGTTGGAGGAATGTTATTGGTAAAACACTTTCCTTAGGGATGAGGATGGAGTGTCTTTGAATCACTTTTGGACAGAAGACCAATGCTGATTGATCACTTTCCCTTCATATGCCCATGAGAGTGTACGAGCAGTCACAGGCACTGAGCATTAGCCTGTGTGTGTGTGTGTGTGTGTGTGTGTGTGTGCGTGTGTGTGTGCGCGTTTTCCTAAACAACTGCCTTTCTAGGTGTCACATCAATTGAATAGACTAATGAAAACAGAAGCTCACTTGATAGACTCTTTATCAGCTCTGTGTTGTGATGTTTTTATTTCTGTGCTCTGAATGGATTGTGTGTGTTTGTGTGTTGCAGGTGATTGACTGGATAGAAAATCACGGAGAGGCTTTCCTCAGTAAACACACAGGTGTGGGCAAATCCCTGCACAGAGCCAGAGCCCTCCAGAAACGCCATGATGACTTTGAGGAGGTGGCACAGGTGAGACAACAACCGTATCCGATCAAATTCATCCAAACCAGCTCTAGTCAAGGCAGTCATCCACTGCCAGACTAATCCACATCATTCTTATCTAAACCACTTATTTTCAGTTTCAGGACATTCCGTTTGATCCACCCAAAAACAACCAAATAAACCGTTTCTCAGGCAGTGTGTCAAGTCAAGTCAAGTCACCTCTATTTATATAGCGCTTTTAACAATACAGATTAGTAGTGTGTCAATAATGCAAAAGGACAAGAGTAAACACTCAATTTTCAGTTAAAGGTAGTTCATCATTGAATTTAGTGATGTCATCATCCAGCTCAGTTCAGTTCAAATAGTATACGCAGCCTGATCTTATTTATACATAGGTATAAGCAATATGTATGTATTTTAACTACATATGTAGTTTAAACGTATGTAACATTTAGAGACACAAAACGTACATTTTTGTAAGTTTTTATTGATGCTAAAACGTACAGTTTAGACGTATCTCAACATTTATAACGTACAAATCACTGCTTAAAATATTTACGTATCTTTTATATCATTAAGATATTCGTATCAATGCCTTTTTATCATTTCATCAACAAGCGATTTAGATTTTTAGCCCCCTTAACCTACCCCAAACCTAAACCTACCCATTTTATAGCAAATATGCATTTTTATAATTTTATTAATAAGCGATGTAGATTTTTAGCCCCGTTAACCTACCCCCAAACATAAATCTACCCATTTTATAGTGAATATGCATGTTTATCATTTTATCAATAAGCGATTTCAATTTTTAGACCCCTTAACCTACCCCCAAACCTAAACCTACCCATTTTACAGCAAATATAAAAGGATATAAAACATAACTGACCAAAATATGCAGGGAAATTACCATTTTAGTAACAATATAGAATAAAAATATTTTTATAGTCGCTAATCCCACTCCTACCTCTAAACCTAACCATAACTCTCTCTGTACAGTAATAAAGAAAAACATGAGCGATGGATAAGTACAATCACAATCATTTATTTATTGCAAAAATGTCAAACGCAGTAACCAAAGCAGTCCAAATAACGATGCGTTGCAGCCGTAGACCTCTCTGGCGGAATACGGAAGGTTTGTGTGAGGTGCAGAGCAGAATTTAAGTTGTTAATCGCTAAAAAAAATATTATCCAGATTATTTTCCCTATCCACTCCAAGAAGGCGTGCGCGCATCATTCAAACACACCTCACCAGAGACACAGCATGTCATAATTTGTGACGAAGGCAGGCAAGAGCCAATGAGTGTTCAATTTTCCTGCCATCGATTCTTGATGCAGCGCTGTCTGAATTTGTAAAATGCGCTTCAGCACGGGTTTATTGCTGTTACTGCTGGACTCGCTGCTCGGGATGGAGATGAAGATCGCCGGATAAAGGCTTGAATTTGGGTGCGTTCCTCACAGTCGTTTGGATTCTCAAGATTTAGATTACAGCACACAAATTAGGACATGGTGTCAGACGCCACGAAAGAAGAAAGCCATTGTGTTTACAACTGTGACGACGAGCACCTATTAGGACCAACTAAACGCTGGATTTTCAAAAGTAAAGCGGCATAGAATCTTTAAAATATGTCCGAGAGTTCTACACGTCTGTTATTGTGGCGACATTTCCACGCCCCTAAACATGACGCAGCACAAAACGAAACATGATTTGTGCTTTCAGTGTGGCCAAAGTTCCCAGACCTTCTGCCATAAGTCTCAAGGTCTGGCTGTGCAAGACTAGATAAAGCACAGCTCATAGAAAAGTCGCTTTCAAACCAAGCAGTTTTCCAGTAGTCAACCTGGCAAATCCACATGAGCAGTTTGAAAAAAAAGCAAAATCTTTTCTTCCTCACTTGAAATTCCCAATCACGTGGTTTGCAATTAAAACGACTAAATTTTTTCCATGAAAATTCACACTACTGTATGAATTCCAGTAAAATTCAAGTACTGTAAATTGAATCATATTTTTACACAGGGTTGCCTAAATAATAATGACTTTTTGCAATATGTGACATTTGGGAATCAGTCAATATGAAATCTGACAAAAATTTTAAAGCAGAAAATACTTGGATTATGATAATAGAATTTACTTACAATTTATGTTATTGGCATGCTCTTTGGTATCTCAAACAAAAATGTAAATGTCATGAACCATGTAAACCTTTTTACTCATTATAAAAGAAGCATGCTTTACTTTCCACGTGGGCTGATAAAAAAACAACTCCCAGAAGTTGTGATTTCGGCAAGCTCTTGCCATTTTTGTGTGCAAGAGCCAAATGGCCATTAGCTATGCTGTCTGAACCTGAGACTATACAAATCGACTGTCGGAATGTTTTTATGCAGAACAAACGTTCGTTGACAAACAAAAATTCAGATTAACATGGAAGAGATGTGATTTATCGCTTATCACGATGTGCCTCGTTTGGTCACAGTCTAACAGTACAATTAGAATCAGACACTGACAAATGTAGGCTTGAGTCTTGTGTGTCCCACTAGCACACATCTGCTGTGACTTCTGCCATGCGAATAAGCTTTTCTATCATAAGCCTTTCCCATAATGCACAAATCTCAAACAGACCCCACTAGCCGCAAGAAGACAATCCTCCGGATAATTACAGGAAGACTCTTTTAGTGCCTGTCCCTTTAGTGACATTTTATCATATTGGGTTGTAAAGATGTCAACATATGCAGTGGTGGTAGCACAGCAAACACAAGAGCTTCAGAGGACTGTGCTAATGGAAATGTTTTCAGCCCACTTTAGCTCCATCAAATGAGCTTCACAGATGGTTTCCTTTACTGAACGGGCAATGAGTTCAGAAGATATCGTATACTTTGTCTATAAAGCAATTTCCAAATGCCCCATTGTTGTAGTTCATCTGAAGTACTTGTAAGTAACTTACAGGGGTGACAAAAGGAGGATAGAAGTGTGAAAATTCACAGTAGATATGTTTTGTTGTTGTAAGCTCATCTCAGGAGAGAGATGTGTGTTAACATTGGTCTCTTTTTTGGGGGTTGGCAGAGAGATGTGTCTTTTCAGGCCATTGTTTCTACATTGCACACAAGACAAAGGCCAAGTAAACATGACTGAATGCTGATTTTATTGGAGAACAGCCACATGCCTCCTTCATACTGTATTGTTGAACAAAAAAAGCAATTGGACTGATTCTTCCAGCACTTGTTGATTCCTTTTTGATGGCTAATATATAAGTTACAATGCATTAGAAGCATACACTGTACACTTTTAGTCCACGTATAACATTAGTTATGGTTTCTAACACTAAAAATAGCAGTAATTAAGTTTTTCATGACCATTTTACACCACTCTCTGACCCTAGGTATTAGAAATGCTTTTTCCTGCTGTAACATTAATACTTCTGTATGTAAATAATCTCTATTATGATTGGATAACCTGTGCATTCCAGTGTCGTCTGTACTGTTTTGCAACAGTTGAGTTCCCAAAGTTAAAATCCCATTAATTTTCTACATGGTGAAACTGATTTTTAGCCTTTCAAGACAGCCATTAACTCTGACATTAAGTGATGATATACTCTACCATTTAAAAGTTTGAGGTCAGTAATTTTTTTTATAAATTAAATAAATCAATTATTTTATTTAGTAACGATGCATTAAACTGATCAAAAGTGACAGTAAAGGCATTTGTAATGTAGCATTGATAATGATAAGAAATATTTCTTTAGCAGCAAATCAGCACATTCAAATTATTTCTGAAGGATCATGTGACACTGAAGACTGGAGTAATGATACTGTGATCACAGGAATTTTAAAATATATTAAAGAAATTAGTTTTTAGAAATAACTAGATATCAGTTATTTTACAATTATTATTATTTTAGTGATGTTTTATGATCAAATAAATGTAGCCTTGGTGAGCATAAGAAATGTTCATCACACTGTAGTAAACTCAGTAAACTCATAATTTAACTTAGTAATAGATCTAAACTATGTTCATGCAGAAAAAGGCATTAATATGTGCTTTACAAGTACTAATAAAACAACCAATATGCAAGTAATATGCATGCTATAAAGAACTAGTTGAGAACTAGTTGTCTCCTAAATTAAAGGGTTCCCTAGTAAAAATGCATCGATTTTATACTAAGTATCGTTCAAGTCTATTAACATATTTAATTAGATATCACTCGAGACTTACTTACATAAAAATTGCAATTAAATTTATTTGAAGCACTGCAATGCACATTTTTTAAGATAATAGCTTAAAATATGTTTTAATGTCACTGTTGATGAGGATTGTATGATCTTTAAATATTTTGCATTTAAAGACCGATATTATTTAGTATACTTGCAGTAGTTCAATTTTAGCACGATCAAATATACTGAAGTATATCTTTAGCTGGACTTAAGTTTTTCATGACTATTTTACACCACTCTCTGACCCTGTAATTTTTTTTTTTTTTTTTGGCTGTAATATTAAGACTTCTGTATGTAAATAATCTCTATTATGATTGGATAACCTGAGCGTTCCAGTGTCGTTTGTACTGTTTTGCAACAGTTAAGTTCCCAAAGTTAAAATCCCATTCATTTTCTACATGGTGAAACCGATTTTTAGCCTTTCAAGAAGGCCATTAGCTCTGACATTAAGTGATGATATACACTACCGTTTAAAAGTTTGAGGTCAGTAATGTTTATATATATATATATATATATATATATATATATATATATATATATATATATATATATATAAATTAAATAAATTGTTTTATTTAGTAACAATGCATTAAATTGATCAAAAGTGATAGTAGACATTTGTAATGTAGCACTGATAGTGATAAGAAATATTTCTTGAACTATACTTAGTATAAAACCAATGCATTTTTTTACTAGTGAACTTTTTACTAGGGAACACTTTAATTTAGGAGACAATTCTCAACTAGTTCTTTATGGTGTGCATATTGCATATTGGTTGGTTTATTAGTACTTGTAAAGCATATATTAATGCCTTATTCTGCATGAACATATTTTAGATCTCTTAACCATATCCCATACCTAAACTTAACAACTACCTTACTGGCTAATAATTATTAATTATTAATTATTATGAGGTAAAAGTTATAGTTAAAGAGCGATCAACGTTTCTTATGCTCACCAAAGCTGCATTTATTTGATCATAAAACATAACTAAAATAATAATAATTGTAAAATAACTGATGTCTAGTTATTGATAACTAGACATTCCAGTTTAGCAGACTTTAAATATACCCGTTTAGTACACTAAAAGTGCAACTGAAGGTTTTTTTTTTATTAAGTTCATAATGTGTAAATGTATACTTAGCATGAAATAAATGCATTTTGGATACCTTTTAGTATATTTATTTTTCACTAGGGTTATGAACACTTCTTTCAGAAACATTAAAAAAGCTAAATGACCCCAAACTTTTGAAATATGCTTTTGTAGAAGTCAGATTTTAAGCCATGTTGTAGTTAGAAGCATAGCCTGTTGTTAGTATGACGTGGACTATGACATGAGAGATCCTCTTGGCACAAAGAGAAAGCAGTAACACTTTACAATAAGGTTCATTAGTTAATATTATTTAACTACATTGTTTAACATTAACTAAGAATGAACAATACTTCTACAGCATTTATTAAGCTTAGTGGTAATGTTAATTTCAGCATTTACTAATGCATTATTAAAATCACATGCATTATTAAAATGATATTAACTAATGTTTGTTAACATTAGTTAATGCACTGTGAACTAACATGAACTAACAATGAACAACTGTATTTTTATTAACTAACATTTTACAAAGATGAATAAAAAGTGTAATAAAATTATTGTTCATCATTCGTTCATGTTAGTTAGTACATTAACTAATGTTAACAAATGACACCTTATTGTAAAGTGTTACCGAGAAAGCTAACATGATTAATTAGCAGAAAGTAGGAATCCACCATATGTGTTTGGCATCATTAACAATGACCCTATAGTGTTAAACTGCGTGGTTTAAATGACAGAGGTGTGACTATGTTTAGGAAACAGTCATGACTAGCCAGTTAGTTTTTACAACAATGCATCGTACTATGCTAGTTAATCGGCGAGTTTCGAAAGAGTTTACGTATGGGAAATGTACCCCAGAATACCCTAGCACCACAGCAATGAGATTTGCAGAGAGAAGTGCCATTTACATTTTCTTCAGAAAATGTTACAATCTAACTACTCAAAGCTGTCATGTAAAAATTAGATAAATTTGAATTGAATTTCCACTTTTTGTCATCTTAAATAAGATTAGATCCTGCTGAACTGATATTTGTGAAACAAAGTGACGTTAAATACATTTTACACGGTAATCTGACAGCACACAGAGGAGATGAAGATCACTGGACACTAAGCCCTGCCTCTCTCATTCACATAATTCCACTAAGACGAATAATTTATAATAGCCAGGATGACAGATCGTGAGTCTCAGTGTCATGAGGAGGGCCCGAGACAATCTGACTCCGTCTAAATAAGCGAAAGGGATTTGTTTTGGCTCAGCCATTATTGGTAACCAGCGAGACATATGCAGCTTTTGTTATTCTGACATCTGCTTATCAGACATATAATATCCAAGAACAGACTGACGAAGATGAAGAGATGAGAAAAAAACACCTCTAGACACTTTCAGGCCACACGCTGATAGAATGATGGAATTTATGTCTAATTTATCATATATGTGTATGTGCATATGTGTGTGTGTGTGTGTGTTTGTGATAAAGAAAAAATCAGGAATGCTTAGTGCTGCTAACCTCCTAATGTATTTTAAAGCAGTAATATATCACTTGTTTATGGATTACAGTATGTACACAAAGCAAAGGAAAAAAAAATAATCAAAAAAGGCATAGAAAGTAGATAATACTGATAAAATAATACTTATAATATTATTGGACTGTATGTACAGTAATATCAAAAATGCAGGAAATAGCTAAGACCCTGATCTCAAAGTCCATGTGTATGTTTTTTTTTAGCATAAATAAATATTTATATTTGAAATATACAGATTTAAATATTTATTAAGGGCCGAGCACCAAAGATGCAATGGCACCTATTGTATCCATTGGCGTTCTTCTTCTTCTTCTTCCACTTCTTCTTCCGCTCTTGAGTCTATAGAACCGCCTGCGGGAAAGTTGTGTAAATTGGCACACATATAGAGGACAGCCTCAACATTAACCATAGCAAGTTTGGAGTCTCTAACTCAAACTCTCTAGCGCCACCACTTGTCCAAATTTTCACTTAGGTTTATGCTAATAACTTTTTAACCATGAGGTCTAGAAGGAAAATTCTTTTTTTTCTCTTAATCCTTAGCTCATGTCAAATCAAATCAACACCAAAATTTAACATTTGTACAGTCAAGTTTTTTCGCTATTTTTAATAGTTCGGAAAAACCTACTTTTTTTAACTCATTCTAGACCGTTTTGTCTGATTTTCACCAAAATTGCCTCAGATCATCTTTAGACCATGCTGGCAAACATGGATTAAATTCAAGTTGATTAGTCAAACAGTTCTCAAATAACGCGTGAACGAATTCAACAAAAAGGTCACGAAAATGCATGTGAGGCTATATCTCCGCAACGGTTTGGTGTATAGACCGATATAGACCCCCTAGACCGATTTTCACCAAATTTGGCTCAGGTTTCACCAAATGCTGGCAAAACGTAGATTTCATGTTGATATATGGAACGGTTATCATTTAACGCATCAACAAATTTACTAGAATGATGCCAAACTGCGTCTGAGACTGTATCTTTGTAAAACTTTGACATATTTACACCAAACTATGTATGTTCCATTGTCACCTCACACTGACCACGCCGCATCAATTTGGTAACATCACCACCTATTGGTCAAAAGTAATAAACCATTCATTAACCATGAATGGTTGTGCTGACAAAAATTTATGGATTTTGTGTCGATTGATGAAACCGTTTTTGTACAACGCTACGTAACAAATTTGAGGCATGATGTCAGATTACATCTGAGGCTGTATCAAAACTTTCTGTTTGCCATTGTCATCTCACAAAGAACACACCACATCGATTTTGATAACAGCGCCACCTATTGGTCAAAACTGATAACTTATTAAATCATATTACTAGAAGTTGCATTTATGATTTTTCAGCCATTTTGCTTAAAATCCTTCTAGAAATGGCTTTAATTACTTATTGTTGCAGTTGGTCTGACACTCCATGCCATGCTTAGCTCCTCATTTTGCCTCTGTTGTGCTTGACTATAACTTCACTTTAGATTAATGTCACTGTAGTAAAGGAAAAAGTATTTTATTGTAACACATACTCTAATAATCTTTGCTTTATTTACAACTTATTTGCAAAATCAGTGTTTAGCACATCTAGAATGGGGAACCCTATTGTTGGTTATTTACAATGACCATTATTTAAATATCAGATCTGTATACAACAGATCTGTAATTAATTCAAATGTGAATGTGGATGAAAACTCTTAACTATTTAAGTGTACATTAGTCAATGATATATTTAGAAATGTTGATTAAATTATTATTTTTTTATTTATGTTTAAATGTAATTAGAATGTCCTTAGTCAGGATATGTGGCATATTTCTTTTTTTAATACACACAAAAGTGTGAAAGTATGTATGTTACAAGTATGACCATGTAACAGAGAGAGACAATAGCTCTGATCTGTTATATCAGCAGGGTTTTATTCGTGTGGACTCAGCCAACATTTGCCAATAAAACAGATTAAATCTCTTACAAGAAATGCAATGTTGTAACTGTGTGTTTAATGAAGGATTGAAACCCTCTAGAGCTGTAAATGTGTTCTCGTTCTCCACAGTCACAGCAGGTGAATACACATGTAATTATCTCATGTTAATTAGCCGACCTCTCCTGACAGCGCCTTACCTTGTGTCTGACAGTGAGGAACTGGGTGAAGATGCTCCTGTCCCAGCAGCCAGTGCAACTCAATTCCTTTGATTTTGGCTGCGTTAGGACCACAAGGGGATAATCCATGATAATTGCTTGTTCTGATGGGGTTTGTGCTGATTGTAATGAGGTGATGTGCGCCAGGATGGGATAACCCACTGCATTCGTCCTACAGATGGACTTATAATTTAACTCATAAGGAAAACATTTAGTCTGATGAGGGTAATTAATCCTGTCATTCATTTAGTTTATTTCCTTGTGAGGCATTCAATGTGTCCCGGCATTTCAAATGGGAAACTGTTAGTTTAATTTCCCTTTTTTTTATCCTAGAAGAACCCTCAACAGGACGTAGTAGGTCTATGTATATACAGTACAGTGCTGCTTGAAAGTTTGTGAACCCTTTAGAATTGTCTATATTTCTTCATAAATATGACCAAAAAGTTAATCAGATTTTCACACAAGTTTTGAAAATTGACAAAGAGAACCCAATTAAACAAATGAGATGAAAATATATACTTTGCCATTTATTTATTGTGAAAAATGATCCAGCGTTAAATATTTGTGAGTCACAAAAGTATGTGAATCTCTAGGATTAGCAGTTAATTTGAAGGTTAAATTAGAGTGTTCAGAAGTGTTTTCAGTCAATAGGATGACAATTAGGTGTCAGTTTATGCCCTGTTTTATTTAAAGAACAGGAATCCATTAAAGTCTGATCATGTTTGTGAAAGTGAATCATGGCACAAACAAAGGAGATCTCTGAGGAGCTCAGAAAAACAGTTGTTGTTACTCATCAGGCTGGAAAAGGTTACAAAACCATCTCTAAAGAGTTTGGACTCCACAAATCCACAGTCAGACAGATTGTGTACAAATGGAGGAAATTCTAGACTGCAGTTACCCTCCCCAGAAGTGGCCGAACAACAAAGATCACTCCAAAGCAAGATGTATAATAGTTTCCGAGGTTGCTAAGAACCCCAGGATAACTTCTAAGCAACTAAAGGCCTTTCTCACATTGGTTAATGTTCATGAGTCCATCTTCAGGGGAACAATGAACAACCATGGTGTGCATGGCAGGGTTGCAAGGAGAAAGCCACAACAAAAAACACTGCTGCCTGTCTGCAGTTTGATAAAGATCATGTGGACAAGTCAGAAGGCTATTGGAGAAATGTTTTGTGGACCAAATATCATTTTTGGTTTAAATAAAAAGTGTTATGTTTGGAGAAAGAAAAACACTGCATTCCAGCAAAAGAAGAACCTTTTCCCATCTGTGAAACATGGTGGTGGTAGTATCATGGTTTGGGCCTGTTTTGCTGCATCTGGGCCAGGACGACTTAACAATAAATTCTGAATTATACCAGCAAATTCTAAAGGAAAAAGTCAGGACATCTGTCTAGAACTAAAATCTAAAGAGAAAGTGGGTCATGCAGCAAGACGACGACCCCAAGCACACAAGTCATTCTACCAAAAAAAGGTTAAACAAGAGCAAAGTTAATGTTTTGGAACGGCAAAAGTCAAAGTCTGGACCTTAATCCAATTAAAATGTTGTGGAAGGACCTGAAGCAGGCAGTTCTTAGGAGAAACCCATCAACATCACAGGGTTCAAGTGTTTCTGTACTAAAGAATGGGACTGATCAGCAGTTACAAAAAAACATTACCTGCAGTTATTGCTTCAAAAAGGGGCTACAGCAGATACTGAAGGCAAAGATTAACATACTTCTGCACCTCGCAAATATTTAACACTGGATCATTTTTCCTAATAACTAAATGACACAGTATATATTTTTGTCTTGTTTGTTTGATTGGATTCTGTTTAAGGACTTTTGTGAAAATCTGATGGTGTTTTGCTTTATATGTATGCAAAAATATAAAGGGTTCACAAACTTTCAAGCAGCACTGTATATGTATATACATTTCACAGTATAAAATACAGTAAAAACTATAATATTGTGAAATTTGAAACAACTGTAATTCCTGTGATGCAAAGCTGAATTTTCAGCATCATTACTCCATTCTTCAATGTCACATGATCCTTCATAAATCATTGTAATATGCTGATTCGCTGCTTAAGAAACATTTCTGATTATCAATGTTGAAAACAGTTGTGCTGCTTGTGGAAAGTATAGTCTGTAACTGTATTATTTTTCCTATTCTTTGATTAATAGAAAGTTTGAAACAACAACATTTATTTAAACTACATGTTTCATCTATATATCATTAGAAACTGTTTTATGACTTAATTATCTGTTTTACTACTAAAAGTAAATAATGCTACAGAAGTAAAGAATGTAATCCATTTACCATAATGGCAAATGACAAACCAAGCACATGGTTACTAAACTGAATTGAATGAACATTAAACTAAACTGAGCTGAACATTGACTCTGTTGTCTTCCGTAGAGCTGAAATTGATTTTGTTTCATAATTGATTCATTTTACAACAGTAACACTGTTAATTGCCACAATATTATAATGAAGCTGGTTTGAAACGATCTGCACTGTATAAAATGCTACATAAAATAAAATATTGTCTCAATATCTGCATGCCAACATTCTTTTTAAATGAACATTTGTTGATAAAGCTTTGCCTTGACTTCTGTCTCCCGAATCAGAACACCTACACAAATGCAGATAAACTCCTGGAAGCGGCCGAGCAGTTGGCCCAGACGGGCGAGTGTGACCCTGAGGAGATCTATAAGGCAGCGCGACACCTGGAGGTCAGGATCCAGGACTTCGTCAGGAGAGTTGAACAAAGAAAACTACTGCTGGACATGTCCGTCTCCTTCCACACACACACTAAAGAGGTAAGACTGACACACATACCAGGTGGATTACAGAGGAATGCTGGGAGGTTTTTCTGAGCAGTGCCAGATGTGCTAGAAGAACACACTGTTTACCTCTCCAGATGCCAATCAGGCCCTTGTGCGAAATGTTAAATGCTTTTGCCATTATGTAATTCATTACGAGTTTAAGGCATGTTGCTGCAGCAGTCAATAGCAGTGATTATTAGTGATTTATTATGCAGTAATGTGACATCACACTACATCCATCACCTCATGCACCCTGCGTTTGAGAAGGACAGAGAGCGTAAATATGTTGGAGGGTTAAGTGGCACCATCCATCTTTCTGGGGTGGTTTGGTGCTGTGCTTGTCTCATGGAGCTGTAGCATGAGCTATAGTTTTGTTGATGTATGGCGATTGTAGGAATGTGGTTTTCTCACGACTACCTCTGATGTCCTGATAATGTTCTCTCTCTCTATGGAGACTAAGATCTTGTAAAACACATTTTTATTTCCAGGTGAATAACGACATGCTTAATGTAAGTTTATAGTATTTGCAAAACGAGTTTTGGTAAAATGTCTTTAAAAGAAGTCACTTATATGCACCAAGGTTCATTTACCATTATTTGATTAAAAAAGGTATATTTTAAACAGTAGTATTTTGAAATATTATAATTTAAAACAACTGTTTTGTAATGAAATTTGTTCCTGTGAGGCAGCACTGTAAAACCTAACAAATGTCCTAATGTCCTAACTTAATATACAATAATTGGATGATTTTAATTGTAAAAAAAAAAAAAATCTGTACTATTTGCATACTATCCCTTTGTTACTCAGAAAACCCTAGTTAGTAACACTTTAGTATAGGAACCAATTCTTACTATTAACTAGTTACTTATTAGCATGCCTATTATTAACATATTAGATATATATTTGGCAATTTTAATAACAATTTTATCATTTTTTTTTTTTTTTAATAACGCATACATACAATTTTAAGTAATACATGTGTAATTACCATGTAATAAGTCAAACAGCTGTAGTTCTGGTGAGTGATACATACGTAAGACTCAGAGTTGCTTTTTAGCTGCTAAATGTGTGGATTTTTTGTTTGGTTAAATGTGTTACAGTAGTGTTTAAACCTGACACATTCCATTACACAGCTGTGTGTGCGTGTTGAGAATTAAAAGCGCTACATTATATGAGCTGACACTAACATCAGCGGTTCTTGGCTAAAGGACGCTCTACTGCAGGCCAAACATTTACAGTGTTTCACACTGGCCTGGAGAGTTTCTGCACCGTCCTACTGAAAGAGGTCACCACACAGGCCCTTGAAAGTGCTCTAGTTTAGCAGCACTCCAGAAACACTTCATTTCAGTCAGAAAACCCACACACACTCTTGAGATCAGTGTGAGGTGAATGTAGCCTCTGCAAATGGTTTAGACAGAGAACAAACTCAACAGGTATATACACAAAGTTAGCAGTTGTATAATACACCTCGATAGTACACATATCTATTTGATGTTTATGCTTGATAGTTAGGTGTCAGAACAAAGTATGTTGACTTTCACAATCTTTTAAATAAATATACAAGATACTTTTTTTTTATATGGGTTTATAATTTTCAGTTGCAATGGAAATAGCCCTGTGTTTTTTTTATCTTGTTGTTCAGCTGCAGTGGTCTCAGCAATCTGAGGTGTATTTTTAATTTATATTGTGACCAGATTAACCGAAGATACAGTTACTATGGAAACCACAGGGATGGCAACATCACATCATTCACCACTGTGCTTTGTAACTGTGTTAACCCTTTAAGAGAGCCAAACTAGCCATGCCATGTGTACTGTGTTTAAAAATGTAAAGAGAAATGAATTCCTGAAGTGGCATGTAGACCGTGATTATTTCTGTAAGGAATATCTGTATGTCTTTGCTGTGCGGTTTGGTTAAATGTATCCATTGTGTTTAGCTTTCCTGTAATGTGGGCGATTTCCTGTATTGTAAAACTTGTCATATGCATATCTGTTCAGAGCTCTTGTGTATGATTCATATGAATAATATTCCTGAGTGTGTCTCAAGCCCCTGTTGGGGGAATCATCTATCATGAGTATCACATCCTCCTGTAGAGCTGCTCTACGCCTGCAACATGTTAAAGCTAAACATGACCAGCCTCCTCACTGTAGATTTGGAAACGCCTTATTCATCATTACAGGCTCTCGTTCTGCATCTGGCAGAGCTGATGTTCCCACGCTCATGGAAAACCTGGAAGTGTCAGGGATTGATTATAAATTCTTAAAATGTCATGGGAATTCTATAGCATTTTTTAAAATCCTTATCAAATAATCACACGCGTCATGGCAATTCATTGTTCAAAGGTATAAACACTGTAAAGAGGGTTTATCAAACATGCCTGTGTGACTGATATTTTCTGGTCCTGTTCAGTAACTTCATCCATCAGCAAGATTGGCTCTGTGAGTTGTTTCTCATAAGCTAATTAATTACGCACACAATTATTTCAAAGCATTCTTATTCCTCCACACGAAACAGTGAGAATGTGTTTACAGAGACTTTTGAATGCAGCACAACAATGACAAAAGTTTATTCACAGAGGAACCGCAATCGTGGGACTCATTGCATCACTTCCGTGCATTTGCAAAATCTTGAATGTCAAACAATATGCAAACAAAAATCGTCATGACAAAAGCTAAACATTTTAGCGGTTCTTACATTTCATTCATGCAAATGCAGACAAATGATCTCTGTTGTGCTCATATCTAATGCTGTGTTTTCCAAAAAAAAGTCTGTTGGTAAAATAAATGTATTTTTTTCCATTGATTCCAAGCTAAATTTTCAACATAATTTCTCCAGTCTTCAGTGTCACTTTTTTTTTTTTTTTGATACACTACTGAATATTTGAGGTTTAAATGCAGATTAAAATGCATCCTTGCTTTATTCAGGAAAGGATGCATAAAATTGATCAAAACCTAAATACATGTAGAATTTTTAAAGTGCTTTTTGTTTCAAACAAATACAACCTATTTCAACAAAACATTCAAACGTTAATAAGAACAATAATTAATAATTGAGCAACAATAATAACTGATAATAACAGAGCATCATATCTTAGAATATTAGCATATTAGATTGATTTCTGAAGGATCAAACCAGCTTTCTTTACTGACCTGGAAACACAACACCACGCAGCACTCCAGTGTTTGGGAGTAATTTTGTTCTGCTTTTTAATGAACTCTCTGAATCATTTCTATACTGTTTAATCTTTTAGACTGAAATGTTAAAAATGGAAGCAGCATGAGAAATGAGAGCGTATATTTCCAGCTGCTTTCTAATATTGGATTCAGGACAGATTATTGTTAGATGAGCGTTACAATCTGTGCAGACAGGTCACTCCATCTCTGAGTCTGTAGAAGAGTTTAGAAACTTTTTTAGGTCTTTGCAGGAGTAAGTGTGTTTCTGTGCTTATATATGGGTCAGGTTTTGGCTCCGTTGTGCATATGAAATGTTAGTAAAACAACTTAATAAAATACCAATAATGTCTCTAATGTAAAAGTGTAAGAAGGTTTAGAAGTTATGTCATATTTAGGAGGAATATCATGAGGAAATACAATGACTGAAAGTCTGTACATGTGTTAATGTGTTCACATACTGTATGTGCGTGTTTCAGTTGTGGACATGGATGGAGGACCTGCAGAAGGAGCTGCTGGAAGAAGTTTGTTCTGATTCAGTTGATTCGGTTCAGGAGCTGATCAAACAGTTCCAGCAGCAGCAGACGGCCACGCTAGAGGCCACACTCAACGTCATTAAAGAGGGAGAAGACCTTATGCAACAACTCAGGTATCAACACACACATAGTTTTGCTCATGAGTTTACATACAAACACTTTCCAAAATCTCAAAAATACGGCACAGGTATTTAACATGTATTTACATATTTTGCAAAATAGACAAAATAACTTAATTTACACAAATTATCCTGTTCAAATGTTTACATACCCTTGATATGTAAACGTGTATAAACTTGGAAAGGCAACACTCAGTTTTGAGAACCAAATGTATCTTAACTTCAAACAGAATTAAAGATCTGTAAATTCAGTTATATTTTGTCTTGTTGTTACATGTACTTACTATAACAATAACAGTAAATTATGCATACTTACAAGCCAAACCCTAATCTTCACCGTATAGCAAGTATTTATGTGTGTAATTAAATTGTAACACAGTCACCTTAAAATAAAGTATGATCCAAGTATTATGACCTTTTTATTTAAGAGAATGAAATTCAGCAGATTTGCAAGGGATGTGTGAATATACTTGTAGGGATTTTCCATTCACAGTAATATTTCCAAATATTTTTGAAAACGCCTGCTACCCGGATGCCATCATCTTTTTGCTTTATGGGTGCTCCATTATCGGAGGCACCTGAACCATAAAAGGCAAAAAATTAGGCACTGGTACAAAACATTTACTAAAATGAAATCTTAGTGAATTGTATATTGCTTACAAAAAATCATCAGAATATGCAACAGCTTTTGAATGGCTGTGAAGAAATATTACTTAATAGTGTAGTTACAGCAGGAGCTTATTGAACTATTCTTACCAGCCAAACCTTGAGCCTCTTAAACAACTGGGAAGTGTGTTTACACTAAATATGCTCATAATTGAAGTCTCACAGGCAAATATGGCTCAGTGTAATGTGTTAATATGAAGGAATTCTCTGTATTTTGTTTTAAGGTCAATGGAAATGTCTATAAACTTAACAGATATGTCCTGGCAGAAAATTCGATTTTGTTCTTACATTGCAAGCGTGCACCATCACGAAGAAGTGTTTAAAATATATGCAACTGTATATATGCAAGCCATAACACTAAAACATTACATATGTTGGAATGATACTGGTGTGATAGTCGTTTACCAAAGCCATCTGTGTGAAGTTATATTCAGGCCCAGAGAAAATTCCAGCGATAAGAAGACAGTTTGACAAATAAATGCATGTAAAAACTGCCCCATGCATCAGTTGTAAGTGCATTTGTGCAAATGTGTTTCCAATATGATTTTACAAACTAAAGAGTGAGTCTGTATTATTTTATTTGTGTGTTTTATGGACTGTCATAGATGTTTATAAACATTAAGTTGTATTTCAGACAGAATATTTCTTTAGTGTAAGCGAATTGTAATGGTTCTAGATTACCCTAACCCACACTCTTAACACATTAGTTGTGTGTCACACAGAGATTCAGCGATGAGCAGTAATAAGATGCCTCACACGAGCTCCATCGCTCACATCGAGGGCGTCCTACAGCAGCTAGAGGAGGCCCAGGGCCACATGGAGGAACTCTTCCACGAGAGGAAGATCAAACTGGACATCTTCCTGCAACTGCGCATCTTTGAGCAGTACACCATTGAGGTGAAGTGTTTGTTTGCATACTAGATTAGTTTATTTAAAATCACTTTCTACAGGGATTTATTAAAAATCAACAAATAGTTGTTGATCTTGAACCAAAACAACTAGCCGAGATGAGTAAAAAATGTTGGTCACACTTTATTTTAAGGTCAATTCTTGCCATTAACAAACCATTAACTACAACTTTTGTCTCAGTAAACTCCAAATTTGCTCCTTATTAATAGTTAGTAAGGTAGTTGTTAAGTTTAGGTATTGGGTAGGATTAGGCATGTAGAATATGGCCATTCAGAATAGGTGCTTTATAAATCCTAATAAACAGCCAATATGTTAATAATATGCATGCTAATAAGCAACTAGTTAATAGTGAGAACTGATCCCTACACTAAAGTGTTACCAAAATATTAAATGAAAAAGCAAATAAAACACTCATTCCATGAAGCATTGTGAATAAAGAGATCGACAGTAAACATAGAGAGAGTCACTTTCATGATTATGTTTCTTAACACGCTTAAGTGCACTTTTAAAAAGTACACTGTAATGTAATGTTAAATGAAATGTTTTAGTGCACATGTGTACACGTGCACAGGTGTTTAAGTGTTCCTCCTGTCCTGCAGGTAACAGCAGAGTTAGATGCGTGGAATGAGGATCTGGTTCGTCAGGTAAATGAGTTTACTGCAGAAGAACCCAGTTTGGCTGAACAGAGACTCCAGCGGCACGCAGAGAGAAAACTGGCCATGAACAACATGACCTATGAGGTCATGCAGCAGGGTCAAGACTTGCATCAGTACATCATGGAGGTCCAAGCTTCAGGTGAGAGAGAGTGAAAAGAGTACAGGTGAATTCACACTGACAGCCATTAACTCAATAGTGCAAGTTGTTGTACAATTAGTGCAGGTAGTACTAGTAGTACAAGTTTTTATACTATTGGTGCTCTCAGGTTCTCACCCACAGACCCTCCACAGGCCACCCACAGTTCATTCACTGACCACTAGATGCATTTCACACACAAAAATGACCAGGGGTTTATGTTAATGGAATTCTTAAGATAAATTCCAAGAAGCTGGTAAGAATCTTCCTAAGCGCAATTTTTGAAAAATTCTTGAAAAAGTTCTTAAATATTTTCTTAACAACATAGTAAGTGGAAAATGACAGGCTTTGGTGTTATGTGTTTGTATGGTGGTTCTTGCCGAAGACTCAGTGAC
Organism: Cirrhinus mrigala; assembly: GCA_036247105.1. Taxonomy (NCBI): domain Eukaryota; kingdom Metazoa; phylum Chordata; class Actinopteri; order Cypriniformes; family Cyprinidae; genus Cirrhinus; species Cirrhinus mrigala. The sequence continues at coordinate 1,785,415 of CM070015.1, forward strand.
AACTCAACTCAAAGGCTGCCCTTTTACGCTGCCAACAGATCACAGTCATAATAGTGTGCACACTATTGTCATTAGCCCCTTTCACACAGTAATACCAGTAAATTGCCGTAAAATTACCGGAACGGCTTTACCGGTAAATTAATAATGTGCTGTTTACACAGGCAATGACGTTCCTTCTTTTTTCCAGTAAAGCACCATTCACACATCAATTTCAACATACTGGTAAATGCTATGACATCATTAACTGGAAATTAACTGTGGTGTTTGTAAACATGGTGGGGTATACGGTGTCAGTGTTTTTGTTGGTGTTTTCATTTTTGTGTCAAACATTCACATTCATGCAGCAGCTTTTGGCCCAGAAACATCATATTAGATGACATTTCTTTGACTTCCGTAAACAGCGTGGAGTAAATGCGTCATCTGCGTCAGAATGTTATGGTTGGCCCAGAGTAGATGTTCTACGTCAGTGTGTTCTGAACTGTTTATGTGCTGTGTATTTTTAAAGAGATTGTCTCAAGGTGAAGTGGTCAGTTGCGTTATGCTCAATTTTTTCTTTTTTGTGTGTGTGTCAGATTAGCTACTATACAGACATAGCTAGTATTATATTTTAATGCTTAATCACAACAATTCATTTGAAACAAATGAATAAGTTCATTGCACATCTTACCGTTGGGCCCAAACTGGAGGTTATCCTAACTTTAACTTTAAGTTATTTACAATTATTTTTAACAAGATTAGACCATTCTGAAAAAGTGCTTCTTGGAATACAAAAATATTAATTTCTAAGAATTCTAAAAAAAAAAAGTTAAGTAAGTAAGAAAATAGGGTAAACAGAAAATCATGTTTTAGTTTTTTAATGAAAAAACAATCATTATATATATTTTTTGAGGGAGTTTTATCAGATTAGTGGCTTCAAGTCTTGTCACAAGCAGTTGTATTTCACAGTTTCGGTAAAAATCTAACATCTTTTGGACGTATAGTGATTTAGAAAAAGTCAACAAACATTCGATATTTTAATCCGTGTTGTTTAAATTTGTTTTTTGTACTGGTTTGTGATTGCCTTATCCATTGACGATTTACTGTGCCCCCTTGTTTAAGAATTTGGAAAACAGATTTCGTAGAATCAGAATCTCTAGTGTGAAAACATCCTAAAAATGCTCTTAGAACAGAATTTATCATTCTGTGGTGTTAGGAGAGCAAAGAATTGTTTTTCTAAAAAGATTATCCCAGAGCTTACAGCTTCTTCCAATTACGGTACATTTGCAGAATTGTACAAATTTGTATAATTACTAATACTACAACCATATTTGCAGGTTTTTTAATATCTGCTCACGCCTCCACAGGGTTAGGTGTAGGGGCAGTGCTGGTTCTAGACCACAATAACTTGCAGGCAGGGGCCATTTGTGCTTTTAGGAAGCTCACTTTAAGATTTATCTTGACATATTTTCAGGAATATACTTATTAACTACGCACATCATAATCTTTTTAGACAAGTACCAGATATGTGTGTCATGTCATAAAATATCATTAATGTGACTGAATTTGTATTGAACGTGATCGCAATTTAATAAAAGCAATGTAATTTACTAATTAACGCTTTAGTAATGCTTTGATTTCAAATAAATTATATAGGCTATAAAAAAAGAAATCAAAGAACCTTCACATTATCAAGGAACTGAGGCGCTTCAGCGTTGACTCATCCAAAGGCCTCTGATTGGCCATTGCATTCTTAAACCTAGTGGAGTCATGTGTGATTGGTTATAATGCACAACGCTGTAAAAACACGTAAAAAGAAATATGATGCAATATGAGCAGATCTAACTATGATGCTGCAGTTGACACTTTTCATTTCATTTTCATGTAATAGATTTTGTTTAACTGTGCAGGGCCGGAGGATGGGCCAAGCTTGTTTAGATGGTGGCACTGGCTCTCCTGACCCACCCCAGAACCAATCGCTGTTGAGGGGTAGACCTTCATGGAGATGTTTTACCTACAAATCATATGCTTAGTCTCTCTTGTACAATGTTTATGAACTCTCATGAGATCAGGATGGATTTGGTAGAGATATAGATGCAGAGGAGAGAGATACAAAAATACACCGATTCAAAGAGAGAGGAGAGCCTCACAGAGGGAATGTCAGGTGGCAGGGCAGTGCGTCATTGATATATGGCAGTCCACAGAAACACGGCGAGATCAACCAATAGGATTCAGTATTGCTGTGATCTCTGGACCGCAGTCGCATGGGCGGCACTAATGATGCTCAGTACATCTTTCATTTCAATATAAATAACTGCGTTAAAAAGAAATTAGACTAGGCTTTTATCTTCGTATCGTCCCAACGTCCAGCACTATGTCTCACAGATATTTTTAACACTGGAAACAGACTTCCTCTTCTCAAACTGCTGACCCAACTCTCACCCCCCTCTCTCTCACATATGGGTCTTGGCTGAGGACACTCTCTTCTGTCCAGGCTTTGGACGCCGTCTGTTCCAGACATTACTGTGACAATCTCTCACACATGCCTGTGTGTCCGATGGGTGTGTCTGATTCTGCTATTGGGACAACATTCACAATCACTGAATTAAACCTTGCTAGATGCCCTATATGCATATCAACTGTTCATAATGTGTTTATATTTACTAAACTAAACTTACCATGTGTAGATCTAGTAAGAAGTAATTATTAGAATTCAAATTTAGCAAATGAATTAATTTGGATTATTCTTTAAGTGAATTATATAGTTTCATATTTTAGTGAATAATAATAATAATAATTAGCCAATTCATATTTTACCCCAATATCTAAAGAAAAACAAAAAGAAAAGAACAGATAAAAAAGAAAAGAATAATAAAATTATATTAAGAAAATTCAGACTATGTTTGTGCAATGGAATTTATTTATTTATTTATTTAAATGACTAATTACTTAAACTAAATTTCCCAACAATTCTAGTAAGAAATAATTATTAGATATCAAATATTGCAAATTAGTTTATTTGGATTATTCTTACAGTGAACTACATGGAAAAAAAAAAAATAATAGCCTAATCCGTCTTTAATAATAATAATAATAATAATAATAATAATAAATATAACAGAAAGAAAGATAAATAAGAAATTATGTTAAGAAATTCAAGACTATGTTTGGACAATGGATTATTTATTTATTTATTCATTTATTTATTTTCACGCACATTTAACTGATAATACTTTTACTAATTTATTGTTCCTTTTCTCCTATGTTTGATTCTAAATGATTAATTGCAGCATTCTGTGGTCATTTTTTTTTCTTGTGTAATGATGTATATGTATAAACTAAACTGTATACTTGACCTTTGTTCCTGCTTATCCTCACATCTCTCTCTATCATTTCACACATGTTGGGTTTATTTTGCTGAATATTCGTTATCCTTAACTTAAATTTTTCCTTGAATATAAATCTGTGATATGGTAAATGGGGTTCTGGAAGAGAAGAGCGGTTTTGCTGAGACCACTGGATTTGAACTAGTTGTCATACTGACACCCAGTGGTCATGAGCTGTAAACGTGTTCTTTCAGACAATACAGATACTAATGATTCTGCAAAAATGTATGCAATATGCAGGTATTGAGTTGACCGGTGAGAAGGAGGTGGATCTGGCCACGCAAGTTCAGGAGCTGTTGGAGTTTCTAAATGAAAAACAGCATGAGCTGGACGTGAGCGCTGAACACACACAGAAACGCCTGGAGCAGTGTGTGCAGCTACGCCACCTACAGGCTGAGGTTAAACAGGTAACACACATGCACTGAATACTCAGCTTAGTGGCTCATCACATGCAGATTGAGACTCATAAACTTTGTAAATGAGACAGAAATCAAACACAGTCAGTAACTTTATGCACATTCTCCTGCATCTGTCTGTTTTTGTATCTGTCCATCTGCCTATCCGTCTCGGGGCCAAAAGTGAAAGTTTATCAATGAAAAACACTTCCTGCTGTTTGGCTACTCAAAGTTATATTTATTGTTCTGTTTGCTTCATATTCTTAGTGTAGTCTTGGGATAAAGATTAGGCAGATGTTAGCTGTGGAGAGCCACGGCTGAAATTATTTCCCAGAGATTTCCCATTTAGTATACTGTCCATACTGTATACTGTAGCAGTGTTTCCCAACCATGACATATGTGTCTTAGATAAGAGAGACATCTGAAATGTGAATTTTTGGTGGTACTCCAGGGCCAGGGTTGGGAAACACAATTATATAGTATACAAATGCAAAACTGCTACAGTAATTTTTAAATGTATGAATGCAAATGTTAAATAATAAAATGTATTTTAAAGTTTAGTTATTTAGTAATCTCTTACCTACTAATGCATTTAGCTAGATGTTAAAGACTAAGGTAAGACTTCATAAGGCAAAACCATTGTTTTTTTGTTTTTTTTTAAGTATGGTCAGTTTTTAGATTTTTGCCCTTTTTTTCTGTAATTTTTGCTTGCATAACTGGTCTTCTTTTAGTGTTAGGAAAATCTAAGATACAGATGTGTTTGTTTTTGGATTTCAATTCTTTTTTTTAAATATGTTTTGTTTTGTTTTGTTTTTGTTATACAATGAGACAGAAATCTCCATTTCAGTAGCACTTACCAAACTTTTTTTTATTATTTTATTCTTAAAGTGATGAAAAAAGACCTTCAAAATTGTGAGCAAATGTCTTATGCTCACCAGTCCTGCAGTTATTTGTTTAAATACAGTAAATATTGTCAAATATTATCATGCATTTAAGTAACAGTTTTATTATATTTTATAATATATTTTATCTATGTTAATAGATTTTACAATGTAACATATTCCAGTGATGGGAAAGCTGGTGAATTGGTGCAATAATTTTATTTTATTATTTTGTTTTGTTTTGTTTTGTTTTGTTTTGTTTTGTTTTGTTTTGTTTTGTTTTATTTTGTTTTTTGTTTTGTTTTGTTTTGAAAGACACTTGTTGAAACCATGATACTTTTTTGTCAGGATTCTGTAATAAACACAAAGTTCAAAAGAACATCAATTTATCAATGCCCTTGCTTAATAAAAGTATTATGTATATAACTGACCCCAAACTTTTGAACAGTACTATAGGTGTGTTTTCCCTTTACCCATAATGCTACAACTCTTTCAGAGGATTCATCGTTGCTGTTCCATTATCAAAAACAACAAAATATTGGTCATAGTTTGCTCTTCTGTCTCTTACGCTCTTGATGTATCACAGTGCTGGGCTGTAGTACGCACAGTCTCGTGTGGCTCTCTGTTGGTTCTGTCACTGGCACTTCCTCTGATTGATAATCAATAGAGAGAGATCAATAGTGAGAGAGAGACCATGTGCTGTGCTTGCTGATTCAGTGTGTCTCTCAGAGCTAATCTCATTCTGAGAGCCAAAGTGCTGTCGCCAGGGACGGCCCTAAAGTGCCTGCCACTACATGAGCGCTAATGGAGAGAAATGAGCAGAGAGAGTTATGAATTCTGTTCAGTCTCCTCAGGATATCACTCCGCACTGAGAGTGTCATATTCACATCGGACTGACAGCTATTTTAGTGTAATAGCATACAGATGATTCAACCTAACTTTACCCAAGATCATAGATAGATAATAGATAAGATAATAGCGTTGTTACTTGAATGATCCACAGCTGTGTTTTTGTTGTTGTTGTTGTTATTGTTATGCATTAACCATGCATTAGCCAGGGGTGTAAACTTTTGAACAGAATGAAGATGTGCATATTTTTCTTATTTTGCCTAAGTATCATATTTTTTTGCATTTAGTACTGCCCTTTAGAAGCTACAGAAGATACTTATATGTTTCCCAGAAGACAAAATAAGTTAACTTACCCTGATCTTCAAATTGAAAAAAGTTTTCACCCCCCAGATCTTAATGCATCATCTTTCCTTCTGGGGCATCAGAAAGTGTTTAAACCTTCTGTAATAGTTGCATATGAGTCCCTCAGTTGTCCTCAGTGCGAAAAGATGGATCCCAAAATCATACAGTCATTGTTGGAAAGGGTTCAAATACACAAAAATGCTAAAAAACCAAAGAATTTGTGGGACCTGAAGGACTTTTCTGAAGAAACTGTTCAGGACAAACAAGGGACTCATGAACAACTATCACTAAAAAAAAAAAAAAAAAACACACACAGCTGTGGATCATTCAGGAAACATCACAGTATTAAGAAAAGTGTATGTGAACTTTTGAACGGGATCATTTTTATAAATTCAACTATTATTTTCTCTTGTGGACTATATGTAAACATCTTTTATGTGAAATATCGTATTCAGGTCAGTACTAGATAAAATATAGCATGCATTTTGTATGATCCCTCTTATTTTGGTACAATAATTAACATTTTGCAGATTCTGCAAGGTGTATGTAAACTTTTGATCTCAACTGTAGACAGATCATAATTTTTAAAGAAGTCAGAATTCTGTAATTTCATATAAAGATGTATTGTATCTAAGACTTACTTAAGTGTATCAAAAAGCACTTTAAATTTCAGTTAAATGCATTTAATATAGATGTAAAATGTAATAAATTTTCATTTTTTTGGATATTAATACTGCATGCAAATAGGTGAACTGTATAAAAAATACGTTTACTGTAATTCACATGAAAATATATTATTTTGAAGTATATTATTTGTGTACTAAGTACTCTTTTTTAAGGTATGCTATAGTGTACTTCTTTTTCACAAAGGGATAAATAGATTTATTGAATAAGGTCACACTGATACTGTGTGTTGTGTTTCAGTGCTAATCTTGTGTTTGTTGTATTGCATGCTGTTTAGGTTCTGGGTTGGATTCGTAATGGTGAGTCTATGTTGGATGCCAGTATGGTGAACGCAAGTTCACTGTCAGAGGCCGAACAACTACAGAGAGAACATGAGCAGTTCCAGCTCGCGATAGAGGTAAACACACACACACACACACACACACACACACACACGCACGCACACAGGCTCTATCCCTCACTGTCTCTTTTTCTCTCTCTGTACATTCTGAACATTTTTGTACAAAATTTATCTGTGAGACATCTATAGTAACAGCGCTACAGCTCTGACCTTTACATAGATGAGTGAAATTTAAGTCTATGAACTTAAGTCCATTCCCCCATCTCTCTCTCTCAATCTCTATAGTTCTTTTTTAAGGGTCATATAAAGGAAAAAGAAAAACAGGGGTAGTTTGATGTGCTGTGTGTAGACATACTCAAACATGCACTAAAAAGTCCAGAAGGGCCATTTATGAAGTCTGGAAATGTTCAGAAAACACTTTTAAATTTACATATCAACATCTGTCGACATGATATCGATAATATCACATCTCCTCTGCTCTCTCTTCATTTTTAGTCAAAACCCTTCGTTTTCTTAGCTCTCAGCATAGAGTTTAACACTGAGAGATGTATGGAAGTGATTACTCTGGGAATATTCCAAACAGATCCAGCAGGAATTGTTCATTCATAAAATTTCACACAGGGATCATAACATTCTCCTGAAGGATTTATGACCCACGGACAGTCTAGAGCTGCTCCGCTGTTTTTATTGCAATTCACAGCTTTTTCTTTTGAGTGCGCTGTGTAAACTTGGCCTGATTCTGACCAGTAATATTCACTCTCAACGTAGTTTTAGTGTTAAGATTTTTTTGTTGTCTGAGACAAGCAAAGCAAATGAATGACTCATGCTTTCTGCTATCGGTCTGTATCTCTCAGTACAGTAGTCCTGACATTTATCACAGGACTTGGCACCGGTCTCTATTTCCTGCTTTGGACGAGGTTCTACCTGCTCGACTCTGCTAGTAAATGTCCGTAGCTGACTATTAAAGTTAGATTTATTTTTTCCTTCATCGTGACAATGCCAGCAGACAGAAAACAGGCGGCGTTTGACTGCAGAAAACCTAAAGCTGTTAGCGGTCAGAGACAGGAGGGCCCCGTTAAAGATGCTTAAATGATCTACTCTAATAGTTGTTTACTTTTAATTATCTGTCTCCTTTAATGCTTGTGATTTAAAGCAAAGCGTGTCCTCCTTTTTGCAGAACATGTGGAATTATGATCACAATAGAACACTAGCATATGCTTACTGCATGCTGCACACTATGTACTGTAGCTGCACTGTGCAATAGTTAAATAAAAAAATAAAATAAAGTAAAATAACTTACCATTCAAGTTTTGATGTATCCCAGTTCTTGAGCTGTTGACAATCTGCAATCAGATCAGTTTGAATCTTTCACTGTGATTTGCAAACCAATTGAATAATTTACTGGTTAATTGAAAAGAATCAGACATCGCTATAATATCTCAAAGCTCTTCACTGTTGACCTCTGAGCTAAGGTATACTTAACATACTGTTCTTTCTCTTTTCCCTTCCTGCAGTCTCTGTTCCATGCTAACTCTCTTCAGAAGACCCATCAGAGCGCACTTCAGGTGCAGCAGAAGGCCGAGATCATGTTACAGGCTGGACACTTTGACCCTGAGGCCATCCGCAGCTGTGCTGAGAAGGTGGCAGTACACTGGCAGCAGCTCATGCTGAAGATGGAAGACAGACTCAAGCTGGTTAATGCCTCTGTGGCTTTCTACAAAACATCCGAACAGGTGCTGAGAAATACCAACAGTTGATCCTCTTGGGTTCTGCATCACTTCACCATTACTGATACAACCGTAGAAGACTTACAGTAATACAAACGACAGTCAGGTGTCCCAAGATTAGTTGCAGTGGCACATTACCAATATGAAAAACGTGTCCTATTTGTGTTAAATATGCACTTGTAGTGTACTTTAAACTAACTGCATACTTAAGCACATGTAAAGTATTTAATTATAATTTTAACTGTTGCATATTATTTGATATTATATTTAAATTTAATGTATTTTACGTGCACTAAATTGCAACATCATTATCATTGCATGATATTTAATATAAGCAATGCAAGTATGTAATGTCAGTATATATAATTAAATACATGGCATTCTAGTTTTGTTACATTAGATTATTTTAGCTTTGTTCATTTTAGCTGATTATTCTTACCTTTTTGGCTGTACACTTTAACCTTACTCAAAAGACAATGCGATTATGAAATTACAGAATATAGATGAACTTAAGTCCTACTAAGTCCAGCTTATTTCATTTAATATAAATTTTAACAGTAACACTTCACAATAAGGTGTCATTTGTTCACATTAGTTAATGTATTAACTAACATGAAAGAACAATAAACAATACATGTATTACCCTATTTATTAATCTTTATGTTAGGTAATAAAAATACAGCCATTCATTGTTTGTTCATGTTAGTTCACATTTTAACAAACACTAATGTTAACTACTGAAACATGTTGTAAAGTGTTACCATTTTAACTATAATACATTTTAATTTAATTGTAAATAACATGCAACTAAGTGTCAGAGATTTTACATTCAGTTTGCACTTAAGTATATTCCTTTGAAGTAGATTATTTCCATACTAATTACTCAACTTTTTTTTTTTTTAAGCGTTTCACATTTTGCTAGTGAATAACTGTTGACTATGAGATGCACAGTGGTCTTCTTCAAGGGTACAATTGATGCTTCAAAACCTCTCCATTGAGCAAAAACTATGCTGTCTGGTCTGGCAAATAATTTCATAGTTTTATTATAAAAGATATCATTTTAATTTAAGTTATTATCAAAAACAATTATAAAATGTTAAATTAAATTAAAAATACAGTAAATATACGACATCTTAATAAGTAAATTAATAATAACACTGAGAAACTATAAAAAAAAAATGGAAATACAAGATCAAGAGAAAATTATTATTTATATTCATAATATCTGACATGCTAGTGACAGCTAGTTCCTGAACGCTGCGTCTTGCTAAATGTCGTGCGATTGGCATATTCACAGGTGTGTAGTGTGCTGGAGAGTCTGGAGCAGGAGTACCGCAGAGATGAGGACTGGTGTGGAGCTCATGATAAACTGGGATCTTCAGCAGAGACGGATCATGTTCTGCCGCTCATCAGCAAACACCTGGAGCAGAAAGAGGCTTTTCTCAAGGTCACTACTGAACAGCGATCTCTCTATCAGTATCAGTCAGCCCTGATTAAGTTACCAACTTCATAATAACAATCGCAAAAGAGTCTTCTGCATCTTACAGTAGTGCAGGGATGATTCAGAACCTTTAGATCAGAAGATCTCTGATTTAGATCTTTAAGGACATGAGAAACAAATTCAGTCCACGCTTTTGACCGCGTATCTGTTTTGGATTTGTAAAGTCTTCTGTGTTCTTCAGGCATGTACTCTGGCCAGGCGAAATGCTGAGGTTTTTCTAAAATACATCCATCGGAATAACGTCAGCACTCAGGGAACATCTAGCAACACCCGCGGCCCTGAGCAACAGGTCAAAGGTCAGAGCTCGTACTCTATAATGTCAAAGCCAGTTATGTCCATCTTTTCATATTCCCGTTCATTTTTAGCTTTGAATCCTTTTCTCTCACACAACATTCTTCATTTATCCAGTCATTTATTTATTAATGTTAAGCATGTGTCGTGTGTGACGTGTTGTATTTGTACAGCCATCCTGAATGAACTGCTACAGAGGGAAAACAGAGTTCTGCATTTCTGGACCATGAAGAAGCGCCGTCTGGATCAGTGTCAGCAGTATGTGGTGTTTGAACGCAGCGCCAAACAGGTGAAAACACTGAACTACACTGAGCTGTGTTTGTAGACTCACTCTGCTCACTCTATTTTTTGGTTTTTGTATTTGCATTTATATGTATGAATGAGTATGTGTGTATTTGTGTTTTGTTGTTTATTTACATATTTTACGGTGTAAGGATGCTGTAAAGGCCTGTCAATCACTTAATATAATTCAAATTATGATGACATTCAAACTATTGACGAAATTACTGTGTCAGACAGAAGCATAACAGTAAAAAAGAGACTATATAACAATCACTATATGTTTTATTTCCGCATCATCCACATAGGTCGGTCAGTGGCCTACAGTCCACAGCTGCTTCTTTTTGGAAGTGAATTTGTCAGTCTATCTAATGAATACTTAGGGACCTTTTACAGAAGACACATTCTTGTATTCTGCCTGCGATCATTTTTAATAATTGGTCACATGTGTTAGACGTGTTTTTCTTAGACATGTACAATGAAGCAAATGGTAAATGACACACTGAGACTTCTGCATTCAATTCTATGTTGTTGTGCTCCATCTAGCGGTTCATACACCACAACAAGTCCTTACTAGCTGCACAATTTGCTAAAAAGGTCTTTTCATTTTATATTTTTTAGGGCTGGCAAATGATTAATCGCGTACAAAATAAAAGTTTGAGTTTGCCTAATATATGTGTGTGTACTGTGTGTAATTATTATGTATATATATATACACAGCACATTCATGTATATAAAAAATGCTATTTATGTACAAAATGCTTTTTTTATATATATAAGTTCTATAAAAATTATAATAAATACATATAAATATTTCTAAAATATATATATATGTAGATAGATAGATAGCACATTCATATATATATAAATATATATATACATATGAATGTGCTTGTATTTATATATACATAATAATTACACACATTACACACACATACTCAAACTTTTATTTTGTATGCGATTAATCGCGATTAATCGTTTGTCAGCCATAATATTTTTATATGGTATTTCACACTTGAAATATTTCTTTGCTATAATTTAGCATTTTTTATGATTATTGTACCACCTTTAGCCTTAAATAATAGTGAATATAGATTAGATTAGAGATTAGATTACTTATTTTGAAAAAAGATATAAAAAATAATATAATTATATAGCTTCTTAAGATTCAGTACATAAAAAAAAAAACATAACAGGATTTTTTCAGAGGACATTTTCAGATTTGTATGCTGATGTTTTTAGTGTTACCACCTTCTCCAGTCACACCACTAAGCTGTCCGTGGCTTCTCATAACTCAGTAATATAAAACATTTTTTAAAAATGTTTCAGTAAATACATACATACATAAATGATCAAGTAAGCTTTGACATGTTTGAAAAAATGATGATGAAATGCTGGCAGATGTAGTACCATTACATTACATTCAAATCATTTGTTCACACATTCACTTTGTTCAAATATTAGAATATTCTATATCGGGTGTTTGTGATCAAGTGAGTGCTTGGTGTGTGTGAATCCCAGACCTCACATCCACAGAGTGCAGGACATTTCAGCTGTACAGACTGATCTGTGTGTTGATTTGGATTCTGTCTGTCTCTGTGTCAGGCATTAGAGTGGATCGAGGAGGCAGGAGAGGTCTATCTCGCCTCTCACACGTCCCCAGGAGACTCTGTGGAGAAAACTCAGGAACTCTTGAAAGAGTATGAAGAATTCCGTGTGCCTGCCAAGGTACAGAGACACAAACACTTCCCCTCACCTCTTCCTCTTGCTTTTCATATTAGTCTCTAATGCGTGACACATACTGCCACATGAACGCTTCAAACAAGTCATTCTCTCTGAGGAACTTTTGAAAGATGCATCTTGTCACTGAGCACTGATGATTAAACCACACACCACTCACACACATAATGTTCATGTGTGACACAGCAAACTAAGGAGAAAGTGAAGATGTTGATCCAGCTGGCAGATAATTTTGTGGAGAAGGGACACACGCACGTCACCGAGCTGAAGAAGTGGGTGACGGCAGTGGACAAGCGCTACAGAGACTTCTCCCTGCGCATGGGCAAATACCGCTGCAGTCTGGAGAACGCGCTGGGAATCAGCTCTGAGGTACTGCACCTAAACAGAAATTTATCATAATATTTATGATTTTAAAAGAACATATATTTATTTAAAGATTCATTAATTTTTTTTTTTACACATTTCATCAAATGTAGCATTTTATCCAGGCATGCTAGAAATTTGCATATTGCGTCCATATGATCTGTGTTTTTTTTCTGAGATTTAATTGTGTGTGTGTTTCAGGATAATAAGGATCTGGAGTTGGATATCATTCCAGCCAGTCTAACCGACCCAGAGGTCAAACTGCGTGACCCCAACCACGAGATCAATGAGGAAAAGAGGAAATCAGCCCGGAAGAAAGAGTAAGCGATTATACACAGCTTGCAGACAGCAGCTCCACACACACACACATCACAATTTCAGACTGGAGACTCTTATAATCGACCTCTTGTTTGTAATGTTGCAGGTTTATTATAGCAGAACTGTTACAGACAGAAAAGGCTTATGTGAGGGACTTGCATGAATGTTTAGAGGTAAGTGCTTCAGGTTTATTATTAATATTAAATCCTGATGCCTAGATGTGAACATTTTTTCTACTGTAACTTTAAGTCTTCTATATGTAAAACTGGACCACAAAACCAGTCATAAGGTAAACTGAGATTTCATACATTTTGATACATCACCTAAAAGCTGAATAAATAAGCTTTCCATTGATGTATGGTTTGTTAGAATAGGACCATTTTTGGCCGACATTTATCCACACAACTATTTGAAAATCTGGAATCTGAGGGTGCAAAAAAAATCTAAATATTGATAAAATCACATTGAAAGTTGTCCAAATGAAGTTCTTAGCAATGCATATTACTAATCAAAAATTATGTTTTGATATATTTATGGTAGGAAATTTACAAAATATCTTCATGCAACATCATCTTTATCCTGGCATAAAAGAAAAATCGACGATTTTGACCCATACATGTATTTTTGGCTATTGCTACAAATATACCCATGCTCCTTAAAAACTGGTTTTGTGGTCCATGGTCACATATGTCTGTCTACATCAAAGTCAGTGATAATCAGTATTGTTTACTCACTTTCCTTGTGTGATTTATTTATTAGACATATTTGTGGGAGATGACCAATGGTGTTGAAGAAATCCCTCCAGGAATCGCCAACAAAGAGCACATCATTTTTGGAAACATCCAGGAGATTTACGACTTCCATAATAAGTGAGTTTCACTCATTAAATAAAATATTAATTACATTTTTAACCCATAAGCCATTGAGCTTTTTATCAGCATAGACAGTTTTCATATTTTTGCAGATGAAAGAGGTGACTAATATGCTTTCCAATTAAAATTATACATATGCAAATTGAGTATACCATGTGACATGGAAATGCAGTGATTATGCTTCATTTGCATGCTGTTTTGTGTGTGTTATAGTATATTCCTGAAAGAGCTCATCAATTATGAGCAGTTACCTGAGGATGTGGGCCATTGCTTTGTTACATGGGTGAGTGTTACACTTGCTTAGAAATAAATTATGTTTTTTGCATCTAGCAAGACCTTTTTTTTTTGTCTTTTTAACAAACAGTTTACAAAAACAATTAATTTATTAATGTATTGATTTATATACATTAAAATAATGCTTTATTTCATGGTGTCCTTGTTTTACATGTAATATGTACCTGCTATAATAATAACAGTAAATTATGCATAATTACAAGCAAATAACCCTAAACCAAACCCTAACCATATACTATGTCCATGTTTTTTTTTTTTTTACTTTATTTTATTTTATTTTATTTTTATAAAGCAAGAGTTATAACATTCATAAACACTGTGAATATTCACTGAAATTATATATGGCAGCTCTTTTCTTTCCTTTGTTATGCTGAATTAAAGCTTTTATGTTTGTGTTTCAGGCTGATAAGTTTAATATTTATGTGACGTACTGCAAAAACAAACCAGATTCAAGTCAGCTCATCCTAGAGCATGCTGGGACTTTTTTTGACGTAAGTACATGAGTTTTCTAAAATCGTCAATTTGATACCTTCAAATGTATTTTGTCATCTTTTATATCTTAAGCAATTTGCCTACATGATTTTTAAATTAAATTAAATTTAGCTGAAATGAAACTCACTGATGTTCATCAGAGCACTATGTTGTGGTCAGTAGATGGAGGCAGTGAGTCACTGACCCTGAGCATGTCACTGTATTGGTTGTGAATACATGAGATATATGAGAATTGTTTTATATGAGAATTACATATGAGAATTGTTTTATATGAGAATTATATATGAGAATTGTTTTTTGTCTGACAGGAGATTCAGAAGAGACATGGTCTGGCCAACTCTATATCATCATACCTCATCAAACCTGTGCAGAGAATCACCAAATACCAGCTGCTGCTTAAGGTACTGTGTGTCTCCCAGACATTTAATGTTTACTTTGATGAGAAGATCAGATGCTGAGTTCAGAGTGCTGTACAGTATAGTATGTGTGTTCACAGGAGCTGCTGTCCTGCTGTGAAGAAGGCAAGGGTGAAATTAAGGACGGCCTGGAGGTCATGCTGAGTGTGCCAAAAAGAGCCAATGATGCCATGCACGTCAGCATGCTGGAGGGTACAACACCACTGAACACAAACACACTTATTAGTCTTTTCCACTGGTATGCCGAAATAAGCCGTCAACCTCTGACATGATGTTTTCTTCTGTCAGGTTTTGATGAGAATCTGGATGTTCAGGGTGAACTCATCCTGCAGGACACCTTCCAGGTGTGGGATCCCAAATCACTGATCCGTAAGGGAAGAGACCGCCACCTCTTCCTCTTCGAGATCTCCCTCGTCTTCAGCAAAGAAATCAAAGACTCGGCAGGACGATCCAAATACATCTACAAGAACAAACTACTGGTATGTAGTTTTAACACTCAGTTTACACACAAACACACAGAATATCACATACATTTATCACATACACTACTTTTACAGGTTTGGGGTCAGTATGATTTTTAATGTTAAGAAGTTTTAAAGATAATAGAGAGAAGTCTATTATGCTCACAAAGGCTGCATTTACCTGACCAAAAATACAAATACAGTAAATATAGTAAGATTGGGAAATAATGATAGAATTTAAAATAACTGTTTTCTGTTTGAATAGATTTTAAAATGGATTTTTTTCCTGTGATTTAAAGCTGAACTGTGATTCCTGTGATTTAAAGCTGAACAGTCAATCATGAGTGTCACATGATCCTTCAGAAATTGTTCTAATATGCTGATTTGCTGCTTGAGAAACATTTCTGATTGTGAATGTTAAAAACAGTTGTGCTGCTTACAGTTTTCTGGAAATATTCTCAGGATTCTTTTATTATTAGAGATCAACAGAATCGGAATTATTTGAAATGTAAATCTTTTTGCAATTGTACATGTCAATTTTAATCATCAAATTGCATTGTTGCTGAATTATTAAAGTATTATTAGTATTTCTTTCCTAAAAAAGTCCCCAAAAGTTTTCCAATATGGGTGAGGTTTTGTCAAAATAGCCCATATTTATCAAGGTTTTAAAGGCAGTGTTTAAAACTGGAAACTAAAAACAAATCTGTATATTCCATAATTTGTCCTTAAAAGTTGTGCTAAATGTATAATTTAGTATTTATTTATTTTATAATGTCTAGCTATAGTTCTAAATAAAAATATTATAAAAGTGTGCATGTATGTATGTATATATGTATATATATATATATATATATATATATATATATATATATATATATATATATTACATCTGCCTTAAAAAAATAATATTATGATTTAAACTGGAAAAATAGTATATTTACTTCTAAATAAAAAAATAAGAGAATTGAGCCCTGTTTTAAAGCATAACAATCCATAAATGAAAGGAAAGCCCCATAGGAGGGTCAGTTGGTGCACACATGAACACAGTTATGTCTGAATTTTACATTTCCCATCTGTTTTACCACATTGTGTAACTGTTAAGTGTTTCCACACATACCTGGAAGCAGCCAGTGCAGGTGTGTGGACCAGATGGGGCGTTTGTCACCCCTCTCTCTGTGTTCAGTATGCCTGTGAACAGATCCAGATGTGCCGTTGGTTTTCCTCTGGTCATCTGGAATTGTCTCGCAAACACAATTTAAGACTCTACGTAGGATTTTACTGAGGAAATGCTTTAAATTGATAGATAAATTTATTAGAGTTCTGCTTTCAGTTAAGTTCACCCTTAGGTTATCTCACTCTCAAATCCATTTTCCATGTATACTCAATTAATTTTAACATCTGTATGTGATGTTCTGATTTTTCTGTGTTTACAGACATCTGAATTAGGGGTGACAGAACATGTGGAAGGAGACCCGTGTAAATTTGCCCTGTGGGTGGGACGCACACCCTCATCCGACAACAAGACAGTTCTCAAGGTATATTATTCACTCCATTTTAATATTTTATTTACCATTTTATTATTAATAAATTACTTTTAGAGTGGTAAGCATTAAACACATTCCAGTCTGTGAAATTCCCTGTGAGCAAAGATTTTCATAAACATTTCCTACATTTCCTGCTTTTTTCATGATTGTTGTGTCATTCTGCTGTCCTGTTGGAATAAAACATGGGTCTTCTGTTTTTAATGTGCATGACTGTTTCTGTGTCAGGCGTCCAGTATTGAGGTGAAGCAAGAATGGATTAAAAACATCCGAGAGGTCATCCAGGAGAGAATCATTCACCTGAAGGGGGCGCTAAAGGAACCAATACATGTTCCCAAAACCCCAGCCAAGCCCCGCAACAACAGCAAGAGGTCAGTCACACTCTGCCAATGCATACTTTACTTACATACTGTACACAGTCCTGAAAATCAAATACTACATAATACATAATATAATCATAATCTCAGCTCGCAAACACACTGCAGTTGTAATTGTTGCTATTTGTACATTCTGCTTTGTGATCAGATTGTTTGTATGTCCCTTTGGTTAAAAGCATCTGCTAAATAATGATAATAATAAACAGTAAATCTGTAGAAAAACTGAAACAAAACGCTTCATTCATAAATATTCATAATTCATAACCATTTATGCATGACAATGCAGGAGGCTTATGTTCATGTATAAACATTTGCCATCTTGTCTCTCCTCATGCAAGCTCCATATGCTTGTTAAAAATGTGTACATATGGAAATAAGGATGTGCAGTGAAGCCAATATCTGAATCTGTTGCAATAGCAAAATTATTTGTATCTGTATTCTGATAAAACTGGATGTGGGCAGGGCTTAAAAAGAAAGTTTATCCAAAATATATGGAGAAAAAAAAAAAAAAAAAAAAAAAAAAAAAATATATATATATATATATATATATATATATATATATATATATATATGGCCTTTTTAAATTGAATTATTTTCTCTTCTCTTCTCTTGCTATTGGTTAACAAATAGCAAACATACCTGATATAACTGATAAAATGATTTCTATAAATATATTTGAATTAAGGAAAAGTTCACTTCCACAACAAATATTTGCAGATAATTTACTCACAACCTTGTCATCCAAGATGTTCATGTCTTTCTTTCTTCACTCGTAAAGAAATTATGTTTATGCTGTAAACCATCCCAGCCGAGGAAGAAGGGTCTTATTTAGCAAAACGATTGGCTATTTTCTAAAAAAAAAAAAAAAAAAAGACAA
The DNA here is from genome assembly GCA_036247105.1 of Cirrhinus mrigala. Classification (NCBI taxonomy): domain Eukaryota; kingdom Metazoa; phylum Chordata; class Actinopteri; order Cypriniformes; family Cyprinidae; genus Cirrhinus; species Cirrhinus mrigala. Next base: position 1,803,817 of record CM070015.1, read on the forward strand.
TTTCTATACTTTTTAACCTCAAATGATCATCTTGTCTAGCTCTGCATGAACTCTGTGTATTCCTGTTCAAGATAGTTAAGGTATGTCAGAAAACTCCCATTTCATTTTCTCCTCCAACTTCAAATCGTCCTACATCACTGCAGAAGTAGTGTTTACAACGTGAACATGCAAAGAAGATCGAACGCCCTTTACAAAAAAAGGTAAAACAGCGATGTAGGACGATTTTGAATTTGGAGAAGAAAATGAGATGGGTGTTTTTCAACCTACCTTAACTGTCATGAAAAAAGCATGAAGATCCACCCCTAAATATAATAATCAGTGGGCTGTAAGCCAGTAATGCAAAAAGGTATGAATGAGATCTTACATATTCATATGAATTAGCCACTAATTTGCCAAAACATTAAATAGTTATAAATTAAATCAGATTGTGTTGTTCCATTCATAGAGTTTACAGTCATTCACTTTACACATTCATTTTTTGTGTTGTTTATCTAAAATATTGTGCTGTGACCTGGCTCACCTGTTATCCAGCAAGAACAACGAGTAACTGTATCTAATGAACATTATTATTCATTATTTGATGTCATTATCTGAGCTGAATAAAGTATTCTGCTTCCGGCACATCCCTAATCGAGACTTTTATTTGTGTGTTTGGTTGCAGGGAGGCTGGTGAGGATGCCGACAGTCAGGGAGATGGCAGCAGTCAGCCGGACACCATCTCAATCGCATCCAGAACCTCTCAGAACACTGTAGACAGTGACAAGGTACAAACACACAGATCTGACCTCTGACCTCTAGAGCTGCTCTCTCTGCTACATTTACCTCAGTTGTACTTACTCAATAAAAGCCTTCATTAGTGAATTTACTGAGATGTGGAATCGAAGGCAGCACATATGGAAAACGATTACTATCAGGTGCTAACTAGCCAAACTTTGAGTCATTTAGATACTCTTTATAGACATATTTGCATATTGTGCACTCTATATATACTGCATACAGTAAAAATAGTGTGAGTAGGAAGTTAACTACTAAACTAAATTCTAAAATAGGTTCAAACTAAATTTAGAACCGCATACTATTCTTTTTTTTTTTTTTTTGCCATAGTAAGATATAAAAAGAGTAAGACTAGCATACTACTAAAAATCAGACCCCCAACTCAGACTCCACCCTCTGAGGGTCGTGTCATCAGTGATTGACAGGTATATGTCACACAGGGTTTCCTGCTTTAGTAATGGAGCAGGGGCTGTCATGCTCCAGCGCAGATGATGAGTACAGCAGTCATGAGCAGTAAACAGATGTGTTAGACAGTCATGTTTAATCATGAAAAGTCTCTTCAAACTGTGTGCTGGATTCAGCCCTCATAGGAGCTATGATACACCTTATCAAATCAAAGTAAGACGCACTGAACACATGTCCTCCCAACAGCACATGTTTGTGCTGGTGTTTTAAGCAGTTTCACAATAGCTTGTTGTGTTTTATGAGTTGTGCGTGTTTGTGTTGTAATGTTTGTTTGTTTTGGAGATGACCGCATCGCTGTGACATGCTTTTGCTCAGAGGAGAACTTGTGTTACCAACTCTTGACTGTTTGGAGGAGTATCATTTCCTCACCAGTTTCCTCTGAGGGCAGAAGATCCTGGTAGGATCTTAAAATACTCTGTGTAATGCACTTACTCTGCTCTCATTGAATTTTACACAGCTAAATGTTGACAGTTTTCTGCATTTTTGTGTTGTTTTGTAAAAGAGGAAGCAGCCGAACATGTTTATGCTTTAATAGTGTATGTGTGACGTAGATTGAGTTTATAATGAAACAGTGGAGTCCCTGAGCGCAGTAAATTGTTTTGGGATGGATCATGATGGCTGACTACTTGAATAATCATCCAGAAACCAACTGGTTGTTTATTGTGGTTGACAAATTAGTTTATCTAGTTTTTATTTTTTTTCTTCTTCTTTTTTTTTTAGTCTTACATCTAAAGCATGCTAAATCTCTTTCATCCCCTTAAACTCTCTCTTTTTTGTCATCCACAATGTTGAACAAACACACAGGGAAATGAAGGAGAAAGACTATAAAACATCCAGGGTGTAAAAGATTCACACATACACTCAGAGAGAGTGAAATGAATGGGAGTCTATGACTGTAAGCTTTACTGCAAAAATTATGCTTCACAATTATTAAAAAATTAATAATAACGACAACTGCAATAGTAATAATAATACAAACAAACTAAAAGTTGACGATTAATATAATAGTTGCAGAGAACACTGTCATGAACTGGACATTATTGTCATGATTTTGTCCTGACATGAAGTCATGTTATTGTTGTTGTTGTTGTTGTTGTTGTTTTAAACCAGATGAGCGCAGTGGCGCAACACTCGATTGATTCTCTTATTTGCTTGATGTTTTAACTTATAGAATTGTAGATTTTTACTGTAGTGATGTTTCAGAAATGTCCTTAGTTGTTTATACAAATGATGGTGAAATTAAGAAATTTGCATATAAATAAGACATAAATAAGATGGAAATAATCTAAAATCCCAAAAGAAGTACATAAATGTATTGTTTCTCCTGGGAAATTAGTGTTCTTTTATTAAAGGGGTGGTTAATTGTGATGTAACTTTTTTAACTTTAGTTAGTGTGTAATGTTGCTGTTTGAGCAAAAACAATATCTGCAAAGTAACGATGCTGAAAGTTCAATGCAAACGGAGATATTGTCTTTTAAAATGATGGCAGTTCAAATACTGCTGGTAGGGACTACAAGAAGTTATTCCCCACCTTAGGGAACATGCATGCAACAAAGGGGGCAAGGGCCTTGTTGCGCTGCTTTAGAGAAGAGGAAGAGTTGTTGCCATGCTGTCAAAACTAGGGGTGCATGAAAAAATCTATTGAATCGCGATTCTATCATCTGTCATAAATTTCTGAAATATCTGTTCATTTGAAAGGCTTTGATTGGCATCCATGTGGGTCGATATCACCATAGAGTGCCTTTCAACCCTCACAATACTCACAATTTGGTCTTAATTTCCCATTCGCTCTATGTCATTTCATAAATAGTGGACACTTAAGTACTATAGAAATATATTACCTGAGCTCCCACACATTTTTTTTAGGTAATTATGGGACATTTTTTGAAGCATAAACCATAAGATATGTCCACCCTGTCATGGACATATGTATTACTGTTAAATACGTTTTCATTGCAATATTAAAATGCAAATTATATTTTCTGAACGGTATGATGTCACTTTCCTAAGCAGGGTTATTTGTTTGCTTTCAGATTATAAATGCATCAAAGAATTTATTGAAACCATGTGTTTTTAAAGAAACTCTTTTTTGTTTTTTTGTTTGCATGTTATTGCCCCCACATCTAGCTATTGAACACACTGGATTATACAGATATGATTGAATTATTATATAAAACATTATTTTAAAAATATCAAGATGACAGGGTGGACCAGCACATGACAGGGTGGACACATAAAGAAGAACTCACAAAGCATGACAAAATATGACACCATTCTCCAATGTGTTTTCATCCCGGTGTTTTCTGTATTGCCGTGCAATTTCTGCCGCACATTTACAGGTCCTGAGAACAGCAATGATTTTATATGTTTTGTTTATAAATTACAATATTAAATTTCGATAAACTGCGATATTAACTACAAATGAATGCTATGTCTACCCTGTCATGTGTATGTCAAGTCAAGTCAAGTCAAGTCACCGCTTTTAACAATACAGAATTGTGACAATTGTGCGGCTGTACAGTACTAAATAGGAAATAGTGCATCAATAATGCAAAAGGGCAACAGTAAACACTCAATTTTCAGGTAAAGGCAGTTCATCATTGAATTCAATGATGTCATCATCCAGCTCAGTTCAGTTCAAATAGTATATGATATCGTTTGAAAAATAAGTGTCCCCAACTAAGCAAGCCAGAGGCGACGGAAAGGAACCAAAACTCCATCGGTGACAGAATGGAGAAAAAACCTTGGGAGAAAACAGGCTAAAATCTAAGTGGCCGACAGGGTGGACATTTTGAAACAACGACAGGGTGGACATTTTGAGCTTCAATTAGCATATTAGCTGACAACAAACTGTGACTAGCTAAATAGTCTGGTTGTTGAAGAGAATTTGGTATATTTAAATGTACAAAAACAAGTAAGCAAACTCATACGAAGAAAATTTGTCAGTTGAAAAGTCCCAACTTACTCACCTCAGCCATTGAAATTCCTGCCACTAAGGAGACAAAAAAAAATCTGTTGTCCTGAATTGATGTCACTAAAGGGAATGGCCTTTCCTTAAAGGGGCGGATTCCCCAATACGACAGGGTGGACAACCATTCAGGGGACATGGAAAAACTTCAGTAATCTAGATTTAGTAATCTCTTATTTAACAAAATATTAATAGGTGAACAAAATGTTTGCATTTTAAGATTTGACTATATTCTACTCTCGTTCAAATTTAATGAGTAATGCATGGAACATGGCAAAATAACATGCATCCTCTTATAAAAAAACGAACAAAAAAAAAAATCTAGAAAATGTATCTAAAGAGCCGAGGTAATGCTTTTGTTATGAATATAAAAACTTTGCCTAATATAACATGCCCTTTCATAGTCATTTTTATGTTACGTTATCATGGCAAATGAGTTATTTTTGCACAGGACGCCAAAAGGCACCCTATAGTAATATTGACCCATATATCACATCAAATTGTTGTCCGTTGATAATGACCCTAAACGTTCCTAATTATACAGGCTGTCCTTAAAACCAAGTCATTGAGGCATTCAGTCATTCAACCCGGCAACTAGAGCCAGTGTTGAATTAGAAAATCAAGTTTTGACCTGTGTGAGCACTGATGCACTGACTGTCTGTTTCTGACTGTTTGTTGTTTCTCAGCAAGGGTTAAGCCACGGTCACACTAGACTCAGAACATGCGAAATTCCTTCAGATGCTGCAACGGTCGTGATATGACGTCATGCAACGTCTTTTTAAAAACTTAAATTCGACACACAACAAATAACAATACATGTAAAATATAACAACATACAATCTACTCCAGTTCCCGGCAGTTTTACATTTATGTTCTTTTATGTTCTTTTAATTTAGCTACAAGGTCATGCTATGATGTATCGATCTGCTGTTGGCCACACGGTTTCACCTGATGTGAATTCACAGGTCAGAGTTCACCAAGCTTGAGCTTTAGAAACTTTCCGCACAAGCTCACGTTTTCGGTCTGATGCATTTGCATACATACGAATGGAAGTTTATGGAACAAAAAGTGCAATGTGACCGCCCCTTTAATGTGTCTGTTGGTCTTGTAGTTAAGGGTTCATAATAAATTATTTTGTCTAGACATTGAAGATGTTCAAAGTGTTTATATGCTGCGATGTAACGTGCATACTGCTATCACACAGGTTTATCTTTTAATTGTGAATAATGACTGTTTCCACACAGGTTTCCTGAACGTCCCAGTGCAGTACTAAGCTAAAGTCAGTACTATGTTGTTTTCAGGCTGATGTGAGCTCAGGACACAATATGTGTGTGTGTGTGTGGTGTGTCTCCTTGGAATAAGAGTTTCCTTCATTCACACACAACAGCTCAGGGTCTGTTTATTACTGTACACTGCGGAAATCACATTCATCATACTGCATAATGATGCTTTTATCCGTACAGCTCAGTGCTGAACGCATGTCACAAGACCATCATACCACGTTAGACATTTCTTGCTGAATTCATCTTCAAGATAAAACTGTACTTAATTTTTTTTTTTTTTTTAATTAAAATGTCCAGTTTTCCCCTGTGGCTATGGGATAATTTTTAAAGCAAATGTGAGTTGTGACAAATGTTTTCTTAGTAGATTGTCCATATGTCTTTTATTTAAATCACGCGCAACAGCAAGAGGCAAACAATCATTCTTACACTGCGACTGAAACCATGTGCTATCGGTTTTAAGGTGTTCACATACTAACTGTTCATGTCAGATTAGTTTGTACAGTATGTACTATAATGGCAGGACCTCAAAAGAGTGCAGGATTGTTTTGCAAGCAATTCTAAATGTTCCTCAAAGTTGTTTCACAATGATATATCACATGGGTTAAAGTTCACCTGTTCTGAAGAATCTGCAAAATCCAAAGTAATCCAGTAATTGCAGAAAGCACAAACTTTGTAATTAAAATGATCCTTAAATGGAATGTAATAAGCACAGTTGTAGTAAAGATCCATTTCCAAAACTTGAACTTCTAGACATTTAATTCATGTTTTTATTTATTTATTTACAAAGACAATTACAGACACTTAAGACACAACTAAAGGTGTTCACTAATGAGTAGAGCAGCATTACTGAGCCTTTAACCTCTACTGAGCACTGAACTCAGCCAATCAGAGACGCTTTAGAAAGAGAGACAGATGGTGGGAGGGAGAAGAGTGAAAGCGAGGACAGATATAGTCGTGGAAGGAGGACAGACAAGTCGTCATGCCAAAGTGGATGAGTTTTAAACTTTTCAAAGAGAGCAGTCATGTAAGTGAGCTTTATCTGATTGTTTCCATTTCTGTCTTGAGTCTATAAGCCAAGTGTAGTGTAATGGTCTCTGTGTGTGTTGGAGAGAGAAGGAGAAAGAGAGACAGAGGGATATCAGGGCTTTACTGACAGAGTGTGTGAGCCGGTTGTCTGTGATCATGCTTGTTGAAGGTGTGGAGAGGTATGAGTGTATGAGGTATGAGTGCTGTGCTGTGAAACTATGAACTGTTTTTGCACAGGTGTTGTTTTCCATGTTATAAGTTGTATTAATTTAAAATGCAGTATGTGAGTAGAGTTTTATTGAAGCACTACAGCTGTCCCTCAAATGTTGGTTTTTATAATGTGTCCATATATGTGTGTGTCCGTCAGTACTACAGCATTCCATAAGGACATTTACATGTTACAGTGAGGCTGATGTCAATGGCAGGAAGTGGATTATTAACAAAGTTGACTCATACTGACATAATCTTCCAAACACACCCACTTTATTACTATCATATTTAGTCATAGTTAACCTAGAAATAAAACTGTCATTTAGTCTCCCTCATGTCTTTTTAAACATTTTGAATTTGAAACAATTTGGCTTTCTTATTTCTGGAGAACACAAAAGGAGATGTTTTGAAAAATGTTCCTGATGATCTTTTCCAAAGAAGGAATTAAGTAGACAGTAAGTAGGGCAGTCAAACGATTAATCATGTTTTCATCGTGACTAATCGCATGCAAGATAAAAGTTTGTGTTTACATAAAATATGTGTGTGTACCTTGTATGTTAATTATTAGGGTTGTAACGGTTCACAAAATTCACGGTTCGATTCAGTACAACAACGTTTTCAATACAGGAAAAAGAACGAAATGGCAGAGAAATTTCCAAATTTGTGCAATTTTATATATATATATATATATATATATATATATATATATATATATTAAAACTAACATCATGAATTATTATTTTTATTATTATTTATTATTATTTATTATTTTATTATTATCACGTGAGGAGAGTGAGTCAAGCTTACGAGAGGTGAGAAAGACAAGAAGTTGGCGAAATATTTCGTTTCGAAACGAAATACAAAAGTGCCTGGTTTAAAAATATTTTAGCTTTTGGAAGGCCTTTTGACTTTTGCCATTTATCCAAGATGATTTTGGAAGCCTTTTTAAACATCGGTTTCTTATTTATTTGGTTCCACCGTCTTTGCTGACTTTTAGTGTTATATATTTAAACTTTGTGTAAGTTATTTCTTATTTTATATTTGGCCTATAGCATGGTGTATTTGTATTCATTTTGTTAATAATTTAAACATTCTATGTTTAATATAAGTGAGTTTGTTACTGTTTTGTTGTTGTCAATTCAATCAATTGACGCCGAATTGACGCTAATTCGAAAGTGAAAGTAAAATGCGCATGGGCTATTTAAGCCATTTAAAAGTGAACAAAAGTGAGGAAAAAGGAAAAACTCTCAAACTCACCTTGTTGAGCCCAGTCACACTAAGAACAATATATATTTCACACACTTTAAGCTCTTTTATTTTCCAAATGTAATAGGATTAGTCCAACGTACTGAACCGAAAGCCTCATACTGAACGGTTCAATACAAATACGTGTATCGTTACACCCCTATTAAATCTGCATATATAAATGCACACATATACATGTAATAAAAAAATAATAGATTTAAGCAAATCTCAGCAAAAAATCTGAGCCGTAGCTTTCAAATAATAATTACGTTCAATGCATTCAAAGATGTGTACTCGTGTTTTTCTAAATGTATGGCAACATAATTGGGCAAAAAATCTTTATTTGTTAAAATATGCTTTACAATATATTTATGGATTTTTTTTTGTTTGTTTGTTTGGTTTTTTTTTTTTTGTTTTTTACTTTTTTTTTGGAAATTTCTGAAGATGTATTTTGAAAATATATTTTGTCCTTCATATATTTAGCTCCATTGTCTATAACGCGTATGACCATATAACACATTTGAATAAAAATCAGCAAGATACATACTTTACTTTACAATTACAATATTTTAAAAATAATAGCTTTGATCTCACCATCCACATTTGTACATTTAGCCTAAATGTTAAATTTACTGTAGACTGGAAATGTATTTTCTTGTCCTGAAATACATTTTGAAATACATTTTGGTATATGAAAACTGAAAGTAAATATATTAGTTTCAAAAATATATTTCATTGAGCTTCACTGTTTAAAACATATATGTAAAATATATTGTGGCCAGATTATTTATGTATTTATTTGCTGTATGGAATATAATTGATTTTCACACGTCTCATAACATAAAATGGATTATGTGGTGTATGAGGATATCATCTGCTTATAAGTTCTAGATATCATTGTGTCTGATATTTGTGTAGCTTCGCAAGTAATCATTTGCAGTTGTGATATTGTAAACGGAGATTAAACTGGATGGAAAGCAGTGTTCAGACAGCTCACATAATTGTTGTTTTTATCTGCTTTATTGTCTGTTTGGCACCTGTATGTGTGGAAGCGGCACGTCTACCTGCAATTCTCAGCATGAAAACACACAGGCTCTTGATACTGCATAGAAAATCCTTAGATCTCCATGATAAAGCCCTGCAATCTGTGAGACCTTTCACATCAAGCACATGTGACGTTTATGTCCTTTCTGACGCGTGATATTCTCCTTCTGAGACCCCAAATTACCTAGCAACCCGCCTTTCCTCTCGATCACTACGGCGACCTGATACTCTGCCAAGCAGATGGTGCAAGAGTGCGGACGAGGAAGCAGACTGAGCACATCTGCTGAACGCTGACCAAAACTAGATGCTCAATGACATTTATCCAAAGAAAAAGAAAAAAAGAAAAGGTGCAAAAGCTGGGGTATCACTGGGGTGGTACCTTTTCAAAAGGTACACATTTGTTCCTTCTAAGAACTAATATGTACACCTTAGGTGCTAATATGTACCTTCAAGGTACCAATATAAAAGCACCGCCCCAGTGACAGCTTTTGTCATGGAAGCCCTTTTTCCACCGCAGGAAAAATAAATAATTAAATCAATCGATAAAAATGAATTTCTGTCTTGTTTGAGATAGTTTTCCTACAATTCTGAGTTTGTATCTCAAATGAGAAGAAAACTCTGAATCGTAAGATATAAACTCACTGAACTCACAATTGCAAGAAAAAAGAAAAAAAAACAAACAAACGAACAGTCACAATTACCTTATTTTTTTTAAGGCAGAAACAGACTTCCATACTTAACAGTTTCTGAAATGTCTCTGTAGAAAATTAATGAGAAATATACTCTCAGAGCACAGACCACTAAAATAGCCGTGTAGTAACAGTACCTTTTTATATATATATTCTTTTCTTTTCTTTTCTTTTCTTTTCTTTTCTTTTCTTTTCTTTTCTTTTCTTTTCTTTTCTTTTGATTTATTATTTTATATTATTATTATTTTTTTTATTATTTAATTTCTCTTGGGCCCTGTCTGTTTTCTTTTTTCCCAAATTCCTTTTTTTTTTTTTTCTAGTCTGTTTTAATGTTTTAATGGCTAAATTAAAAATATTCATCAAAAAGCATGTCTAATGAATTTAAGTCATGAAACTTGCATAATTAAACAGCAGTTTATTATATGTTTAACATTTATGAAGTATTTTTGTTTATTTATTTATTTAAAATACAGTTTTCTTATTACCAATTCTGTGTTTTCCATTAATTTTCTGGATTCCATTTTCATTCAATTTTAATAATCAAAAGTATACCTAATTAATTAATTTTAATAAAACATATATGAATAACATAAATTAATTCTGGTAAATACATTTTCTCCTAAATATTACTTAAAAAAAAAAAAATCATAATCATTTCATTAGTAGTAGTAGTAGTAGTACTATCATTACTATCATTACATTGAGTAATATATTTCTGTCACAGTTTCTTCAAGTTAAACCAAACTTTTATTTTGATGGGTTGCTGTGAAGACCTTTAGTTTCTGTTTGCATATGATATAACAATCAAAAGAAACGTCACCGACTTACTTTAGATAAGTTCATCCAAAATTTGACAAATGCTGTGACATTCCGCGTTATACAGTTGATTCAATTTTTATGTCTGGATTCCGCGATTCCGTCCACATTTTCCACATCACGGAAATCAAAGGGCTCCATTTGTGTCTCATTGTTCAGGTTGATGTTTTCCTTTAATCTTTTAACAGTCTAAATAAGTTATAAATAGGTACAGTATTTTATTTTTGTCTTTATTTAAGTCTTTGAAGTACATTCCTGCTAGGTTAAAATGCTTTTTGAATTAATAATCAAACAGTGTGATTAGGATCACTGCAGTATGTATGGATTATATTGAATAGACTCGTTCTGGTGTCTAGTTCTGTAATCTTCACACAGTTTGGATGGAAATTAACTCTAATTAAACATTGACCAATGACCTGCTGTGACTCTGAGAACTGCCATCTGGGACAGTTTTGGACATTTACTCACTTACTCGTTTTGCACTTCTTTCTGCTGGTTTGGATCTAAGCGTTGGCTTTGTGCTGTATTTGGACTCTTCTGTCAGTGTTTGTGTGGTTTGGGCGGCTGATGGTGTGTTGTTGAGTAATATCAGCTGGAGTTGGATTAAACAGCACCTGCTCTCTCCGTTCTCAGTCCGCATGGTGCCTTGTGATGTCAGCATGACATCATGTCCTAGTTTGTAATTTGTACATTTTGTCTTGTGAAAGTTTGTGGACCTGACTGGGTTATTGTGGACACAGGTGTCCTAACAAAGTAATCACAACGTTATCACATGAACATAATGCAGTAATGGGATTTCTACAGATTTTCATGATTCATTGTTTGATTTGTTTGTTAAAATGACACTTTTTAAAATATTTTTTCTAAATGCTGTTTTATTTACATGAATAAAACTACTAACTTAACAACTTTAATTGTAATTTCTTCTTTGCAATATTATTTTGAACTTCCATAGCACTCTCAAACTAGATATGAATAATTTAGTCATGTTTTGCGTATTTCATGTTTCTATGAGTAGTCATTTATATGGTATATGTTATGTATATAAGGGGCAGGAACTGATTGATCCTAGAACTTTTGCCTGTTCTGCCTGTGAGCGTGCGACTCTGTTACATGTGACAGGTGTCCGTCATTACATAACCAGCGCAGTCTCATAGTGAATTCATTGAGAGTGTCCTTATAATGCCTGTATAATTATTTACCTGTAACAGTTTGGTTCATAGTTCATACAGTGCAACAGAAACTTGCAATCAATTCTAATCAATTTACTGAATATGATCAATAATTAGACAAATTAGTTTAGAGTCTTATCAGCCATTGCATATCATGTAAATAAATTAATGTCAGTTGGTCAATCCAGAAAACAAATACTTGTTTTGATTTTAACTAATTTCTGACCATGTATTTATACAACTAAAACCATGAAAAATTCAATCTCTAAACAAACTGAAATAAAATATAGCTATTAATATAATTTACTATACTTAACTATAAATATAAATATATTTCAGCTAGTTGCCCATGGGTAATTCCATGCAAAGGTCAACCTTACCATGAAAAAATAAAGTTTTTACCAAAGGTTTTTACTATACTGATAGCGCAGATTTTTTTTTAGTCTGGTAAGTACTATTTTCAGGCTTGTCGCATCCATAACAGTACATATTCCTCATAAATAGACACATCAAAATTAAAATTAAGTAACAATTACATGTTCTGTGAAGAGCCATCGTTTCTCTATTTGTTGGGTATTATTACGTCTGGTTTGTGCATTTTATTTCACAGAAATCTACAAAGCATGTAGTCTCTCAAAAACAGTGTCCTTTTTTGTCATATCCATAACGCATGATTGTTTCCCTTTTTTAACATGTGCATAGACTGATATTTTTTAACAGATGGTTCGGTAGATTGGTAACATTCACATACATTAATACATTCTCTGAGCATTTATATGTCACATCCATAACGCAAAACGTCAAATCCATAACGCTGGAATTGCCCCCATACAACAACGCTCATATTCATTTCATTTTAAATCTAACTTAATGTACTAAAATTACTATAACTACATTTAAAAAAATAATATAGACTTGTTTTTAAATAAGAATATTAAAAATACGAATATCAAATTATAAATAAGAATGTCAAAAACACACAATAAAATTACGAAAATGAAAATGGAGCGTATTAAACTAAAAAATATTCAAAATAATCATTACAACTATAATATATCAGTGATACTAAAGCAACACTTACTGACTGATCTGTCATGAAATTTTAATTTGTGTGTTGTAAAAATAGACACAAATGACAATTAATGATGACTCTGTTCATACTGAGATCCTCTGATTGTAAGAAAATTAGTATGTTGGCAAATCTGAATACAAAAACCAGAAGATGTTTGAATAGAAATCAAGATGAAACCACTTTAGTGACCAATTTTACTTCCATAAACTGATGAAAATCTAAATGAGTCCACTTTCATTTCAACTCCCATGTGGGTTTTTCCTCTGCCTCTTTCCTATGGGTGTCTTTTAGAAAAAAAAAAAAAAAAAAAGAAAATCTTGTGCAGCGTTCAAACCATGTAGAGGAAGGATAGTTGAGTTCATTTGGGTGTGGAGCTGCAGTTCCCAGTAGGACAATCTTCACTAGTTTATTTGAAAATGAGCCTTGATTGCTTCTGCTGTTAAGGCATGCCACTCAGAAGGTTTCACTGGTAGATGGAGGAAACGGGCACATAAACAGGAAATGCAGATGATGGTCTGTTGTATCAAACGGGCTGCATGTTACATCTCGGTGAGATTAGAGGAGTTTGTGTTTGGTGCTTGGTACAATTTTTTTTTTTTTTTTTCCCTGAGAGTGCAGGTTACTTGTCAGTAACTTGTGTGGTTTTTGGTTATTGAAGAGCTCTTCTTGATTTGCTGGATCATTCAGCAGATGTGTGAGTGTTAATGCATGTGATTAACACCTGTTTGTGCCTCCATCTGTTTGGCCGAGTCTTTGAGCAGATGATCCTCTGATAATGTTTTATTATTAGGAGTCTTTGCTAAAATTTGAACAAACCATTAAAACTAAGCATTACACTGGAGCATTTGTGCTACAGACATAATTTATACCTCAAATAATGCAGCTTATTGAACCATTCATGTTTTCTTCAGAAAAAGTTCAAATGCATATGGTTTGGTGTGTGACTGTGTTCTGGTTTGTCGGGTCGTCCAGCAGATGTCTGTGTGTTAATGTATGCGATGAACTCCACCTGTTTTCTGAGCAGATGATCCTCTGATGTTGAATTATTCTGACAGAGATTTGACCTGCATAACCAGCACTTTCCCTTTCCATTTCCTCTATTTATCTGTCTTTGATTAGTTTGGGAGGGCCTGTTTTTTCTGTCTGTGATAGAACACAAATATGCATGTACTGTATATTGTTTATTAGGGGCGTGTTGCTTATGACTACACAGTTGTTATAATGTGTGTGTTTACAGTATTTATTTATTTCTACAAAATACACTGTAACCCAGCTGAGTTAGCCCATGTTTTTCAGTCCTTTTTATGCTTATGGTAGACATTGGTGACATTTGAGAAAAGTGTAGGCTAATTCTTAAGTTGAATTTTTAATTATTTGCCTTTAGAAAGAAAGAAAGAAACAGTCTCAGCAAAGAAAAAAGGAAGGTTTTGTCAAAACATTTACTCGAAGCCCAATAAGCAGTTCCTAGTCACACCTCTGACCTTACATGTGATATCTTTACAGCTGACTTTTGACACCCCTGTTAAACACCAATTACGATGAAACACACGGGCTTGGTAAAAACATTGATGTACATGTAAGCCATGTTTTCAGTCTTTTTGCTGTTAATATTTGAGAGCTTGAGAAGCTGTAAAACTGATAACAGATGTAGGCTCTGAGCAGAGTTCATGTTCGCTAGTGTAGCCAGCAGCCGTAACGTCCCTCACACTATCAAACACACGGTTCACTGTTTCAGTCATTACTGACATGCCACATCTGATCAGGAATCAGTTTCCTGTTTGTGAAGAGTCCCTACTGTAACACTGTAACAGATGAAGACTTCCCCCTTCATATCTCTGTTTTTCTGTCTGTATACCTTTTTTTTGAGCATGCACTAAATGGTGCTTTTTCTGAATGTTACACTTCCGAGTGTAGTAAAGCGGTACCTTTAAAAAAAAAAAAAATATATATATATATATATATATATATATATATATAATATATATATATCACACTTTGTCACACTTTACAATAAGGTTCATTAAACTTAAAACATTGAATTTATACATCTATAATAATCAGTTTAAATATGTAATTTAAACTGATATATAATATATAAATAGATCAATTTAAGTAAGATTAAACAAAATCATTCTGTTTCTCTGTTTTGTTCTTCAGCTCTCTGGAGGGTGTGAGCTGACGGTGGTCCTGCAGGACTTCGTGGCGAGTGGCGCATCAGAGCTAAGCATCCAGACCGGTCAGACGGTGGAGCTATTGGAGCGGCCCAGCGACCGGCCGGGATGGTGTCTGGTACGGACCACAGACAAGACCCCTCCACAGGAGGGACTGGTGCCCAGCAGCGCTCTGTGTATATCTCACTCTCGCAGCAGTGTGGAGATGGACTGCTTTTTCCCAGCAGGCAAAGGTAAGAGCAGGCTTTTTTCAATCGACTAAAAGATTCCCTGTTCTGCTCTTGTGTTTAGTAGATGCTAAACATATGATTTATGTACATAAACATTCATTAACATTTTTCTTTGCTTTGAGAATTATGCAGTACTGTTCAAAACTTTGGGGTCAGTAAGATTTTTAAATAAGTCTCTTATGCACACCAAGGGTGCACCTATTTGAGTAAAAATGGTAATAATGTGAAATATTATTGTAATTTAAATGAACTGTGTTATGTGTCAATATATTGTAAAATGTAATTTATTCCTGTGATGCAAAGCTGAGTTTTCAGCATCATTACTCCGGTCTTCAGTGTCACATGATCCTTAAGAAATCATTGTAATATGCTGATTTGCTGCTCAAGAAACATTTATTATATTTATCTGTGTTAGGGTTAAAAAGAACAGCATTTATTTAAGGGGAGACACTGCAGACAAAAACAGTTTTTTATGCACCTGTCAAGTTTGAGATTTTGGGCTTTTTGGTTTTTCATAAAGTGTTTTTTTTTTTTTTTTTTTTCTTCTCATAAATAACAATAAAACATCCAAAATACACTGTTAAGTGTTTCTTTTATGGCACTTTATTTGTGTCAATAGATTTCAATTACAATACATATTTTTAAAGGCCATTTTCCACCAAACTTTACATTTTTATTCCTGCCTATATCCTGAAGGTTTTTACAGAGGGATGTGTTCATATATAATTTGCTTGGTTATATACAACATTTTATTCCCCCCAAAATTGTGAAAAAATATATTGTTTTCTGTCTAAGTATTTTCTGAATTATGGAGTGACAAAATGAGATACACAAAATTTACTCTGTAAAAACATTTGACTCTAATATGTCAAAAGAAAAGCAAGAATTTTGAAACTGACTCAATCCAGTGTTTAGATTTTTGTACTAGAAATGTATGCAAATTAGCACATATTTCATTAAATAATGCCTCATTTGCATATTTAAACCTAACATTTTAGAAAGCTTGTAATACCGAAAATGTTTGCAATTATTAATGTAATCAATCAACTTGGTAAAGTGATAACTATTAGTTTTTTTTTTAACCATATTCACCTGCAGTGTTTCGCCTTACAGAATTATTTTGCACCATTGTAAATGTCGTCTTTGTCACTTTCAATTAATTTAATGTGTGTTTGCTAAATAAAAGTATTCATTTCTTTCAGTATATATCTTACTGACCCCAAAAATTTGAGAGATATACATTTTTCAGCTCATAAATTACTTTGCATTTACTTTTTGGTAATAACTTCTTAATATTGCTTCTCTTTTATTTATTGAGTGCTTTGCATTTTGGGATAGAATATTCAGTGCAGTCTGGTTGTATGCTAGCATAAAGTTTTAGATCAAAAGGTTTTTTACAGTAAAAAAAAAACAAATATTAAGTCAAGTGTGTCCGAACCTTTGACTGGTAGAGTCCTAAGGCAGTAATAGCCATTCTGAACCTTCCTGATGTTACAGTAGTTTATTGGGCAACAGTCCAATCAGTAGCCTGTCTAAAGTGTTTGTACATTGTGCAATTTACTACCATAGTACACAGTGACCATGTTGACACAACAACTTTTGTCCCCTAGAGGGCACCATAACTCCGGTGTGTCATTATTACTCTGTTATCAGATAGAACTTAAAATGACTCCCGAAGTGCTCTTGATGTTATCCACAGCATTAGCATGTTTGTCTCAGTGCGCAAATAGCATGATGTCCTGATGGCCTCCGTAAACACATGATGCTGGGTACACTTGTTTATTTTCAGTGACAGGAATGGTATCTCTATGTCCTTTTGCTAGAAGAGAGATGTTGACACACAGATACTTTGAGGCTGTTTACCCCAAACAGTGCTGTGATCCTATAAGCATCAGCACGATCTTCAGCTCACAGGATACAGCAGTGAAGATTTGTTTAAAGTCAAAATGAACAAAAAGAATTGATAAGTGACCCTGGATCACAAAACCAGTCGCAAGTCGAGCAGGTATATTTGTAGCAATATCCAAAAATATATTGTATGGATCAAAATTATCGATTGTTTTATGCCAAAAATCATTAGGATATTAAGTAAAGATCATGTTCCATGAAGATATTTTGTAAAATTTCTACAGTATATATAACAAAACTTAATTTTTGATCAGTAATATGCATTGAATGTGAGTTTTATTTGGACAACTTTAAAGGCAATTTCTCTCTCTCTCTCTCTCTCTCTCTCTCTCTCTCTCTCTCTCTCTCTCTCTCTCTCTCTCTCTCTCTATATATATATATATATATATATATATATATATATATATATATATATATATATATATATATATATAATTTTTTTTTTTTTTTTTTTTTTTTTTGCACCCTCAGATTCCAGATTTTCAAATAGTTGTGTCTCTGCCAAATATTGTCCTATCCATAACAAACCATACATCCATGGAAAATTTATTCTGTTATCAGATGATGTATAAATCTCAATTTAAAAAAAAATTGACGTTATGACTGGTTTTGTGATCACATATAATTTTTATAATCTGGCATATTACAGAGTCAATCAGGAACAGGAAACAACTTAAGGCAAGACTTAATTGGATTTTCTGCACTTGTGAATCAAGCACAGTAATAGCAGAAACATGAATTAAAGATATACATAGTGTTATGTAATACTATGTATTACTTGTGTTAATTAAAGGAGTAATGCAAAGTGTTTCATTATTACTCACCATTACTATTACTCACACTGGAATGCCCTAAAAATAGAAAGCAATGGAAGTTTTCTCTGGAATGTGGAACATTCCATTTCCTTATGTGTGTTGCAACTTTACAGTCATCCTTTATTTACTGTAACTCATATGATTCATATAGCTGCCTGCAGCCTCAAGATGGAGAATAATTCATAAATTGTCAGCCAAATAAGTAATATGGAGCAAGCAAGCCAACAGAAATATAAGGTTTTGCTAACCTTCCAGTTAAGTAAAACTTATAAAAACATTAAAACCAATTAAAATATTACTTTTGAATGTTCTAATAATGTCGAAGATGTTTTTTCCTTGTTTTTGCTAATGTTGCAGAAAGGAATGTTCATTTTTGTTTCATTTTGCAATCTTTATAGGAATATAAAGTTAAATATTCATTGTATGTTCTAAAGGAAGTAGTTAAAAAAAAATTCCATTAACAATGTATACTGTAAATAACGTTTTTGTGCTAACATTTTGAGGATGTTATTAAAGACCAGATAACTTTGAAAACGTGTTCATAACTTTAAGAACCTTACAAAACATTAGCCAAAGTTCTGGGCACATCGCCTGTTAACTTGGAAACTGTTCGGAAGGTTGTGTTGGCGTACAGAGATAAGTGTGAGAGAGCGCTGCTTGTACTGTGGCTTTAGTATTGGGTTTATTTTAGAGTCTGCCTGATTTGCATAACTCCTCCTGTCTGTTGCGCTGGTATACGGTGTTTCATTACCATAAAGATTCTGCTGCAAAATGCAAAAAGGGCTTAACGTTGAACACCTACAGTAGCAAGACACCTCAATATGGAAATGAAAACAGTGTCCATGCCGCTCTGCAACATAATACAACTATTACACTCAGAAGTGGTTATTCAGGAAATTCTGCTTAGATTTCTTTCATGATGCTGTCCATTTAAGACTAAATTCCATTCTCTGAGACTATGCAGCTGTAATCAGACACATGCCAAACCAGCACATGTACTCTGATGTTGATCAATGCTGACTTTGATTCATGATGTTTCCTATATAGTTCTATGCATCTCATTAGTCAGCAGCAAAAGGTTCATCAGTGCATTTAGCTGCCATTTAAGTGGCCATTCATGACATTTATGCCTTACTGAACTGGCAAAACTCTGGTTAGCAGCCCTGAGCTTTAACCACCATCCTTGTGGAATATTAAGTACAAATTGAATGTATTAGTTTCTTTTTAAAGGTCCACTGAATAGCTTTAAAACACACCGTGTTATTCTGTGTGTTGATGTAATTTCAATTGAAACAGAAAGACAGGGCGATATAAAGTAGTCCCACCCCCTTTTGCCAATAGGATTTTGCTTATTTAACAGCTTGAGCCAGAGCTGTTGACCTCAGTAAAGCCACATTTGACAGCGTATGTTAGCCACAATCTCATCGATATTGCTATAAAATATAGCATGTGTGACCATGTGTGTTCCGTGTGACACAGCACAAAACCAGACTTCATTCGCCCCAACAGAAAGCATATTTACACTAAATCATTCCCTATCCCCTGTAAAGTGCACTACGTGCTTTTCACCATACAGAAAATACAAATTCTGTGAACAAGTGACCAATTTTAGCTGTCGCTTTAGCATTTATTTATAGTGTGGGAGGCAGGACTCTTCTGATTTTAGAGAGCATTTGATTGGACAGAAAGTTTGATGAGTTAAACTGAAGTACAGGGGTGATGTCATTCGTGATGTCAGTTGTTGATCCATATTGGCGGAAGTTAAGAGACTGCAAGTTTTGAATGTTGTTATTTTCTAAATGCAAATTTTGTCATTGTTTTGGAGCACACTAGCGTATAGATAACCTTAAAGGAGAAGTCCACTTCCAAAACAAAAATACACATATAATATACTCACCCCTTGTCATCCAAGATGTTCATGTCTTTGTTTCTTCAGTCGTAAAGAAATTAGGGACTTTAAGCAGCAGCCACGGAAGGAACAGTCCCTTCATTTTCTGCCAGTCTTAGTACACGATGCAACTACAGAAGAGTCAAGTTTTAAATAGGAAAAATATCGAAACTCTTTAGTCATTTTATAGTGAGATGCTACCGTTTGATTATAGTTACACCGATTGATTTGTTATATCCAGCTGGAATCTCACACACTTTTTTTTTTTTTTTTTTTTTTTTAGTGGATGTATGAAGTTGGAGGTACGAAGTTCACATGTGGAACCTCAGGTGTAGACAATCACACTAACTATAAACATGGTTCACATGTCTAAATACTTTTTGGCGCTACTGCAGATAAGGGCTGTTTATAATAGTTATCAGCTATTTAAATCTCTGACCTTGAATGTGTTGTTTATTACTTAGAAACAGGCATAAGGAAAGTGTATTTTAACATTTTAATTGTGCTGTTGATTCCAATCATTCCAACGATGCAGTATTGCGTCATACAGTAGATGACAGTCTCTTGATAACAGTTTAACCTGCTATCG
This sequence comes from Cirrhinus mrigala, assembly GCA_036247105.1. Taxonomy (NCBI): domain Eukaryota; kingdom Metazoa; phylum Chordata; class Actinopteri; order Cypriniformes; family Cyprinidae; genus Cirrhinus; species Cirrhinus mrigala. Next base: position 1,824,182 of record CM070015.1, read on the forward strand.
CACAAGCAACAGCAACACCGAGTCATTCTGTATCAAGTTCATGTAATCTTCACCCATTCTGACATGAACTCCAGGCATCAGTGAATCTTTTCTCTCTTGTTCAGTTGAGAAGTTCAGCTCAAGTGATCTGCATGGGAATGTGTGTTTCGTTTTTCACAGGCTTCTCATTTAAGGGAAGAAAGAGAGAAAAGAGTCAGAGAGAGTGTCGACCCCCGTGGTGTCCTGTAAGCATACTATAGCTGGACACATTGTTGTGGGTTCACATTATCACATCCAGCAAACTGACTGAGACCTTTGTCTGAAAGTGAAACATGAGAGAGAGTCCTGTTGCTCCGCCTCTCTCTCTCTCTCTCTCTCTCTCTCTCTCTCTCTCTCCCTCTCTCACGCTGTTCTGGAGGTAAAGTCAGGCTGAATGAGAGGAATTACTCATTGGCGCGGGTGCAGTCCTTCAAGAACGTCTCTCTGTGTTGAGACATGCTTCTCTGAACGGTCATGAGGAGTGATAAGGGTGTGCGGTCCTGCTGCGACTGGATTCTTGCTAAATGCTGCTGCTGCTGCTGTCATGTGGGAGGTGGGTTTCACAGACGCTGTTCTAGAGCTAATGTACATAGTGCAAGTTTGTGGCACAACAGAGGCTTTATGTGTATGATGAGCTGGTTCACCTTGTTAAAGGCTTGTTAAAGTTTTCCAGTGGTATATTAATCGCTTGTGCTCAACTGTAATGAATGTGCACCTGTAGTGTACTTCAGCTTACAAAAAATAAAAAAAAAATTAAAAACTGTATTTGCAGATAATATTAATGAAATAAACGTACACTTTCATGACAGTTTAACAAGCTGAAGTGCACTTTGTAATAATGTCAAATTAAAAGTTTTACTTTAAAGTAGATTTTAAATGATTGTTTTAATAATCGTTTGTCATTCTGTAAAGAAGTACATTTGTTTTGATTTTCCATTTAAAGTTAATATATTTTAAATGTACCAAATTGTAACTTCATCATTGAAAATGTATAAATATAAATATATTTAAATACATAACATACATGTTTCTAAAATGAAATGACATTAAATTATATTTTAGTTTACCATAAATGCTTGGTAGTACATTTGAAACTTTAAAGTACACTTTGAAATATATTTAAAGACATGTCTTTGAGTAGTTATGAAATAACATTGTATGTAAGTCTACTTACATAAAGTGGGTCAAAAAAGCACTCTTGCATTTGACTGATTTGATATAAATTTATCTAAACTATATAACAGTTTTGTTTAATTACAAATAACATGCAATTCACAGGTCAGAAGACATTAAATTCAGTTTGTGTTTGGTATATTATTTTCATAATGAATACTAAAATATACTAAAGTGTACTTCAAAGATTTTTGTTTAGAATGTGTACTGTATATTTAATGGTGTTCATCATTTTAATCAACTTAGGCTACTTGCAGTTCACTTCCTGCAGTGTGACAAATGAAAAAAGTCCCATTTCATATTAGGTGCCCTTAACTACTTGCATAAAGAGTAAAGTGTACTTATTGTGTTCATATTGTATTACAAATCACTTTTGCTGCTAAGGTGGGATGCGGGTATGGTTAGGGACAGGTTTGTTTGGTGGTATGGGTGGATTTAAGATGTAATTAAATGTACAGTTTAGGTCAAAAGTTTATATTACATTTTATTAAATCATTAAAAATGTTATTAATAATGTTAATTATTTTACCAAAATAAGAGGGATCATACGAATGCATGTTATTGTTTATTTGGTACTGACATGAATAAGATATTTCACATAAAAGATGTTTACATATAGTCCAAAAGAGAAAATAATGTTTGTTTGTTTGTTTGTTGGGTTTTTTTTAGTGATAGTTGTTCATGAGTCCCTTGTTTGTCCTGAACAGTTAAACTGCCTGCTGTTCTTCAGAAAAATCCTTCAGGTCCCACAGCTGAGGGACTCATATGCAACTATTACAGAAGGTTCAAACGCTCACTGATGCTTCAGAAAGAAACATGACGCATTAAGAACCAGGGGTGAAAACTTTTGAACAGAATGGAGATGTGTACATTTTTCTTATTTTGCTTAAAATATCTTTTTTTTTTTTTTTTTTTCCCATTTAGTACTGCCCTTCAAAAGATAATTACATGTTTCCCAGAAGACAAAATAAGTAAAAATTACCCTGATCTTCAAATTCAAAAAGTTTTCACTCCCCAGCTCTTAATGCATCATGTTTCTTTCTGAAGCTTCGGTGAGTGTTTGAACCTTCTGTTATAGTTGCATATGAGTCCCTCAGTTGACCTCAGTATGAACAGATGGATCTCAAAATCATACAGTCATTGTTGGAAAGGGTTCAAATACACAAAAATACTGAAAAACCAAAGAATTATTGGGACATGTAGGGTTTATCTGAAGAACACGGTCAGTTTAACTGTTCAGGACAAACAAGGGACTCATGAACAACTATCACTAAACAAAACAAAAAAAAAAAAAAAAAAAAACAGCTGTGGATCATTCAGGTAACAACACAGTATTAAGAATCAAGTGTATGTAAACTTTTGAACGGGGTCATTATTATAAATTTAACTATTGTTTTCTCTTGTGGACTATATGTAAGCGTCTTTTATATGAGATATATTATTCAGGTCAGTACTTAATAAACAAAAACATGCATTTTGTATGATCCCTCTTATTTTGGTAAAGTAATTAATATTTGAATGATTCTGAAAGGGGGATGTAAACTTTTGACCTCAACTGTATTGCAGTGTAATTAGGAATGTAATTACAGATGTAATTACATGCAGATATTTTAAAATATAACCACAATGTAAAAACATGTACATACACAATAAGTGCATTGTATCAAATGATTAATTTAAATGTAAGTACATCGCAGTTAAGGCCACCTAATATAAAGTAGGACCATAAAAATATATACAGTACAAATATTCCATACAGTCACTCAAATGATATGAGCTCATGAAAAACTCTGATAATTCTAAAATGGCTTTAGATGAAGTAGAGCATGTGACACAACCGAAACAGATGACACTGCTGGACAGCGTCAATGTCAGTGTGCAGTGTTACTGATATAATTACTTTTGGGTATTTATTTCTCAATCTGATACATCATTTGTTTTACCTTGCATGTATTTCATATCTCTGCCTTGTGGTTTAAAATGATATTGACTGTAGAGCTGCCGTTGTTTACTCTGTCTTGTGTCATGGGTAGATGAGGGTTGTTTGCACACGAGCGTGTGTTGATGACAGGGTGAAGTACCTCTGTGCTCGTCTCTAATGTGGACTAAAGTGCTCTTTCCTTCTCTCGCTCTCTCTCCATACTGATTAACTCAGGAAGCTCCCTGCAGAAAGAGACGGGGCTAAAAACACAACCTCTGTTGTGATGTCTTCACATCAGCCACAGTCATTATTCTGGAGTTGTTTGGAGTCTATGGTTTATGGTGTTATTGTTTTGGTTTCGACGGTTTTTCAGCTTATTATCTTGCACCATTTCAAGTAAATGTTTATAGTCAATTAGTAAAGGTGTGTTAATTAACTTTGATTTTGACTGTCTAAAGTCCTGCTGAATAAGCTAAATAGACTGTCATTATTAAAAGGCATTTGGATTGGAACTACTGTCACTTGCTGTATTGTGGTTTTGTCTATTGATTACTCAAATTACACGTATATTATGGCATACCAGTGTTGTCGTAGTAATGCGTATTTCTGGGTCTGAGGTTGTGAACTGCTTCGAGTGAAACATCCAAGTTGTCATTTGGTAATTATGGTAATTACGGCATGGCGTGAAAGCATCAATGCAGTGCACTTATTACAGGTTCAGTCCTTTGTAGTAACCTGAGATTTTCATTAATGGATGATAGTTTATGCTTCACTCCTTGTGCACTTCTAATCTGTTTTAGGCTGCTAAACAAAAAGTGGGGCTCATCGACTGGGTCTGAGTGTCTTGGTGAAGAATTTTGTTCTGGGACATGCAAATAGCTATCAAGTCAAATAATTGACTAGACTGAGCCAGTGTTTTCTTTATGTAAATGACCCTCCATGCGTGTGCAGATTCAGTGGGCTGATGGTCAGCTGGAAACGGTGTTGCTCGTGTCCTGTGTCCCGCACCATATCTGAATTGCCAGATTCATGTCAACCAAATCCATGTGATGATCTAGTAGTTGACAAAGACTCAACATGTAAAGGTATAGTTTACTTGATGTTATACTACTCAGCATATAGAAATGTGCCCATGGTGCACGGGCCGGATGCTTTGCATGCTTTACAGTATTACAAAAGAAATGTAAAATGTAAATGCAAAAATCAAGCAGGACTTGTCCCAAACAAGACAGTTTAAAGAGTTTAAAGTGAGGTTAGGATTAGTTTGTTGGGCACTGGGTCACATGTAGTATTTCAAATGTGTGACACAATAAGTACATCACTGTGATGTTTAGTGTCACTAATGTTACTATCATAGTTTTTTGTTATTATTTTACATTTTATTATTATTTTTTTTTTTTTTTAATTAGATTTTCTGTATTCACTTTCATTTTAAAGTTTTTGTAATTTGTGTATTTTTGCCATTTGTATTTTATTTTATATACAAATTAAATGCATTTATTTATTTATTTTTTTATTTTTTTTATTTATTTAAGGGAACAATTCTCAGTATTAACTAGCTGCTTATTAGCGTGCATATTACTAGCATATTGGCTTATTATTAGTACTTATAAAGCATGTATAAATGCCTTATTGTGCATGACCATATGCTAGACCCCTTAATCCTTCCCCATATCTAAACGTAACTTACTAACTATTAATAAGCAGCAAATTAGGAGTTCACTGAGGCAAAAGTCATAGTTAATAATGAGAAATGGACCTTAAAATAAAGTGTGGCCATTTTAATTTTATTTCAGTTAATGTTTATTTTGTCTCAGTTAGCGAATGTAATAGTTTTAGTTTTAATTAAAAATAATAACCTGGTGTGTGCATATATCACAATTAATCACAAACAAAATAAAAGTTTGCCTAATATATGTGTGTACTGTATGTAATTATTATGTATATATACATACTCACAAATATGTTATTTATGTACAATATATATATATATATATATATATATATATATATATATATATATATATATATATATATATATATATATATATATATATATATATATAAAGAAATATGTTATTTATGTACAATATATATATATATATATATATATATATATATATATATATACACTACCGTTCAAAAGTTTGGGGTCAGTACATTTTTATTGTTTCTTTTTTTTTTTTTTTTTAAAGAAATTAATACTTTTATTCACCAAGGATGTATTAAGTTAATAATTAAAAGTTTATTAAAAGTTAATAATAAATAATTTACATTGTTATAAAATATTTATATTTTGAATAAACACTGTACTTTTTAAACTTGTTATTCATGAAAGAATCCTGAAAAAAAAAAAAATTACAGGTTCCAAAAAAATATTTGGCAGCACAACTGTTGATATTATCCAACATTGATCATTCTAATAATAAATCCGCATATTAGAATGATTTCTGAAGGATCATGTGACACTTAAGACTGGAGTAACAGCTGATAAAAATTTAGCTTTTCATCACAGGAATAAATTCTATTTTAAAGTACGTTAAAATAAAAAAACATTATTTTAGATTGTAAAAACATTTAGCAATATTACTGTTTTTTTTTTCTATATTTTTAATCAAATAAATGCAGCCTTGATGAGCATAAGAGACTACTTTAAAGACTACTACAAGTCTTACTGACCCCAAACTTTTGAACGGTAGTGTATATATATATATATACATATATATATATATATGTGCTTGTATTTATATATACATAGTAATTACACACAGTACACACACTTATATTTACTCAAACTTTTTTATATGCGTTTAATCGCGATTAATATTTTTATTTATAATATTTTTTGTATATAGATACTTTGTAGTTATGCACACTGTCATGTAACATTTCAGTCACTTTTGTTTCTCCCTCCCTAGCTATAATTTATGGTACTTTTTGTATTGTTGTTTTCTTAAATGTTGCTGAGCTGACTCTCTATTGTAGCAGTTACAAAGCTCATCACTTGTGTTATGTAATTATGCAAAATGATCTGCTAATGTGCAGCCTGGTCTGTCAGTCATAACTCCTGCAGTCTTTCAAGAGCAAATTAGTTCAAATCCTCTTTTCATCAGAAGAGCTTTAGTGGTTCTTTGAAGACGGCTCTAAGAGAGAGACAATGTGGGAACATGGGAATTATTCCCTTGTTTTTCTTCCTCCTGGGACATTTACAGTCAGTAATGTTTGTAACGTACAGTCAGCAGAAATGAGTTATGAGGCATGAGGTGTGTTCACGTTAAGGCATGTGAAACTCCTCACCTATGAATGGAATGCCGTCCTTCAGGACTGCCTGTATGTTTCAGAACCGGCTCGGCTCAGAAAAATCTGATTGTGTGAGGTATCTGTAAAAATTCCACATGCTTTAAAACATGCCTGTCTGGGTTTCTATTGACAGCAAGGAATGTCAGTGCAAAGACTCGGCAGCAGATACAAGACGACACATCTGCCTGTTTGCTTTAGTGAAGGCTAAACCATTCTGTCAGTTGCACCTCTGTGTGTCAGGAAGTTGTGTTGGAGACGCCACATTGAGTTCCACAGATGAAGGAATTTATGAATGGATGGTACATACTTTTCATATATAAGGGCCTTAAATCTATAGTGAAACCTAAAAGCTGAAGTGAAGTGCCATTTCTTATAGTGTCGTCTTTAAACTGAGGGGGGAAAAAATGACAATTGACTTAATTAAATTAAGTTTCATCCGTTTGCTAGAAAATACAATCCCTGACATGTAAAATTAACAGTTGGTTAATAGTTGGTCTCAAACAGGTGTTTCATTTCATATCATATCATATCATATCATATCATATCATATCATATCATATCATATCATATCATATCATATCATATCATATCATATCATATCATATCATATCATATCATATCATATCATTCTGTTAATATACTGTAGAGTGCATTTTGTGTGGCTGAAGTGCTGGAAAGCAAAGCTGGAACCACAGTTAGCATCCAGAAGCAGAGCTACTAGTTTTATAGCAGTTGTTGAGAGCAAAGCCTAGTACATTATCTTGTCCAGAGCATATGCTTCTAAATGATAGCTGCTTGTTTTACATTCTTATTGTTCATCTCAAATTAATAACTATGACATCATCACTTTCAGTGTTTTTTATGAGAAGTATGAGAAGTATGAGGTGGGAGTATCAGTTTCACAACAGCGCCGGGAACTCTGACTCATGTGAATTGTGTTCAGTGAGGCCACCGTGTCTTATTTTTAATTATATCACAAAGTGTTTGGAACGTCCGGGACACACTTAGACGTAAAATCTCAAAACGGGTTAAAACATTCATTTTCCACCTTGTTCTTTAACACAGCAGTAAGCCTATGAGCGAGACTCATTAGCCACTATAGGGAAATAATGATAAGAATAACAAAATGCAGTAAACGGTGAAACTCTCTGCACTACAAATTCATAATTAAGGTAATACATTAAAATAATATGGTAAGACACAACTATTTGCAGTATCAGCAAGCAAAACAAGCTGTTTTGTACAGCTAAAAATAGCTGGATGCGGATGAGACCAGAAGCCAGACCCATAAAATTTGCAAATGGCCACACCCGCTCTTACAGGAAAATTAAGGTGGATAAAGAAAATAGTGCAAACACAGGTTTTCATGTGGTATCTGGACACGGAACACAGTGTTAGTCGAATGGCAGTAAAACTAAAGGTTACCTGCGGTTCCTCTGATAAGGCACCTGTGTGTCCTCGAGGACAAATTACTTCAAAGATCCACTACAAATCAGCTGATTAAAAGTTATTGCAAAAATGAAGAAAAGTGACATTGACATTTTAGTGTGACTTGTTTAAAGGTTGTTTTTTTTTTTTTTTCTCTCTTTGTGCCAGAGGAGTTGCTATGCCACAAAACTCCTCAAAAGAAGTCATGTGTGGTATTTTTACTGCACAGATCCATTGGAATGTGTTTCAATATGCCAGTGAGTAGCAGAACAGAGCGGAAGTGATGTCACAATTGGTGGTTTATAAACATGTCTGCAGTCAGCTAGGGAGTCCTGTCACTGGCACTGCTTAAAAGTGTTTTTGGCTTTTTTTGGCTTAAATTAGTAGTATGTAGTAGTAGTATGATTGGTAGCCTACTGTAAGAGTCAGTTTGGTTTTGTTAAAGGAAATGTTGTATGTGAATGAAAAACAGTGCAAAAGGACTTTGCTTGACATTTACTGAGATTTTTAAACAATTTGTGAATTATCCCTCACATGCCACATTTTACGCTCACTGATGCTTCAGAAGGAAACACAATGCATTAGGAGCCAGGGGGTGAAAACTTTTTGAATTTGAAAATCAGGGTAAATTTCACTTATTTTGTCTTCTGGGAAACATGTAATTATCTTCTGTAGCTTCTGAAGGGCAGAAAAGATATAAAGATATTTAGGCAAAATAAGAAACATCTTCATTCTGTTCAAAAGTTTTCACACCTGGCTCTTAATGCATTGTTTTTCCTTCTGGGGCATCAACGAGCATTTGAAGCTTCTGTAATAGTTGCATATGAGTCCCTCAGTTGTCGTCAGTGTGAAAAGATGCATCTCAAAACCATACAGTCATTGTTGGAAAGGGTTCAAATACACAACAATACTAAAAAACCAAAGAATTATTGGGACCTGTAGGGTTTATCTGAAGAACAGCAGTCAGTTTAACTGTTCAGGACAAACAAGGGACTCATGAACAACTATCACTAAACAAAAAACAGCTGTGAAACATTCAGGTAACAACACAGTATTAAGAATCAGGCGTAACTTTTGAACGGGGTCATTTTTATAAATTTAACTATTGTTTTCTCAGATGGACTATATGTAAACGTCTTTTATGTGAAATATCTTATTCAGGTCAGTACTGAATAAAAAATAGCATGCCTTTTGTATGATCCCTCTTATTTTGGTAAAATAATTAACATTTTGCAGATTCTGAAAGGTCTATGTAAAATTTTGACCTCAACTGTGTAATCTAAATTTGTATGTTAGTAGTATTAAGGTAATTTATTCGCAGCATTACATAGCTGTTTGAGTCATTCTTGTCTCAATGAAACTGCATTTCTTAATAAATATCATAATTTTGTTCCTCATATTTTAGTATTGGTGCCTTAATGTGAGAAATATTTCACATATTTGTCTAAATTGAGTTCGAATCAAAGAACGTTTATATCTGTTCGGTTTGAATTGTTCACATCACTTTCATCTGTGAGATTCTTCTATAAGACTTGCTGTTGCAGTTCCTAATAAACTTTCTAGACAAATGAAAAGTAACAGACTTACAACACATTATAATATACTTGCCAAAGTCAGATTTTATTCAGGACTTTTGCATATTTATGCATGTTAACTTCCGTTGTTCAGTTCTGCAACTTTTCTTGTGGGAGCTTTTCAAGAGCAGGACTCTTATATGTGTCAGTGGGAGTTCCTGTGAGTTAGTTTTGCTTTGTAGTAAAAGTAGTCATATGATCCAGATGCTGCTTTCTGTGGAAATGCGATGTGACCACTTAAAAGAACAAAGAACGCTCTCTGTCTGTCTCTCGGTTACTGAGGCAGCAGCAGGAGAAGTGTGTGTGTGTGTAAAGGGCAGTGCTTAATGACTGCTCTCATTAAAGCCTCTCTTTACTCCACACAGAATCACACACTCACAAGACTGCACATTTGTCGTCAGTGAGTCTGTGTATTACGCAGGTTCACTCTTCAAAAAGCGTTACAGCACTTGACGGGATGCACTCCATCAAACAGACGGGCACACACTCCTGTGTTCTCATAAATGGCTCACACGTGTTGCATCGAGCCTGGTGCGACAAACGCAGAACACTGTGTACAGCATGTGTGAAGAGCTGCGTTTGCTCTGTTTCAGGATTCTGACAGCTCAATGCTCAGTTGAGAGGGCTGTGATTTCTGCAGAATCAGTGTGGTGTAGTAGAGATTCACAATGTTTTCATTACAAACTTTATGATCAACTCTCACAAGGTCACTTCCTCTAATGAGTCAGCTATTAAAGGCTGTTCTCAACACACAGATGTCATCAACACAATGGGCATTTGAAGAACAAGTTCTTCTGCTGGTGGTGATACTTCATGATCTTATCATGAATCAGGCCTGTAAACGCAAGACAGAAAAAATACATTGAACAATTAGCGATGCTTCAAATGAGATATAATGCCAATTTGTTTAAAATTTCAGTATATTAAATATTATTATAGCACTGTGCATGATTAGAATTAGGAATGCACTCACATTGTAAATTTGGCTGATAACCATTAGTAATTATATGATGAGCAATATTATGCCTGTCTCCCGTTTCAGATGGATACCGATAATTAAAAAAAAAAAAAAAAAAAAAACTTGATATTTGCTTGACAATAAATACTATTTGTAATGGACCTTTATCGCACTGGATTTGAACACCGGAAGTGCTTGTCGAAGCAGTGTATCGATTCTTCCAGTTATGTATATTTTTCAATATGCTGTAATCACTAGTTGAATAAAAGCCTGTTAAAACGAGCATCTGCAGGATGATTTCAAAATCCGTACATTTTCAGAGACAGGTGAAGAAATATTCTGATGATTACTGTGCACAGAATTTTCCAAATGCAACGGAACTTGTAGTTTTAATCCAACGTACCGATCTGAGAAACCCACGGCTCATAAGCATGCGTGATTTCACCACACCGCTCAGTGCTGCAGTGTGTGTGAGACCTGATGAATAAGATCAGAATCAACATATTTATTCATTTGTATTTAGTTTTAGTCTTTATTCTGTCATCTTTATACTCAAATCACGCTGTCAACGCGTTATACTCTCTAAGATTAATTAGCTAAAATGTTCAACATTGTTATTTTTTTAAGGCAACGCCCGCGCATTCATTCATCTCTTTTAATACCGCTCTTATGAAAATTAAACATGGTATGTGCAGTAAAACTATGGCAATACAAATGGAAATCAGTCCGTGGAAAAAAAATAAAATAAAAGACAACATGGTTACTACATTTACTATAGTAAATCCATGGTTAATTTTGTAAGGGTGTTTATTTAAAATGTATCTTAATGTAAACAGGTATAAAATATGAGAAAAACATTGTTAATGAGAAGATGAAATTGACTGCAGCAGGTTAAATTTATTTATTATTCAGAATGCACATTTGGAAGAGAAATATATTAATTGGAACATTTCAGCAGGTGATATGAGATGTAGGCCTAAACATCCTCAGTTTCGAAATGCATACTCCACACAAATGTGCTCCCGCGTAATATTTTGATTCATCCCACGCATCTCATCTGTGTTGTGTCAGGAAATCATGAAAACTGAGGCAGTGTGTCATTGTTTAGAATAAAAACAGCCACGTGCACTGCAATAACACCAGCGAAAGAAAGGACAGAGAGGATTCTCGCATTAGTTTTCACTGTGTTGCGATGGCACCGGAAGTGAGGATACACTGCTTCGCTTACCGGATATAGGAAGTGAGATAAAGGTCCATTCATTGATCACCAATATTTGAACATGTACACTCAGTGTCAAAGAGTTAGATGCAGTGTGCTTTAATAGTGTGGGTAATGTCTGTTTGAGCTTCTTCTACACCACAAGAGTATTGACTTTGTGTTAGATGTGTGGTTTGCATTTGTGGAAGGTGATCAATAACTTTGAAAAAATGTGTGTACAGTGTTACATTTGAAGAGAATAGCAGTGCTGTCGTGGTATGGGGATGTTTTCAGTTACGATCTAATTCCAGTGAATTGTGATATGTGGTTCCCAGTTAGCAGGAGTTGGTCAGTAATGTTGGGCTGGTGATAGATTTGTAATGTTTGGAATTACTGATTCTTTCTGTTCTACAATACTGTTTTTGTGTCAGAGGTCACACAGATGTTACGACAAAATCACAATCAGATTGAAAGATTCAGTCTAGGTATTGGCCTTGAGTTCACCTATTGGTGATATTGCTTAAAACTCTGTTTGTTGGATTACTTTGATTCCTCACTTTAACTTCATTTTAAACAGATTAACCTGTCCAGTTATACTCGATATCAGTCTCAGTGTCATATACTGAGAAGAAAAGAGGGCCAAGGACCGAGCGCTGTGGCACCCCTCTGGAAAGTTTGTGACTTAAACACCCCTGCTTTCCAAAATAACCCTAAATGATAGGACTCAAACCAGTGGAGTGCATATACCAAGAGACCAACGATTGGGATGATGCACAGGAGAAATTGGTAGCCTGATGTTGAACGATTGAGGATGGATCATCTGAAAGCGGTTCTCAACAGCTGCAGAGTTACCTTACAAGAGTTGCCTTACAGAGTGCCAAGAATTGCTTTCAGAAGGGCAGTTTCGAAAACAAGCACATGATATTTACTTTGTCTGGAGCTGACGATCGCGCCCAAAGCGTCGGTATTGATCCCTAAACAAATAGGGGACTTTACCCTTTTTTTTTTTTTCTGGGACATTTCCTTCAATACTGAAATTTAACCACAGTGTCCTCAGTGGCTCAGATAGAGGGAGTCTATGAAAATTCCTGTGTTCGTTGGTGCATCAGAAAACGCAACACTTGTAATGCCTCTTTGCCACTGACATTGTAGATCTCCAGTAATGGCAGAGTGCTGATTTTCAGTCAGGGCTGTGTCTATGCTGATAGAGCAGAGATCATCTCAAATGGGCTGTACTTTTTCCCTACGATGATGTGTATGTAGGGAGAATCTGCAGTTGCTTGTTCTGTTTCAGACTGTTTCTGATTTAATGATATTATAGAAAATGAGTGGGTGAACTTTTACCATTATAGGCTGATTGTTTTCACACACTGTGGCCATACAACACCTTAAAAAGTGATGTTTGCATAATAGCTCCACTTTAAACAGATTAACCTATCCAGTTATAATCTCTAAGTATGTCTCTGCTGTTGGATACCACAAAAAGTAATAGAACCTGGATGATCAGTCTCATGTGTATACTGAGAAGAAAAGGGGCCAAGGATCGAACCCTGTGGCACCCCTCTGAAAAGTTTGTGACTTAAACACCCCTGCTTTCAAAAATAACCCTAAATGATCTACCTGTAAGGTAGGACTCAAACCAGTGGAGTGCATATTCCAAGAGACCAAAGATCGAGATGATGCACAGTAGAATTTGGTAGTCTGGTGTCAGAAGATTGAGGATTGATCATCTGAAAGTGGTTCTTGCCAACTGCAGAGCTTCTAGATTTCTAGAGTCTACATTGGATGTCCCCTTTTGATGCCTGACTATATGTTGAACAATTTTTGAATGGGAATGGGAGGAAACCAATAATTCATCAGTTTAGGGTTAATTCAATTAATTAAAACTTTATAACTCAAGTAGTAAACGTGTTTCCTAAAAATGTATAGAACTGCTTTGTTTGACTTCCATTGTAAGTTTATTATTGTAAAAATATTTTCTGTTTGTATTTTCTTTTTAACAATCTGAGGGGTGAGTCTGTGGAATATGGCAATAAACAACATGCCACAGATGCTGCCCATAGTCTGTAAGGTCTGGAAAAGCATAAACACTGTGGCTTTTTGGTGCTTTCAAAACATTGTTCTGTTTGTTTGAGTATTCCAACAATTGTGTCAACCAGAGGTGTGAGGTTGGGGTGGGACTGCCTGTTTTTCTGGCCATTGGTTGGATGGGTGGAGTGTTTTTCTGTGAATCCTATTTTCCACTAGTCTATTGAATTCCATTTGTTAATGCCCATGATGCAGAAATTACACATTTCAAGTTGTATTTAAGTTGTATTGAATGTTCCTTAAAAATGATTTTAGGCCTGATCATGACCTTCATCATGAACTTTGCTTTCATTTACCCTTCTCTTGGTTCTTTGTCCTACAGAAAACTATGCGGTTAGCGGCCCTGAAGGGAAGACAGAGTCTGTGACCACACTGCAGCCGCAGGCGTCCCTGAACTCCCTGCAGAGCAGCTCCCCTGGACCCAAGCGTTCTGGGAATACACTGAAGAAATGGTTGACCAGCCCCGTTCGCCGCCTCAGTCACGGCAGCAACATAAAGAAGATCCCTAGCAAACAAAAGCAGAAGCGTGATGGACGTAAGAGCATCGATCTGGGGCCACCTGAACTACAGGATGACACCCTGGAGGAGGTATTGCACATTTTTCAACGTACTGGAAAGTTAATGGCTTTTCACACTACTCTGAGGAAAAAAACTTACATCAATCTGATTGAATTAAATAGTAATACTGTGGCCCTTAATTATTTCCTTATTTTTATGGTAATCCATAATACTTCAAGCAGTACCATTATTACTGTGATATATGTCCACAAAACCATAATCCAAGGTTTTTGTACCACAACATTTTCTCCACCAAGACTCCATAAATCTTTTCAGTAAAAAAAACGAAAAAAAAAAAAAAAAAGATTGTCATACCATTTTAGTAGTCTTTTAGTAGAAAACAACAGAAATTAGAATTTATAATGGTTTTAACTACACATTTATTCATAATTAATAGCTTGGGACTACTGTTATTTATCAGTGAAGGCAGGACAGACTGAGTTAAATCACCATATTTTCACATTGTCATAAGGTTCCCAAAACAAGGTTTGTTGATGATATTTCACGCTTGTCTAACAGCATGTGGTGACGGTGGACAGCAGTTTTTTACGTCAAAGTTTTATAACCGTTCCTACATTCTCCACCACTACTTTTTTTTTATGCAATCATGGTCAAACAGAGAAAAGGAGGCCTCTTGTTCTGTGGGCTGTATAAATGGCGTATTAAAGGGCTGCTAAGGCCCCGGCAGCAGCCGTTCAGATCGGAGGGTGATGATTAGCCTGACTTTTTAAAGCTGTGCGCCATATAATGTGCTGGTACAAAAGAGCCTCTGTATTTCTGAAGCAGGGTATGTGAACCCCACCACAATGGCCCACATTAACCATGTCTGCTGTCTTTCAGAGCAAATTCTTCAACAATAAATTGTGAGCATTTAAACTAGTACATTAGAAGCCAAATAATAAAGCAATAAACCGTATGAGGCTGTGTGTTACGGTGATTTTATCACAGGTAAAGGTTTTTGTTAGGCATAAGTGTGATAACATCACTGTAATGTCTTGCCTTGTGTTGTTTATTGTCTTCAGTAATCTCATTAAAGACAAATATATAAAACAATATGAATAACTGTTCTATAAACTAGATAAATAAAATGGATTTTTGAGATGCTTACTCATGCGAAACTTTGCCACAGTGAATATTCTGAGGAATTTTATGGTGTTCTTCATAATTTTCTATGATGACTATTAATCACTGAAACTAAGAGTATACAGTTTGAGGTTTTACTGACAGTTTTTCTGCCAAGTAGTTTGTACGTTAGCCTCTTTGTAAGCTGTTTGACATTCGAAGATGTTTTGTAAAACAAGTGAACCTTGTGAAAAAGTCACACATTTTAGCATACATTTGAAAACAAAAAGTACTTATTACAGAAATAATACATTTAATAGAAAGTAATATTTTATACTTTTGTATTATAGTTTAAATTTGTATTAAATGCAATTAGTTGAAATTTTTGACTAATTTAAGTAGGACTTAAGTACATCTTTGTATGTAATGTCATAATTTGCTTCTGTTATCTTAAAAATAGCGCATGTACTGACAAGTATTTATGGTCAGCTAAACTATTATGTAATTTCTATTAAAACGTATATCATGCATTTAAATAGATGGTCACACTTTACTTTAAGCTCCAGTTCTTGCTATTAGCAAACCATTAACTATAGCTTTTGCCTTAATAAACTTCTACTTTGCTTCTTAGTAGTAGTTAGTAAGGTAGGTGTTAAGTTTATGCAATAAAGCATACGCAATTCTTTTTCACAATGAAATGATATGTTTTGTAGTCACAGGGCTGTTGCATTGTAAGTTTGCTGATTGACTTGTTCTTGTGTTTCCAGAGAGTGCGTAAAGAAGAGGGAACACTCTCCAAATCTTCATCAGGGATGCACAGTGGAGGAGAGGAAGAGCCTGAGGATGAGTCTCACACTCCCCTCCCTCCACCAATGGAGATCATCAAAGACCCGTCTGCTCAGGAAGAAAAGGTACACACACACAACAGAGAGGGAGGAGCATGAGAAGATACAGGGTTATTAATGTGGAGAAAGATTTATTAAATACATACTGTGTCACTCAACATGTTCATAACTATCTCCACCTGCCTCCCTCATACCCACACACACACACACACACACACACATACCTACAGTGGCTTTACTAACACTGTTTTTCCTCCCTAATGTCAACGTCACTAGTAACTGCTGGGGTGGAGGCTTCTTCTCTCACATTGAACTAACCACAAATCCACCCTATTGTTGCAATGAAGCTTAAATTATGTAGTTGTGAAACTTTTACTGTTCCACTCAACTCTGGCTCTTTTACACACACTGCCTTGCGATTGCAGTTGCAGTGTGTTTACAAACTGATGCTCTCTGACAGGATGAATCTCAAAAAGAACATGACCTAATTTCCCTCAAATTGAAAGCAAAAAAAGGTTTCATAAAGAAACTGAAGATGATTTTAAAGAGCATTATGACTATTTGCATTGTGACATTATTATTATTCATTGTTACCTTGATTATTATGACAGTTAAGCACCTTTCCCATCAAAATATAATCTATTGCCTTAATTTGTTGTTTAATTCTCAATATCTCACAGTTTTTTATTTATTAAGTTCTTTGTACAATAATATAGTAAAAAAAAAAATCCTGTTCCTGTATTTTTTGAAAGAAATTAATACTTTTATTTATGCATTCAATTGACCAAAAGTGACAGTAAAAAATTGTAAGATTTTGATTTCAAATGAATGCTGTTATTTCTATTCTAACTTTCAGAATCATAAAAAAAAAAAAAAACAACATGTCATTGTTTACGCCAACATATTAAGCAGCAGAACTGTTTTCAACATTTATAGCAATAATAAATTAGAATAAGAGACTAATTCTGGAAAAATCTTACAGATCCCAAACTTTTGAATAGAAGTGTATACAACAAATACAGTCAGGAAGTATAAATATTATGCATAAGATATTTTTACCTGGTACAATAATGAGAATTTTTAGTGAGAAATTATTGTGAAAGAAATGTCACTATGCACAATTTGGCATGGTGTTAAAAATAGTCCTTGTTTTCTTTATGCAGACTATAATTAATTTTTCTTTGGATTTGGAGGTGAAATGTTTGGTATACATGTTCTTGGCATGGCCTTTGCTTCTCTTCTCCCCACACCAAAGCTTGATAAACTGCTAATCCTCCATCTTGAGCACTTGCTGTTCTGATCTGCCTGTGTGTTCTTTCCTCCTGCTAATGTCTTTCTCCTCCTGACCTACTGTCATGTAGTCGTCTGTGCTGCTGGCTTCACGGCAGAGCTCGGCTGACGTCCCCAGTGCTGCTGAGCTTGTCAGTGCTATAGAAAAACTGGTCAAAACTAAGATGGTAAGTGTGCCACTGAACCCAATCCCCTCTCCTGGCACAAACAGGAAGGTTTTGATCAGCTAACCTTCTGGTTTTCCTCTTTTCCTTTCTGTTTTCTATTGCTTCGAGAAAATCACTAACCCCTGAGCATCTATTGCACTCCTGAGATTTTCTGCAATAGTCTCACATGCACGTGTCTTTTGTTCTCTGTTTATTCTTTTAATATTAGTCTACACTTGACCTCATTTATAGGTGTAGACAAACCTGCTAGGATTTGTGTTGAATGTTAACATAATCTGTGCTGTGTAGTGTTGTCATTGCGTTCGTTTAAGAGCATGTTTCTGTTCATTGTCCAACAGCTTGCACTGTTTAAAGATTCAGTTTCCATTGAAGCTGCTGCATGCATCTATTATCTGACAGATTCTAAAACACGTGTCCTAAGCGTTCAAGTCGAGTCTTAAGTCGAGGTTTATTTATATAGTGTTTTATACAATACAGATTGTCAGAATGAAAAATAGTGTGTTGATGATGCAAGAGGACAATAGTAAACAGTTTTTCATTTGATTCATTGATTTAGTGATGTCATCATCCAGCTCAGTTCAGTTTAAACAGTATCTGTGCAATAAAGTCAACAATATTGCCAGAAATGAAGTGTCCCCAACTAAGCAAGGCAAAGGCGACAGTGGCAAGGAACCAAAACTCCATCTGTGACAGAATTGGAGGAAAAAAATGACCTATGGAAAAATCAGGCTCAGTCAGAAGGCCACATCTCCTCTGCATTCACACTGGGATTTTTTTTTACTGGATCAGGAGATATGCTGATTATGAGATTATTAGATCATTTTATTTTTCGACACCTGTATGACTTCAGTTACGTTATATTTGACGTTTAAGGAATATTTCAAATTATTTTCACACAGTATTACAATGAAAATGAATGGAGCCAATACATTTATTGTTACCTTTTCTGTGTGAAGTTAGGCTATATCCGATTTTGTAACTTAAAACAACCTAAAAAAAACTCTGAAAATGATTTAAACAGCTTTACATCTATATAGTTTTATCAATAGATTTAATTTAACTGCTTTTAAATTCTTTGACCTCATTTACATTGAGGTTTATTTAGAGTAATAGAGCAAAATAGAGAAAAAATTTGGATTTTTTTGTGGTCACCATTATGCCACAAATACCATTGATTCCTTGTACAATTTGTATTGTACATGAATTATTATTTTTTTTTATTTGTGTTTAATTTGTGCCACAAGAATTTGGATCCAGTAGGGTACAATGGGGCTAAAGGTGCCTCGGGGTAAAAGGCACCTTTGATATTATTTTCCTCTAAACCACTAGATGGCAGAAAAACATGGCATAGCACTTTCTAAAATATTAGCTTTTCAAGATGCACATGCAAATTTGTCTGATCCTTGACGTGATCGTGGGCTGCAGCGCAAAGTTGATTCTGTGCTCACTAGATCTAATATTTGATGTTTTTTAAAATGTAGATTTAAGTCGCAAATGAGAATCGCTAAAATAGATGCATATATTTTATATATGCATATATATGGTTTTCAGTTTTAAGATAATTAAAGCAACAGTTTTTAAATTAAAGAATATGTAAAAGTATGGTATTTGGGGTAAAAAGCTCCCCTGCTGTTGGGTCTCAATGGCACAATAATACATGATAACTAATAGATGGCTGACCTTTCTATTTGTTGACATGACATTGTTACATTCAGATGGTAAATATCCATCTTAGAGATAATCACCATGTTTAGAATGAATCCATCAAATTTAAAAACATAATATTAATCATATCATGTAATAAAATATTTGTTTGTTACTACTGTACATATATATTAAATTATTATGAGATCTCATTGAATGCTTTCAGAATCGTTACTTTTTTAAATTATTTTTTCTCTAATTTAAAAAAAAAGAAGCAGAAAATAGTACAAACTTTGCTGAAGTGATTATTTTGAACAAGTATTAACTTAGACATTATTAAAAAAAAAAAACATTGTTTAACTAAAGTCTTTATATCAATACTGTGCCTTTTGCCCCATGCTGGTGATTCTTTTACCCCGTATGTGGGGTAAAAGGCCCCCCTTGCCACCTCATACATTTATAAGACTTTAAAATAAAATAAACGACTATGATTTATTGTCACACAAAATCTGTTGCTCCATAACTGTTCAATACAAAACGTATATATTTTTTCTGCAATTATACATTTTAGGCGCAGTGAACAGCACATTTTCTCTTAAGGCGTGCCTTTAGTCCTGTTGTACCCTACCTCTGTAATAAGATCTGGTACCTATTTTGGAGGCATTCATATGTAGAAAAAAATCTTAGTATCCAATAATACCTTTCATAGTATAAAATGAAAACTCTGGTATAGTGACAACATCTGTAAACATGAAGTAGCAATGTTATTTTTCATTGATCACGTATGAGTCCTGTGTTCTAATTCGTATTTCCACCTTAAGTAGCGTTCAGGATCTATAATATGGAAGGTATTTTCTGCCAAATTTAAATAAATAAATTAAATGATGAAAATGAAAAAGAAAACCAGATTAACAATTTCATTATAGTATACTCATTCATACTATAAGTGTACTAATCCTGAATGCTCTGTGGTTCGGATGTCATGTAAAATTTGATGGAGTGTATGACAGTGTTTCCCAACTCTGTTACTCTTCCTAATTAAACACACTTGATTCAGCTCATCAGCTCAGAACCTCCAAGACCTGAAATGGAGGGTTAGATGTATTTATTTACGGTATATTTATATGTCCACAAGCATATGCATTCATGCATTGTATCTGTCCTTAATCATCATATCTTGCAGGCCTTTTGTGGTGTTGAAGTAATAAAATCCTCCCAATCTTGCTGGATATTATGGCTCACTCTGTGGCCCAGAATGACGCTTTTCTCCCCTTTGTATCTTCTGCGCAGCTTTGATGGTGTTTACTGCAGTTTAGAGCCGTGTCACACATAAACCGTTCAATTGCTGTGTTTGTTCTCCCACATTAGGCCTGGCCCTTCCAAATACTGACTGGAGTCTCTTGTATTTGTGTTTGTTTCGTCTCGGTTGCTCTAGACGCTGGAGCCAGGCTCATACCCAGGATTCAGCTCAGTGAACCCAGCAGAGCAGAGCCCAGCGCCACCCAGAAACCCTGAACTCGAGCAGAAAGCCAAAGCACTGCGTGGACGAATGTAAGACACACGCTTTTCACTCATTTGGGTTGGTCTGGGAATGAATTCCACAAACATTTCAGGTCTGATTTCAGGTCATAGTGACTAAATCACTGATTGTTTGTGGGGGTTAATCCCTGCTGTCAATGCAATGTAGGAGAACCTGATTTATTTATGTACTATTCATAAAGTATATTTATATAAGTTTACACAGATCTCCCTGCATTGCATTTTACCTTTATTTATTTATTTATTTATTTATTGTAAATATATATTTAGTTTATATTATTAAAATGCATAAGTCAATATTAATATATTGAAATGTATAAATGAATAATTATTTATGTATGTATTATTTATTTAGTGGAAACTAGAGTGGAAAACATATTGGTTATTGTTAACTAGATTTTTACTGGATTTAAATTTTACATACATTGATTTTTAGTTGAAAAAATTATTCTGTAACAAACACTGGAAAAAAATAAATGAAGCACCATTCCAAGCCATTTCAGAGCAAGCACATAAATATTGAGAGAAATATTGCGCAGACCTAACTCAGAGTGTTTGTGGTGTGGCAAAAGAAAAAAAAATAGATCACTAGATCTGGAATTAATTCCATGTTCATGTAGCAGCCAGTATTGAGAAATTCATCTCACTGAATGATATGCCTCTCATTAGAGATTGAAGATATTTATGGGAAAGCTTATCTTTATAGGCATTTGGTCTTTTTATTTGAATTTTTCTTTCACTCTGCAATACCTTAAAGGGATAGTTCACCCAAAAATGAAAATTATCCCATGATTTACTCTGGTTTTAGCCTCAAGCCATCTTATATGTGTGTATGACTTTCTTCTTTCAAATGAATACAGTCGGAGTTGTATTAAAAAACATCCTGGCTCTTCCAAGCTTGATAATGGCAGTGAATGGGGGACAAGATTTTGAAGCAAAATAAACTGCATCCATCCATCATATAAAGTACTCCCCATAGCTCCGAGCAGTTAAAGAGGTTCACTTCCAGAACAATTTACAGTCAATGTACTCACCCCCTTGTCATTCAAGATGTTCATGTCTTTCTTTCTTCAGTCGTAAAGAAATTGTGGTTTTTGAGGAAAACATTTCAGCATTTTTTTTATATAATGGACTGATGTGGTGCCCCGAGTTTGAACTTCCAAAATGCAGTTTAAATGTGGCTTCAAACGATCCCAAATGCAGTTGTAAACAATCCCAGCCGAGGAAGAAGGGTCTTATTTAGCGAAACGATCAGTTATTTTCATTAAAAAAAAATACAATTTAAATACTTTTTAATATCAAATGCTCATCTTGTCTTGCTCTCCCTGAACTCTGTGTATTCTGACTCAAGACAGTTAGGGTATGTCGAAAAACTCTGATCGTGTTTTCTCCCTCAACTTCAAATATCATTTCAAAATCATCCTACATCGCTGCAGAAGTACCGACCCAGTCTTTGCAAAGTGAACATGCAAAGAAGATCAAACACCCTTAACAAAAATGGTAAAACAGTGATATAAGACGACTTTGAAGTTGAGGGAGAACATGAGATGGGAGTTTTTCAACATACCCTAACTGACATGAACTGGAAAAAAAACAGAGGTCGGGAAGAGCAAGACATTAAAAAGTATAAATTGTATTGTTTTTATGAAAATAACCGATCGTTTTGCTAGATAAGACCCTTCTTCCTCGGATGGGATCGTTTACAACCCCATTTGGGATCGTTTGAAGCCGCATTTAAACTGCATTTTGGAAGTTCAAACTCTGGGCACCATATCAGTCCATTGAATTTCTATGGAGAAAAATCCTGAAATGTTTTCCTCAAAAAACATAATTTCTTTACGACTGAAGCAAGAAAGACATGAACATCTTGGATGGCAAGGAGGTGAGTACATTTGTAAACCTTTGCTGTGGAAGTGGACTTCTCCTTTAACCCCCCGGAGCCATGAGGAGTACTTTTCATGATGGATGGGTGCACTTTATTTTGCTTCAAAAGCACAATAGTCATTCACCACCATTATATAGCTTGGAAGAGCCACAACAGTTTTTAATATAACTCAGATTGTATTTGTTTAAAAGAAGAAAGTCATGTACAGCTAGTATGGCTTGGATTGTGTAAATCGTGTGACGTGGTTAAACCTGATACATTTTTAATAGATTAGTCCTTTTGTGCCTATTTAAAAGTCTTTAATAACTTTTTTTTTATGTTTGTTCTATTGTAGGTTTGTTGTGAATGAATTAATCCAGACAGAAAAAGACTATGTGAAAGATTTGGGTATCGTGGTTGAGGTGAGAATAGCTGACATCCTGACAGTATAACATAATTCTTTGACTAAAAGCATATTTTGGCTTTAGAGGGAAAATGCTGTCTAAAACACTCTAGTGTTACTCTGTCCTTCTTCATTTGTCTTCTGTCTTTAGATCAAAGCTATTTGCATCTTTCTCATTTGGAATCATTGGCTGTGTCATTATTCATTTGCATTTTCATTACATCACTATTTGCTCAGTGTGAATGTGCTACGATCCTAGTGTTCATTTATCATCATTTACAGCTGCTGTGGACAGACATGTGAATTATTGTTGCCTTTATGAACTTGTAGTGACTCATATGCATATATATTTTATTTTTTTATCTGAAGGGGTTTATGAAGAGAATAGAGGAGAAAGGAATTCCTGATGATATGAAAGGAAAAGATAAGATCGTCTTCGGAAATATTCACCAAATCTACGACTGGCACAAAGAGTGAGCGCCTCAGATTCTCTCAGCTCCACTTCACGAAAAATTAAAACTCAGATTAAACTAATTTAATGTTTCTGTCACTGTCTAAAGTTTTTTTGTTGGTGAACTGGAAAAATGTCTTGAAGATCATGAAAAACTGCCTGGGCTTTTCAGTAAACATGTGAGTATGTGATTGACATCGGGTTTGATGTGTTGGCTGTGTAAAAGCATTGCTCATGAAGTATTTCCTGTTTCTGTGTGTGTAGGAGAGGAGACTGCACATGTATGTGGTTTACTGCCAGAACAAACCCAAATCTGAATTCATTGTTGCAGAATACGATACATTCTTCGAGGTAAGACACGCTTTACATTTTTGCAATAGAGTGCTGCAGTGATTAAATATTTTTGTAGACCAACCCAGGAGTTAACACTACCCTGGTTTCCTCCACCAAGACCCAACTGGACTTTTTCCATTGGCTTTTAGATTTTAGAGTAGGTAAACCCTGTGTCCGATAAAAGTCACGAGGAGAACCTTTGCAAATGAATGCCACTTTTGAATTTTGTAGTCTAAATACAATCAGCAAAAGTAAAAAAAAAAAAAAAAAAAAAAAAGCTATACAAATGATATACAAGCTATAAAGCTGTAAACAAACTACACTAGTAGTACATGAATTTTCCTGATCAGTTTGCTGTTTAATGTCCCAGACAATCTCTGCAGTCTCATTTAGACACTTGTTTGCGACACTCCGTGGCAATGGAATCAGAAGTTTTCAAATTTCGAACTCTTTTGGTTTTAGAACTCTAAAATCACTCTAAAATAAAAATAAACAATGAATCATTGCAAGTTTATATTCATGTGTCTGTTTTGTGTTACAGGGGATTCAGCAAGACGTCAACTCAAGACTAAGCATCAGTGATTATCTCATTAAACCCATTCAGAGAATTACTAAATACCAACTATTATTAAAGGTACAGTAGAAAAGAAGTCGTTGAGGCTGTAGGCTTATATTAATAATTAATATTGTTTTTAAGATGTATATCATTTCTTATATATTTAACTTCTTAACATTTCTTTTTATTGCTTAAGGACTTCCTGAAATACAGCGCAAAGGCAGGATTGGATTGTCAGGATATAGAGGTAAAAATGAACCAAAGTGCACTTGCCTCTTGTAATAAAAATGGTGAATCATGAACTGAGGATGATGCGTTTTAGATTTTTATTGAAGCAGCTTGTAATTCATGCCCAGAGGTCATACAAGTTTTTATTGTTTTTTTTCTGATAGAAAGCAGTAGACCTAATGTCCCAAGTGCCCAAGCTGTGCAATGACATGATGAACCTGGGAAGACTGCAAGGATTTGAGGTAAACTGAAAACAGCTTCACTTTAAGCATACTCCAAGTTTTATCAACACCAGTGTACTGAAAAGACATTGTGAAAGATTATAGTGATTTTACAATGATTAAGGTTAAATGTTAGTAAACCTGAGTGATTTCTCCCTCTTTATTGTCAAGATTTACATACAACATACAAAGAGCTCATCAAGTATTGTAAATAGAAGCTCACATATTTTACTCATAACATGCAAGCATATGTCTGTTTTCATACGTCAAGCACATATGGTTGAGATTCCATTTACCATATTTGATGCATGTGCATTGATCAATGTTTATATGTGAATAAAAGCCTAAATCTTAATCTGTTAAGCATATAAAGTAATCTTGTCCCTTCAAAAATGTATATTTAGACTAACCAATTCATTAGGATCTCCTTAAGTTTTTAAAGCTTGAAAGTTTTGGTGGAATTAACTTTCAGTGGAGAGACAGAAATCTCATAAGTTACATAAAAATATCTTAATTTGTTTTTAGAAGATTATCAAAAGTCTTATGGGTCTGGAACAAGCTAAATTTAGCTTTTTGGGTCAACTTTCTTTAATCTTTAATTTTGCATTTTAACACAAATCAAGACTTCTACACAATTTGTGGCATATGTTAATATTCACTTGAATATATCAGAGCAGGTGAGTTCTTTGAGACATTCACTATGTCAGACTGATGAGTTTGCGTGTTTGTGCACCTCAGGGGAAGTTGACGAGTCAGGGGAAGCTCCTGCAGCAGGAGACGTTCTTTGTGACAGAGCAGGACTCTGGTGTTCTGTCCCGCAGTAAGGAGCGCAGGGTCTTCCTGTTCGAACAGATCGTGATCTTCAGCGAGCTTTTACGCAAAGGCTCGTCCACGCCAGGATACCAGTTTAAAAAGAGCATCAAGGTAACCATGGTGCATGTTCACTGATGTTGTAAGCCCAAAGTATATTTCATATTTTTTTATGCATACAGATCTTTGTACACCCTCACACGTGCCTTGAGGTTTATTTGGCAGCAACACTGCCTATTGATGGCAGAAATCAAATTCTTTTTTGAAACTTTGAATCAGTTCAACCAATTACTTTGCAAAATGATTCTCTGATTTAAAGCTCAAAGTGCCACCTGCTGGTGATGCCTGTAAATGCAATAAAATCCAACTCAAACATCCATTAAAAAACCTGTTACAAAGCATTGCAGATGTTTTATTGAAAGTGTAATCTATTAAATACAATTATCAAGTCATCTAATACCATTAAAAATGAAGTAAAAAAAAAAAAAAACTAAAAAATATAGACACTGGTTCATGGGTTCACAGAGATTGCCACCTAGTGGTGAACCATCGAAAGTTTGAACAGTTTTAAAGCAATTACAAGTTAGCAAAACCTTAATTTCCTGAAATCACTTTGACAGTTTGATACACGCTCAGAATCACTGGTTTAACATAAAATATTTTAAAGCTTACAAAGCAGTTTTATAGACAATAAAAGGTCTCACATACACTAAGCGTTCGCATTAAAAACTGAAGCACACTTTGGGATTTACATTTTTGGATTTCTGTTTTAGAAACCATGTGTGTTATTGACGTGTGTGTGTGTGTGTGTGTGTGTGTGTACAGGTGAGCTTCCTTGGCCTGGAAGAGCATGTTGAAAACGATCCATGTAAGTTTGTGCTGTCATGTCGTGGGTCAGCCGAGCGTTTTACCCTTCAAGCCGCAAACACAGACATTAAACAGGTCTGGGTTCAGCATATCACCGAGCTACTAGACTTACAGAGCAACTTCTTGTCAGGTAAGATGTCACGTCGATATGAATATAATATAAACTCCTTTTGTTGAGCTATTGAAAACATTGGTGCATCTGTCTACAGCTCTGCAGTCTCCCATCGAGTATCATAAGGAGCGCAGCGGTTCTCAGTCTCTGACCCGAAACTCCTCCAGCAGTGGGCGAATAGGTCAGTCCAACAGCAGGCCCAGCTCCACTGTGTCACTCGGGGCAGAGAAACCCTCTCTGTCTGGAAGGAGCTCCACCCCAATAAAGCTAACTACCTCTAACGGTGGTCCATGCCACGACTCGGACAGATACCACAGGGTGAGGACCCAGCACCTCTGCTAACATTAAACATATGCACGCTAGGGTTTATGGTGGCTCATAGAAATCCCTACTTGAATGATGTTGTTTTTCTTAGGGTGGTGTCAGTACGAGAATATTTAAGTGACTCATCCATGATTTTCGGGTGGTGGTTAATTCATAGACTACCCCACCTGTAGTTATGATCACATTCCAAAGTAATACTGAACCGTTACAGTCTATTGACCAATTTTGACAGCTTACCTAACCGGATTCTTAAAACAAGCTCTGGAATAAGCCTCCATTGTACTGATTCCCGTTAACAAGCAAGTGTTGTCAAAAAGATACACTCTATCAGCATTATGACACACATCTGAGTGTAACAGTTATTGAAAAAGAACAAATGTAGGGTGAGGACTTGTTTCTATGCATCAGGTGTTGATTGGATGTTGAGATGTGGGTGTGGCACCTAAAGGGATAGTTCACCAAAAAAGGAAAATACTGTCATTAATTACTCACCCTCATGTTGTTCCAAACCAAGAAGACCTTCAAGTTCATTTCCGGAACACAAATTAAGATATTTTTTATGAAATCCGAGAGTTTTCTGACCCTGCGTAGACAGCAATGCAACTGACACATTCAAG
Source organism: Cirrhinus mrigala (assembly GCA_036247105.1). NCBI lineage: Eukaryota > Metazoa > Chordata > Actinopteri > Cypriniformes > Cyprinidae > Cirrhinus > Cirrhinus mrigala. The sequence goes on from CM070015.1 coordinate 1,851,731, forward strand.
ATCCAGAAAGGTAGTAAGGACATCGATAAAATAGTATTATCGTAGCTTCATAAAATTAAGGTTAAACCACTGGTGTCACATGGACTACTTTAACAGTGCCCTTACTACCATTCTCAGGGTTTCTACACATTTTTCATTTCAAAATTCCATACTTTTCCACGCTCAAATTTCCAAACCTCTCAGTAAATTTTCAGACCAAATTTAACATAAATAGTTCAGAGCATTATTTTCAGCTTTATATTTGGTATATAGTGCAGTCATGTGTACATTTGATTTTCTTGAAATGACAACATACAGAGCCCCTAGAATAAAAAATAATAATTAAAAAAAACTTGTTTGTGGCCTCAAGAAACCTACGTGCACATGGGAATTTTTTTTACATGCTTACGAATTACAATTTCTAGTTTTATATAACCTATTTCCTTTGTGCATCACTGCCATCTTACTATGAATGAAATAAGAGCATGGATGCACATGAATTAACAGAGATCTACTTGCTTAAAATTTGGCTTTTCTTATGGTAGTACCTCTAATATCAAGGCTTAATGTCCAGTATAACATCCTGTGTGGCGGTGTAGAGACCATGACACGTAATGGGCTGATGGCATAAAATTTGCCAAGTTTCAAGGGTTTATAAAATAAACTGGTACTATTAAAAAGTGTTTAAAATTCGGCATTCATTAGGGCAGTATGCCATATTTCAAGGCCTTAGGTCTCTTTAATGTATACTTTGTAGAGGCCAAGAAACCACACCGTGAAATGGACTGATGGCACAATAGGCAGCGGCTCAGTGTGCATTGTCCTGTATGCTAAGTTTAATGGTTTCTTGTGCACACACAAAAGTATATTTTATTTTTTATTTTTGCAAAGGTTCTTGAGGCTATGTAATACGGTGTTAAGAATATTGTGAGAAGAAACCCAAAATGCTTACAACCTACATTTTGTATATTGGAAAATGTGCACCTTGAATTCATTCAGTTGTATTTGACAGTCACTAAAGAATCACTAAACAGCTGCCATGAAATCTCACTTCTTGTACAATAAATTCATTTTCATTAAGTTCTTAATTTTCTATTATAAAAAACTAAATTGGGGCAAAAGTCTGGAGACACACATATTTTTCCATACTCTTTTTTTCATACTTTTCCAGAATTGGAAAATACTTAAATCAAATTCCATACTCTTCCAAACCCCGTAGGAACCCTGCTTTCTGGACCTTCAGTGTGGTAGTACAGTTGCTGTCTATGCAGGGTCAGAAAGCTCTTGAATTCCATCACAATTATATTAATTTGTGTTACGAAAATGAGCAAAGGCCTTATGGGTTTGGAACAACATGACAGAATTTTTTAATTTTTGGGTGACTTGTCCTTTTTTAAAAAATGGAGGCAGATGAATTCAAGCTGGAATCAGTGGGTTTATGCAGACTAAATGATTTTTCACCTCCCGGAGCTGTGTAAGGCAGTTTTTATTATGGGTGGATAGCTTTATTGGACTTGTTTTAGACTGATGAAGAGAAACACCCACCCATTGCCATGACAGAGCTTGGGAGAGCCAGGATAATTATAATATAACTCAGACTGCATTTGTCTGAAAGAAGGAAGTTATATAATGGGCTACTTTTGATTTTGATAACTTTGATTTTGATAATTTTGATAACTCTTTTAGTGGAAACTATGAGGCTACTTTCGGCAATTAACGGACAAATATTACTGACACACTGTTCTCCTCTGCTTAGAAATGAACTGCTCTTCTCTATCCTTGATTTTATGCTCCTTAGCAGTGAGTTGGCCACTTGAAAAACACCCCATAGAAAATTTGGTATAGCACTTTATTTTACAGTCCTGTTCCGCATGTACGTACTGTAGTTACCTTATATTACCCAAGTGCATATACTGTAACATAAAGTGCAACTGAAAATTTAGCATATGCTACACACAACTCCATATCCTAGACATCCTTTGTGTCTTTACTGAAGTTTAAGGTTTGGACATATTAAGTGTTTTAACCATATATTTTTGTTTATTTGTTTGTGTGTATTGTCTCTCTGTATGCGGCATGTGCATTTCCTACAGCAGTTTGACGGTGTGGGCTGTAACGGTACGTCGTCCTCCTTGATGGTGACTCAGGACTATAATGCACTGAAAGAGAACGAGATCTGTGTCACGCAGGGTGAGACGGTGCAGATACTGGCCACTAACCAGCAGAACATGTACCTGGTGTACCGACCCGCTAACAGCCAGTCGCCGGCCGCGGAGGGCTGGGTGCCGGGACACGTCCTGGGCCCCCTCACTAAACCCCTCATAGACACTACTGCAGACTCAAACATCAAGTAAGTGTCAATCAACACTAACTGGAGCTCTGATTGGATTGTTTAAGACTGCACGCCTGTTTTTGAACACCCCCCACCCCATTCTGTTGGAACTAACCCGGATGTTTTGGACCCTTTTGCACAGGAAGTTTTCATTTTCTTCTTGAGCCTTTTTTTTTTTCTTGGCTAAAAGTTAAAAAGACAGATAATTGTTGAAAGGACTTTAGCGAAGCCACATCGTTGTTGTTTTGTAGACTGAGGATTTGTGAAGAATCTTACATCAGTGTGGAAAATGGACACGTCTGGACACTTATTTCAGTTCCTAACACCCCGTTTTTATTGTTTCTTTGTTTTTTGTTGATATAATTTTTGTTTTGTTTTTGTATGTGTGTGAAAATAAAAAAAAAAGTGAAAGAAAGGCCTTCTGAAGGATTTGGCCTGTTTCTCCTGATGGAGAACATAATACTGTTGTCTATGGCAATTTTTTTATAGGTTGTGTCTTTGTTTTAATTGTATTTTTGTATAGATTTTTTTTTCTTTTGTTTCTTCTACAGGATCACATGTTGACCATTTACTGTAAATACTGTTGGTTTGTTTACTGTTTGTAGCACATTCCTGTAAAGAGCTTTTTGCACTATTTAAGTGAACCTTTATTAATGAAGTCAGGTTTGTGCAATAGAACTACAGTTGCAATGTTGTAGTGTAACTAATGATTTTAAATGTATTATATTAATTATGTAAAATAAAATTTTGACATGCGCATGACTTAACATGACAGTCAAACACATTGTTTTATTTTTTAAGATTTTCACAATGAATAATAATTCCCAGTAAATGGTAATAGTCACTGCATTGAAGAAATTAATTTTGTTTACAGTGTAGAAGTGGTGCACTTTATTTAGATTTATTTCTTTAATTTGTTTTATTTTTTTTAATGTAGTGTGTAGAACACTTATTTTGTGTTTGTACTAACCTCTCCAGTCCTTGACAGTAAAGGTTTGTGTGTGAAACAGTGTTTGCTGTGAATGATATGACTGATTGCTTCTCTCACACAAACCTGTGTCCACCATGGTGTAAGGATATAGATTTACAGATTTACATGCATACACTACCATTCAAAATTTTGGAGTCTGTAAGTTTTTTTATTTTTATTTATTTATTTTTTTAAGGAGCATGCAAATCAAGGCTACATTTATTTGATCAGAAAAATAATTAAAGTGGTAAAATTGTGAAATATTATTATTATTATTATTATTATTATTATTATTATTATTGTTACTGCAGGTTAAAATAAGTTTACTATAGTAATATAGTTTAAAATATAATATTTTCTTAAGATAGCAAAGCCCTTACTCCAGTCTTCAGTGTCATGTGATTCAATTGAATAATAGCACCTTGCAAAAGTATTCATACCTCTTCATTGTTTTCACGTTTTATGTTAAACTGCTTTAAATTACTTTTTTCCCCCACATCAGTCTATACTCCATATACCATAATGACAAAGTACAAAACAAATTTGTGACAACTTTGCAAATGTAATAAAAAAATACTTCTGTAGGTTTCTGCTGTCTCCACATATGATCATGGAGCTCAAATAGAGTGACCCTCAGCTTCTTAGTCACCAGTCTAACCAAAGCCCTTCTCCATCAGTTGCTCAGTTTGGCCAGGAGGCTAGCTCTAGGAAGAGTCCTGATTGTTTCAGACCTCTTTCATTAAGGGTAATGGAGACTACATGCTTCTGTGAACCTTCAATGCAGCAGAATTTTTTCCAATCTTTCCCAGATCTGTGCCTTGATGTGATCCTGTCTCTGGGCTCTACAGGCAGTTTTTTTGACCCCAGGGCTTGGTTTTTGCTCTGATATGCATTTTCAGCTGTTAGACCTTTTATTGAGAGGCGTGTGCCTTTCCAAATCATACCCATTCAGTTGAATTTGCCACAGGTTAACTTTACTCAAAGTGTAGTAACATATACAAGCGACATGAGTGCTCCTGAGCTAAATTTCAAGTGTCCCAGAAAAGGGTATAAATCCTTATGCAACAGAATATTTAAGGTTTTTTTTATATCTAATAAATTTGCAAAGTTGTTACAAACCTGTTTTATCCTTTGCCATTATGGTGTATGGATTGATGTGGTGAAAAAAAAAAAAAACGTGGAAAAAAAATTAAGAGGTATGAATACTTTCGCAAGGCACTGTATTTGTACTTTCTGAAGTCTCTGTAAATTAACCTGGATGATAGTTACTCTATACATTCTGCTAATGTTAAAAATAGGTTAACATTATCGAGTGTTTTGCCTTTTCTTTTTGTGGACTTCCCTATTTCCCTCCTGAAATTATTTATTCCCCTCAACCACTTCCATTATGAAAATTAGCCATGGTTTTATTATAGTAAAAGTGTAGTAACCATGTTTTTTTTTTTTTTTGGTGCATTAATGACCATTTGTATAATCACAGTTTTACTACAAATACCATGGTTAAACTGTGGTTAGTGTAACAAGACCATGGTTAATTTGTGGTTACCATGGTTTAACTATAGTAACCATGTGTTTTTTGGTTTTATTTGTAGTAAAACCATGGTTAATTTTCGTGAGGGTTTAAGTTGCTTTTCCTCGCTGTTAGATTTGCATTTCCACCAGCGTGTATGGGTTTGACAACTTGATGTTTTGACACAACAGGAAATCTCTCTCGTGGAACACGCTTCGTGCTCGCAAGCGTGCAGAGAAGGACAGTGCACCCCTCAAAAGTGACATTAAAGTTGAGAATGGACTGCGTAAGCCAAAGGAAATTCTCAGCAGCAAAGTCACTGTAAAAGTGAGTAGGAAGATGAGGGTGTGAGTGTGTGTGTGTGGGCTGCATCCTCACCTGTGTGGAAATAAACACTCAACACATCACTCACCCCACTTGCGTTTGTCTAATGACAGCATGACACTGACAGTCACAAACAATGTTTGAAATATTATCTTTTTTTTTATTTTTTTTTTTAAATGTATTTTATATTGAAAAGTTGAATGTTGGGTAGGGTTTTTGGTTTGTTTTAATTTTTGTTATTACTCTAATATTTTATTCTTTATATTTTAATAATCTCAAAGAATTAGTCAAATGTTATTTAAATAAATAAACGCTACAGTATAAAAATTCAATTTTCTCCATTTGTAGCCATCTTATTTTGTGATTAATGACACTAATAATTAGGACTGTCAAATGATTAATCGCGATTAATTGCATACAAAATAAAAGTGTGAGTTTGGCTAATATATGTGTGTGTACTGTGTGTAATTATTATGTACATATAAACACAAACACATTCATGCATATGTTTAAGAAGTATTTACAAGTGTATATGTATTTATTATAATTTTTATATCATTTATATTATGTATAAATAAACATTTTGTGCATAAATAACATATTTCTCTTAAATATATACATGAATTTGTGTGTCTCTATATACACATCCTAATTACACACAGTACACACACATATGTCAGGCAAACTCAAACTTTTATTTTGTATGCAATTAATTGTGATTAATCATTTGACAGCCCTACTAATAATTAATTAATTTCAAAACACAAGAATTGTTGTATTCCTGTCATTTTGGCCTGGAGTTCTGCGTCCCTTAGTATTCCTGTATTGTAATTGTGTAACATTGTTCTCTCTCAACCCAAACCACAGGATTCCCGCAGCTCGGATGAGTCCGATTGTGAGGATGAACTAGACCCCAAAACTAGTATGGAGGTAGAGATCTCAATGCATGCTGCCCCCCAAAAAATATTTTTTTCTCATTATTATCTTATAATAAGCTGAATTTAATAGTAAATAGCATTTTAAAGCTCTAATCTAAAGAAATATCTGAACCTTTTTTATGTGACCATTTTAAGTTGCTGGTAAGTTATATTAACTAATTGTGTGGAGTGACTGGCGTAAAGAGTTTTCCACACCAAGGGTGATAAACGTAACTATAAGCTTTTAATTTAAAGTTGGACGGCCACCATATTATGTGTTGGCAATCAAATAAGAAAAATATATATATTTTTGGTTGACATTATCAGTCAGTCAGAGTGCATTGTGTTTCTGGAAATGACAAGCAGTGTGCTCTGGATGTATAGTTTTCATTTTGGATTTAGGATTTCACATGTAGAAATGGTATCAGTAGTATGCTAAGTATGATGTTCTAAAAGCACAGTGGACAAAATCGAAATAGCATACTAATAGATTACACTTACCATTCTCCCATATCTTTATATTGAAAAAAATAGTGCAAGTTGTATGTCATTTCAAATACAGCCAGCGTCTATCATGTCATGCAATAGTACTGCCCTCTGTTGGCTTGTGCAGAAATGACAACATAAAACTTCCTCCTTTTTTTGTGTGTAGAAAGAGTCAGTGCTTTATATATCTCTGATTGTCTAGAATGCTTAAAGGTTGCACCTGTAACACTCATCTGTCTGTTTTACAGTTACTGAACCCTAATTTCATCCAAGAGGGTGAGTTTATTAATGTACAGATGCTGTGATGTTCAGTTTGCCTGTATTTTCTACTAGTATATATTGTTGAGTGATCGTACATACATCACCTGTAGCTTGTTTCAGAAATCGAATTAAATATTTCCAATGAACGAAGTGAGATGAAAGAGAAAATAAAAAATCAATGTCCATCAGAGTGATATTGTGCTGTATATACACACACACAGTGGCTCCAGAGTTCCTGACCCCTCTAGCAGACGTGACGTGTGCTCTGGGGGAGACGGTGGTTCTCTGCTGTAAAGTCTGCGCTCGACCCAAACCCACAATCACCCTGAAAGGACCCGATCAAAGTCTGCTGGTCAATAATAACCGATTCACTATAAATATCAGGTACTAATCCACAATCAGTCTCACAGATAATGATCTCTAGCGATTCAGATACAATATGTCCTGTAGTAAAATGCTAAACTTATATGCTCCAAATCTGTCACTAGGATGGTACCTTTTCAAAAACTATGCCTTTGTACTTATTTATCCCTAAAGAGCGGGATATTAGCACCTCAAAGGTACATTACTACATAAAGTGTATATTAGTCCCCAAATTATACATATTAGTACCTTTTGAAAATGTATTGCCCTAGTGATTTTATACATTTATATCTGAGTGTATATTGCAATATTGCAGTAAAATCTTTGAGTATAAGAGACTGCTTGACTTCAGGAAAGTGTTGAGGAACAAATAAATGTTTTACATTTAAGTTCAGATCATGTCTTCTGATTTTTTTTTTTTTTTTTTTTTTTTTGTCGTGGGAAAATTGAACCCATGTAACCTCATAAGTCTCACTGTTATGTAACTGTCCCATGATTCCTCAGGGTATTTTTCTTTGCCACTGTGCCATTGACTGTGGCTCTCAGTCTCAACCCACCTATACAAAAGCACTGTATAAAAACATGTTTTGAGATTTTTCAGTCTCCATCCAATGCTAAAAAGAAAAATTGCTTCAGAAATGAAAACAAAGTCTAACATAAAGGCAACCTAGGTAAACCTAGGTTAAAAAAAAAAAAAAAAAAACTGTTTGGAAGACAGGGGTTCCATTACACCTGGTGTAAACCAAACACTGAATTACATAAAAAAAAAAAAAAAAAAATATCTACATGGTCAAACATGGTGGTTACAGTATGCTGGTTTGCAGGACCTCAAATGGGCATTTCATGCTTGAAAACCCTTCAGTGTGGCTGAACCAAAGCAATTCTGCAAAGAAGAGTGGGCCATAATGTGAATGTGAAAGACTGACCTCCAGTTTTCAGAAGTGTTTGGCTGCAGTTATTGCTGCTAATGGTGGCACAACCAGATTTTACATTTAAGAAGGCAATATTCACATGCGGGATTATTAACTTTTATTTGCTTTAGCTAAAAAGGAAAAAAAAACCCTCCATTATATGTTAATGGCAATACTAGTATAATAAATGAATGTAAATATATAACTGCTTAGATTGCTTATTGAAGATTAAAACAATGATCATTGTGTCATTTGATGCTCTCTGTGCCTGTCGTGCTTGTTCAACTTTAGGGAATCGGGTGATATAGTGTTAAAGATCTGTAATCTGATGCCTCAGGATACTGGCATCTACACGTGTGTGGCTGTGAACGATCATGGCACTGCTTCCTCATCTGCATCTATTAAAGTACAAGGTAAAAAGAAACAGAGGACTAAAGATGGGAAGTGTACAACTTGTCTTTCCACATGTTTTAATATCCACATGGTGTCTGGTGCAGGTATCCCAGCAGCCCCTGCTCGACCTGTGGCACAGGAAGCCAGCAGCACTGCAGTGATTGTCCATTGGCTTCCTCCAGCCAGCTCAGGAAACTCTGCCATCTCCAGCTACACTGTGGAATACAGGCAGGAAGGTAAACAATTGCATAGCTGTAAATTCCCAGCAGTCTTATAATAGCCAAACAAACAAACAAACCATTTTCTGTTGAACTGAGAGACACTGAGAGGGGTCATGTAGTGGAAACCTACATGCTTTTTTGAAATAAGAGTTGGATGTACAATATAGAACATTGTATGTAAATGTCTTCAGTGTCACATGATCCTTCAGAAATCATTTTTATATGAAATAAAAATGTCATATTAAACTTCTGTATGTCTGTAACTTTTCTGTGTCTGTATTTGTGTTCAGACTCTCTAGTGTGGCAGCAGTCGGTGGTCTCCACTGCAGACGTGTGTGTAAAGATTGAGAATCTGATTCCTGGTGGTCATTATCAGTTCAGAGTCAGTGCCAGTAACCCCTGGGGCATCAGCCCACCCAGTGAACCCTCAAACATGGTGACGTTACCCAGCACAGGTGAATGCAATCAAATCGGACATAAGTACTTCTCCCAGCTGAACTGCCTTCCTATATATATATATATATATGTATATGCAATAAAGTAGTTTACACAAACTAAGTGTGAGTAAGACTTTTAAAGCACTTATAAATCTTGGTTAATGTAGATTTTTGGCATATGCAAAAATCTATTAAAATGAATCATTCAATAATGAAATAAAGTGATGTAGAGTCACCAAGAACAAACATCATATTGATGTAACTGAACAAAATTACATTTATTATCCAAGATTAACCCCCAGTTAGAAACTGAACAGATTTGTTGTAGCATATAGATGAGAAAATTATGACAATTTTTCATTTTTGGGTGAACAATCGCATAAACTCACTGATATTCTACAGAGTTCATAAACCCACAACTCAGGCTCCCATCGACACCATTAGCTGTGCCATTATTAATAAAATTTACCTGAATTTTAGATGCTTAAAAAGAATGTAAAAACTAAATAAATGACAGAGCTTGTTGCATTGCAATTTGGGATAGACTTCTCAGTAAAAGATGCATGCAATGCTTCCTTCCATTTTAGCCAAAATAAAGTTTCTATACAGAATATATGACCTATGCCATTCAAAAAGGCCTTCATGTTGAAAGGACATTTATGATGCCTATGAAATACTTTCTATGTAGACACACTAGGTTTTGGAATAGAGCTATAGTGTATTTCTTCTGTTTGAACACACATTTCTTCATTTTCTTCATTTTTCTTCTCTTTTATGAAGCCTCGACATATGACGGCACTGGAATCCAGTGGAAAGACAACTTTGAATCTGCATTCACAGAATTATGTGAAATTGGACGGTAATGTTTTTTTTTTTCTTTACTATTATTAAAATGCAGTCCATCATCCTTTATCCTGTCAGTACCAAACTCAGCTGTCTCAAAATGATTTTTGTTTTTAGGGGTCGTTTCTCAGTGGTGAGGAAGTGTCTCAGTAAAACCAGTAAGAAGGAGGTTGCTGTGAAGTTTGTCAATAAGAAGATGCAGAAGAAAGACCAGGTGGCCCACGAGGCCGATATCCTGCGTCATGTCCAGCATCCACAGCTGGTGGCGCTGATTGATACCTATGAGTCGCCCACGGCCTACATGCTGGTTCTCGAGCTGTGAGTAAACCTATTTTGAAAGCAAATACAAGCAAACAATAGTTATGGGCCTAGAGAGGGGCACAGAATCATGGTGCTATTCCAAGGCCCCAATGGGGACTATCTTATGTCTTGATCAGGGGCATCACTAGGAATTGTGGGCCCTGTGTATTAAATTTGGTATGGTAAAAAATATCATCTGCTTTTTTCAGTGCAAATTTTGTTTGCAAAGGATGAAAATAATAGTTCATTTTTGTCAGTTATATTATCTTCGGATCGCTGCATTTCCTACAGATTTCTGCTCATTCGAAATTGGATACAGATGAAGCAGCGCTGTAACATTACATTTGATTGAATCCATTATTGAGTTAGCAGCTGCGTGTGTAAATAAGTGTTGTACCTGTTTAAATCACGCTTTCATCTGAAAATATTCAGTAACTAGAAGGAGCAAACAAATTCCTCGAAAACTATCCTCCTAAACCTCCTGCTCACGTATATTGCTCTCATTATAATCTTCACATTCTTTCTGAGCTCAGTGATCCATCTATATCAAGATAGCTGGCTATGTTTCACATGTGAGTTCTTGCTAAATATGCAATTATATTACGGGCCGTTGGCATGAATTGTACTCGTGATGAAGCAGTTGTGGGGTGCTCTTGGAGCGAGTGAAAACCACGACACTCCAGCTTTTAAAAAATCCGCTCCTCGCTCCGTTCAAAATCACACCGCTCCTATGCACTCTGTCAACGTTTTCCCCCTACTAGCGATGCCCCCTGGTCTTGATAAACAAAATGTGAAGGAATCATAAACAGAGCTTGCTCCAATAATCCAAAAGCCAACAGAAAACAAGCCTGCTAGCTTTTTTTCAAAGGAACCAGGGTGGTGCTCACTTCCAGAAAAACGTCATCCCACCAGCATTCTACAGAAGAGAAGTTGAACTCCAAGCTGCAACATATTCTAAATATATTCAGTAAATATTCAGTAAAAAAGACTACATTTTGGTAGTTTTTATTGCGTGGAACAGAATGAACATTCTCCTTGTGAAACACTAATCTCTTTTTCCACACACAAACAAACTAAAATGGAACTTATTTTTTTTAAATGACCTGCAATGATATGATCATATTTTTATGTGTTCAGTGTTGAGGATGGACGTCTGCTGGACTATCTAGTGGCTCACGATGAGCTGATGGAGGAGAAGGTGGCATTCTTCATTAAAGACACTCTGGAAGCTCTGCAGCACCTGCACACATGCAGAGTTGCTCACCTGGACCTAAAGGTAAAACATTATACCACCACATCAGCATGCAACAGATATTTACAGCTTATTTAGTAAAAACTCATCTTTTAGCAGACACTCATCCAAGCAACCCAGCCCCAGCCCCCTTCTAAATAAAAGTCAGTTGCAAATTTGTAAAGTCATAGCATCACAGAAAACAGTCAGTGTCCTGAGTCTCGCATTTCTACATTCAGGTAGATAGGAGTAGGTCTTACATGCCAAAAATAGTTGCCCAGAGGTTGTGTGCTGTTTTTCTATGAAGACTCGTGTGACACCCAACAGCACTCCTGCAACCAAATAGCAATGTGCTAAAAAACACTTATAGCAATTTAAGTTTTGTGCAAGCAAGCACCAGAAAAGTGGGTGGCCACTAAAAGAGAGTTTAGAAACCTAGTGCAAAGTCTTGAGATTTCAACTCTTTCTCATTCTTTAGCCTGAAAACCTGTTGGTGGACCTCCATGTGCCTGTGCCCTGCGTGAAGCTCTCAGATCTAGGCGATGCTGTACAGGTTTCGGGTCACCGCTATGTGCATCTCCTCCTGGGGAACCCTGAGTTTGCCGCTCCAGAGCTCATCCAGGGCACCCCCGTGTCCCTGTCCACAGACGTGTGGAGTGTAGGGGTGCTGGCCTACGTCATGCTCAGTGGAGTCTCCCCGTTCCTGGATGAGAGTCTGGAGGAGACCTGCGTCAACATCTGCAGACTGGACTTCTGCTTTCCTGAGGAGTACTTCAGTGGTGTTAGCCAGGCTGCCAAAGACTTCATTGTGTCTACACTCAACCACGACCCCAGGAAAAGGCCGAGCTCAGCCACGTGTCTGCAGCACCCGTGGGTCAGCGCTCATAGTGGCGATTACTCCAAAACACCACTGGACACCGTCAGACTCGCTGCGTTTATAGACCGACGCAAACAGCTACACGATGTCAGACCTGTCACAAACGTTAAAGGACTGGTCAGCAGCAGTATGGGACACACCTTATGAGACGAGAACTTGGGCTGGTGGAAAGAGATTCTAGCATGTTACATGCTATACGTCAACATTAAATGTCATTTACATTATATCATATCATTTGGAATGTGCACTTACTGTACAAAGTGTTTCCTGTAGCGTTTATTTGTCTGCTCCGTTATGCCCAGGGAGTTCAACACTTTTGAGACCTTTAGTGATTAATAAATTGAGAAACTACAAGTAAACTGGGATTGTTGGAATTGCAGAGCTAGGAGTAGTAACATCATTGAATGTCATATTAAGGCTTAGGGTGATGTGTTTTAGAACTTTGAGAGTCCTAAACAGACCAGTAGTTGGTTGTTATTGTATGTTTAGTTGTATGAAGGGTTTTACAGGGAAAGTTTAACCAAAAATGAGAATTGGGTTATCACTTACTCATGCTGTTCCAGACTCACAAGAGATTTTTTTGACACATGTAAAAGCTGCTCTTTCCATACAATGAAAGTAAATCGAAAAAGCTCTCAAATCTCATTTGTGTTCACATATATTCAAATATGGCACATCAGGTTTAACATAATGCTGAATGGCTTTGGTTGTCTCATTTCTCGTAACCAATTTGCAACATGCTAGTTCGAGTATGTGGAAGTTTGAATGTTATTTCATTCAGTGGGAAAATACAGAAACTCAATTCCTCAATTTTATGATACTTTTATCTCACATTTGAAGCTTAGTATACAGTTAAAGTCAAAAGTTTACATACAAAATGCATGTTGTTTTTTATTTATTACTGACCTAAATAAGATATTTCACATAAAAGATGTGTAAATAACTCACAAGAGAAAATAACAGCTGAATTTATAAAAATGAGCCTGTTTAAAAGTTTACATATACTGGATTCTTAATACTGTGTTAGACCTGAACAATCCACAGCTGTGTTTTTTTGTTTAGTGATAGTTGTTCATGAGTCCCTTGTTTGTCCTGAACAGTTAAACTGCCTGCTGTTCTTCAGAAAAGTCCTTCAGGTTCCACAAATTCTTTGGTTTTCCATCTTTTCACACTGACGAGAACTGAGGGATGCAACTATTACAGAAGGTCCAAACGCTCACTGATGCTCTAGAAGAAAACACAATGCATTACGAGTCGGGGGGTGAAAACTTTTAAATGGAATGAGGATGTGTACATTTTTCTTATTTTGCCTAAATATCATTTTATTTGCCCTTCAGAAACTGCAGAAGATACTTACATCTTCCCCAGAAGACAAAATAAGTTCAATTTACTCTGATCTTCAAATTCAAAAAGTTTTCACCCCCGGCTCTTAATGCATCGCTTTTCCTTCTGGAGCATCACTGAGCGTTTGAATCTTCTGTAATAGTTGCAAGTGAGTCCCTCAGTTGTCCTCAGTGTGAAAAGATGGGTCTTAGAGTCATTGTTGGAAAAGGTTCAAATACACAAAAATGCTGAAAAACCAAAGAATTTGTGGAAACTAATGGATTTGTCTAAAAAACTACAGGCAGTTTAACTGTTCAGGACAAACAAGGAGCTCATAAACAACTATTACTAAACAAAAAAAAAAAAAAAACAACAACAACAGCAAAAGCATTGATGTCTCAGGTAACAACACAGTATTAAGAATCAAGTGTATGTAAACTTTTGAACAGGGTCATTTTTATAAATGTAACTATTATTTTCTCTTGTGGACTATATGTAAACATCTTTTATGTGAAATATCTTATTCAGGTCAGTACTAAATTAAAAAGAACATGTATGATCCCTCTTATTTTGGTAAAATAACATTTTGCAGATTCTGCAAGGTGTGTGTAAACTTTTGACTTCAACTGTACATCGTTCAAATTAAAATATGGGTTTGGAACAATACAAGAGTAACTAAATGATGACAGGATGAGATAGAATGTGGTTGATGAATGGATGTGAAAAGAAATTTTGTGATCCAACATATTGCAGTAGATATATTTTTCATAGGTTCATTAATTTAAAGAATGTAGACAGGTAAGAATTATTGTACAAATACCTGCATGTAGAAATAACTGATCATCCACCATTTAACCTGTAATGTATTCAGTTTTAATAGTATGGGGTCATGAGTGTCCCAAATGATGTCATTAGGCATAATGAGGTTTTTGAATGTCTTAAAAAGAAGAAAAATATGAACTGAAAAGAGAATGTTGTTGGGTTTTTTTTTTTTTTTTTTTTGTTTTTTTTTTGTCTGAGTTTAATTACTGAAATTGCAACAATTTGTCGCCTAATGTTATTACAGTTCAGCACTTATTTATCCTAACATTCAAAAGTCTGTGATCAATAAGATTTTTAAAATGTTTTTAAAAGGTCTCTTTGAGGTCTTTTTACTCACCAAGGCGGCATTAATATCATCAAAAATACAGTAAAACCTAAAATATTGTGAAATATTAATACAGTTCAAAATAACCATGATTTTCAGCAGCCAGTATTAGTATTTAATGTTACATGATCCTTCAGACATCATTATAATATTCTGATTTCTTCTTATTAGCAATGTCAAAAACGGCTGTACTTTTTTTTTTTTCCAGGACTGAATATTTTAATGCATCCCTGTTCAATAAAAGTATTAATTTATTTAAAAGAACAAAGCAAGAAAAAAAAAAAAAAAACCCTCAAACTTTATTTATTTATTTATTTTTTAAATACCCACACAATGTCCAGGAAGAAACCCCAAAAAGCCTTAAACCCAATTTCTTGCTTAATTTATTATTTTTAAACACATTAGCGTATTGTAGGAATGTCCAGGTATTTCACGTGTTGTGTTTATGTT
Organism: Cirrhinus mrigala; assembly: GCA_036247105.1. Taxonomy (NCBI): domain Eukaryota; kingdom Metazoa; phylum Chordata; class Actinopteri; order Cypriniformes; family Cyprinidae; genus Cirrhinus; species Cirrhinus mrigala. Next base: position 1,867,006 of record CM070015.1, read on the forward strand.
TGACTGTATACTTGTTCTGTATGTTGTATGTGCTGCCAGGTGTAATATGTCAAACTGTCACAGCAGCCTTGTGTCAGTTTTGATAGGCCAGATGCACATAGTTCATAAATGCTTTCAGCTGATCATGTGATCATACCAGTGAATACAGTCTAAATACACAACTTTACCATCAAAACTGGAAAGGAAGCCTAATAGACGGGTTTAGTCAGGGCCAGTGAATTATCACATGGCAGTGTACTATATTGACAATACAGCATGACACACCTGTGAATACTGCATTGGGACAATCATTACATCATGTTTAACCTCATCAGCTCCTGCTGTATAAAGCTTCTGCTCTGCATTAATAACCTCTGGGCCTAGGTTCGTTTTAGCACATCTAGAACAAACAACATAAAAATAACCCAAATGTGATTCAGTTTCTATTTTAACAGTAGCTGTCACCCAAACTAGTTCATTTGAAAAGCATCTCAGGAGATCTCTGAAGAATAAAGCCAGATCTGCTCTGTACATCTTTACTTCATACATAAACCCCTGCAATAGGACTGTATAGAAACCTGTGTGTAAAATTTGCTAACAAAAGCGGAAGTATTGTTTTTCTTGATTCATATGGGCTGTTTGTTTGTTACTGAATGTTTAATAAACTGTGCTTTGTTTTTAGAAAAACTTTCTGTGGAGTTTATCTTGATGTTTGTCTAACGGCAGTTTTATAAATGTTAGTAAGCATTCTTATCTTGGTATACTATTTTAATAGGTAAAATTTGAAGCTTTTTGAGTAGTTTGAGTGGTGAGTGGATTCTAACTTAAATACCTCTGATTAGCCATTGCATTCAAGAAATGAACAGATATGTCTGTGATTGGCACAAGTGACACAAATACAGACTGAATTGTGACAAATTTACAGATAATGTACTTACCCCCTTGTCATTCAAGATGTTCGTGTCTTTCTTTCTTCAGTCGTAAAGAAATTATGTTTTTTGAGGAAAACATTTCAGGATTTTTCTTCATATAATGGACCGATATGGTGCCCCGATTTTGAACTTAAAAAATACAGTTTAAATGCGGCTTCAAATGGTCCCAAATGTGGTTGTAAATGATCCCAGCTGAGGAAGAAGGGTCTTATCTAGAGAAACAATCTGTTATTTTTATTAAAAAAAAAAAATACAATTTAAATACTTCTTAATTTTGTCTTGCTCTCCCTGAACTCTTAGTTTAGCAAACCATCAATTGCATTTTTTTGTGTTTGTGTTTGCACTCTGGGGAGTGTCAAATGTTCATGTTTACAACGTTTTTGCAGCATTAAGCAATGTAGCCAATCACAGACTGACGCCTAGTTGTTGATTTCTTGAACGCAATGGCCAATTAGAAGCATTTAAGTTAGAATGTTCACCTCTAGTTTTTGATTGGTGATAAGTTTTGTGCACTTGTGAATCTGTGTATTTGTATGTGTGAGAGTAATATCACAGTACAATACAGCCCTAAAATTAGGCTTAATTTTGTTTATGGTGATAAACCATATTGGTAAGGTTTGTGTAATCTTAATGAATGCACCTTTCGTGAAGCAGACATGTCAAGTCAAGTCAAGTCAAGTCACCTTTATTTATATACCGCCTTTAACAATATAGAATTGTGACAAGGCGGCTGTACAGTATTAAATAGGAAACAGTACATCAACAATGCCAAAGGCATGTCATCAGAACATATGTTTTATATAGCAAATTCTGGGATGACCTCTATGCTTGAGTTTGAAGTATGTAATACCTGACTTTGATTTTAAAACTATAAAATATTTAAACTCATGCATAATAATAATAATAAAAAAGCCCCTTTTTGTATAGCCCTTTGTATATTTTATTTGTGTATTTATTCATTTCTTTTGTATTGTTCTAATTATATATGTATGTATATATATATATATATATATATATATGAAGAGTTCAGATGCAAAATCAGCTAAAAGCCATCTTGGTCAAAAATGAGATAATGATACTGAATGAATGCTCCTGACACATAGTATACGTCCATCAAACACTTTTACTTCAAACTCGCTAGCCTCAGCCCAATCAGAAGTACCAGTACTTACATAGAAACCTATACAATGTAGCCAGAAAGAAATGCTAATTTTAAAGAAAAACATCAGATGGATTTTGCATCTGCACTCTTTATATATGAAGAGTTCAGATGCCAAACCAGCTAAAAGCCATCTCGGTCAAAAATGAGATAATGATACTGAGTGAATACTGCTGACACATAGTACACATCCATCAAATACTTTTACTTCAAACTTGCTAAATTCCAGCCTCAGCCCAATTAGAAGTGCCAGTACTTACATAGAAACCTATACAAAGTAGCCAAAAAGAAATGCTCATTTTAAAGAAACACGTCAGATGGATTTAGCTGGTTTTGCATCTAAACTCTTCATATATTCATACATGCCTGTAGACAACAAACACAAAGTCTTTATGACTCAACAAAAATACTTGTTTACTAGGGATGTTCAGTAATAATATATCAAGATATTCCTCCAGAATAGTCTCAGTAACCAGCATGCTTTTGTCAGATAAGCAAATCTCACCCTGCCACCTGACCCACCCCACCATATACAAATCAAACGACAAAACATCGCGAGAAAATTGCAAACTACACGAAGTACGCTTACATAACCTCGAGAGAACTCTTATGGCAAGCCATTTTTGCATTAAATGCTCCTTGCTGTACTAGACATAATTTAGTTTTGACTAGTCAGAATTTTAATTCCAGGTATCTATTCTGCAATTTTGACTCATTGTAATTGGAATTAAGAAGTTATTTTATGCATTGATTGTGTACTAGGCATAATTCTAATTAGACATACCTCAAATTATTTCTAACTGAATTACCACTAGTAAAAATTATAAATCGAGATATTTCTAACTGGTAGTCATAATCAAATGTCTGTAATTCATCATTTTTAAAGATGACCAAAAAGTGACAGAAGGTAGAGAACACTCAATCTACACACGATGTAATGTACTAATCAATATCATCTGTACGTCAAACTTTTATTTTTATTGTAATCTTTTTTTTTTAAATCAGCCTCCACCTGGGTCTGTTTTGATTCTAAAGTATTATTCTTGTCCATTGCTTGTTTATTTATCTTTTTTTTTTTTTTTTTTTTTTTTTTTTACTGTTTTTCATGTTTTTGGTGTACACTTTCATTGTTCTTCACGTCTTTTCCAAATATGTAATAAATAAATTCAGACAAACAGTTTGCGGTTCTCTTCATTGAACATTACGCTTCAGCTTGTTCATTTTGCGGCATGATTTAAATTCACATATATGTGCTGCATAGATACCTTTTACCATATGAATGCATCCAGATATTATTTAATAACCCCTGAAGTAATTCATCCACTAGCTTTTCTCTCTGTGACAACAAAAGCAGACTACTGTTGTTAGCAGTTAGCGCTAAGCATTAGCCACAACCCTGGCGTGGGGAGGAGCTGAGTAAATTTATTCTCAAGTCCCACAACAGCAGATTCGACTAGGAGCAGGAATATTTTAAACTAAAACGGCTTGCCATACTAGTACGATTCAGATATCTTAAAATATAATTGTGACTAGTCAAAACTGAATTAGAGATATCTTTAATTACATTTGCGTATATGTGACGCATCTATTGAAAATATCTATGACGTACAAATATCTTAAATGTAGTTTTAGTCATAAAGTATTTAGAGATCTCTCTAATTAGATTTTTTCCTAATGCAATTAATTGCAGATATCTCTAATTATCATTCTGACTAGTCAAATTATAATTATGACTAGTCGAATTAGAATTGTAACTATCTGAAATATATTTTATAGTCAATTCAAAGTTTTAAATGCTAATAAGGCAACGGCATTCCTCTAGAAGGCGCTTTTCGGCTCAGAAAACTGAATCCTCCATTGAAACGCGTTCAAATTGTTTGTGCCTTATTGTAGAAAAGTGTACACTAAAAAGTATAATCGTCTAAAACTCTTAATTACAAATAGGACTCCTAGTCATTCAAATTGAAATTTGACTCAGTAATCTCACTAAAAAAAAATATTATATAACGCCAGTAATCTCAAACAGCTGATTGGTCCATCTTTACCAGCGCTGAGCAAAACAACACGTACCACGTGATGTCACCACCAATAAATTGAAACTAAACAGTGGAAGATAAATTAGGAATAAAATTATTTTCGACTCATTATATCTGATCATTTGGAGACACATTTTTAAACAATTAAAATGTTTACTGCATTTTATTCAAAAACTTCAACATATTGAACTATATCTTCTTAAAACTTGTGGCACTGTAAATATTGTTGACTTCTTTATGATAAATTGCATGCGCTGTTACTCACTGGATAAAAACGTGTACACAATGTCAAGGGATGACTAAATGTAAATGTCATTTCTGATCCTCAATCTCTGCCTCTTTTAGTTCTCCAGCCGTTTCGTGCCACGGCTAGAGCCAAATCTCGCGAGACACGCAAAAGAGCCGTAGCAACAAGACCTCGCGAGAAGCGCCGCGATCACAGCAACAAGACAACCAAAATAAAGTGAGCACAACAAACCCGTAGCGCATCATGGCGGCGTCGCTGCTGCGCCGGGACAAGAAATCCACCGCCGCCCATCTGAAGGCAGACCTCAAGAGGACTGACAACAGCTCAGGGCTGCGGCAGCTGCAGGAGCTGCTGGATAGCGTGCTGAACCCGGAGCGGGGCTCGGACCCGGAGGCGCTGGAGTGGTGTAAATGGCTGCTGGCAGGAGGGGACGGATTCGACGAGTTCTGCCGGACCGTCCGATCCTACGATAACGCCACCCTCTGCGGGCTGGTGTGGACTGCCAACTTCGTGGCGTACCGTTGCCGGACTTGCGGCATCTCGCCCTGTATGTCATTATGTGCGGAGTGCTTCAATAACGGCGATCACACGGGCCATGATTTTAACATGTTCCGGAGTCAGGCCGGCGGGGCCTGTGACTGCGGGGACGGGAACGTGATGAGAGAGAGCGGGTCAGTAGACACTCTGAGCGGAGATCTGACTGACAGGGGCTGTGTCTCACACACTCGTCAGTGAGCTCACTACCTGGACAGCGATTTGGGGCATCGTAGCATAGGCGCATCCCGAATCAGCAGCAGATTTGGGCGTAATAGGACAGGCGCAGCCAAAATCAGCAGCGTTTTAGGGGGTCATGATGTGAAACCTTGCGAGCTGCCTATTTGACATTTATTATTATTATTATTATTATAATTATTATTGTTATTATTAGTAAGCATTATAACACACGGATGTACTAAATCACCAGCAGACCAGTCATAGCCTGATGTGATGACTACATAGACAACATTTAAATTGCATGATATTGTAGATGAATTCATATCATCATCGTCATCATCATCATCTTAGAAATCTTAGTCTTAAACATTTTAAGCTAAGTCTACATAGTTTTTTTTTTTTTTTTTTTTTTTTTTCAAAGATAATTAATTGGTGTGTTTCAAATCCACAGCATTTTGTCATCCATTTATAGTTGCATTCTGGTTCAGCTGCGTGTTGGGCATCATAAAGTGTACAAGCAATGTTTTTAAATGTCATTGTCCCAAACCTAGCAACACATAATTTTTGGTAATCATAATATAGACACATTTATAGGCACAATTATATCATAGAGCTGCCTATAGGGTTGTTATTGTTAAATAAAACTTATATTTTAAATGTAATTATACTTTAAAAAAAAAAAAAAAAAAAACATATTTTATGTCAGCTAGTAACAAGGTGACATTTTTTTTATTTTTTGTTTAGTTAACGTTGAAGTATAAAAAAAAAAATAATAAAAATAAACCCAATAAAATTACCAAACCTTAATGTTAAATTAAAAACAGAAATTTTAAAAATAAAATCAAATTCACAATATTAACAAAAAATTAATAGTATATTAATGATAATAAAATAAAATGGTTAATCATAATATAGGCATTTCCTAAATCTGCAGCAGTATTATTGCCTGCTCATACAACGTTTTAATTGTAAAATATATTAGGTGAATTCTGAATATGCAGTATTTTGGGGTTTAATAATATCAAACCTTGTAAGCTGTCTACCTTGTCATCATTAACAGCACAGTTTTTGGTCCACATAACATTGGCTTGTTGATATCACATTATCGTTGCATTCTGGTTCCGCAGCATTATAGGAGTACCACAAATAAGCAGGAATTTTAGTCATCACAGTTTCAAACTTAATGAGCTGACTACCTAGACATTGTTTTTGGGAACCATATATAGGCACATCCCGAGTCAGCAGCTGTTTTTATTTTTTATTTTTTGCATAATAGTCTCGAAATGTAGTGAGCAGCTTACAAAGACAACATGATTGGATATCAGTATTTCTCAGTCTGCTGTATTTTCGTGCATCTACCTAGGGCATCAAATCACTGACACATTATAGGTGTCCAACCTATTTTGCTGATTAGGACATCAAATCATAGGTCCACCCAGAATCTGCACTGTTTTTGGGCATTGTGACAAACTTGCTGCTGCCTGTCTAGACATAGTTAGAAAGCATGAAATTATTGGTGTGTTCCAAATCATCATATTATAGAGGTGTTTTGGTTCAGCATTATTTTTGGGCGTCATAGGCACTTTTAGACTGAATTAGCATGAGTTCCAAACTTTACTAGAATTCAGTATTTCCTCTACATGTTGTTCAAAATCTGCAGTTGTTTTGGGCAAAACGCCCTCAAACCTAGTGAACTTTGGCTCATACCATAGGTTTTTCTGGGCATCATAGGCATGTTCCAAATCATTAAAAATGTGACCAGAATTTCCAGCATTTTGAAACAATTTTGACTCAGAAATTGCTAGTAGATTTCACAAATAATTACATAGAAGCAAGTAACGTGATGTATAAATGTGTTCTAAATGTTCTACATTTTGAAGTAGAAAGATTTAGAGAATATTGTCTGTAAAACATCTTTGAAAAGTCATTTTTACTGTGTAGGTGTTTTGCATAAACAGTTAAGATGTTGAGTGTAGGCAGCTAGTTTGCTTTTAGGCACAGCTGTGCATTGATTGATATATATGCACTAGCATAAGGGCTGGTGTGACGGTCAGACGGGCTGTTGGAGCGGGGGGTTAATAGTGTAGAGTGGGCTGTGGCACCTGATCACTGCCTTACAGAGAGTGACACAGTCTGGGTTATTTTTAACCCACCCACAGGGTCAGTGACAGGTCTCTTCCCTTCCTCCTCTCACACTACACACCGCACAGGGCCTTCACTTTAACATTTGTGCTGTGAGACGAGCCGACAGACAGACGTTTAGAGGTTCAGATATGGGGGCTGGATATGACTGCTGTCCGCTGGAGCTCAAAAAACATGCTGTATATGATCAGCAAATGGTTTAGTTATTATGAAGCGTTCTACTGTGCAGGAATGAGGATATTGGCAGTTTTATTCTTCGAAGAAGTGTAGTGTGAAAAAACTGCAGCTCCACTAACACTTTTGCGTTTGCTCTGGAGAGTGACGTCAGACTGCTCGCATGTTCTTTCTGATTCAAAGTGACTGTCCGCTGAACCTAACCATCTCTATTCTTATTTATTAAAAAAAAAAAAAAATCCTTGGACTGCTTAGCCATGTCTGCATATGATGTTTATTTCAATTATAAAAATGTAATCAAAAAACAAATTGATTAAAATAACATTTAAAAATCGCTACTGCTTGAACTGAGGCGGCTACAGCAGTTTATCATGTCACACTGGAACTCGTCAGAAGAGGGGCTAAGACAGCTTTGTCTTATTGCAGTCACTGGATGGGAGACGCACAAGTAATGTTTTGGAAATTTTGTTCTGCCATCAGAAACAGCTAAGACTTAATGGGATTTAAGAAGCGATATTGGTTTATCAAAGTTAAGATCAGTTAAATTCAAGAAAACAATATTGTCAACCCAGCCCTAGCATCCACACAGTTGACATGTTTACATGTAGCTTTTCCACTTTATGGGCACAACATAGAGCTGACAAAGTCAGAACACAACCTCAGAGAAGTGCTAATTAAATGCTGCTGTTTCCGTCAATGTTTTTAGCCCTCCAAAATTATTTAGTCATTCGTCTGCCTCCATTTTTGAGTGCAACGCCTACGTCTTAAAATCCAGTCAGCAACCGATGTGTAGAACCTAGTCCCCACTCTGCATTTTTTTCTTTATCATGAAGCCATTACACTTGGATATATGTCAGAATACAAAAGAAAAGATCTCTCTGCTTGCTATTTATTGTGTCTTTAATAGCCAGTTTTTTTTTTTTTTTTTTTTTTTTGTCAGTGAAATACACTACCCATAATTCTAAACGGAGATTGACCAATTAGAGAAGTCGCTGTTACCGTGGAAAAGAAAATTTCAAGAGTTGAACTGCAGCAGCCTCCGACTCACATGAAGCATTGTGAACGGCATAATTGTGTCTTCCTCTTTACACTCCCAGTCTAATTTCCTATTTCTATATATATATATATATATATATATATATATATATATATATATATATATATATATATATATATATATATATATAACATTTTGCAAAACTGACTTGCAGATGCCATTGAATATAATGGATATATTTTTTATATTCATATTATGTCTGTTGCAGTGCTTCATGTGATAAATGATTTGTTCTCAATTAAAACAATTAATGTATATGTTTGTCTTTTTTTTTTTTTTTTTTTTTTTCATGATTCTTTGTAATATGTGACCCTGGACCATAAAACCAGTCACACGGGTATATTTGTACCAAAAGCAATACACTTGTATGGGTCAAAATGATCGATTTTTATTTTATGCCAAAAATCATTTGCATGTTAAGTAAAGATCATGTTCCATAAAGATATTTTGTAAATTTCCTACTGTAAATATATCAAAACTTTATTTTTGATTGGTGATATGCATTACTAAGAACTTCATTTGGACAATTTTAAAGGTATTTTGAAAATTTTATTTATTTTTTTTTGGGCACCCTCAGATTCCAGATTTTCAAATAGCTGTGTCTCAGCTAAATATTGTCCTATCATAACAAGCCATACATCAAAGGACGGCTTATTTAGCTTTCAGATGATGTATAAATCTCAATTTCAAAATGACCCTTATGACTGGTTTTGTGGTCCAGGGCCACATATGGTTCACCTTTGAAATCTCAGAGATAAAAATGAATGGGGAAAATGCACTGTTTTATAATGATGTTTTTGAGCGCTGATCTAACAGATCTTTTATGCCTATGCCTCCTCCATGATGTTAGTGAAAAACCTGAAGAATTACATATTGTGGTTGCCTGTAGTGCATCGACCCGTTGACCTTTATGAAAACAGTCTGTGACCTCAGACATCTGATAGATGGGTTTGAAAGGTTCTTTAATGCAAGCTAGACTGGGGTTTTTCTCAACAGCCAAGCACTAAAGGGCAAATTCAAAATGGTTAATTCAAATGCTCTTGTGTGACAGGTTTTGCAATAGGCATCGGTTAAAAACGGGAGAGAACGTGCCATCAGTCCCTCGGGATCTGCTGCTCATGTCTGAGATGGTGCTGCCGCGGTTTATCATCACTATCATTCAGTACCTGAGAGACGGCTACACTGAGCCAGGTGAGGACACCATATCACACCTTAAAGGAATGGTTCACCCAAAAAAGAAATGTGCTTTCTGTATGGGGACAGATTTGGAGAAATTTTATCACTTGCTCGCTAATTTATTCTCTGCAGTGAATGGTTGCTGGCAGAATTAGACTCCAAACAGATGATAAAAACATCACAATAATTCACAAGTAATCCACACCACTTCAGTCCATCAGTTAATGTCTTGTGAAGTGAAAAGCTGTGTGCAAATCCACCAAATCCACTGGTCACTTCTGACCAATATATGAGTCAATAATCCATAACAATGCCTTGTCTCCTGTTGTCCTCTCACATCAAAATCCACCGACAACTGTGTTAAACTGTTTTGGCTTGTAAATTGTGCTTGATTGTGCATATTTCTCTCCTGATTCAGACAATAAAACTTTTTTCCGTGAAGAAAGCAATATGGATAGAGCACTTGTATTTTAGCTGGATGCAATGGTTTGAAGTTAGAAGCATTTGAATGATTATTAGATGTTTCTGTGGATTATTATAATAATGTTTCTATCAGCTGTTTGGATGCTCATTTCGACGGCACCCATTTACTGCAGAGGATCTATTCGACTCATCGTTTATTGTATTTTTTTTGTCCATATAATAGAAGTCAATGGGAATCAAAACTATTCAATTACCAACTTTCTACATTCATTTTAATGCTCCTTTACTGCTGTAAATGCTTCAAAGACCACATGAAATGGATTCCAAGTATAAAAAGTGACCCTGGACCACAAAAAGTAGCATGGATATATATTCGCAGCAATAGCCAAAAATACGTTGTATGGGTCACAATTATCGATTTTTCTTTTATGACATAAATCATTAGGATATTAAGTAAAGATCATGTTCCATGAAGATATTTTGTAAATTTCCTGCCGTAAATATATCAAAACTTCATTTTTGATTGATAATATGCATTGCTAATAACTTCATTTAGACAACTTTAAAGATGATTTTCTCAATATTTAATATATCTAAATTTTTTGCACCCTCAGATTCTAGATTTTCAAGTGGTTGTATCTCGGCCAAAAAATGTCCTATCCTAACAAACCTTACGTCAATGAAAAGCTTATTTTTCAACTTTCAGATGATAAATGTAAAAAAATTGACCCTTATGACTGGTTTTGTGGTCCAGGGTCACATATTTTCTGTTGGAACAGTTGGGGCTTCTCCTTCCATAATGGGGTCATCAATAAGTTTGGTCCATTTTCCTTTTGGAGAAACACTATAATTTAAATGTTTTTCTCAGATAAAGGCTGTTCTGTGAATTTGTAGGTGTACACTAGATTGCCTTAAAGCTTATATACATGAACTTAAAAGCACCATTACAGTTTTCATTTCACGATCTGATCAGAAACACTTTGCTTATACAATAAGGATTTGAAAAAAAGTTGCAATGAAAAAGATCCTCTGCAATGTGAAATTGTCAACTGCTTTCTCTGTGCTTTTGAGGAATAGTAGCCCCATGTGTATGACGTGTACTGGCTGAGCCTGCTAATCGTGCCCACTGGGGTAACATATGCTGCTTTATTTTGCCACTCACACAAACATCTTATCATGTGCTGGCAGAGTCTGCCGCTGACAGAGATCTGCAGAAGGTTCTCCAGCAGTTAGAGCCACACATATCGTTCTTAGAAGAGCTCACCAAGATGGGTGGGGCCATGCGCACTGTTCTCACCAAGATCTTAACCAATCAGCAGACCTTTAAAGAACTGAGCATGGGTGAGTATGACTGAAATGTTGTGTAAGCAGTGTCTGCATGTATTTTGTTTTTGTTTTTCCAGTCATTTGAGTTTCTAACTACCTTTTGTTTACTGGGGTTGCATCTATCACATTTTTATTTATACATTTGAACTTTTCACTCTCTCACCCTTACACTTAAAAAGGCTGTTTTTATTGCCGTGCCATTAAAAACCTATATATGAAATAACCTTTGTTATGATTGGCTGACGTTTTCTAATGTGAAACAAATAACAGTATTTACTGCATGGAAATGTGCAATGATTATGGATCTTGTTAAACTTTATTTTTAATTTAATTGTTATTTTTTATTTTAGGCTATAAACACCGCAGTGTTTCTCAGCTTTCTGTTAGTGTACTAAATGTGTAGGATATTAGTACATACACTACCAGTCAGATAATTTGTAATTTATTTTTTATTTTTTTATTTTAAAGAAGTCTCTCACCAAGCCTGCATTTATTCAATCCAAAGTATAGCAAAAGCAGTATTATTGTGAAATAAATTTTACCATTTAAAGTAACTGTTTTCTATTTGAATACACTTTAAAATGTAATTTATTCCTGTGAATAAAGCATCACCAGTCTTCAGTGTCACATGATCCTTCAGAAATCATTCTTATATGCTGTTTTGCTGCTCAAGAAACAGTTGTTGTTGTTGTTATTATTATTATTATCATCATCAATATTATCAATAAACAGCTGAGTACTTTTTTCAGGATTCTTTGATGAATAGAAAGATTCAAAGAACAGCATTTATCTGAAATAAAAAGCTTCTGTAACATTATACACTAGTATAAGTGTATGTATGTATATGTGTATATATTGTTAGAAAAGATTTATGTTTCAGATAAAAGCTGTTCTTCTAAACTGTGTATTCATCAAAGAATCCTGAAACATTCTGCTCAGCTGTTTTCAACATAATAATAATAGTAATAATAATAATAATAATAATAATAATAATTAATTTACATTTTATAATTAATTTTATAAATAATTAAATAATACATTTTAAGCCATGGCCTAATGGCCATGGGAGTCAGGCTTGTAACCGAAAGGTTGCGGGTTCAAGTCTCAGGTCCGGCAGGGATTGAAGGTGGGGGGAGTGAATAAACAGCGCTCTCTCCACCCTCAATACCACGACTGAGGTGAGACCCTTGAGCAAGGCACCAATCCCCAACTGCTCCCCGGGCGCCACAGCGATAGCAATATGGCTGCCCACTGCTGCGGATGTGTGTTCACGGTGTGTGTGTTTGTTCACTACTCACTACTGTGTGTGTGCACTTGGATGGGTATGGGTGTATGGGTCACATGTCACGTCCTTTCCTTCCCTTTCCTTTCTTTTCCTTCCTTTCCTTAAACATTTTAAATCAGATCATTAGAATGATTTATGAAGAATCATGTAACTGGAGTAATGATGCTAAAAATTCAGCTTTGAAATCAAAAGGAATAAATTACAATTTAAAATATATTCAAATAGAAAATGGTTATTTTAAATAGGTAAAAAATGTTTTTTTTTTGCTGTCCTTTGGATGCAATAAATGTAGGCTTGGTGAGCAGAAGAGACTTCCTTAAAAAGCATTAAAAATGTTACTGTTCAAAAACTTTTAAAAATCCTAAAAGTAAGGATTCTTTACTGGCATATATGATTCTATGAAGTATCTTTACCTTCCATGGATCCCTTCCATTCCACAAAAGTTTCTTTAGGTTGGAAAAAGTTTCTTTTGACTGTTAAAATGTTCTCCACACTAAACAAATGTTTCTTTTTAAGAACTGTTCACTCAAAAGTTCTTTAAAAATGGTTCTTCTGAAGCATCGCTGCAAAAATCCCCTTTTGGAAACATATTTTTGAAAATGTATCCTATGTCCTACTTCCACATTGCTTAAAGTTTCTGAACTGTTGTTACTGATGTGTAAATGTGGACTTTTATGCATGTTTTTTGGTTTTTAACATAATCAATTCAACTATTTTTAATTAAGCTGTTTTTTGTAGCTATGGGCCTCCATAATGGGCTTTTTGTCTGCGGAAGATATTTTCTGTTCTTTTTACACTTCATATGACCTCTTTAAAAATAGGCTCAAATAATTTAAATCTCATTTTCAATTTCATGTTCACCCTCCTATATTTTCCCACACCCACAGGTCAAGAGGAGAATGTTTATGCAAAGAGGAGCTATGAGAAATATTTGTCAGCATTGAAGAGTTCAGGTCTGGTGTCAGTGGAGGAGAAGGGAGCAGGAGTAGCTGGAGCTGGGGCAACAGACACTCCAGCTGGGGCAGGAGCGCTCAGTCTACTGGGTAACGCTTGCAGCCTCTTCTGTGCTTTTGTTCCTGATGGGTGAATAGGGGGAAACAAGTCTTGATGGCTGTTGGAAACTTTGGTAGCGTGGTTACAATATTTTTCTTTGTGTTGGTTTTTATTTTAGGAGCTACTGCTGCTGCCAGTCTGGAGGACTCTAGCAAAGAGGTAGGCAAACAGAGTTGTGGTATAGATAAAATGTGACCCCAGCAACCAGTCAAAACAAGCACAGCAGGGTGTGTCTTCCCTTTGTGTTATTGTTGAGAATATAGCCTTCTTTTGGCCACTAAACTGATTGTTTTAGCTGTGCTCATTGTTTAGAAGAGTGGGTCAAATTAAAAGTGGTTCATGTCTTTGTTTGACAGGAGGATCAGGATGGGCTGCAGGGTGTGGGCCAGAGGAAAAGAGTCAAGCTCAGTAGCAGCACCAAAGGTAGATCCCATTACATCTCATCATTCTGAAATCTCATGAACAATTATTCCCCAAATAATGTAGTAACAAAAACAATTACATTTCCTTGCTGTTTTCCTGTTTTGTTAGATCCATCCATAATGGACACCCTGAAACATAAATGTTTTTTAGAAGAGTTATTGTTTTGGACAATTAAGTATGAATTTCCACAGAAGATGGTCACTTTTTTGCTCAACATGTTGCCAGATCAGGATTACAAGGTATTTGAAGCTGTTAATCTCTCACGCCTTACTTATTTGCATAATTTGAAGTTTACTTTCAATGTCTCTCTTGTTAAGAGACATGGTAATAATAAAATGAAAAACTGGATGGGAGGGAAAACTATTCTTCAGTGCTTTTGTCTACAAAACTTTTCTGTTCACTTACATAACTTTTCTGTTTGGTTGCAAAACTTTTGCGTTTGCACGTGCTTGAAAATTTTTGTGATGAATGTTCTTTAAAGAAAGAAAAATGGTTTGTGAAAGAAAGCTGTCCTTTTGCAAGGGAACACAAAAGCATTAAAATAATATTCACTCAGGGTTTGTACAAGGTGCTTAAAGTGCTTGAAGTACTTGAATTTGACTTTGAAATTTAAGGCCTGGAAAACCCTTGAAAATAGCAATATTCCTGAAGAGGTACTTGAAAAGTGCTTGAATTATTGAAATGTATCAATGTATCAATGAAATAAGTGTTTTCTTTTTTCAGTAAGCACATGGCTTTTCAAACAAAATTCATCAATTCAAAAAACGTCATACTTTTCTGCTTATTTCAGTTAATGTCATAAAACTAAGGCAGTAGTAGTACTGACATTGCCGTGTAAATATGGCTGAAGACGCAAAAATCAATTGAGTGAGTCACAATTCACTAGCAAAAACTAGATCAAGTTAAAAGAGCCATTCATTTACGAGTTTCAACATAGTTTGTAAAAAAAAAACAAAAAAAAAAACACATTTTTTTTTTAATGCCACGTATAGTGATGGGTGAAATGGAGCTTTTCAAAACTCTGAAGCCGTTGCGTCACAAAATGATTACGATTTTCTATTAGGATCGGGCCTTCATTGCGTTTCATTTGACTTAGATCTGAACTTTGTGTGTCGCAAATCGTGAATAAATTCGTCATTTGATTTAGATCGGGATTTCTAATCATGTATCGCAATTAATTTGAGGTAGATCGGGACTTCACGTATCGCGAGTAATTTGATTTAGATCGGGACTTCAGATCTTGAATCATTTGATTTAAATTGGAACTTCTCGAATCATTTGATTCAGATCAGGACTTCGGAAATGCTTATAGTGAATATTTTGATTTAGATCAGGACTTCAAATCGCAAATAATTTGATTTAGATCTGGACTTAAAATCGCGAATCATTTGATTTGGATTGGGATTTCAAATTGCGAATTGCAATTCATTTGAGTTAGATTGGCACTTCGTAGCAGGTTCGTGAATCATTTGACTTGGATCGGAACTTCGCATATTGCGAATCATTTGATTTAAATCAGGACTTCGGAGCGCGTATTGTGAATAATTTGATTTAGATCAGGACTTTAAATTGCGACTCGTTAGATTGGGACTTTAGTTCGGGTTCATGATTCATTTAACTTAAATTGGAACTTCGCGTATCGCAAATCATTTGATTCAGTTCAGGACTTCGGAGCGGGTTTGCAAATATTTTTTTTCTGACTTCTTTTTTTATATTAAACGATAGAAAACATCAAATCATAAAAAAAAAAAAAAAAAAAATCCATTGAAAGTCCTGGAATTTAATTTTACAGTATCTGTACAAATCCTGTGTATTTTTTATTTATTTATTTATTCCCCCCCATCGTCCTTCATCTAAGTTTAACAAAAACATTCCATCATTATTCATCTTAACAAATCTTTAACAAATATGCATTACAGATATTTACAGATATGTAATGGTGCATAGATTTAACTTAAATTGTGCTAATGTAGGCCAATAGCTTAATGCATATCTGCTTCAAACAGTCCATGATCTCTAAAGAGTATTTTTTTTTTTTTTTTTGCCATTTAAAAAATAAAAAAATAAAAATAATATTTTTTTTTTAAACCAAAATCTGTATAGTGAACTTCCTCCTCCTGTGCTGCAGATCACATTCACTAAAACATTTGTACAACACTATGCCTTCATCATGAAGACCCTCATGAAGAGTCACGAGTCGGACACCATGTCCAACCGCATCGTTCACATCAGCGTGCAGCTCTTCAGTAATGAGGAGCTAGCGAGACACGTCACAGAGGAGTGCCAGTTACTGGACATCATGGTCACTGTGCTCCTCTACATGATGGAGAGCTGCCTTATCAAGAGCGAACTGCAAGGTAACAAAAAAAGTGTAGGCTGTGTTCAAAATGGCTTTCTACCATCTTGCTTATTTTAGGCAGCATGTATAGCATTTAAATTTATTGGATGGCTGGCTACAAAATGTCTTCAATCTGTCACAGATGAGGAGAATAATCGTCACGTGGTGGTGAACTGTGGTGAAGCTCTACTGAAGAATAACACCTACTGGCCTTTAGTTAGTGATTTTATTAATATCCTCTCACACCAAAGTGTGGCCAAGCGCTTCCTGGAGGATCATTCTCTGCTGCTGCTCTGGATGAGTTTCGTCTCCTTCTTTCAAGGTCAATAACTGAAAAGAAATCCTGCAGTCATAGTTTTTGTTTCAAAGTCGGTAGTGCTTTTTTTCCCTCAGTCCTATGAATGGCAAATGAGAATGAATTAGTGTTTACTTAATTAAGCGATGAATTAGGAGAGGCTGTGCTTTATTGTATAATAGGCTATCAATATTGTGACTGACTGTACTTACAATATAGCATGGCCTTGAATGCCGTTTTTTTAAATGTTAACTACATAAAAAGCATCTAGGACTATTCATTTGGAAAGGTCATTTTGGTTTTGTTAATTAAAATGAAAGAACTCTGTGCAATGTAGGTTATGTTACAGCTGAAGCTTGATCTGAGTGAGTCAGTAATTCACTCTGATGTTAATGGATTTTCTCTCTGTACCTTTTGCTGTGTTAGGAATGAATCTTAATAAGAGAGAGCTGAATGAGCATGTGGAGTTTGAGTCTCAGACGTATTATGCAGCGTTTGCAGCTGAGCTGGAAGCCTGTGCTCAGCCCATGTGGGGTCTCCTCACACACTGCAAAGTCAAAGTAAGGCTACAGTCATCTCTACATGCATCACACTCCAGCATCGTTTTATTTTCGAAATTCTCTCATTAAGATGCTACATACTGAGTTATGTTTTAGTGTTTAATCATCTATTGCAGGTTTGTGTCTTGTAGAATAGTTTTTTTGTACATTCTAAAAGAACACATTTTTGCGTTGAAAATGCATGCAGTAGAATGTGAGGGGAAAAAACTAAGGTCTTGAGATGTTAAACTTATTTTACCTTGAGCGTCTTGTTTTTAGATCCGTCTAGTGCATGTTTACATTAAAATACAATGGAAAGCGGTGCAGTGGAGTTCAAAATCGCATTCTGCATGAACAACCCCTTATTAGTGGTTTTGAAGAGGCTTGTGTATGAACTAAACATGTTGTGTGTTGTTAGGAGACCCAAGAGTACACTAAGACAGTGGTGCGGTACTGTCTGGAAACTCTTCAGATGTGGTTTGATGCCATTGGGTTTGTAGATGAGGTACGGTCTTGAAGTTTACACTGTAAGATTATGTCTTATAAATGTGGAGTTGGTGAGTAACCCCACTCTTTATGTCTGTCACAGCCTGCCCTCAACCAGCTGACCTTTCATTTACCTCTCCATAGATACTATGCCATGTTCCTCAGCAAGGTGAGCTTGAAGCACAACCTGACACACTCCGAACCCTTACATTAGTGGTGTTCCTAAATCGATCAGTGTTGTTCAACAAATCGGTTGAGTGAATAATTCAATGTGTCACTCATAAAGACAGTCACTTGTCACTCCTACTTGTAAAACTGTGCAAGAGTCGTTAAAAAAAATCAATGACAGTTAATCAATGATGTATTGATCTTTTTCTCTCAGGGAAGAGCTGCTGTAGAATCAGATTTTAAATGAGGGATTTTATGAGTGTGATTATAAACTGAGCTGTTTTTCTTTGCTTTGCAGGGAGTGAAGTGTCAAGGTCTGGATTTGGACAGTTTGCTTCCTGATCAGGAGATGCTTATGAAGATCATGGTTCACCCTCTTCAGATACAGGTAATACACAATGAAGGTGAATAAAGAGAAGAATTAATCAACTGAACATTTACATTATCAAAGAACATCTCCACTGACTAGCCTAGCATAGTCTAGCACAAGTTTATGCACTTTAAAAAACACTCCCTCTACCATAAGTGAATAGAATAGTTACATCACTGTGTGATGAATAAATCTCTCACCCTCTATTTCGCAGACCGTGCCCCCCTTTTTTATCCTCTCTCCTCGTTGTTAAATGTGATCGATTTTGAAAGCGAAAGTGAAACCGAAAAAACAGCACGTATAAGAAAGCAATTGCACGCGTTTAGCGAGCGTCAGCAACTGCACGCAATCACAGATGCAACGCTTCCCACCCTTAAAACCCACTCCCGCTCAACGTGATTTGTGCACCCCATGGAAATTGAAATGCCCCCCCATGGATGTGTTTTGGAGCTGGCTCTGTGACGCGGCCACCGGAGCTTATCGCAGCCACTCTAGTCAATGCTTGTGTATACCAGCCACGTCGCGGCAAGTTTCTGAAGCGCCTCAGAAGCGGCTCTCTGCACTGCATCGCTAAAATTAGGCGCCTAGTATATTGTTGACGGATAATAATAATAATCGTCTTGTTAACGTCGAAGGCATTAGTAACAGGCGATATCTCTGTCTATCATCGATACACGATACTATCGCACAACCATAGTTACAATCAACAGCAGAGCCCAAACTTAAAATTAATTACTATTTATTTTTAAATAATCAACACTAAATTTAAAAAAATTATATGCAAACATGTAAAAAGCACATAATGCAGTTTTTACATTAACTTACATTAAATTATTAACATTCAATTATAAAATGTATGTTTGTTGTGGAAATATATTCAATTACACAGTGGCTGTCATAACTTATTTCATAACAGATTAATTTAAACATTAAAAAATTAAGACATCACTAACAGGTAAAGTAAAATATGAGTATATAGTCTAATATTTCACAAAATGCTCTTCTTTACACTTAGTTTTTCTAGTGAACTAACAAGCTGTGGACACTGATCACTTGCCTGAGTTAAATGAAATGCTACGTCACATTTTGTTTACAAGCTGTTTTAGTCAATGCTTGTGTTTATGACGTGGCACATTTCTGAGAAGCTTCCCAGAAGTGGCTCTCTGAGGCGTTTATACAGCCATCTGTCATGCCACATCAAAGACTGTAAAAACGCCATTTGCTGTTTGAATTCTGGGAAAAAGATGCTGTATTTGTTCAGTACACATGCGTACCGAGCGGTATGTTAACCGAAAATTTTCGCTACGAATACGTGTACTGTTACACCTCTAGAAATAAGTGAATCATTTTAAATAGACAGATTAATAGATATTTAAAACTGTACTTGAATAAAATATTAAATAGTTTCAACATTTAAAAATGATTTGACATTTCAAACGATTTAATTTATGTTTTAAAAAGTAGTTAAATAAAACAGTAAAATAGAACATTTGCCAACTGTCTTTTTTCGTTTTGTCGAAAAAACGCTTTGTTCTTGCTTTTTTTTAATCTATTCAAGTTTAAAAATGCAATTGGACAGTTCACTTGTAGTGCCCCCTGACACAAAGCACAATTGGTTCTTGTGACAGAGCATTTAATGTTTTGAAATGAACACAAGTCATATAAAATAATTTCATGATAACATTATAGTATTTTATTTCTGCCTGTTTTTAACTGTTTGGAAAATATAGACCTCAGCCTTCTGCAGAACACGTGAAACCCAAAAATATATGTTACATGGATGAAAGAAAATCCTGTTCCTCTGTATTGTATTTATGTGTTCTGCCCTCTGATGCTATTTATAATGTAATAGTGTTTTTGTTTTGGATCCAGGTGCTAAAATATTACAGTCCATACACAAGGCTCAATTTTGTCCGTCAGTGTGTTAATGCTGCTTAAGCAGAGGACATTGTGTTGTGTAATGTTGCAGCCGTTTGTCATAAATCTTCACTGATGTCTCGCGTTTCACTTCTGGCATGTGACGATGTCATGTGACAGTGTTATGAAGTTAATGCTCCAGTGTGTGATGAGCAGACGGGACCCGTGTGTTGATCTGTGTGTGTGTGTGTGTTTGTGCAGGCTAGCCTGTCTGAGATCCATAGTAACATGTGGGTGAGAAATGGGCTGCAGATTAAAGGTCAGGCCATGACTTATGTCCAATCTCACTTCTGTAACTCCATGATTGACCCAGACATCTACCTCCTGCAGGTAACATGTTGACACTCTCACTCTCGCTCGCTCACCTAACACATCTGTACTAAAATATGTATGTGTTTATCCAGAGTCCATAGGTATTTGCCACACCTGATTTTATTTGGATTATTCGGCACATCATGCAGTTTTTGGGATGTAATCAAGCCCTTGTTATTTATTGTTTTTAGTGCTTTGTTCATATGATAAATCCATTATGCATGTCGTTTTTGGTTTTTTTTTTTTTTTTTAAATTGATAGAAAAACAGCACAGGTCATCAAAACAGAGACATTTACATTTTACTTAATTGTGTTTCTCATATTTAAATTTTCCTGGCTTAATGTGATGAATATTTCTTCTTTTTCCTTAAATCTTTCTTAGTTAATTTTCGTCTGAGGTAAAAGTTGTTAGAAGACACACAGGATAAAGCAGTACATTTTCTTCAGTAGACAGTTTGATCTGAATTATTACATCTTCATTGAGGGTCAAGGCAGTCATTATATCTGTTTTTAACCATTACTGGCTATTTGAGCCAAAAGCCTATTGCTGCTAATATTCAGCACTTTCTAAGTGTTAATGGATCCTGAATGTTTCCTCCTGAGACATTAGTAATTTATCTTTCAGCTCAGTCATTAGGCAGCCATTTTAAATAGGATTTTGATGGACTTATTTCAGTCTATTTTTTGGTCTTCAGGTGTGTGCGTCTAGACTGGATCCAGATTACTTCATTTCCTCAGTGTTTGAGAGGTACGATGACTTTTCTTTCTTGAATTGTGTTTTCGCACTCAGTGATGGATCCTAAAAGCTTTGTGTTTATGTCAGGTTCAAGGTGGTGGATTTGCTGACTATGGCGTCTCAACATCAGAACGCAGTGTTGGACTCAGAGCAGGAGAGACCCATGCTGGAGGGAGCGCTGACCTTCCTGGTCATACTGTGCAGTCTCAGAATACACTTAGGTGCATATTTCAGTAATGCTGACAAAATGAAGCTCAGTAATATGTGACCCTGGACCACAAAATCAGTCACAAGTAGCACAGGTATAATTGTAGCAATAGCCAAAAATACATTGTATGGGTCAATATTATCGTTTTTTTCTTTTATGCCAAAAATCCTTAGAATACTAAGTAGAGATCATGTTCCATTAAGATATTTTGTAAATTTCCTATATATATCAAAACCTAAATATATCAAAACTTAATTTTGATTAGTAATATGCATTGTAAGAACTCCATTTGGACAACTTTAAAGGCGATTTTTCTCAATATTTAGATTTTTTTTTTTTTTTTTTTGCCAAATATTGTCCTATCCTACCAAACCATACATCAATGGAAAGCTTATTTATTCAGCTTTCAGATGATGTATAAATCACAATTTCCAAAAATTGCCCCTTACGACTGGTTTTGTGGTCCAGGGTCACATATTTTGACATCATACAATGGATTTATTAATAAAACGTGCTGCTTCTGATTGGCGAATTCTTATAGCCTTAGAATGTGACTGTTTTAGAGTGTTAAATACGGTTACATTCACAGAGTTTGGTTATAAATAAGAGCTATTAAAATGAATGGGACTCACACCTGCATTTTGGAAGCATGTTCTATAAATGTTCTGTGTGAATCGAAACACA
This sequence comes from Cirrhinus mrigala, assembly GCA_036247105.1. Classification (NCBI taxonomy): domain Eukaryota; kingdom Metazoa; phylum Chordata; class Actinopteri; order Cypriniformes; family Cyprinidae; genus Cirrhinus; species Cirrhinus mrigala. Next base: position 1,889,185 of record CM070015.1, read on the forward strand.
TTCACATCATACAGTGTGATAGCACAAGCTTGTCTCATTTGTATTGTGTTTTTTATTTTTTTCGAGATGGAGATATTAACTCCATGTCTTTCTCTCTTTGTGTGTCATTGCAGGAATGTCTGATGATGAAATTTTGCGAGCGGAGATGGTGTCGCAGTTGTGTATGAATGATCGTACCCACAGTTCCCTGCAAGATCTTGTATCCTTTCTCCATAAAAACATGATGTACTCACAGGAAGCTCAACAAGTACTCTGCTTTGATTGTGTTTTTGCAAGCGTTAGTACAGCTTGTCAAGTTGTCCTTGAGTTTTGTATCATGAGAATCAAATTATCCTTTCCTCTCTCTTTTGGTTAAGAGCTCATTAAATTGTGAAAAATACTGGAACCCTTTCCAGAAAGAACTCCAGTGGAAGAAAAAGACACTTTAATGAAACCAAGCACATGTATCATAATATGATGCAGCTATGTAAAGAAGCTGTTATTAAAGGATGCATGTACAAGCTAAAATTACATCTGAGAGATGCTATTCACATATGAAACAAGTGTTTCATAAATAAAAAGTGGTTTCTAAATGGCCAGACAAGTGGAAGCCCTAAGTTGCGACACAAATATTTTCCTAACCACACAAGTCTTGCTGTATAGCTAATGTTAAATTGTTTAATATTAATCACATTATTGACCTCTTGTGGACTTAAATTGAATGTTTTGATCACGTTTGTTGTAGTTTGATGATTGTCCTTGACTACGGTTGTAGATCCCGGAGAATCCGAACCCTAAGAGCGGTGTGGTGCCGGGCAGCTGTAGTTTTGAGGAGATGCTGTCTGCTGTAGCTGATTTTAAAGCCCCGGTGTTTGAGCCTGGAGGATCTATGCAGCAGGGCATGTACACGCCTAAAGGTGACACATTTTATATATATTTTTTTCTGTAAATTCATTGTTTTTTTGGTGTTGTGTGTACCTGTACCTCTCATTACCTCCAGATGGCATTGTGACTCCATGATTGTAGCGTTCAAAACATTTCTCTCTGCATTAGGATAGAAACATCTGCTTGCTAGCAGTAGTTGTTTCTTTGTTTACTGTTGAATAACTGTTGAATGCTCTGTTGCTAAATAATACATTGTAAATTATCAAGAAGATTGAGCGAGTGCGGATCCTTTACTTAAATAAATGTTGCTGATTGATCGATGCAGTTTTTCATGTTACCTGATACAGAACATGACCAAACATAATTCTGTACATTTAAAATTAAACTATTATAGATGATTAAAATATGGTCATTTTATTATGTTGGGTCGTTAAGATGTTAAATAAATCTTTTGTTCACCAAGGCTGCAGTTTTAAATAGCATTTTTCAGTTTCAATATGTTTTAAAATGTTAATTTTTTTCCATTCTATTAGTAGCAGTCTTCAGTGTCACATGACCCTTCAGAAATCATTCTGAAATGCAGATTTTTGTTCATTTTTTACATGTATTTCATAGTCTGGTCACTGTGGTGCAAGTGTGGTGTTGTTTAACTAATGACATGAGTTTAGGTAATACATGTCAACTAAATTTCAGGTTTATACAGTGTTTCAGCAGTCAAACAATGAGTTTGCACTGGCATTCTGCTCATTTTCTAAAACATTTTTATGTATAATTAAGACTGTAATGTGGTCATTAAAGGAGTAGTCCACTTCCAGAACAAAAATTTACATATAATGTACTCTCCCCGTTGTCATCAAAGATATTCATGTCTTTCTTTCTTCGGTTGTAAAGAAATAATGTTTTTCGAGGAAGACATTTCATGAATTATCTTCATATAATGGACTTCTATGGTGCCTGTGGGTTTGAATGTCCAAAATGCAGTTTAAATGCAGCTTCAAAAGGCTCTAAACAATCCCAGCTGAGGAATAAGGGTCATATCTAGCGAAATGATCAGTCATTTTCTTAAAAAAAAAAATGTGTGCGAATGTGTATGTGTATATATATATGTGTGTGTGTGTGTGTGTATATATATGTGTGTATATATGTGTATATATGTATGTGTGTGTGTGTGTATGTATGTATGTATGTATGTATGTGTATAATAAAAAAAAAAATAAAGTACATACGTTTTAACCTCAAATGCTCACCTTGTCTAGCTCTGCCATTCGCACACGTGCTCTGTGCAGTCCCGTTCAAGACAGTGTATATTGAAAAACTCCCGTATCATTTTTTCACAGTCACAGTCACAGTTTTACCCTTTTTTTTTTGTAAAGGGTGTTTGACCTTCTTTGCACATTCACTTTGTAAACACTGGGTCAGTACTTCTGCAGAGATGTAGGACGATCTTGAAGTTGGAGAAGAAAATGAGATGGGAGTTTTTCGACATTCCCTAACTGTATTGAACCGGAATACACAGAGTTCACACAGAGCTAGACAAGACGAGCATTTGAGGTTAAAAAGTAAATATTTTAATTTATTTATTTAATTATTTTTAGAAAATGACCAATCGTTTCACTAGATAAGACCCTTCTTCCTCGACTGGGATTGTTTATAGCTCTTTGAAGCTGCATTTAAACTGCATTTTGGAAGGTAAAACTCACGGGCACCACAAAAGCCTGCTTGAAATGTTTTCCTCAAAAAACATTATTTTTTTTACAACTGAAGAAAGAAAGACATGAATGTGATTTTGAATGACAACATAGATTTTTGTTCTGGAAATGAACTACTCTGCCACATGATGGCAGACTGAGGCCGTTTCAAAATTATTCTTTTTTTTTTTTTTTTCATAACTAACACCATGCATTTATTTTCTGTGTGTGTTTTCCAGCGGATGTCTGGGAGAAAGAGTTTGACCCTATAATGGTGATTTTACGCACAGTATACCGCAGAGACGTGCAGTCGGCCATGGATCGATACGCAGCATTGTGAGTTTCTGAAATCCTACAGACCTCCTTATTTTACCATTCACTTTATCATTTAAACACTATACATTTGGCATTTCAGTTTTTTTCCACAAAAAAAGAATTCTTTAGGTGCAGTCTATAAATGCATGCAAATATGGCACAGTTTATACAAAACGTATATTCAGTGTGGTTTGAAACTTTGTAAATATTAGGGTAGCGGCAACACAGACTTTTCCTGTTCCTACATAAAGCATAAATGGAATAATGTAGGCAGTCTTAAAGGAGGAAATTAGACTCTAGGAATTGTTTAACACAGTAATGTTAGGAAACACCTGGCTGTAAAACATTCTGAGGTGGAACCTCTCTGAGATGTGGTCATTGATCATCCTGAAGCCAAACTGAGGAAAAAAACCTCACCTATGGAGCCTTAAATTGCTCGATTTTGTGTGCTGTTGACCTTGAGTTTGAGGGTCGCTGTGTGATAGAGGGAATTATCTTCAGGGTCACTACTTTTCTTGTTCTGAGGAAGGTGTTCGTGGAGGGACGTGGAGAAATGGGTTTTCCCAATTAGAGTCATGTCACGGAGAATCAATACATCTCACCTCAAATACAGATTCTCTCTCCAACCACAGCCTTTATAAACATTTCCTGTTCATCTCAGCTCCATGAGGATTTTCTATATTTATGGCATTAAAAAAAAGCTTCCATTGTTCCAAAACAAGAGTTTTAAGCTTGTTATTCTATAGAACATTCTTCTTCCAATATTTATTTGTTTATATGAGTTTTACTTATTTAGCCATTTTGCTACAGGCTTGGTTTGCCTTTTTTTGGCATGTATGTTCATTTTTCTGAGTGAATGTTCTTAGTGATAAAAATGATTTCAATATCCAGACTTGGGTTTTATCCATTATAAAACATGGACATTATAACAGTCATCAATAGTCTGCATTGCCTGTGGTTGCAGCCAAAATAGTTAAAAAATGGAAACTATTTTTCTTTGTCATGTTGACTTTAAAAAGCGTATTCCAGTCCCTGTAAATTCAGTGAGCTGGTTAAATTGTAGCTTTGCAATAGCTGCAAGATCAACATGAAATCTGTGAGTGTTTATATGAGAGATGTCGTGTAAGTGGTTTTCAGTAGTATGTGACATTGGCCGTGTCAGTTTGTGAATATGTTTTGGTTGTGCTTGTGTCCGGCCGTTGGATGATGGATTACCTGTCAAGAGGACAAAATATTTTATATCCCATGTTCCTTCCAATGCTAATGGGGTCAATGATGTCTTTAAAGCAGGGCAGCTGTGCTCAAGTTTAATGAAGCTAGAGTATTTCCCAAGCACACGTTTTGTTTGCAGTTGTGTATGTTTGTATTTTTTCAGCTTCTTTTTATGTCTTCTGTGGCTTTACCTCCATGATATCAGCTGTGCATTTTAATGTGGTTTATACATGTCTGTTTTTCAACTAATATAACCGTTCTTAGTCTCTAATTCTGTGTGTTCTGTATGTCACACTGTACTTTAGGGTGTGTTCACACTTGTAGTTCGGTTCGTTTGGTTCATTTGGACCAAAAAAGGAAAATGATACATTTGGTCCTCTTCCGTTTAGTGTTCACGCTGGCATTTTTGACAGCGAACCTAAAGATACCGACTCTAAAGGCATAGTGATACATTCACAACCTGATCGGTTGTGTTGAATGATTTATATTTCCTGACGGAACTCACCGAACTCTCTAAACAAAAGGAAAACGTGCACTTGACTTAAGGCGGCGCTGCAGGTGTATGAAATCAAAGTACCCATTCACTGATTTTTAAGACTTTTAAGTCGAATACACCTACTGCCGTCTGCTGGACTAAGGGTGCTCGTTGCATGTATATGATTTTATTTTCACTTTACCTCCTTGCTGCTTCATGTTTGCCCTCTGCTCATTTTGTTTTGGATACACCGCTTGTTCCCTTCGTGAAATCATGTTGCATAGCATCGCATCTTGTCATTACTTCCTGTTTTTTTTCGTTTAGAAGTATTTGGTCAGTGTTTTGTTCATATTACATTTGTAGGGCCCTATGAAATCCGTTTTATTTTTTCCCTTTTTTTTTTTTTTCTTTTTTTTCCAAATTCATACAAATTTCATACAATTTCACATCAGTTTAATAAAGGTTTAACAAAAATAATATGTTCAGGGCCCTATGAAAATGTTTTATTTTTTTTCTCACCATGTTTTATTGTTATCAAATTCTGTGTTTTAACATGTCAAATTATTTGAATGCATACTTAATTTATTCAAATTTATTCTTAAAATAGCCTTATGAAAGGTCTTTTTACCCTCAGAAATTCTGTGTTGTGTATTTAAAATGTTCTGGTTATCAAATGAAGACATAAAACATTAATTTCATTTATCTTTTAATTATTGAAAATTAAGCAAACTTTTTTTTATTTCTCACAAACAAAGGGGAATTTACTATTAAGATTAAAACATGGAAGAAATGTTGTGTGATTATACCCCAAAAAAATAATATTTCTGGCACAATGGCTTCAAGTTAAACCAGACTTTTATTTTGCCATGTCTACCTTTACATTTCTGTGTGTATATGATATGACGCTAGTTTTCCTAAAATGGAACGGAAAATGCTGAAATCACCGTGAGCATCACGCTTCAGTGTGTGTAGTAAACAAAACTGCTCGTCTGCTCCATTCATTAAAACAGACACGCAGAACATGCAGGATTCACATTTAAATGGTATTTTTGCGGCGGAATGTTTACAGATACTAGTCCATATTGCGGTTTGATTTAAGTGTAATGACCTACTTTTGATTAAATCATTCAAACTTTTGACATATTCCATGACATTCTGCATTATTCAGTAAATTTCATTTTTATGACTGGATTCTGCGATTCCGTCCGCGTTTTCCGCGTTGCGGAAATCATAGGCGCCCTAGATTTGAACCACACCAGAGTTCGCTTGGAACCGGACTGAGTCCCATCTTCTTAGTGGTCTCGGTCTGCTTGTTTGGTGCGCGCCAGGGTTTGAATGGTAGCATTTACACTTGCTCAAATGAATTGCACTAACAGAGCAGTTACACCAGAGTTCATTTTAATCGAACGCATACTTAGATCCTAAAACACAATATGAATTCAAAAATGACTCTAAATCCTTTCCCATAATTCAAAATTGGGCCAATCCATCTTAATATCTATGATTTATGAGCACATGTCATCAGCACATGTTGTTGATGCTACTGTGGGTGTCACTAAGATGCCGTATTTCATTTGACAGCTACTGAAGAGTGGGAGATGTTCAGTGAGTAAGTTCTTAAATTTGGGTCTGTTCCTCACACAAGCTATTATTATAATAGTCTCATTCCCCATTCATTATTATCACATGGAAAAGAGCAGCTAGGACAGTCTGCTTAACATCTTTTGTGTTCTATGGCTTCAGGATCATATGGTTTTAGGGTCTTTTAGGGTCAATAGGGTGAGTAAAAGAGGACAGAATTGTCATTTTGGTATGAAATATTATACATTTCAAGTGCTGTTCAATGTTGTGGTTCAGTGATAAATACCAAGAAGCTGTTTTTATATTTTTAATATTATTATGGGAACAGGCTTGCTAAAGCCAATTGCATTAAGTTTTTTAAAGTATTTTTTTGCCTCTTGTAGTTTGAAACAGTCAGGCATTCACACGGGGAACCCCTGGCCACCCTATAAGGAGAGGACCCCTCTGCACCCCTGCTATAAAGGACTGGTGCGCCTTCTGCACTGCAAAACCCTACATATCGTCATCTTTACACTGCTTTATAAGGTGAAACTCATCATGGGATAAAACTTGCATGTGGTTAATTTTACAGGATGGTTGAACTTCAGTTTAATGACTCTGACTTTACCGTTTGCACAATTTTATATGTCGATGTCTAGTCATTTATTGAAATTAAATGATTTATTTTCCCAATTCTTTTCACCTCTGATAACTGTTAACTGTTGTTACGTTTGTATAGATATGGATGGATCATCAGAACATGTCTGAACATGTGTTGTGTATGGTGCTGTACCTGATAGAACTTGGGCTTGATAATCAGGTTCATGACGACAAAGTGGAAGAGGTAAGCATTCTTTTTCCCCAAATAAAGTGTTACAAATTATTTTAAAAAAGATATTTATATATATACAGTGAAATATTACTGTGGTAATTTTTTTTTTTTTAATTCAAAATATTTTTTTCTGTAATAATAATAATAATAATAATAATAATAATAACAATAATAATTATTAAAAGCCCTAAGTTCCAGTCTGATTGGCTGGCTCCAGCACAACGTTTTAGTTTCCTTGGAAACAAAGTAGTATCCCAACATACTCAACTCATCTACCAGCCGGCATACTGTAATTACTCTATTAGTGCTTGACTAATTAAATCAGGGTTCATCCAGTGTTTGAACAGAACACCATCTGACTAGATTATCTGTGGCAGCTGAAACACAAGCTTTTGATAAGGATTTCAGACTATTATTGTTGTTTTGTCCATCTTGCTGAGGTGTTTTTTTCTCGCTCTGTCATAGGAGCCCTGTATTGAGGAGCACTGCCATGACAGCTGGTTCCCGGGCACCAGTCTGCTGTCGAACCTCCATCACGTCATCAACTTTGTGCGGGTTCGAGTGCCAGAGACGGCACCCGAGGTGGAGAGGAAGAGAGAGAGGGAGAGAGAACGAGAAACTCCTCCCAGCACCAGCTCTGAGAGCACCACCTTTGGACAGGTGAGCCCGACACTGTCAGCTTTTCAGGGTCATCTGACTCGAGGGGTTTGTAGACTGGGTCACTGATCTCTGTGTGCTGTTGTGTTGATGACATCACTCTCATTTCACAGAGTTCCAGAAGGCTGACAGGAAATTGGAGAGAGGTAGAGGGATTTGAGAATGATTTTAAAGTGGTGTGAAATGATTTCTAGAGTTCTGTTTTGGATAACCTGGTTTGAATTAGAAAGACTGCACTTGTTTTGTTTTTTAGACATGCTTTTGAAATGTTCATAGACCTGTTGCTCGTTTCTTGTCATTAACATTTCCAATAATTGTACTGACACAAGTAAGTGGGTCAGTGACAAATTGTGAAAATGGGATTAAAATACATGTCTTAAAATGGATGTGCAAAGAAATTTAATTTTGTACTCTTGGTGTATTCTAATAATTTCAAGAACCTTTATATTAATTAAAAAATGTCAAGTGGTATAAACGAGTAAACAATAACACGAACAACTTTAATGCACGAGTGTGAACATCTGATGATGTTGTTGTACTGCCAAAAAAAGCTTAGTATTTTTTTTATCTTGTTTCCAGTCAAAATGTCTAAAAATATCTGAGAACTAAATTAAGGGCATTTTGCTTTGCACTACCATTGACCCAATTACAAAGAAGTGCACAGGAAATGGAGCACTGGTCATAATGCACCTTGTGGTGCATTAAGTTGTCTGTGATTGTGTGGGAGGTTTTCTTTTTTTTTCCTTCTTTGGTCTATGCATTGATCTGTCCAGTTTTCTCCTGCTTGGTTTGTTTGAAGTGTTCACAGTATGTGTTAGCTAGAGATGAGTGTAAGTGATGAGAGGAAGTTTGCCTTAACTGCATGTTTTTTTAGTGCTATATAGTGATATAATGAGTCTTGAGCCCAGCGGTCAGCGGTTCAGTGCTCATCATTAAATATTAATCCGCTTCAGTGAGATCAGCATGCTAATTAAACACACTATGGACAACTGACACTTTCCATAAGGGTTAGTTCTCCGTACATGCAAAGAAATTGTCCTTTATTATATTGATTCCAGAATATGTTCTGCCAATCATGGGTCAGAAATGTCACAAATGCATTTAAACTAGAGTTAAGCAGGTCTGTTTTTATGACTAATGTCAGGTCTAACCTTGAGCTTCACTTAGATAGAAGTCCTTCTGTGATCTTCTTTCCTGTCCTTCCGTTTCCCTCGTTGAGCAGCTAATGTCACTTGCCTAATAACTGTTTCTTATGAGACACAAAGTGCTCTTCCTCTGTTGCTGCTTACTGGTTCAGAAAGCCGAGTCCTCGTTTGAGTCGCATACAAATTTCAGGACGTGGATTTGCCTTATGGGACTTACACGCAGAATGCATTTTTGCAATTGTTTTTCAATGTAAACATCCATTGGCCTGAGTCTTGTGTTATTCTATGTGAACAGCCCCTAAAGACTTTAGAGTGTAATAGTTTAAATCTGTTAATACTAAGGAGTGGTGACTCTGCAGTCTCTTTAAAGTAATACAGCAAAAACCCTTATTCTATAGATATACAGGAAGTGAGGCTGAGAACTTTGTATCATTGCTATAAAGACACATACTGGTCAAAAGTTGTATAGTATAAATGATGTTAAATCTTTTACAAAATCCATAGATCCCAACTTCAAATTCTGATTAGATGAGCCACATTTGAAATGTTTGTAAAATGCTGATAGAAGCATGTCTTGTATTAATGGAAATTGTTATTACTACTATTATGCATTGATTATTGCTATTAGTAAATGTGCTAAAACATGCTAACCACCTGGAACATTATAGAAATCGCATCATCTCTCTGTCATTCATTCACCAGTCTGTCATCTATGTATCAATTTGTCATCCATCTATTGGTCTGTCTGTCTGTTATCTGTTTTTCTATCAATTTAACTATCCGTCTGTCCGTCAGCTGTCTGCCTGTCATTCATCTATTCATCTGTCAATCTGTTCGTCTGTCAAGTATCCATCAATCTTTCTGTCAGCTGTCTATCAGTCTTTGTCATCTGTCTGTCATTCTGTCTGTCGTGTATCTGATTGTCTGTCATCTGTCATTTGTCTGTCTGTCATCTGACTATCAATCTGTTAGTCTCTCTCTGTCTGTCAGTCATCTGTCTATCAATCTTTCGTCTGTCTGTTTGTCTGTCATCTGTCTATCAATCTATTAGGGTGCTTTCACACTAGCACTTTTGGTGAGCACCCGGGTTCGATTGACGTCAGGGTTCGGTACGTTTGGATGATGTGAATGCTGTCTTCCGAATTCGGGTGTGCACCCACGATCCGTACCCAAGTCTGGTTAAAAAGGGTGGTCTGGGGTACGGTTCATTTGAGCTCCGGTACGGTTCGCCGTTTATGTTAAGCAATCAAATCTCATATCTCGGTTTGGACCCAAATAAAATAATATGAACGCAGTCCAGCAGGGGGAGGGGGAGGGGGAGGGGGAGGGGGAGCAATCGAACTCTGGGTCAGACCAAGCAATCAAACAAAGTGTGAAAGTCTCTCAGTCTGTCTGTTTATCTGTCTCTGTCTGAGTGGCACAGCCTTAAAACCTTCATACTTCCAGCTTCACTTCAAATTTTCAAGCCAACATCAATGTTTATCTTGACCAACTTTTTAAAAATCTATTTATTGATAATACTACACATTATAACTATCAGTAAATTTTTACTACTAAAAAAAAATGAATAAACATATTATTTAATAATAAATGTATTAAATATCCATTATCATGTTGCCCTTAACACCATTTTATTAGGGTTCTATGAAATCCGTTTTATTTTATCTGTTTTATTTATTTCCAAATTCTGTTTTTCCGTTTTAATTTTTCTGGATTCTGTTTTTTTCCCATTTTAATTTTTCTCAACTCGACTTAATTAAACAATAAAACAAAAATATTTCCGGCATAATATTTACAGAGACTAGTCCAATATTGCGGTTTGATTTAAGTGTAATGGCCTACTTTTGATTAATTAATTGAAACTTAATTGAATTCCGTGACATTCCACGTTATTCAGTAAATTCTGTTTTTATGACTGGATTCCGCAATTCCGTCCACGTTTTCCGCATTGGGGAAATCATAGGTCCCTATTTTATATAAGCAGGACAATGCGTTACAATTATTTAACTAGCGCTGCCCCCAATAGTCGACGAGAAAAGGCTTGGTCGACCAAAATTTTGTTAGTTGCTTAGTCTGAGGGGAAAAAAAAATCCACAGAAAGCGGTGATGTCACACAGTCTGTGATGGACAGATCGTTAACAGGTGGTCTATGTGGTAATACAGTACATTAGGCAGGACATCCAAATGCTCCCCTATCATTCATTGACATCAAATATAGCTTATCATCTAAAATATGTTAGTAGCAACTTCACATGGCCACTCAATCTATTGATAACCGGAAAATGTGCGCTACTGAAGTGTCTGTGTGGAATGTGGAAGCTGAATAGTAGCGCGCTCACTTCATGACAGATGGAGGCGTTGGTGCGGTCACTTGCTCTTAAAATTCTCTGTCATTTTTGGTCATACAGATAAGAGTAATACATCTTTCGAATCTGTAAAGACTCTACGTTTGTTTGTGTGCACTCACAATAACAACGAAACGTTGCGCTTTTGTAAAATAATGAAAGCAAACAGGATGCGCTTTCTGCCGTCTCGGTCTCTGACCTTGAACGCGTCCAAAAAAAAAAAAAAAAAAAAAGACTGAAAACTCTTGTGTATACTTACCTTACAGATATGAAAAATATATTTATAGAGGGCAAGATGTCTACTTTCAAATGAACCAATTCAAATGGAAAAAAGATATTCTCTGTTATGTAATCCATATGGAAGGCGCATGCGCTTCTGAAGAGATGACAAATTAGTGTCGCCAACTTTTAAGCCAAAACAAAGAAAGCACTAGTTTATCAAGTAATCTATTAAAATGTTAATGCAGCCTCCTTATTGTTTTTCCCTGACACAGTCATAATCATCACATCTGTCGTTGTGCTGTGGCAAGCTTTATGCGTGCACCTAAGCGCTGATAGGCTATGTATGCAATTAAAGGCTCATTATTATGATTTAAATGGTTTATTAATAAACGTTGATTAGTTGATTAATGCTCAACTTCATCTTGCTTTGGTCTTGCTATGACCAAAAAAATCTACTCAATGTAACAGTGAGTGTGCTGTCAGTGTGCTTGGAGACATAAAGCTTGCTGCAATCAGTTATGAGGCATTTTCATTCTGTCTGCTGATTCTCTAATCTGTGATTTCTTCTCAGAACCTGCGTGAGGCTCAGGTGTTCAGTCTAGTGGCGGAGCGCAGAAGGAAGTTCCAGGAGATCATTAACCGCAGTAACCATGAGGCCAGTCAGGCGGTGCGGCCCAAGTCCTCATCCTCTCGCTGGTTGCCACCCGGCTCGCCTCCGCAGCTGGTGACCGAGATCCTGGAGATCCGTGAGAGCATGTTGTCACTCCTGGTTAAACTGCACCAGAAACTGTCTGCCAAACAGAACTCTCTGTCTCTGAGCTGGTTGGCCGAGGTGGATCCGGCCCATCACGCGCACGGAGATGGGTTAACAGCCATAGAACGAATCCTGGCCAAAGCTGCCGCCCGTAGCCGGCATAGCAAGAGGTGCCTACAGGAAATTTGTGGGAAAGTGTGTCCACCCATACCGCCCAAGAAGAACAGTCCTGGAGATAAGAAGAGCATGGACAAGGAGGAAAGGTGTGTGTTCACTGTTTCATATGTACCCTTTCTCAGAACCTTAAATTAAGCATGCTCTTTTATGTTTGCATAGTGATCGATGTCTTTCAGTTCAGGAGCTGTTATGAAGTCTCTGTCTTTAATTCTTCAATACTATTTAACAACGATGGAATGAGTAATAAACCAACCATAGCACCTCTGATTATGGGCCAGGTGCCTTCTGCAAACCAAGTCAAACCAACTCCTGCAAGCCATACCAACTATAGTATGCACACTGTGTCTGAAGGTTGCCATAGCAACTGTGCTCAGAGCAGTATTAAAGGACTGCTCATTTGTTTGTCCATGACATTGTCAGCTGGAAACTCTTGAAGCGTGTCGTTCTTGTCTGCATTAGTTTATGCCCCTCTATTAAGTGTCTGTTCCTCCCATCCAAATAACAAAGGAGAGAGATGGAGAAGTTACACAATGTTCTCATCTAATCGAGGTTGCCAGATATTTATGAAGCTTTGTCGCATGATGTCAGTCAGCAGAATTTGCTGTATTGAACTTATTATTAGGGTTTTCGGATATTCACACACAGACAGATAGGTAATGTAAGCATTATTGTAAATTTTCTGAGATAAAGTCATTACTGTGTTAATTAAAAGCATTAAATAGATATTATTACAAAAAGTAATTCTGATTACAAAAAAATTCTGATTTAACATAATTTATTGCACATAAACTTTTAAGGCTACAGTGCAGCCGTAGCTTCATCAGAAGTGGCATATAGGTATATTTACATAGACTGTTCAGAGGTGGCATGAATGCATTTACAATGCAAGTTAGAATTGCATAAATAATGCTATGAGATTAATGGGTTTTAAATATATATGTCGTCAGTTAAGTTACCAAAAAGGCATTTATGTAATGTAAGCATTTATTATTTACAGGGTTCCCGCGGGTCCTTAAAAAGTCTTAAAAAGTCTTAAATTTAGTTTTATCAAATTTAAGGTCATAAAAAGTCTTAAATTGTACAAGAAAGTCTTAATTATGAGTAAGAGGTCTTAAATTTTAGGCACGGGAAGACCAGAATTGCAATTCAGCTTAGTGTGATGATTAAACTTCAAAAGGCTATGATTTCGTTAAGTAAACATGAGCGCTGCACGTTCAAAGTCCGGTGCTGAGCTGCTTTGTGTACTGCGGTTACCGGGGAAACGCATGTCTGCAGTTCCGAATGTGCCATCTGCTGGCAGAGGTTGAATGTGCATTTTTAATAAGCCTGTTGTTTTGAGTAGGGTATTCTTACAGTACAGGAGGCTGTAGTTTCAGGACCGCATTTCTAGGACCCTGTAGTTTTTTTTTTTTATTATTATTATATTTATTTTTTTTATTTTTAAGAAAATACTGTATGTAGTTGTTTAAATGTACCAAGGTTATTATAGTTTTGCTTTTTTAAATTCGTTTTATTTTAATATCGTTTTGAAATTTGCAATAAAATTTAGTTTCGTTTTTATTAGTTTCATTAATAATATGGTTAGTTTTAGTTTAGTTTTTATTTTTTGAGCACATTTCTATTTCGTTTTAATATAGTTTAGTTTCCGTTTCAGTTTTAGTTTAACAAAAAAAAATCACTTCCAGAGCGCAGATCAACGACTTAATTTAACCTTATGACGCAAAAATTAATGCATGCTTAGCTTGATTAGGTGGTAAAAGTATACAAGCAGTCAAGCATTTTTACTCCATAAATCTACACAAGTTGCACTTACATAATCATAATTAAAAGCAGTAAATGTGTGTTATAATATTTAATGCTGCAGCTGAAGTGAATGACAGCTTATTAGGGAGCGCTCGCTTTCTGTAGCATATAACTTTATTTTATACGTTTTAGAACGTATACACTGCAGAGACGATCGCATTTGGGCAATAAGGCATATTTAAATGTTCTTTTCGTTTATTAAGAATTATAAGGGTGTTGTTGAAAACAGATTGTTCACAAGATGTAGGCAAAAGTTTTATTGTTTACAGAATGGATGCGCGTTCTCATCTTTTTTCTGCTGCGCTACTTGTCTATTTTTCTACAATGAACCAACGTAGAATGCCAATTTTTGGTTTAATCGCTTGTGTTACATGAGAAAATAAATAATTTTGCCTTACTGATGCAGCAGATTTAATGCGGTGCGTAGGCTATGTGAAACGGGCTGAGTCGGCAAACAGAGTGTGTTGCTTTCGGATAACAGGTCGGGTGTTCTGTTAAGCAGCCTACTGTTGGTGCGCGTTTACCAAACATCACCCGTGCAGGACTCTGTTTTAAACTGTTTTCATCTGTCCGTCAGATAACCTCACGTCTATGATGTGCCGTTAACAGGTAGGGTATTTCCCTAAACCGCCACGCAGCTCGTACATTTTTCCGCCACCGGATGAGAACTTAATTATTACAAAAACGATTATTTATTTTGGATAATTGTTATTTTGTTCCAGTTAGTTTTTCAGTATCTGTTGTTAGTTTCATTTCGTTTAAGTTTTTCATTTATTTTGTTATATTTATTTTATTTCAGTTTACGAAAATGTTTTTTGACCAATCGTTTTCGTGTTAGTTTTAGTTTTCGTTTACGAAAATAACCTTGAAATGTACACACCTAATTATAGTCCTAACCAACTCCTAACCCTAAACTTACCCCTGGGGTAACCCTCTTGAAATATTTAACCTAATTTATGTCAATATATTCTAGATTTCAGTTCATTAGCTGCAGCGCTTCTTGACTGATGTGTGACCCACTTAACAAAGTGCAGTAAACAGTAATACAATTGCCGTACAAATTAGTGTGTTTAGTAGTACTTTAATACATTTAAAATAATTTTAATACAAATACTAATTTACAACATCCAGCAGCACAATGAACTGTTTTGGACAGCTAAATAGGCTAAATGGAGATTGCTGACACCCCCTCGAACACTCAAGTTTATGCCAGCTTTGGCATTAAAATTAAGATGGAAAGATAAACAAATGAAGAGCTTCCATGGATCTAGTCTTTGCGTCTGTTTGATGTTTCTATGTTTCTTTGTAGTTTACAGTCATTTTACAGTTTAATATTTAACCATAGACATTGCCCTACCCTGCTCATATGGTATTAATTTTATTTGTGCAGGTCTTAAAAAAGGTCTTAAAAAGTCTTAAATTTGAGCTTAAAAATCCTGCAGGAACCCTGATTTAAGAGTCACATTTACAGCAGGGTCAGATCTGCAGCAGTTTAGCAGCGGCAGCTTTTAAAGTAGAAAACAGCAGCCAAAATATGCTAATAACCAGCTGCTGTGATGTCTGCTAATCAAAGAACAAAATAAAAAAAGAGGAAATCAATAACTTCTGTAGTTTTAAGCTTTATCTTTTATTTCATTTAGACTTTAGTGTTTGACAAATTTATTGAATTTGGCAATATTTTCTTGCTGAAGGGCACAGGTAGCTAAATGACAGTTATTATAATGGGTTTATGTGAAATTACAAGTCTAATAAATGTTAATTTGAAAGCTCTCAATTATACTGTAATGTTCAATGGCTATAGTCAGTGGTTAAATATTAGGAAAAAATTCATAGAGACATCAGTTGGTATCAGTGATACTTGCCTTCAGTCATAAAAAGATGGCATTAAACATGGCATTCTTTGTCATTTCAACATTAATATATACAGTGGCACAAAATCACTTTTACGGACTTTCACATTAAATGTCTTCAAGAATCGGCTAAAAATGCATCTCTTCCATCTTTATTTGGCCCTCTAACTCTAGCACTCTCTATTCTAATTCTATTCTTTATTTAAAAAAAAAACAAAACGAACACTAGCTTCTCTGTTCTTTTTGTAGTCTATTTCTATTTTGTTTTCACTTTGTTTATTTTAGAGTTAACAAAAAGCAAAAAAAGAAGGCCTCTAACACTAGCTTGCTTTTTCTTTTTTTTTTTATTATATAATAAAAAAAACTTGCTACGTGTACTGTGTTAGGCTGATTTTTTTTTTTTTTTTTTTAAATTGACCATCTAAATATAAAATGATTTATTTGTTTGTTTGTTTATTTAATGAATTGATACTCTAAATATAAAACTAAAACTGCCAGTAGGTGGTGGCAAGTCTTAATGAGTGAATCATTCAGTCATTCATTCAACTGATTTGTTCAAACAGAAGCTCATTCAGAAACTAAGTGACTTTTTGTTAATGGGTCTCTCAATCATTGGCTCACTCGGTTTGTTTTTTGTTGTTGAAATTAGGCCAAAACAGACAGTACTTGCAATGTTGTGTCTAAAATGTAGCAATATTAACTTCCTGTTTTTTGAACTCATGCCTAAAATCAGTATCACATTTGCAGTCAAGCACATATTTAGGGCAAACAGCACTCTTGCACTTTTGTACTCACAGATTTGTCTAATACATAGGGCATTGTTTATCAGCAACTGCATGCAGTGTTTATCAATTAACTGAAAAATATCATGAAAGATCAAGAAATTTCAGTTGGAATTTCAGTTGGTCCATCCCTAATTAATGAGCATTTCCATTGGACCTAATGATTGTCTGAGAACGAATATATGTCCATCTTCAAAATTTGATGGAGTAAATGATTATCAAATACATCCTTCAAACGGTCATCAAATGTAGTCACATTATGATCACTTTAACATTTCAGCCCCATTTGATTCTAGCCCATCATTCATAGCCTTTGAAAATGGACATTTCATAATTAACAGCTAATAATGATGCTAATCATTTCTGTTTTGATTTCTGCAGGCGTCAAAGAGCCAGAGAGAGACAGCAGAAGCTGCTGGCGGAGTTTGCCTCCAGGCAGAAGAGCTTCATGGAGACTGCCATGGATGTTGGTGAGCTTGAACATGAGCTGAAGTTGTTTGCTGACCTTTATGAAACGCGTCTGATGAGTCTCTCCCGCGGTTAATTAGCAGATGATCAGTTTCATGTTTATTTGACTGATTTTCGTTCTGACGTGTGTCTGATGTAAAGACACTACATACATTTTTAATCGTGTATGTTTTAAGTCGATGTTTCCACCTTATCTTTGAGTCCGTCTGTGGCTGTTGTTCTGTATGTATCTGGGATGTGCAAAACCCAGCCCAGACGTGGGGGGCATTTATATGAGATTCGTTCTTGCATTAAGAAATAGCTAAGGAATGGAATTGAATGCAGAAGCCTCGAAACATTTTAAATATGCAGAATTTAGAATTTGGGATAATGTCTGTTTAAATAAATCAAAATAGCATACAGAAAGTGCTACCTTGGTGTCAAAAGGTAATACCATATTACTT
Organism: Cirrhinus mrigala; assembly: GCA_036247105.1. Classification (NCBI taxonomy): domain Eukaryota; kingdom Metazoa; phylum Chordata; class Actinopteri; order Cypriniformes; family Cyprinidae; genus Cirrhinus; species Cirrhinus mrigala. The sequence goes on from CM070015.1 coordinate 1,906,777, forward strand.
ATTGCCTGCTATTGATTTGATTTTTCAAGTACATTAAGAAATATCATTATAGCTTCTCCTATAAGCAAAAACTGAATTTGTGTAAAATTCAGTTTTTAATTATACACAGTGTAGTATTCTTAACAATTTAGTCAATTTCATTTTACAGTCCATTACTACACCATTTTGCAGATAGTATATAGGACGTGGTAAACTTGCAGAAGTCCTTGAAGGCTGTGGGCTGTAATCTTGCTTTCTGAACGAAGGTGACTCAAATCGCCTTCGTTCTGCCCTTCACGCTCCCTCAGGCCTTTTTAACAGAACCATGTGTGAGTGATTCTCAGGGGCCGTATTGTTGTGCTTCAGGGCCGTTCTGCTGGGATCTGGTCACTGAGATCAAGAGAGAATACAATGACACTGTTTAAGACATGAGTGATGACGTCTTAATATAAACTTTAATATAGTATCTCAGTCAACATCATATCCAACACGTGACCACCCATGTGCTGCCCATGGGATGGTTTACAACAATCTCTTTCTGCATTGTAGCTACTAGGGATAGATCATAAAAATTTGCCAGAACTTTGATACCAATATATTTAATTTAACAATACCAGTGTCAGTAGTACTATCAAGTATGAAAGAGACTATCTCTGTATGAAATAAAAGGGACTTGTATGTTTAAGAAATTTATAGAGCATTGCAGAATTTCATGTTTAGAGCAGTAGTGGTGCACCAGAATTGTTTTTTCTTTACTAAAAAACAGAAAACAACATGTAAAATTTCATTTGATTAATAATTACAAAAGGTAGTTTTTATATCAATAACTTAACTTACAAGCTCTATTATATTGTTGTCTTTCTGCAGTTAAAGCACGGATTAAACAATTACGTGTAACAGTACATTTCAGTCATTTGTACTATATCTTCTGATGTTCATTTATGTTTATTTAATTTGATAACTAATAGTTAAGAGGAACACATGATCAGTTCATATTGCTTTGCACTGTCACTTGAATAGTGATCTGTCACACTACATTAAAGTGTGTCAAAGCAACATAGAGCTTATTTTGACTATTGGTTGGCAGGAGCGTTAAAAATATTGTTTTGTGAAGTTTTGTTCACACATCTACTGAAAACAACAGAGAATAAAAGATCAATCTTGGGATTTAAGAATAGAGATTGGTTCAACTAACTGAAGGTTGATTTAAAAACGAGAAATTGATTTTGTCAGACCAGCCCTAGCATCCACAGAGCTGTTCAGCTGTTGTAGTTTATCCATGTTATGTGTGCAGAATAGACACTGACACATCATTGAACCATTGAAGAAGTGCTAATTAAACATCGCCATTTTAGTCAGTGATTCAGCCCTTCAAAACTGTTTTGGCCGGAACCAAAATTTCAGTACATCACTATAGAGCAAGGCTATTTGAATAAGGATCATATCTGATCTGTTTACAGAAAGAGGATTTGTCTTTGTTGTTCACCAGAAGTCAACAGCAAATGCTGAAGTGACATTGAGATTTGCCTGGAATATTAGCTGCGGACACTCATGCCTGATGTCCTCGCTGACATTGAGCGGTGTCTGTATTATAGATGTGCGCGTTCCTGCGATTGTTAGAATAAAACATTCTCTTGAGCTCTGATGTACAGGCTCCATTTGTTTTCCAGATTTGAATCAAAGTTCACTTTGGACATGAATATTTGCAATATCAATTCTAATGAGATAAATTGGGCCAGCATTTCGAGCATCTGTGCATATGGTAATGAATCTCAGAGCAATACTGGATGAGGATAAGGATAGAGACAGTGAAAACAGAGGTTCAGTTAATGCCTGGTCAAAAATCAAATCAGCCCACAGTGTAGTCTCACATAGGCAATGCCATTGCTGTTTGCATCAAGTTGACTTTAAAGCTTATTTTAAACAAGAAACGCCAGGGCTCTAGACTAACTTTTTGCACTGGTTGCACTGGTGCACCTAACTTAGGTGCACCAGTACAAAAGTTGGGTGCACCCAAATTTCCGACCGCATCGCATTGAATTGCCATTTACAATTATTCTAATTCTTATTTTTGCATGATGATATGATGAATGGATGGTTCATTTTTAACAGCAGATTCAGCTGGTCTGCACATCCCTGCACACTTGTATAAGCTTATAATCACTCGTGCTTTTAAGCCAAATCAACGCTAAAAAGAATAACGTTAACTGACATCTGGACGTGACTCTCTGCAATCTCTGATGAAATCGGTTGGGTGTTTGAACGCCTACTGGATCCTTGGATAAAAGTTTAGAAGGGTTCACCCAGTTCAAGAAATTTCTGATCGTAAAAGTCTAATTATTTACATTTTTAATGTATTGTTTTCATTATAATGTACTGATTCAAATTAGTAATCAATAATATTTCTTATTTTAATACTCGGCGTGGCTCCCTTGACATGCTCTCGTGTATGAACAGGCAGCAAATCTGGTGCGGGCGCAATCATCAAACATATTTCAAAGAAAGCCGGCGCCACGGTCCTTACCGTCTTTACTGGGTGATTTGAGTGAATATTTGCATCTATTCACATACGATTTAATTAGAAATGGTGGCCTGTCATGATTTTGGCTAATGAAGGACATTACTGAATGATGCGCATCAGAGGCGATTTAAAAGTGGGTATACGCAAAGCCGACTGATAAAGAAATGGGTATACGCAGGTTCTGCACTACACCACTGCATATTACCCTACTCAATAGCATTAACACAGGTGTAACTCCCTTCAAACTTTATCTGGAATGTCACCTTTTCTGTCACAACTTTTTGAACAGGCGACCAGACACACACAAACACACACATACAAATGCAATTGTTTGCCAGAATGCATTTTTTTTTTTATTACCCGTCCCACCCGACCCGTGGATTATCGGCAGCTCCCGTGGATATAACCGCCATCCGCACATCACTAATTGCCGGCCATGGTCTTCCCACACTCCCTTCACTATCTCTGATTGGTTTAGACCACGACATGGGCCTAATGTGTGTCTGTTGAACCACAGTCGTGGAGACTTTTTTTTATTTATTTATTTTTTTTTTTTGCCCTCGAACGGCTGGTCACACCGGTGCGACCTCAGATTTTTTTCAGTCGCACCATTGAAAAATTAGGTCGCACGTGGAACCAAATTGGTCGCACTCTAGAGCCCTAAACGCACAATTTCTGAAACTCTGCATTTGCTTGCAAAACTTTTTTGGCACTGAAAATAATATTAAATAATTACCCATTAACATGCCCTTTTGCTACCCTCAGCAATACACTAATTGAAATTAATCTCTTTTTATAATTTTTTTGCTTTGTTTAATAGTGCGTGGGATAATAATTCAGTGTCTTAAATCTCTCAAAGTTCACACTTTGCTTTTTGTTGCTATGAAAATGTCTTCTGTGTTAATTAAGCTGTATTTGCTGCTTAATTGCTGTGTGGTAATTGCTTTATCTGTTGGTAATCTAGTGGTCTGCTTCATTAATCTTGTTTGATGTATAATAAGAGCTTGACTGATGTGTTGACTGGCAGACGTCTGTATTAACGCTCGAGTTTGAACCATGAACCTGCTGTATTTGTGTGTTTTTAATGAACACGTACTTCTGGATAAAAAAAAAAAAGGTAGATGGATTTGAACTAAATTGTGATTGAAATCAACAAAAAATAGTTTGACCATCATGATATCAGAAATTTTGGCCTGTTTTGCTGTGTAGAAATGTCCTGATATGTCTGGATACGAGGACTAGTTGTCACAGCATCTCGTAATGTTGTGTTGAGTTAGGACAGGTGTGTTGGAGGGGAGCAGTACGAGGTGTGCAAACACTCAGGCAAACACTGTCACATTAACTTTCTAACACAAACCTTTCATTTCCCCATAGGCTTCTCTGGCTCTGTCTGTGCCCCTTAAGCTATAAATCAATTCAAACGCACGCTGACATTTGCAAAGCCTCTGTTTGCTCTGAAATTGAACATGTTCTTTAACATTTAGGAGTGATTTGAAAAAGGTAATTAATTCCCAGGAATATGTCAGTAGGGAGTAGCAGATATCAGCAGTGTTTGTGACTGTGATGGAAAATATATTACATTTTGCATTGCTTATTACAATAAGTAACTAAATGCAATTGTCCCTATTTTTTATTTATTTTTTATTTTTTAACTTGTGTCTTGACTGAGAATATATTTCAGAGTGGAAGGTTGAGTCCTGTGTGTGTTTAAATAACACTGGAAGTGTTATTGTGTTTAGATACTGACCTTCACAGACAGCAGAATATTCTGCTCATTTCACACATGCTAAATGAAAACAGGGTTCACACTACATTAGCTCTGTTGTTACTGCTTTTAATGCATGACCGCCTAAACCTCCATTAACTGTTTGCAAAATTTAACCAGGAGAGGACAAAAAACTAATTCAGATCCATATTATATAACTAATTAAGTTTTGGCAATCTACTGCACTCATAATTCATGTTCATTTATTGGATTTTTACACCCGTCTTCTCTCACTCTTATGCTTGGCTTCTCTCTGCGCTTTGTTTTTGTGTTAAACACTGAACCCTTACAAAAAGTATTATGAGGGGACCATGATGCAGTGGGATGTGATGATAATAAATGATAGCCATATTCACGTACAAAGGTACTGTATCTGTAGAAAGTGCTTTGGAGCTTCAAACTGTGCTGGACTCTCTAAAGTTCTGGTGAACAGTCAATATCTACGCAACTTAAACTGAGTATTATTGAACACCTAGGGAAAGTATCCCTCATGGTCGATCCAAATTGATCTTCATCTGTACTTTTAAAATCTAGTGAGTTTTCTTGCTGCCTAGTGATTTGTTTTTTCAATACTTTTCATTATCGAATGAAATAGAATTATTTATAATCAACATTTCTCTCAACTCGTTCTATCAGTTTTTTTTCTTTACGCTAGAACTTTTTGCAGTGCATTTTGGGATTGCCATCTGACGTGCATTACAGCATATGTTCAAAGCAAAGTATCTCAAAAGGCCACATAATTTTGGAACGATTTTTTTTCATGAATTTTGCGATCCAGATGTCTAATTTTGTGGTGGTGATTTCCAAAAAAATGCGCAAAATTAGCTTTTTTTAAAAAAAATAATTATGATAGCACATTCACCAGATTGTATTATGTAAGATTCACAATAGTCTTAAATGACACAAAGAACAAACAAAATGTATGACGTTTGTTTATTTTGCTAAGAAACAAATGACAGCAGGACAAATAAGTACAAAATAAAGGTAGATAAAAACTTTTTTTTTTTTTTTGCTGCTGCTGCCACTGTTTCTTTCATGAATTTTAAGAAACTACATTAGGCGTACAGCAGGGCTCTCCAACCTCTTTTACACCGCGGACCGGAAAATATTCTCTTTGGAACAGGGTGGATTATAGGCCTGAAATTAAAATTAAGACTATTAGACAGTTATATACCGTTATCAGCCCGTTGAAGTAGATTCGTCTCTAAAAGAATATGCACCGTGAATGCAGCGTTATAGAAAACTCAGTCAGTTGAATAGCTTGAACGTGTGAATTGCCAAATTAATCGAACGAACAGTGGGGTCTTGACCTGATCCATACGTATCACGGACTGACTGTGATTCTTTTAAGCCCTAATAGAGGCTATATGACAGATCAGAGCCAATGCTTCAGGGAAATTGCTTTGCCGGTCCAATGGCAGACTCTAGCAAAAGTTTTGTGTTCACTGCTTCACACACACCAATCACGTGCACATATCTGTATCTTGAAAATAATACATTACAGCTTCAGTAAAATTGGGTATATTTCAGTTAATAATTCTAATTTAGTGGGTTTATTTATTTATTTTATTATTATTCTTTTTTTCGTGAGATCTTAATTTTTGTGATTGTTCTGTGGTGAAATGGCAAATTGTGCAGGATCACAAAAAAACACGACATTTTGCGTTGGATTCAGCAATTGCGGAACTGCGAAAAACTGGACGGTCTGTCTATAATACTTTTTTGTTATCTGACTGTTGTTTTGTTTGATTTTGTGTTTAATAGAATCACCTGAAGCAGATGCAGTGATGGACATGGCCTCGGCAGAACCTCTGGACTCTGAAGTTTTGTATGACTGTGTGATCTGTGGTCAGAGCGGCCCATCTACTGAAGACAGACCCACAGGACTGGTGGTTCTGCTGCAGGCTTCATCAGGTATCTCACAGCTGACCTCATTCCAACATTTACATTAGCAATGTATTTGTGTCTGTTTCAACAAGTATTAGCATCTTTTAGGCCAACATTGAATAAAATAATATAAAGGTTTTGTCATTAAACCTGTTGTTAACAGTAGTTCGTTTTTAAGACACAGCTGTCCCTGGATCCCTGTTTGTGTTTATGAAAGCACTTTCAAATGTTGTAGACAATGTAAGAATGCACAGTGCAATGTAGTACTTGGGACTGTAGTCTGCATGCCTGTGATTAGCAATTTTGTTGTATTGCATTATTTAGCCTGTTGAAAGCATATGCAGATTGAACATGAGAGGTCCAAGGATTGAGCCCTGGGGGACTCCATACTTCCATACTACTTGCTTTCTAAATGTCTTCCAAGCAGACGCCATGTTTAAAGTCGTGATGCATTAGTCACTAGGGGGAAGTCTGCTTTTTGTATGAAAGTTTGACATTTTGAAGAAACATTGGCAACTAGGTTTTTTCAAAAAATTTAAATTCCATCATGATTTTCTCATCCCAAACCAAAAATGCATAGTGCGCAGTTGTAATCTATTCAGTGCACTTTTCTGTTGCACTTATGGTCTTGGAAGTAATTTTACATTTATTTGTATAGTGTTTTTTACAATACATAGTTTCAAAGCAGCACAGTATATTAAATGTACCAAACATCACTGCTGTGTTTTTGTTTGTGTTAATCTAAGTTAGGTCTCTATTCTAGGTCTATAACAGCAGTAGGATAAGAGTGTAGCATTACAGCTTTCCATCTGCAGATGGCAGATTGTAGTGGTCCAGATCACTGGAGCTATTTAACCGTGCAATAACCCACCCATGACTTTAAATTCACCCACTTTACGCTACTTGTTTTACAACAGTGTTTTAATTGCTTCAGTTCTCAAGCATTGTGACCTCTCAGTAGATAGATTAAAGGTAGTCTTCTCCTGCCCCAGTGCTGTGATAAAATTAACATTCTGTTTTATGAATAATCACTGGTCTATGATTTGTCCGATTTGTGACTTTAGTATTCTTGAACTGCCTCAAAGTCAACATGACAAACTTTGCTGTCTTGTAGCAATCTGACCCTGTAGAGCTGGAAAATTAGTTCTTGGAAATTTGATGGACTAACAGCCTGCTGATTTGGTCTATTTTTAATTTTTATTGCTGAGTTTTCAGTATGGAAGGTTTGAAGGCAGCGTGATGTGCGTTACAGTTTTGACTTTGATATGGTACTTCATTATAGTGTGCAAATGGAGAGTGCCATAAATGTGATGATGGCAGCTAATTAGCATATGACTGCCATTTCTAAAGAGTGTGTGTGTGTGTGTTTCAGTGTTGGGGCACCGTTGTCGTAGTGACACACCAAAGCGATTGCCTACTACGGATGAGGAGCATATCTACCCCGAGGACACGTGTGGAGCGGCCCATGATGTTAGGCTGTCCCTTATGCAACGCTACTTTAAGGATGTATGTGCCATATATAAACACGCATTCACACTTTTAACCTCACTGTAACATCTCTATAGCAATAATAATATACAACTCTTTCTAAAACATTCACTTTTTGTTGAGGCATATAAATACAATATGATTTCCTAAACATTTCATACAGATACAATTTTATTAGGGTTGCACACGGATACTTTAATAATGCAATAAACCACAAGAGGCCAATGCATTACAGCGATGTTGACCACAGTTAAGGGTTGTTAGGCACTGTGCGACATGTAGTAAAATCAGTGTCTCATGTGTCCTTTTGCTATTATAAAATGAACGATTAGAATAAACAATTCTTCTGCCAGGTAATGGAGCTCATTTTCCCAACTGTAGATAGTTTACAGGTGCTGCGTTACTATTGAATTCAATTGTGTCGTCACAAATGTGCACAAATCAGCTATTTTACAGCAGCTTTGAATATTCTAATCAGATTTAAGAGCCAGAACTATATGCTTTAGTTTCACTATACCAGTATTGTTGTATATGCAGTTGAGGTCAAAAGTTTACATACACCTTGCAGAATCTGCAAAATGTTCATTATTTTACCAAAATAAGAGAGATCATACAAAATGCATGTTATTTTTTTATTTAGTATTGACTTAAATAAGATATTTCACACAGAAGACATTTACATATAGTCCACAAGAGTAAATGATAGTTGCATTTATGAAAATGACCCGGTTCAAAAGTTTACATACACTTGATTCTTAATAAATAATAATTCTTCAGAAAAATCCTTCAGATCCCACAAGATCCAGCTTTTAACACTGAGGGCAACTGAAGGACTTGTATGCAACTATTACAGAAGGTTAAAATGCTCACTGATGCTTCAGAAGGAAAAACGATGCATTAAAAGCCATGGGGTGTAAACATTAAAAAGAATAAAGATGTGTAAATTTTTTCTTATTTTGCCTAAATATTATATATTTTTTTCATTTAGTACTGCCATTCGGAATCTACAGAAGATACTTACAGGTTTCCCAGAAGACAAAATTAATTAAATTTACCCTGATCTTCGAATTCAAAAAGTTTTCACCCCCCTGCTCTTAATGCATTGTGTTTCCTTTTGGATCATCAGTGAGCGTTTGGACCATCTTTAATAGTTGCATATGAGTCCCTCAGTTGTCCTCAGTTCAAAAAGATGGATCCCAGAATCATACGGTCATTTTTGGAAAGTGGTTAAATACAAAAAAAAATGCTGAAAAAACAAAGCATTTGTGGGACCTAAGTGAAATGTAAATGTAAACTTTTGAACAGGGTCATTTTTATAAATCCAACTTTTATTTTCTCTTATGGACTATATGTAAACATCTTTTATGTGAAATATCTTATTCAGGTCAGTACTAAATAAAAAAAAAATAACATGCATTTTGTATTAACCCTCTTATTTTGGTAAAATAATGAACATTTTGCAGATTCTGCAAGGTGTATGTAAACTTTTGACCTCCACTATATGTACATAGTGTTGTTTTTCTTTTTTCCTTTTTTTGGTTTGCTTTTAGTTTCTTTTTAATGTATTATTATAATGTTTAATTTACTGTTTTATCATCTTTATCTGGACTCAGAAATGAAATATCATTAATAGGATAGGTAATTCAAAATTCAAAATGCGAGTGGTGTAGTTCTTTTTTCATTTTCTTGTGCTTTATTTCCCAGAGTTCCTGTTTGCAGTCTGTGTCTATTGGCTGGGATGGGGGTGTGTATGTGCAGACGTGCGGCCACACTCTGCATATAGACTGTCATAAGTCTTACATGGAGTCTTTACGGGTGAGAATCCATCAGCTCTTTATACTGAAGACTGTGCTGTAAGAACTTTAACTTAAATGATTTATCATGCATTTTGAAAGAGTTACAGAGAAAGTCTTACTACACACTCAGTAAATGCTTATGTGTTTTTCTGCATTGCCTCCAATCCAATAGCCTACCTAGCATTTAAATGTTCTTAATTGATTTAAACGAACAGATAGTCCTTGAGTCATTCATCCAGCTTTCTAATAGAAAGTGGCTTTCTGATCTATAGTCTGTCAGGACTGGAGTTTGAGTCCCCTGTCAAAGAGATGTTCAGTATTCACTGCTCACACACTCTGTCAGCTGTGTTACAAAGCTCAATTCATCATTTATTAAAATGTCCCACAGGGCCTGAGCCTTGTGAACCTCAGACTCCAGACGAGAGAAACTGCCATCATTGACTGTTATGCGCAAAGACTATCAGTTTAATTCTGTTTATCTACTTTTTACTTTGTATTGCTACATTTTGTTGATACACAAGTAGGTTTGTTCAACAATGCTTTGCACAATGTACAAATATAAAATTAATTTTTTACACAATATTTTTAGAGTATTAGTTCAGTGCTCTGTTCTGTCATTAGAGATTCATCCAGCACTGTTTGTTCCCAACTGAACCTTCAGAAAAGTGTTATGCTAATAAGGGCGGTTTGACATTATCATCTGCTTAATAATCTGTAACATGAGAGAGGGGGTTTAAGCAGGGCTGTCCTTTTAGCTGTAGAGCTAACAGCACTTTAGTCTTAGTCTCAGGTGACAAAGCCAAGGCTGTGATTGATATTACACAATCTGAAGCTCCAATCTTATTGGTTAAAATGATGCAATTTGCTGAGCAATCTGACTTGCAGTTTTTGCCTTCTGGTTAGGGGTGTGTGATATTGTAATTGTTGTTTAAAGGAGAACTCCACTTCCAGAACATTTTACAAATAATTTACTCACCCCTTTGTCATCCAAGATGTTTATGTCTGTCTTCAGTCGTAAAGAAATTATGGTTTTTGAGGAAAACATTTCAGGATTTTTCCTCCATGTAATGGACTTCATTGGTGCTCAGATTTTGAACTGCCAATTCGATTCGTTCATTTTAAACAAATCTTTAATGTGACTCGGAAAGAACAAGTCGTCTCGGGGAGTGATTCATTCAGTCACGCATGCACAACATCCTATTAGGTTCTATACTGGAATTAGTTCACCTGCTTTGAGTCTTCGGGTTTTTCGAGTCGTTCATTCATCTTATGGGGCTGTCACGTGATGAACGAACGACTCAAACCTGAAGACTCGAGAAATGAACTAATCAAGTCTTTTTCCGGCTCACACTGCATTGGTTAAGCTTATGGGGCTGTCAGGTGATGAACGAACTCAAACCGGAAAACTTGTCAGATAAGAGGTGAGGTGAGCTAATCATAGACTAAAGACCCAGGTAAACACAGTACGTAGTGTCGTGGACGCGCATCGCGAAGGCTGTGCCACACGACCTTTTGTGCTTAAAAAGTATACAAATTTTTATTTTCCGAAAAAAAAAATGACAGATCGTTTCACTAGATAAAACCATTCTTCCTCGGCTGGGATCGTTTAGAGGCCTTTGAAGCTGCATTTAAACTACATTTTGGAAGAAACAGTGGTTCTCAACTCCAGTCCTCAGGGCCCACTGCTCTGCACATTTTGTATGTTTCTGAGTCTGACACACTCAGTTCAGTTCATGGATCTTTCTCCTAACGAGCTGATGATCTGAATCGGGTGCGTTAAATGAGGGAGTCATACAGAATTTGCAGAGCAGTGGGCCCCGAGGACTGGAGTTGAGAAACACTGGTTTAAATGATATGCAGTTTGACATTATCGAGTATATCACAAAACAAACAAACAAACAAAAAACACTCAGAGAGTGCACGCATACACTAGATGTAGATTAGACTACTGTGCATTGAGTTCAGGCTTTCACTGCTTGATTTAGTCTATTAAAATTCATTTGGAATTCCTCCGAAGTTTAAGATAAGGGTGCAAATATGCCCCTGTATGAATTTTATGTCTTTTATATTTTTATTGTCCGATATAAGTTAATATCATACAAAGAGTAGTTATTTTTTTTTTTTTTTTTTTTTTTTTTCCTCCAAATATCAGTACGATTGCAAATGTGATATTGATCTAAAAACTGTCCAATAAACAAAAATGTATTATTAATTGACTTACATTTTAGACGCAAGATCCTGTTTTTACTTTATTTCATCAACAAAAATGGCTTAAAACAAGGAAAGGAAAGGACGTGTGGCCAAGTATGGTGACCCATACTCGGAATTTGTGCTCTACATTTAACTCATCCAAGTGCACACACACAGTAGTGAGTAGTGAACAAACACGCACACACACACACACACCGTGAACACACACCCGGAGCAGTGGGCAGCCATTTTGCTTTCGTTGCGGCGCCCGGGGAGCAGTTGGGAGTTCAGTGCCTTGCTCAAGGGACTCACCTCAGTTGTGGTATTGAGGGTGGAGAGAGCGCTGGTTATTCACTCTCCCCACCTTCAATCCCTGCCAGACCTGGGAATCGAATCCGCAACCTTTTGGTTACAAGCCCAACTCCCTAACCATTAGGCCATGGCTGCCCCCAAAGACAATGGTTCTCAAAACCAAACACGAAGCCACAGAAGAACTGTTTTGCTTCTCTGAACAGCACATGACAGTGTTTCGTTATTGAATCAATCAGCTGTTTGAATGAATCAGATGAATAAAATGACTCAATGTCTCACTCATGCAGTGATTTGCTGCCACCTACTGGCAATTTCAGGTTTATATTTAAAGTACCCCCCCCCCCCCTCCGAAACGAAAATATCTGGTAGATTTATAGATTTGTCAAGTTTCGCATTTGACTCTGAGATTAAAACAGCTCAAAATGGATACCATTATATCTATTTTTAAGAACCGTTCGGCTGTTAAACCTCATTAAATCGCTTGTAATTGACCCTTTATTGTATTTGCTTGCTTTCAGAACGATCAGGTTCTTCAGGGGTTTTCTGTGGATAAGGGCGAGTTCACCTGTCCGCTGTGTCGTCAGTTCGCCAACAGTGTTTTGCCCTGCCGTCCTGGGCGTGGGATGGAGACGGGCGCCTGGCACGCACCCAGTAACAAGAGCATGTCCACACTGGTGAAGGAAGTAGAGGACCTTCAGGAGCAGCTGGGCATTTTCCCAGTAAGCGCCAGCGTAAAGCAGAGAGATCCCATACTGGTATTTATTAGAGCGCACTCCCCTCCCCTCTTTTCTGTTGTGTCCCATCTCATCTCTCCATCCTGATTCAGAGTAAGAACTGGTGTGCCACTCACCTCCGCCTGATCCTTCATGCCCCGCCAAACGTTTGCTGTGGTTTAACATTTCATAACCCAAAATCTCAAGCCAGTATCATAAACTTGCATGTCAGGCCATTAAACTCTGCTCTGACACACAGAGGCCTTCACAAAGTGTTTTTTTTCCCTCACAGGCGGAGTCGAATCTAAGTAAAGAGATGGAATCTGTTATAAAGGACATTAAAAACACCACACAGAAAAAGTACATGGATTATGGGAAGAATCCTGGGTCACCTGATAATGACTTCCTGTTCATGTACTCCGTGGCCAGGTAAGAAATAGCCATGAATGCATTGTGCAGCTACAGTTGAAGTTAAATGTTTACATACGCCTTGCAGAATCTGGTAATTATTTTACCAAAATATGAGAGATCATACAAAACCTGAATAAGATATTTCACATAAAATACATTTGAATATAGTCCACAAGAGAAAATAATAGTTGAATTTATAAAAATGCTCTGTTCAAAGGTTTACATACGTTTGATTCTTAATTCTGTGTTGTTACCTGAATGATCCACAGCTGCTTTTTTTTTTTTTTTTTTTTATAAAGTAATAGTTGTTCATGAGTCCCTTGTTTGTCCTGAACAGTTAAACTGCCTGCTGTTCTTCATAAAAATCCTACAGGTCCCACCAATGTTTTGGTTTTTCAGCATTTTTGTGTATTTGAACCCTTTCCAACAATGACTGTATGATTTTGAGATCCATCTTTTCACACTGAGGACAACTGAGGGACTCAAATGCAACTATTACAGAAGGTTCAAACACTCACTGATGCTTCAGAAAGAAAAAAAACATGCATTAAGAGCCAGGCGGTGAAAACGTTTTAAATTTGAAGATCAGGGTAAATTTTACTTATTTTGTCTTTTGGGAAACATGTAAGTATCTTCTGTAGGAATATATTTCTAAATAAGAAAAATGTACACATCTTCATTCTGTTCAAAAGTTTTCACCCTTAATGCATTGTTTTTCCTTCTGAAGCATCAGTGAGCATTTGAACCTTCTGTAATAGTTGCATATGAGTCCCTCAGTTGTCCTCAGTGTGAAAAGATGGATTTCAAAATCATACAGGCATTGTTTGAAAGGGATCAAATACACAAAAATGTTGAAAAACCAAAGAATTTGTGGGACCTGAAGGATTTTTCAGAAGAACAGCGGACAGTTTAAGTGGTTTTGTTTCACTAAACAAAACAAACAAACAATAAAAAACAGCTGTGGATCATTCAGGTAACAACACAGTATTAAGAGTCAAGTGTATGTAAACTTTTGAACAGGGTCATTTTTATAAATTCAACTATTATTTTCTCTTGTGGATTATATGAAAATGTATTTTATGTGAAATATTTTATCCAGGTCAGTACTAAATATTAAAATAACATGCATTTTGTTTGATCCATTTTATTTTGGTAAAATAATTAACATTTTGCAGTTTCTGCAAGGTGCATGTAAAATTTTGACTTCAGCTGTATATAAGATGGGTCAGTGTGTGTGTTTTTTCTTTTTGAAACACTAATTTAAACGCTATCCACTTAAATTGTTTTTTTTTGTGTGTGTTTTGTTTTTTGGTCCTTCCCCTCTCTTATACTTTTTGTCAGTCAGCTAATTTTTTCATTATTGAATTAATGAGTGTTTATTTTCTTTATTTATCTCTTTATAGTTTAGTTTGCTTGCTTTTCCTTTTGTTCTTTGTTTCTTTTACTTTTTTTTGTTTGTTTATGCTCTTGTTTGTTCTTTTGTTTGCTTGTTTTTTGGTCCATTTGTTCATTTCTATTGTTTATTTTTCAGCTTGTTCAGCTCTTAGTTCTTTGTTTCTTTCCTTCTGTGTTCGTGTTATTTTTTTCTTTCTTTTTTTAACTCTCTTGTTCTATTTTTGTGTGTTCATTTGTTGTGATTCGTTTGTTGTTTTATTTCGTGGTTTTGTCTGTCTCTCAGTCTGTCTGGCTGTATCTGATAACACTGGACTGGATGATGGTGTCTTTTAGTCTGTTAGCTTCATCTTGACAGTTCAGTGATTCCAGGCTGTCCACCTGCGCCCACTCCAGCATCTTTAGTTCTGTCCTGTCTTCAGCAGGATGATGATTCTCAGGCCATTAGCCCCTCCACTCCTCTCTTTCCTTCTGCCTGTTTGTGTCTGTGAGCAGCTGTCTCACTCTCAGTCACTTATCTGTGGCAGGCAGGTGGAAGCACGCACCAGTGCATTATCTATGTGAAATTACCTATTTCATTCCTTTTCTCCTCCTCACTCTCTCTTTCTTCTCATCTAGGAGGCTTTTAAGATTCTGTAAGACACAACATGTACGCTGCTAATTTAAAACGCTTTATTTTAGTGGGCTATGGTTGCAATTCTGGATTTGCTGACTTCGACACGTCTTAGATTCATCTGTTTGTGTGTATAAAGGACATTATGTCAGATTCTGTACATAATAATTGCACATGGCTCAGTTATTGTGTTACTAAGAGTAAATTCTCAGTAAAAACTGCAAAAAGTTCCCAAAACATAAAATAATTAACATGAGTGCTAAAAATTGTAAGTTACATTGTCAATTTCAGACATCAGACATCATTTCTTGAGTAGATGCCAATTTTAATGGATAATTCATAACAATGTATTGCTTTTTATATACGTTATTGCTTTTAATACATTGTTTTTTTTTGGGTTTTTTGGAAGACAGTAAGTATTATCTGTAGGTCTTTGCAATAAGATTCTGTTAGTTAACATTAGTTAATATATTAACATTAACAATGAACAATGCTTTTGTTATAGTACTTACAATTTTTTAACATTAGTTCATAAAAATACATTTTGATTTTAACAATGTATTAGTAAATGTTTAAATGAACTGCAATAAATAAATTGTTTTTTTTTTTTTTGTTGTTAAGTTCATGTTAAAAATGTATTATAGTATGTTTTAAACTAAGTCATTGTAAAAGGATAAGGACAGCTCTAAAATCTAGATAGATGATCCATATTTAAAGTTTTAAAAATATTTTTATTTATATTTTAATTACCTTTATAATGCATTGTCTTAGGTGTCAGGTAAAGTGTTCCTGAATCATTGGACCTGTTGGTAATTTCCTGCAGAGCTGGTTTAGTTCACATGCTAACTCTCTCTCTCTTTCTCTTTCTCTCTCTCAGGACAAATCTGGAGTTAGAGTTGGTTCATCGTGGGGGAAATCTATGCAGTGGAGGGGCCAGTGCTGCTGCCAAACGCTCCTGTCTCAGTGAGTACTTCCTCCTTTCTCTCTCTCTCTCTCTGTTTTTTAAGTTTAATATTTGTTTCTTGGTTTGGTTTTGCTGTTGTTTTGTTTGTTTTTTTTTTACAAGAGTTGTTATCAGTGATTATTAGCTGATTTTTAACGTTTAACTGTGCCTGCTAGTCAGATGTTATTAGTTACAAATCTACATCAGCGCTGTTCGTAGATAAAACATGTTTGGATTTTATTTATTTTATTTTTTTTTTTTTTTTGTGAGTTGAGTAAATTTATTTATTTGACTACAGCAAAACAAAATTAAGTCCAGCCAAATTACAATTAAACTGCTATTTCACAGCCATAGCAGTTAATCAACCAGTAGTCTTGAACTTACTGCAGTTTTGTTCTCCGAGTAATATAAAGTTGCCTTCAATTCAGTGTTCATGGACACAGTGAGTTTGTTGCTGGTAACTGCAAGCTTGAAGCCCCTTAAGGCTGTAGCACTGAACCTTAACCCCTACACCACACCACCCCAAATGAAATTTCTCTGTTGAGGAGTAAACCCTGGTTGTACATGTGGCAGATGGTCTACTGTCCATGATTCAAATGTTAGGCGACTGTTCAATTTGTTTAGGAATGTCATTCTTCTAGGATGATGCATTATGGATGATGCTGATAGACACAGGAAGAATATCCAGACTGATGTTAGTGCATTTTTGCAGTTGAGGCCAGTCAATCAACACATCCATACAGTGGCTCTGTATAAATGAGTGTGTCCCTTTGAGCTCTTGTGAAAAAATCCAGACACTCAAGTGCAGCTGAAGAGATTTCACACTTCAGCAATGCAGCCATTTTCTGAGCTACATTAAACACACGTCCACAGAGAAGGCCAGATTTACTCAGTCTCAGTACATTAGAGATCAGATCAGCAAGAGAACAAGAAAATAGAAAGAATGGACAAAGGAAGTGAAAGTGAGTGCCGC